>OZ035874.1:10866314-11466314 GCA_964034865.1 Eristalis intricaria
CTACTGACCTCAATCAATGTTGATCCAGATGAGGCCGTGCTAGGACAACGACTTTTTCATGGTCGAAGATCCCCAGGAGAAGGTTAAAACAATTGGTGCTGTTTTCCAGAGAGTGTATACGGTCAACGAGGTTCGTAGTCCGAACCACGATCTGGAGAACAGAGCCCGATTAAACCACTTCTATCTCCGTAGCGAGATAAGTCAATGGCGTTCGGAGAATCACGGTTTTTCCAGATTCAATGACGAAAATATGGCAAACAATGCCGTAGCCAATGATGGAAACCAGATAGTGATTTCCCAAGAAGATCTCCAGGGGATCCTTAAATATTTGAAGAACAAGAAATCAGCTGCGATGGATGGTATCCCGAACATCGTGCTTAGTCATCTCCCTCCGGCGGCAGTCGAAATTTACATTACACTGTTCAACAAACGCGCTCAGTAATGCATATTACCCGGAACGTTGGAAGATAGCCGTGGTGCAAACCAATCCCCTAAACGGGACAAAGACAAAAGCATCCGTCAAACCTCCGATCGATAAGTCTTCTTCCTTGTATCAGCAAGGTCTTCGAAAAGATTGTTATTCGAGCCCTAAAAACGTGGGTCGAGGACAACAATGTTATACCGGACAACCAGTTTGGATTTAGGGCGGGGCATGACACCACACATGCCGCGTCGAAGCTGGTATCCGACATTCAATGGAATAAAAATAAAAAACAATGTACGGGTGCCTGTCTGATCGACTTAGAGAAGGCGTTCGACACCGTTTGGCTAGAGGGCCTTTTCCTTAAGCTCGTCAGGCTTGGCTTACATAAAACATTGCTATACATGATATATGACATGATAACAGGTAGAAAGTTCGTCGTAAAAAGTGGCGGCGTAACTTCTACCACAGTTTTTAATATCAATAACGGTGTACAGCAGGGGGCTGTTGGTTCCCCGATATTGTTTGCTATTTTCACTGCAGATCTTCTAAGGTCTATGCCGCACCTAATCGCGTACGCCGATGACTTAGTGGCGTACAGATCAGGCCCGAAGGTAGAAGTCATTAATACCTTGTTGCAACGTGACTTTGACAATACTTTGACATATTGCGATGACTGGAAGCTGCGTATCAACTTCCAGAAGTGTGAGACTGTCCTTTTCCGTACCCCGCTGGCCATGACCTCAAGGGATACGCGCGTAAACTGGAAGAAGTTCAGCATAGTTGACCCCCAGGGTCAGACGTTAGCCGTGAAAACTGTAGTTAGATATCTTGGCATTTGGTTGGATCATTTTCTGTATTTTAACAAACATATAGAGAAGGCTCTGACCAATGCTAGAAAAGCCTTTGCTGTGGCAAGTAAGCTGTTTTACAGCAGCGAACTTGATACCAGGGTGAAGGTCATCTGCTACATGGCCCTCATAAGGCCAGTCATGGTGTATGGGTGTCCCCTGTGGTTCAACGTGAGTCCTTCCCAGATGGAAAAGATGAGGGTGTTCGAGAGACGGTGTCTTAGGACTTGTCTCCGGTTGTATCGAACACCCGAGTCTGAGTACAAGAAGTACTATCCTAACGAGGTCCTGTACAACAGGGCAGACGTGAAGAGGATAGACAATTTTATCATTAAATTGATAAGAAGTCACATTGCAAGAAGCATGAATTCTACCAACAGTCTGATCTTCGGGGCTTACTATCCCAATTATATGTACCATGAGAGGGTGCGCCACAACGGTTTTGTCCCACCTGAAGCATTCCTCTATTTCGATTCGATCGGCTTGATCCAGGACACGGAAGGATGTCCTGTAATCTACCACGCGATGCGCCGAACAGTTGACAGGCGACTCCTCTACGAATCGGATGTCGTCCGCGAACACGAAGATCTTCTCCGGTTCAGTAGAGCGATCCCTGCTCGAGACAGGAGAGAGAGTGATAAGGAGCGGCACTTCTTTTGGTGGTTACACCAGAACCAATCCCCGTCTTCACCGTCCCTGCCTATAGGATATTAATCGTTTAGTTGGTATAACGGCCCACTTACCTAGTTGTAAGGCAACAAAAAAAAAAAAAAAATAAAAACAAAAAAAAAGAGGTGCACAAGGTCGTGTGGATTATATATGTTACGCATATATATAACATACACGCCCTTGAGTACACGTCCGTAGTATTACGGACATAGATTAAGTTAGATTAAGTGTTTTTTAATAGGTATTAGGGTTTTTTAGATTTAGATTTAGGTTAGGTAATAATAATAACAATGTATAGAGCGCCAAGTTTTTCTTAGTTTTCTTGGCCAGTAAGCCCTAAACAATAAAGTCTGTCCTAAGGACAAAAAAAAAAAAAAAAACAATACTTTAGATGCCGAAAGGCAAATAGTAAGTTAGATTAGAATATTTAAGAGTACCCGCGAAGGGTCAGTAAGATAGAATTAAGTACATGAATTGTTAGATATTAAGATAGATTTTTATGTCATTTTTGTCTAGTATAAGTTGTCCTCAGAAATAAAATAAAAATGAAATTAAAAAAAAAAAAAAAAAAAAAAAAAAAGGGACTTCAGTTATGCGTGTGGTTCTTGCTTGTTGGCATTGATGTGTTATATGGCCTGCTTTTCGGCATAAGAAACATACTCGTCCTGTTCCCCATGAAGAGGGTGTGTTGAAATTTCCTGTTCTATGAAACAGTTCCCCTTCGTCAGTGAAGGGTGTGTTGTGGAATACTTGGCGAATCTTTGTTCCTCCTTCCCTGCCTTGTTTGAAAACATAATTATTATTTCTCTGAAGTTCTCTTCTGGTTTTTCTATATTATTCCGCGTCTTCTTGAGCTTTATGTTCATAAAGCAGATCGCTTACCGTCTTCGGCTTTCTTGCGTCAAGTACTGTAATAAGCGGTGTATCCCTTAACCCTGATACTATATACTGAATAGTTTCCTGTTCAGCTATTCCTGCCTTCTGGGCCATTGACGACATGTCGTAAAAATAGTCTTCCGTGCTTTCGGATTGCTTCCGCTCGCGCCTAATAATTTCTACCAGCAGTTTATGGTTATTCGTTGTGGTAGGAAATCCATTAATCAGCTCCCTTTTGAAAACATCCCATGACTCAACAACCGTTCTTGAGGTCTCATGCCATTTTTTTGCTGCCCCTTTTAGAAGCGCCGTAGCGAAAAAAAGACATTCGAGCAGACTTCATCCGTAAATTTTACTTGATCTTTCAATAGTCTCAATCCACTGGGCTGGTGTCAAGGTAGTCACACCCGGCTCATACTCTGTGAGTAGGGCCTTTAACTCGTTTAGAGACATTCTTAGTGAAATAGGTCGGGCAGCAATCGAAGTATCACTCCTCACTTCAATATCCTCATCCACCCGACCATTGACTCCTCTTAATCGGGCATTCTCTTCTTTTAGCCTTTTGAATTGCTTTCTTCGGTCACAATCTTCCTCTTTCGCTTCGATTGACAGTTCATTGCAGATTTTATTAATTTAAGATAGTGCGTATGCACTTACCCCCAAATTATATCAGTCGTTCACCGATTTTTTAACAGGGCGCATGTGTTTCAACTTAGTTATTGAAAGTGAAAAAAAGATAAGAAGTGCAGTCAAGTAGTGTAATCAACTTGGGGATCCGCAACAAGGTCGTGGCCGAGAGCTTAAGGTCCACAGCCGTCCAGTCGTTCACAGACCTCCACCAAGTACAGACGTGTCGACTAAATCATAACAATCGGTAGCTTCGCGGTAGAGCGATCACCAATGACTTCACGGTGCCGGGTTTAAGCCCCGCAGAAACAGTGAGATTTTTTTTTTTAAATTAAATAAACTAAAAACACTAAGTGTGAAGAATTAAATGAAATGGAGCCAGTTGAGCGACCCGAGCTCAAAAAATCGGGTGATGTTGTACCCGTGGCTGAGGAAGAAAAGGAATAAGAAGCTCCGTAAAAGAACCTTGTAAAACGCCGTTCCAGCCGACAGAAAGGGAGGGGAGATTCTCCTATAGCGGGAAATAGAATCCCTTCCACACTCTAACGTCCTCCGAATCAGAGGACGAAGAGGAATAGGACCGGGAGCGGCTCGAGCAGAGCCAGCGAGAGAGGGAGGAGCTGGACGCCCACATCAAAGCCCTCCAAACCAAATTAAGGTCCAGGAGAGCAGCCAAAGAGGCTGCACAACAACAACAGCAGCTACAGTAACAGCAGCAGCAGCAACAAAAACAGCAGCAGCCAAAGAAGCAGCAGAAACAACAGCAGCAGCAGCCTAAACAGCTGCAGCAACAACAACAGCAGCAGCCTAAGCAGCAGCAGCAACAACAATAGCAGCAGCCTAAGCAGCAGAAGCAACAACAACGATATCAGCAGAAGAAGGCGCAGCAGAAGTAACCGCAGCAGCAGCAGCCAGTCAAAACGGAGAGATGCCCTCCAATCAACGTCTTCGTACTGGAGACGAAGGACGTTGATATATTATGTAAGTAGGTCAGTAAGCAGTCTTACTATATTAAATATAAGAGTCCGTTAAGAGTTTCTGTCCAATATTCGATGTCATGTTATATAAATGTCAATGTTAATAAATGACAGACTACCACGTAATTAAAGAAAGGTTAGCGGTGTCGGAGGCCGAGTTTTTCTCATACACTCCGAAAGGGGAAAAGGTGCAGACCATGCTCCTTAAGGACGTGAATCCCGACACTGATCCCGATGAGATCCTCGCTATTCTGCGCCAAGCGCAGAGCGACGATGTCCGCGTCGTAGGGGTTAAGCCCTTCATCACTGCGGCATCGAGAAGGGAGAATAGGAAACTTCCTTTCTTCCTAGTTCAGGTCAGCCCAGACAGCAAACTAGACAGCCTAAAAAAACTTACCCATTTAGGCACTCTGTCTGTTACATGGAAAACAATAAAAAAGAAAAAGAACACACTCCAGTGTGTTCGTTGTCAGAGGCTTGGGCATGCCGCGGCGAACTGCAATATGCAGTCTCGCTGTGTCAAATGCGCAGGAACCCACAATCGCGGGGAATGTCCTTTACGGACCGATAAAGTTGAGGACAGGAGCAAACTGACGTGCGTAATCTGTAAGACCAGCGGGCACCCTGCTAACTATCGGGGATGTCCTAAGGTCCAAGAAATCAGAAAAATTATAGAGGCCAAACGTAAGGGAAAAATGGTAGAAGCGAGGGCAGTGCCCTGTACTCCAGCTACCACTGTTACACCGGCAGTCTCCGATGCCCAAGTGGCATCGGCTGGGCGACCGGTTCAAAAGACAGTGCCGAAAAATACCCAAGTCCCTGTGGCCAGGCAATCATCTATTCGACGCTGTTTGGAGAGCCAAACGTAACATCGGTATAATGGCTGCGCAGGCAGCCAGCAACCGTAAAATTCTAGCAGTGAATGTGAACTCACTGATCCGCCTTGAACGTCAATTAAATTTCTTTAACTTGTTGCAGACCCATAATTCTGATGTGTTGATGGTTTGCGAAACTAAGCTAAGCCAGACGCATCCACTCAGGTTCAACAATTAAAAAATCATTCGAAGAGATCGAAGCTACCTAGGTGGTGGAGTCGCGCTCTTAATAAAAAAAAGCCTTTGTCATAAGATCGTGTATAGCGGTGAAGTGTGATGATTCCAGGCCATAGAAACGTGTATCGCACGCATCCCCTTTCGGGGTGGTAAGCGGCTATATGTGATGGCTATCTATGCGACTGACAAGTACCGCATCAAGCAATATTTCATTTCAGAGCTCGATACTCTTTTCACTAGCCTTCGACTGAGCTCGGAGGAGAACTACTATAACGTAGCCGGGGACTTGAACTCGAGGCATATAGAGTGGGCAACGTGGTGCATAACACCAGGGGACTTCAATGCATAACTGGTTGGTAGACCACAATGTTGAGTTCAAGCTAGATTTGCTTGAACTTTCTTCGTATCCTAGAAGCGGGTCCTATCTGGATCTGATGCTGATAGACAAACGACTGACTATACTAGACGTGGAAAGATGCACACGGCACTGTCTAACTGCTGTTGAGTGCAAGAGTGATCACTGCGGGCTCTTCGCAGTCATTCAGCTCCCGAATGAGGTGGAAGGACTGGAGGACTATGTCCAGAGGCACCCTTATAATTTTAATAAGGCCCGCTGGCCACGCTTCTCCAGGACTTTATCCACAGAGCTATAGATCCGCAAAACGCTGAAGTCAGAGCATTGAAGTCGGAAATCAAGAACCTCCAACAGTTAATACGTATAAACGATAGCTTGGCTATAAGCTTGCACTGGAGCAACAAAGTCCGGGCTGTACGATCCAACAACCCGGTTATGTTCCCACAAGTAAATAAAATATTTCGGAGGAAAGATCAAAACTACATTCATGACCACCATTGCGACGACTGGATGTTGCTTATCACCTTCCAGAAGTGCGAAACTAGTCTTTTCCGAACCCCGTTGGACAGGGCAACGCGGGATACGTGCCAAAACTGACGTAAGTTCGGCATAGTTGACCCGCATGGTAGCCCGTTAGCTGTAAAAAGTGTAGTTAGATATCTAGGCATTTGGCTGGATCAATATCTGTATTTCGAACATATAGACATTGCTCTGACGAAAGCCAGAAAAGCCTTTGCTGCGGCAAGAAGGTTGTTTTTCAGCAGCCAACTTGATACCAGAGTGAAGATAATGTGCTACATGGCCCTAGTACGGCCCATTATGATGTACGGTTGTCCATTGTGGTTCAACGTGAGTCCTTCCCAGATGGAAAAGATGAGGGTGTTCAAGAGGCAGTGTCTTAGGAGCTGTCTCCGTCTGTATCGCACACCCGAGTCTGAGTACAAGAAGTACTACCCTAACGAGGTCTTGTACAACGAGGCAAACGTGAATAGGGTAGATAATTTTATCATTAAACTGATCAGAAGGCACACTGCACGAGCTATGTCCTCTACCAACAGTCTGATCTTTGGGGCTTACTGCCCCAATAGTATGTACCATGAAAGGGTGCGCCTTAACGGCTTTATTCTTCCCGAAGCATTCCTCTACCTAGACACAATTGGCCTTATACAGGATCCACAAGGATGTCCTATCATCTTCCATGTCGTACGCCGAACAGTGGATAGGCGACTTCAATACGAACCGGATGTCGTTCGCACCCACGAGGATCTCCTCTGGTTCAGTGGAGCGATCCCCGCTCGAGATAGGAAAGAGTCTGCCAAAGAACGGAAATATGACTGGTGGTCACACCAAAACCAGCATCCGCCACCGCTTGCTTATCCACAGGATCAGGTAGTTGACCATAGTGGTCAGCTTACATAGTATTTTAGGAAGCTTTAAGAGAAAAAAATGTAAAATAAAAAATCAAAAAATAGGGTCAGTAGGTTGTAAATTCTTAAGTTAGTTAAGCTAGTTTTAAGTACTTTTGTCTACCATGTAAGTAAAATTATTCAGAGTAAAATAAAATCACATAAAAAATAGGCCGTCTTATGTCTGTCTTCTTTACCTATTGATATTTGATGAAACCCTTTCGCCAACTCAATGGTTGAGAAATATTGGGCATTGCGCAATTTGGAAAACAATTCTTCTATGTTTGGTATTGGAAACTTTTCTTCAATTGTCACGTAATTTAATTTCCTGTAATCGACTACAAAACGCCACTTTTGGAGACCTGAATTGTCCATCTTTTTGTAAGCCACCCAAATTGGTGCATTGTATTGGCTTGTCGAATTTACAATTATACCGGAAGAAAGCTTTTCTGAAATTTGTTTGTTTACCTCTTCCTTGAGAATTTCAGGATACCTATATGATTCCGAAAATAAAGGAATATTGTTCCTCGTTGGTATTTTATGACTATATTTAGTGACAGTAGATAGACCAATACCTTCAACATAAAATACGTTTTTAAACTTTTTAATTGTGGTCGTTAAAAGTTTGATTTCTTCACTATTAAGATTTTCAAGTCTTAGTCGGTTAATAAAAGTGCATGGTTTTACGCAATACCCTTGCTAATAGTATTAATATCTTCTTCTGTAAGTTGTGTTGGTGGGCTTGGAAATACTAATGGTAAGGTGCCTTCATTTGTAGAAAGCTAATAACTATTAAAATCAATTCTTGCATGTAATTAGAACATTACAGCCGAGAACATTACAGCCGAGAACATTACAGCCGAGAATGATCGCTATTCAGTTCTGCTTCCAACATTTCGATTTTAGTAAATGGCCTTTAAAACTCCTGGAATAGTGGAATAGTAATTTTAGAGTTGATGAAGCTATTTGAACTAATTGATTTAAGCTGTACTGGTGTTTCAAGATCTGTTTTAAAATAACTGTGAAATAAACCTCTTTGAATTACCGATGTACCTGCCCCGGAATCAATAAGCAATTTGATTGGACTGGATTTGGTTGTAACTTCTATGCAGGTAAGAGATCTGAGGTGGTTGACTGAAAATTTGAAATCTAGACTCATCAACATCTTGATTCTCTTATATTTTTGATTCCTGAAAAATTACTTGTTCGAAAATGATCTACCTCACTGTCATCAGCCCTACTTTTAACAGAATTCCTTGCGGTTTGCATGCTGCGTGAATTATTTGCATGTTTAAGATTAGAAAAACGTGGATTATGGTTTTGAAAATTGTTGTTTTGGTAATGTGGAAAATGTGGAGAGTCTTGTGGCATATTTTGGACGAAATTATGTGGGAGATTCTGTGAAAAAGCTCTGTTGCGAATACTGTTGGTTGATGTGGGGAAAATGCTGATAATTGCTATTTTTATTTCCTGAAATGGGAATGTGTTGGATACTATAAGAATTTTGTTTTCCTGAATTTGCCTTAAAAATAATAAAATAATTATAACAGTATCGTAAATGTGGGTGCTTGAATATCGTGAGCGAGTATTTGAACAGTTGCTATAACTTTGGTGAAAACAATCAGTGTCTATTAATTTCTTGGCTTCTCTTAGCCAGGAAGGATTTCGAGCATTCAAAATAAGTTTAGGTTCGCGAAGTAGATTGTTAATAAATAATTTCATGACCATATTTTCATTTTGAGTAGCGTCAAGAAGGAGCATTCAAACAATTCAAACAATTCTTCGACAGAATTTCCAAATTTCAATATTTTTATTTGGTTTATAATACTTTCAATACTTTCATTAATACTACAGTTTAATTTTAACACTATCTTAGTATCAGGTTGGGTTATTATTATTGATAAATATCAAATAGGCTTTTTCTTTTGTTTTGCTTCTTATTTTTAAATTAAGAAATCCTTTTGATTGCTTATCATAAGAATTGATAAATAAATATAAATAATCAACTTTCTTTATGAAAATATCCAGCTCCTCAGGCATATCGGTGAACTCCGATAACTCCTTTATGGCATCCAGTAAATTCAAATTGGCCAAACTTGTATTTTGGTTTCACAAACTTTACTTCATTTTTTCTTATTTAGTTTTATTTTTGTTACTGTTTACTATATATTGCCTTTTTCGCTGTCGTTGTCCTTAATATTGCGGTTTTTATTGACTGCGCCACTATTGTAAATTCACTTTATTTCACTTAATAACAGAAAATAACACAAAACTTTCTTTTCGATTTTTTAAATATATTCTTTATTGAATGCTCTCCACTACAAGACTTCCAAAAATAATATGCAGAATTTCTCTTAGCATTCTAATAAAAAAAAAACAGAACTTAATTTAACACATCACAAAGCCAAACCAAGCCAAGCCAAGCCAAGCGAAATAAAGAGACGGAGATAGCAACGCTATCTATCGGAGGGCATGGGCCTGTGCATCCAAGGCAAAGCTGTTGACTGCTCTCAACTTGGCGAGATGCCAGCAACGATCCCTGTTAAATGCACAGGTCAAGTTGACATACAGTCTCCTCGCGGCGCCCTCTGGATAGCCTTTAAAGCAACCGCTTACCGGCTTAGTTGACGGGGACTTAATTACCTGCATCACAACCACAACGGAATACATGGAAAGCCACAGAATAAAGAGCTGTCAAAGGAAGAAGGTTTAAGAACGAGTACTGGACTTAACTGCTCTTTTTTTGGTCATCGTCACCATGTCGCTGTAACATTTGACATTTTTGTTTTATTCAGTATATTGCAAATTAAAATGTTTGGTATGATTTTCCAGTGAAGGCATACCGAGGCCTAATTAGTCCGATGCAGAATCGTTGCGGTTCTGTGTTAGAGCAAAGCGGCAATCCAACTAAGTACTACTAGTAATAACACAATTTCGTAAGTTTCGTCATGATTTGTAAAGATTATCTTACATTTTTGTTATTTCCTCCAGCGTTTCTAATTTGTTTACATAACTCAAAATTGGGTTTTATGCTTACCAACCAAAACGTTACTGCCTCTCGAAAACGGGAAGAGGTGGCTCAAAGCGTCGCCTCGTATCACATCATCAGGTCAGGATCAGGTAGACACACGCCGTGGGGACATCGAAATTCACTTGTCACACAGTTAGTGTGAAACCCGATGTGCACACGACGTAAAATTGCAAGCGATGCATTTGTCTGCCGAATCACTCACGTAAAGTATTTTATGAATACAATTACGTAGACGACACTTTACACCACATTTTCCTTCCCCTTTTTGAGAAGCGAGCATTTTTTATTAATATCAATAAAAAACTTAAGCTGGTTACAATATGAATTTCGGTTGTTTTTTTTTCTCTCTTAAAAATATATATTAAGATTTATGTGTCATTTGAAAAGAGTACACTTTTTTGCTATACCTTTTCTTAAACTATGTTATCTACTAAATATAATGATTTTGACAATATCAGCAGAATAAAATTGATACATAATATATAAACAAAATTGTGTGCTATACATATATATGGGTTATGGCCGAATGAATGCACGTAACTAGAGATTAAGATTGAGTTGTTTAGAATGATAGGAATATATATATATATATATATATATATATATATATATATATATATATATATATATATATATATGACGAAACATTAGTGGAATAGAGTGTAAACTAAGCAAAACTAGACTGACAGACTAATGAAATCAGTTCAACAAGTATCAGAAGCAAACACAGCATGAGAATCAGCTAAGTGAACTCTCCGAGCGAGTCTACGTCTAGGTCTTGGTACGGGATTCTTATTTTTTCCTTTTAAATGTCGGAGGTAAACGATAACAAATACGAGGGTGGTGGCAAGTAGTAAGTAATCTATGGTATAGTGGTGGTAATCGTTGTTGTTAGCAGTATCAGCAATATTTTTGGATTCTTCCCGAATCATGTTAATTTCGGCTTTTAGCTTGATAAGATCTGTCTGACTTATCTCAAAATCTTGAGATGGTGAACTTATTTTTGGCACCTTACCATCCAAATCCCAAGCACTTATGTTAATACTAGGAACTAAAACTTTTCTTATTGTGTTATTGTACCCGAAATATCCTAACTAAAACTTTTCTTATTGTGTTATTGTACCCGAAATATCCTTTTATTGACATTGTTGGCAGCTTAAATGTGCAGGACGACTAGAATGTTAATACCCCACACACTGTTATGGAAAGACTCGTGGAGGTTTGGTTGCAAATAAGGTGCCCTGTTATAATATTTGTCACGGAGAATATCCACGAGTTGGGAATATGAAGTCTTTTCCAAAAATTGTGTACCGGAACCTCCTTTAACCTACACTCGTGTAACTTGCTAGTTTTATGATTTAGTAAAGAGACTTCTCAGTTGCTCTTATTTGAATGCTCACTAAAAATAGGAAACTGGTTCAAGCAGAAATATTGTCCTAGTGAAAAGGTTTTACAAAGATTGAGCTCTAATTCTGATATCGGAAAGAATTTGTCTCGGGCCAGAGAAATTGCTAAATAAGGCGAAGATATTTCGATCAAATGACTGGAATTATTATAGATGATGGGTAACGAATTTAGTCCGAAGATTTGATAATCTTCAAGTTCTATCAAAGGCAATCGCATTTCCAGAACTATAATTCCCTCCATCACCCGACACTTAACGGTAGCCATTCTGTAAAAATCCATTGCTGGACTCTTAGGCAACCGCAGAGTACCGGGAATATGGCTTCTAATGAATAACAGAGACTCTGTAAATTGTTTCGGAGTTATTGTTTGAGGGCTAACTTTAGCATGCTTAAGATCAAACAGGACATCTAACAAATTTCTCTGCAATCTTTCAAAGTTTGTCAACATAAGAATTAAGTACGAGGCCAACGCTGCCAAATCTTGCCTTTGCTCATTTTCTTTAAAGGAGTCTTTAACCGATTTTTCTGATACAGTTAGGTACGCATTCAAAACCTTAAATTGATTATTTATCTGTGAAGTAGTTCGATTCAAAATGTTAGCAGTGGAGTCGGTTATAGAAGTCTGTTTCTTGAGTAACTCTGACATATGATTCTCGTTATCATTTACCTTAGATATTTGTTCTTCAATATGTTTAGCATAATCGCTATCTAAAATTCCAAACAACCCATGTGCCAAGCTCCCTACAATGTCCAAAGGTGATCGTCTTGCCCTGGTTCTACCGTATTTCTCCGCATCCAGATTTCACCAAGCATTTTGATCTTTCAACCGACGCTAGTGGAACGACTATAGGAGCCGTCCTATCTCAGAAAAAGGACGGATTAGATTTGCCTACAGAAGCTCGTTACTCTACTATTGAAAGAGAAGCATTGGTCATGGTGTGGGCTGTAAAAAATTTTAGATGCTACTTATTGGGGCGGAAATTTACCTTATACACAGATCACAAACCATTGATTAATTTTTTCAAAATCACGAATGACTCAGAATATCAAATTTTAAATTCAAGTTGGCGGAATACGACTTTGATATCAAATACAAACCTGGAAAACAGAATGTTGTAGCTGATGCACTCAGTCGAATAGGCCCACAAAGTAAGGAAAGTCCAAATATTCGCGTCGTTACGAGAGCACAGAAGCTTAACACTCAAATTCACAACACAGATATTGACAGGGATAATTCGGTTGAAGGTGGCAGTGAAACGGGGTCAAGTGCAGTCATACGGCATGAAATCATACGCGATAAATCGCCGAGTACAGACATTTGTATCAGGAGTGATGAAGACTGTAAAAGCGTTGATAGTGAAACAGATATATCGATCGAAAATAAATTACAAGGAAAGACTATCTTCCTGACAGATTTAGACGAAATTAACAACGTTCTCAAAAAATATCACGACTCGTCATTAGGTGGTCATCAGGGAGTTCTCAAAACATATCTTCGAATTCGACCATATTTTAAATGGAAAAATATGTTTGGAACTATAAAAAAATATGTCGTGTGGATTATTATTAAAACTACTCCGTGACAGCCAAAACGTTACTGCCTCTCGAAAACGGGAAGAGGTGGCTCAAAGCGTCGCCTCGTATCACATCATCAGGTCAGGATCAGGTAGACACACGCCGTGGGGACATCGAAATTCACTTGTCACACAGTTAGTGTGAAACCCGATGTGCACACGACGTAAAAATGCAAGCGATGCATTTGTCTGCCGAATCACTCACGTAAAGTATTTTATGAATACAATTACCACCACACCATAACATCACCCTAACGTCTCACCATTTTTACAGGGAAAACCCATTTTGATGTTATTACAAAAAGCACGTGATTTGTAACAATAATAAGAGAATAGTATAGGTACGTTTCCATCTCAGACGAATCCCAAAAGTGTGCACTTAAACATTCTAGAAGAGTAGACGCTTTTTGAATTGAAAATATCTACAGTACATGCTCCGCGTTAAAAATAGACTAATCACATCGGTGTCGCAGCGTAGTTTATGCAACAAGGAATGTGTTCCGTTTTATTTATAAAAAATAGAAAAAACTAGGGAAAATATCTAAAAATGAATAAATCAACTGGAAACGGAATTTTGTCAGGACCGAATTGAGGACTTACTCGTGTTCCTCAGGCAATTAGTACAAGGTATTCCTGAAACAAAATCATTTCCACTTGGTCTAATCATTTCCTGTTCACTGTTGTATTCTTCTACATGGTTGTCGATTATTTCCTCAAATACGAAAATAAAAAAAACTCCAATGCGTCCCATGCCTTGACGCAACTGAGGCTTCAAATGTCAAATAATTCAGATTCCCAAGCAAACATCAACAACAAAACGAAGAAAAATGGAAAGAATCTCTTTATTTTCGGTCTGTGGTGCCATTTAACTTGGATGCCTGTCAATACAACCCTTACATTTGTATGTGCAAGTGCGTCTGCGGCGAATGGTATGGAGGACAAAAAGTGGAATCTGGTTCCCTGATGTGTTCTCCCAGAAGGAAAAGTGTTATCTCTCTTCTCACCATCGACCTCATCATCATTTAATGGACTATATATAGTATAAGTTGTGCGACGAGTATTGATGTAGCAGAGTAGCCACTAAAATGTTCTTTCATTAGGTGGAATATCAAGATACCCGTCTACAGCGCGAAACGCAGTATTATTCCGATATTATTCGGGTACTCAAATGCACAGTCAACAATGCTCACTCATTGACAGACGAAGAAGTCATTCTTTTATAATGTTCCTTGCCTTAGTAGGAACTGTTGAGGTGCCTTACAATGGATTGCATGAAAATATCCTCATGTGTGAGGCGTGTACGATTGCACGATTCGGATTCGAAGCGATAATATAATGAATTCATATGGCATACCAATCAGGGATGTTGCGGATGCCGATTTTTTTAACATTCGCGGAAGCGGATTTTTGAAGGCTCACACCGGCGGGTATGGATGCGGATTTCATTTCATTTATTTATTAATAGGAACGTACATTAAGATATTTATCTTTTATATATATATATACATATGTATTTATAAGGATTGGAATTGAGGTTATTTTTTTATGTGTAGCAAAGCGGCGAAGGATTGCACTTTTAAAAGTGTTCAACTGTGAAATTGATCTAATGTAAGATGGCAAAGAATTCCACAGTCTAATAGTGTGAATGAAAAATAAACGCTAGGTGCAAAAATGATTGGTTAAAAGGGATAATGTTAATAGTTCTAAGCGACCGAGGTAATTAAGTCTGTTATATAAATAAGGCAGACTACTATTATTAATTATTTTGTGTAAAACACATAGAATTTTTTGCGTGAATGTACTGCGGCATGTTACGGCTTAGCACACAGATAAATGCTCGTGTCATACCATAGACATAACGTACGACATCATTGTTGTTATTTCTAACTTACGTTGACATAGTGAGTCAAGACTAGTATATACTACTTCAGCATAAGTCACAAGTGGTAGGATTAAAGAGAGAACTATATTCTTACGTGTTGCTAAAGTAAAATTAGCAAAGACAACAGTTTTCGCAAACAGTCATGAATACGACAGTATCCATGTTTGTGTGGTTTTAGCCAGAGAGATCACGCCTTACGACATGTCCGAGGCTAGCAGTAGACTCGACTAATAGCTGGACTGGTAGACTTCATCAACATATAGATGTACCGAGAAGTGTTTCCATTCAGAAGGAAGATCATTAATAAACATACAGAACAGTGTTGGTCCTAATTTTGACCCCTGTGGAACGCATAAGTCAACATCCAAAAAGGACGAACAATATACTCCCGAATATATCCTTTGTGAACTACTGGAAAGAAAATTTACAAAATAAAATATCATGACTTACTTTATCGAATACCTTCGAGAAGTCAAGCAAGCAGAGAATAGAAACTTTGTTTTAGTCGAAAGATTTCTTCAAGCAGATTTACCATATCTGAGCAACAACTGTGGTTTGCTCCAAAGCACGATTGTTAAGCATACAGCGAGTTATTGCTTGAGCTGAGTAATTGCTTGAGTATTTGCTATTATTTTCTTGAAGATCTTAGACAACCAGGGCAGAATATTTATTGGACGAAAATCGGCTGAGGACGTTGGAGAAGTTGGCTTTGCGATTGGTAGAACTTTGGCCACATTTCAAGTGTGCAATCACGTCTATTTTGATTATGCACCAGTTTATAACGTGGGTAATATGGGAAACAATTAGGGGTAAGACAAGTGTAAAAAAAACAATCGGTATGCCGTCTTCACCAATGGATTCTTAGTTGAAAGCGTTGATACTCCGGATAACTTCATCTTCAGTAACAACCATGAAGTCTAGGGTTGGGAGTGAGGTTACAAGGATTGTATTCTGATGATCGAAGATCTTATTTGCACAAGGATTTTCTCCTAGAAAGACAAGATTGTGTTCATTGGGATCATGAACGCATTTAGCATTGTCGTTACTGCTTGGATTATCAACTTTGCGCAGCATAATCCAGGGTTTTTTTTCGGAGGGAGAGTAGTTTTTAGCTTTGCTGCGAAGTACGTTTTGTAAGAATTACGTGCAACGGAAGTGGTGTTGTTGCGTGCTGCTGTGTATGAGTTCCAGTAAGCATGAGTTGAGTTGTACTTTTATTTACTCATCAACCTGTTTCTTTTATTAAACCAAGGACCTGCATGGTTTTGAATTCTGACCGTTTTGGCTAGTATTTACCATTCAATTTTAAGAGTAAGTAGTGTTAACCATCCATACCAACCGAAGAAACTAGGTCTAATAAGATTTTTATTGAGTTCTCCGCAGATTATAATGCGCTGGTATAGTGCACTATGATCGGCTATAACAGCGATGAGGGGTAAGGAGAGCTTCTTCTATTGTTTAAGTAATATTTCAACTTCTTTCCTTTCAAGTGATTTACATCGCCGTTTGAGAGCAACTATTTCTTCACTCTGCTGTTGTTTATTAGTGTTGATATTATATTTCAAGTATGTGAACGCGCTCAACTATTCTTGTGATTTTATTGTGAAGTTCTTCAAGTCTTTGATCTCAAACAGTTTTTAGCTCACCAACCTTAAGGATGAATTCAATTCGCAATTTCGAAATTTCAATAGTGAAACTAAGTCGCATCGTCTACGATGAATTAGTTAGGTGCTCCTCTAAGACTTTGATCGTGAGAGGAGCATTGTCACCATTCGGTTGCTTTGGTTCTGGAGAAGATAGCTCGCCTAATCTGCAACGAAGGCTTGTTCGAAGTAAAAACAGCAAAAACACAATATACGTCGGCAGTATCGATGAACAAGAGAAAAACTTATATTTCCTAGACGTGTGATGGAAAACGTATGTCAAAATCCATTACATGGCACTGGTTAGAGTTTCCGTCTTGCTCTCGCAGCGTTCTGGACCTTTTTTTTCGAATCGGCAAAATTTCCAAACGTACATTAAATGACTTAGAGGATCCTATATCCTCAGAAAACAAATATAGGAAGACTAATTGTGGAAACATGGCGCGAAGTGAAAAGGTTTATAGCCCTCTTCAGTGTTTACCAGACACACACAATAAAGAAGAAAATGTCGGCCAAATACCGAAAGTGCAAAATGAGCAAAAAAAGATTTCGATTCCACCAATAAAAATTATTAAAAAATCTTGTGATTTTGTACACTATTTTATCAGTGGGTTAAATATAACTGACTATTCAATTAAAAAACTATCAATCGGAATTAAAGTTGAGTGCGAATCCATCGACTCTTATAACAAAGTATGTATCGCGCTAAAAACAAACGCGATTGAACACCCATGATTTGAAATCTGAAAGATCATTTAAAGTAATGCTATTCGGCTTGGACGAAATTGATACCAATATCGTAAAAAAAGAATTAGTTTCACTTGGTCTCAAATGCAAAGAAGTGAAAGTAATAAAAAAAACGCATGAGCATTTCGCAGATGTTTTCTACATAATTTATTTTGAAAATGGTTCTATTCGCCTCTCGGACCTTCGCAAAAATATTAGGGCCATATTTCGGACTCAAGTGAGATGGGAGTTCCAACGTCGAGTGAAAAACAGACTGACTCAATGTCACAATTGCCAGATGTTCGGACACGGCGAAAAAAAATTGTAATGTGAAAAATTCCTGTGCAAATTGCTCAGGAAATCACAAAACAAGCGAATGCACTGCAATTTTTAAATGTGCAAACTGTCAGGGAAACCACCGACCGACTGACGACGCCTGTCTCACTCGATCAAAATTCAGAGAAATGAGAGAAAATATTGTTAAAGAAGATTAAGAAGACATCATTCCGTCTCTATCACTCCTTCACGAAAGAGCAATTTAACAACTGTCAAACTATTTGACCACAGAAGTTCAGCTGATTTCCCTCCTCTACCAAAATCAACAACAGTGCGGGACAGAAAAACACAACAGCAAACAACTTTTTAACGAACCCAAGGGAACTCCCAGCCATACGTATCGTCGACGAGTGCACTATTTTCCGAAGAAGAAATCTCCAATTTAACAACGGAAATTTTATCAAAACTCGGAGGATGTAAAACAAAGGCCGAACAATTTAATGTTATAGCTCAGCTTGCATGTAAATATTTATACTCCAATGTTAAGTAATTTTCACAACTCTATTTTAAAGATTTTATGTTGGAATGCCAGAGGCATCCGCAACTAATCCATTGAGTTCTTCAATTTTCTCTGTAAAATGAAAGTAGACATATGTCTTATAAGTGAAACATGGCTCAGTGATGAAGTAAGTTTCTCAACTAATAATTGTATGTGTTATAGAAGAGATCGGAACGACAGAATAGGTGGAGGGGTTGCCATTTTAGTGAACAAAAACGTAGCTCATTCCGTTTTTCCCATTGTTAACACAATTGAAAACGAAACAATGGGTGTAGAAATTGTTCTTGCGAATAACTCCAAATTAAACACTTTTTCTGTTTATTTTCCCGGACGAAGAAAAATACCTCAACGATTAATAAGCTTCAAAAACGATATTGGCAAGCTACTCCGTAGTGGTCAATACATTATCGGTGGTGATCTTAATTGTAGGCATCGTAACTGGGGATGCTTAAGAAATAACGCATGGGAAAATGCCTTAACGGATTTAGCTATGAGATTCCCATTTACCATACTATATCCAAGCGAACCTTCATATTTTCCTGAAAGCCGCAGATCCTCACCATCTGTAATAGATTTATTTTTAACAAATTTGGCCAGTCAATTAACAGAACCAATTGTTATCAATGACTTAAGCTCTGATCATCATCTCCCAATTTTCTCAGAGTTTTTTCATGATCAAAAATTAATCAAATCGAAATATCTTGATTATAAAAATGCAAACTGGAGCGCATTTAGACATCATATAAGCTCCAATATTAATGGATTGGTATCCAACGTAAACGAAATTAATTCCAATCATCAAATTGATGAAATTGTTGATAATTTTGAAAAAGTTCTGTCAGACTGTGTCCGTTTATCTGTACCGTATAAAAATGTATGTCAAAGAACCCTTCCCCTTCAGCGAAATATACTCGAACTAATTAAAATTAGGAATGCGACTTGAAGACTTATAGTGATACAAAAGCTCTTAACGCTCTTATTTAAAATAAAATAATCAAATTTAGGAACACTAATTGGAACGAAAAGTTTGCTCAATTATTCCCTGGATCCAAACTATCCTGGAATATTGCAAAAATTCTTAGGAAAAAGCATACTGTGATACCAAATCTGCAATCTTCGGGGCAAATATTATCTACAAATCAATCAAAATCTGAGCTAATCGCCCACACATTCTTTCAAAACCACTTAACAACAGCAAATATCTCAGTACCTGAATTAGAAGCAAAGGTATATACAGAGATATTAAAACTTAATGCAACACCTTTATGTATCAACGCAAACCATCTTATCTCTCAAGAAGATATTGAATTCTTCATTTCTGAGTTAAGAATAAAAAAGCACCAGAAGTTGATAATATAAATAATCAAAAACTGAAAAACATGCCATCAAATGGTATTCGATATTTGACATTTATTATTAACTCTTGCATGAAGATGCAATATTTTCCTAAAAAATGGAATTTATCCAAAATCACTCCAGTTTTTAAGCCAGGGAAATCCTAATTCACCTCACAGCTACGGACCAATAAGTCTATTGAATGGGGGTAGTAAATTATTAGAAAAATCTATTAAATTAAAAAAAGATACATTTCTAGAACTAAATAAATATCTTACCAAAATTTCAATTTGGTTTCAGGAAAAATCACAGTACATCACATCAAATTCTAAGGATCACAAAATATATAAAAAATAACTTTAATGACCAAAAATCAACCGGGCTAGTTCTATTAGATATTGAAAAGGCTTTTGATTCCATCCTAGCTCCAATTCTGTTCAACATATTTATGGCAGATTTCCCAACTATTCCAAACTGTAAGATAGCAATGTATGCACATGATACTGCACTGTATTCATCCCACGAAAGGGGTTCCATAGATGAGGATAATTTGCAGAACTGTCTTGAAATTATATTCGAATATTTTAAGCATTGGAAAGTAAAAATAAACGCTGAAAAATGCAAAGCTATCTTTTTCACTAGAAAAAAAGTTTCAGCAAGCTAAAACTGAATAACATTGAGATTCCTTAGGTCAACTCAGTGAAATACTTGGGGATGCACTTGGACAAAACATTAACCTTTACGGATCATATAACACATACATTAAATAAAGTCAATCTTGCAATAAAAATGTTACATCCGATAATAAATAAAAAATCACTATTGAGTAAGCACAACAAAATTATAATTTTTAAAGTAATTTTCCAACCTATATTGACATACGCCTCACCAGTCTGGGGAAATTGTGCCAAAACACATATTAAAAAGCTACAAATCGCTCAGAATAAAATTTTAAAAATGATGTTACGCCTCCCATGGGACTATTCAACGATGATATTGCATGAGCGTGCAGGTGTCATTCAAATTGCAAGGAAAATTGAAAAACTCAATAAAAAATTTAACAGTAAATGTAGATATTCTACAAATAAATGAATTATTAAATCAAACTGCTTAAATGCGCTATATATCTATTAAATAATTGTTATTGTTGTTAATTGTTAGTTATTGATTTATTCGTCTATTTACTTATTTATTTATTTATTTACTTATCTATTTATTTATTTATTTATTTATTTATTTATTTATTTATTTATATATTTATAAACTTATTTATTTATTTATTTATTTATTTATTTATTTATTTATTTATCTATTTTATTATTTATTTATTTATTTATTTATTTACTTATTTATTTATTTATTTATTTATTTATTTATTTATTTATTTATTTATTTGTTTATTTATTTATTTATATGTATATCACTTAATTTATCTGCTTCTTTATATATATATATTAATTCATTAATCAATGTATTTATTTATATACATATACGCTGAAGTACGTAGTTTTTCACCAAATGACAAAATTCAATCTTTCAATATCTTAAATGGAGGTTTTTTATTCTCATAGTTTTTCCTTCGTTACTGCATTTATCTCAAAATACTGCATTATTCCCAATAACAACATAATGATAATTTCAGTAGTAAGATAGAAAATTAAGTAATCTATCGTATCTCTGAGCAAGCTGAGTCAATAAAAATTGTAAATTGATTGTATTTATCTATGAGTAATAATAAATAATGTAAAAAAAAAATGGCACTGGTTATATTACTGCTACCGACAAACATAGTTTGGATATGTTTTGTTTCGGCTTACACACTTTTTTGCTTCGTATAGTGTAAAAAAACTGACTGACCGAATCGCATGCGGATCTAAAAGTAATTTTAACGAAACCTTATGAGGCCATCAAATGATATGAAGATATTATTTCTTAATAGTAATCAATTCTTTAATAATTAAAGTTAAAAATTTAAATGTTATATTTAATAAGTAGAAATCCGTAAATCAAGCCCCAGCTATTAAACAGCGTGCACTAGGAACACTAGCTGATGGTGGCGATAGAAATCTATGTGCTTTTGTTTCAGTTCATCCACATGTGATTTTTGTAAATTTTACCTTATTTTTCATTTTGGTTGTTCCATAAGTTTCCTTTAATTGTTTCTTTGGTCACTGGGTAAAAAACTTTTGCTTGTAGCGAGGATATTAGTAGTTGGCGAAGAGAAATAAATTGCTTGACACAGGGTATGATGGCGAATCGGATTGGATCCAAATCGTGTGGCCTATTACTCATCATCGCCTCCTTTAATCAAAAAGGCAAAATCCGTAATTATGGATGCGAGTCGCAGCATCACTGATACAGACCCATAATTACACCAATTATTTCTGACGGTATGGACAATGCTATTTTAACAAATTTATATTAATAGGATCAAATAAATGGATATTGAAAGGATGGCACACTCACTTGACCTGGAAAGGAATACTGCTTCAGCTCAAGATACGATTATATCGCTAAACCTCAGGTTCAGGAAGCCTTTGACAGACGTGAGTTAAATTCGTAACCCGAATAAAAACACAGAACTCTTCGGTGTCTCTTTATTGACTTCCCATTCATTCAATTTTGAATCTAACTTTTGACCTACGCTACAATACGTTGACTCGCCAACATGATATCGACTCATCAACTAATTGCAATTAGATACCTGATGTCAACGAACGAACCTCAAGGTGATCACCAAGCAAGCGGTTTGGCTGTGCTTGCACTTTGGTGTGCAATGATAAGTTCGTTGACTAGGTTCGAGTCAGCATTTCCTGTTGTACTGCTCATATACGTAACTCGTGCGAAGTTGCAAATTTCGGCGAGATATAACATGTATTGTATATATGTATTTAAGTATGTTGATACTTATTGTCTTAATGTGAACAAAGGGACTTTCGAAACTGCATTTTTGAAATTTCAAATAATATTTAATTGAAATATTGAGTTCTTAGGTAGTGTTTTTAAATTTTTTTATTAACATATCTCCTATTCTACCGAGTACGACCATCACGTTTCACCTCGACTTAGGAACTAACATTCCTTTCCTTTCTTAAAACTATCTTTATATTGGTTGGATGGTCTCATTCGAATGGTGGTTGTGTCGTTGTCGTCTGAGTGCGTCCGTTTCCTTTAGTTGAATTTCTTCCATTTGATTTAAATATTTTAAAAAGGGTTAAAATGCACAATAAGGCAGATTGGATTGTTTGATATTTTATTTTGTAGTGATTAAATTATGTTTAAATTATTCAGTTTCAAAACATTGTTAAGAGTGTCTAAGTAGTTTTCTACTTAATACTTGTCGATTGTATATGTTTTAAAAAATGCTTGTATTTCCGATGTTGGGTTTTCGTATGTCTTTCCATCAATTCTCGTTTCCTTCTCGAAACTTATTAGATATGTGCCACTCATGATTCTGTCGTTTGCTGTGTGAATTCCCGAAGCCAATATCACTCCATCTTTAATAATTTCCAAATCTAAATTCATTTCCATAATTTTATTACATTTTGCTTTCTTGTTATTTTATATTTCTGACAAACATGAGGTATAATTTCTAAGCAAGGAGTACATATATTTGAATTCTTTTTTCCATTTTTTACATTATTACAATTATTCTTACATTTAGCAATTTCTTTGTCAACTAACAATTCTCCATCTTTATGGGTTATGGCCCCTTTCATGTCTTATTTACTATTATATATTTGATTAGAATTACTATTACATTATTGTTTTGAATAATTTTAATTCCGGAGACATCAATTAAGTCAGTTATAGTTACATAGTAATCTTCATGTTGTGTAATCTGCTTTATGTCATGAAAATTCAATATTGTTGGATTTAATGTACCTGATTTGGCTGACGTTATGGTTTGAATAATATTTTGTAACTCCATAATTAAAATGATATTTTTTTTTATTTTCTTCCCTAGCTATACTCAGCTGTATATCATTTTCTATGTTACGTTTGAGATATGTAATTTGTGAATTGCGTTAAACACGTAAAGTTATTACTTTCGATTGATTAATTTATTTTGTTATTTGTCAAAACTTCGTGATGGGCTGGAGAACCTGAAATCCACTTCCAATTTTTTCTATTTTGCTTTAGTTGCGCTAAGAATGTTTTTATAATTGTAATGTCAAACTCAGATGAATTCATTTTTTTCTTTTTTCGTGCTATTTCTGTTGCAATTTCTGAATGAAATCGTTTTTCAGCTTAAATTGCTTTTCCTGTATTAGTTCTAAAAAATACGTCCAAAATCACTATAAATTGCTGCCTTTCCGTTTTCTATTAAAAGGTAGTTCTCTCGTGTATAGTCTACAATATCGGCTATAGTGTAAATAGATGCAATGATATTGCAATCACTGTTTCTGAAATTGTATATTTATTTAACTCTTAATGTTTTCCTTATGTATTATGCTATTTTGAGTTCTTATCTTATTTCCTAAATCCTGTTCAACAATTTGCTTCTTATATATTGCTTCTTCTATATTACATTTCCCATTTTGTTTTTATTTTCAAATTGAAGAAACAGTTCGTAAACTACTTCTTTTGGTTTATATGTTTTAACCTTTCTTTTTGCGTTCATTCTTTCATTCTTCTTAACATATTCCCTTGTACTTCTTTTAAGTTTGAGGGAACATTTCTATTGTGAGTTTTATTATAAAGGATATCATATGGTTTTAACTTTGTAACAGAATAAATAGTTTGGTTGTATTGTTGCACAGCCCTAGGAACTGCTTCAGTTGTGTCTATTATTTCATATTCATCTTTAAAACACTTTGTAATTTCTATTAGCGTGGAATGTATTCTTTCTATTTGTCCATTGGTGGTACTATAACCTGGGTCACAAAAGAAAATTTGTATATTTAATCTGTCCATTAAACTTTTAAGGATTGCCGATATAAAACCTTTTTCATTATCCATTGATATCTTTTTGCAGTTCGCAGAACTTTGTACGAATTCTAAAACTTTATTTTCCAGATGGAGTAAATTCAATCTATAAATTGGTTTAATTAAAACAAATTTCGAATATGCATCTATGCATGTTAAATATTTAATTTTTTGTGCGGAAAATACATGTGAAGGTACCGCCCCTCCTTACCTCGAATTGGAGCCTCACCAATTGGTATCAACTGTGGGTGTATATCGTATTCATGTTTGTTACATATCTCACAGTTCCTAACATATTCTTTGAACTGTTTTCTCATACTAGGCCAATAGTGAGTATTATGAATTGGCTTTAAATTCTCTTTATAATTTCTGTGTGCTCTCGTGTGTTTGCTGAACTATTGCAGGTTGATCTTTCTTGTTAGGTACATCATTGGCTACTACACCTGGACAAATGAATTTTTTCAAAATAATTATTAAGTTGTCTACTGTGTCATATTCGATGATATGTCTTAACTTATTGGGGATGTTTTGGAGTTTCTCATGAACTGTTACTTTGTAGTTTTATTTTGCAATCATGAAATGTTGTTTAAAGTCATTCACGGGTTTGTTCGTTTCTTCTATTAACGTTATCACTACTCTCAGCAGAATGCTGTGTAGCATCGGCTAACGAATCATGCATAATATTGTTTATTTTCTACCTTGACAGCACATCTTCCACAACATTTGTCGCACCTGGCTTATAAATAAATTTGGGAGCATATGCCTCTATTAAAGAATGCCATCTTTTCATTTTCGCATTTGGGTTCCTCGTTGAAACCGCGAAAGTTAACGGCTGATGGTCCGTACGTATTTCTATACTTGTTACACCGTAAAGGTAATTTCTTAATTTCCTTAATGTCCACACAATGGCATAAAGTTCCTTCTCATTTGTTCCGTGGTTAATTCTGTTTTATTTTGGATTTTTTTCCTTCCTGATCTAGTCGAATATCTATCTTTGTTGATATGTATTGATATACTTTTCCATTTCTCCCGTTTAATACTTTGTCAGAGGCTTTGCAGTAGCAGCATAGTTCTTCAGGAATTTTCTGTAATACCCAGTTAGTCCTAGATAACATCTTAGTTGTATCAATGTTTTTGGCATGGGAAAGTCCTGAATTGACTCTATCTAACCTGGATCAGTGAATGCTTAAAGCACCAATGTGTTTCTTAATGCCTGAATAATAATTTATTGACCCCTTACCGATGGTGGGGGGAAGTCAACTTACTGGACAGGATTTTGTATGGAACTGAACTTTATTTGTGCATACCATTACTTATATAGTATAAATGTGCTTACTCTACATTTTAATTTTTTCTTGTGTTACAAGATATGTCCTTTTTTTGATTGGAAGAAATAAGAAGCGAAAGAGATGAGTACAGCTGAACGAAAAATGTGCACTAGAGTAATAGTGGAAATAAGAGTTGAGTATGTGCAGTTGTGTGCTGTGTGCTGTGTGTTGTGTGCTGTGTGTTGAGTGTTGTGTGAGATATGAGTTGGCGTCAACAACAGATGATATGTTGTTGTGATCACAACATGCTGGGGCCGCCTAGATTATTTGATTGATTGCAATCGATCATTTGATCGATAATACTTCTTGATTTTGCGATCTTGTGTGAAATTTGTGTTTCTACAACAGGTGGTTGTTCGTTGTGATAGTAGTAAATCAGATATGTTTGGCAGTGGTAAATATGATGACATTATCCTCGTTGTTACTGACTGTCTGCCAAAAATTATCATGCTGGATTGAAGAATCCTGCAGTTTGGTTGCAACTGCAATATTCCAGTTGTCATCAATTGAGCTGTCGAAGATAATTGGCCACATGCTATGTCTACATTGACCGAGCTTGGTGTACTGTATATCCAAGTATTTGTGTGGTGCATCCTTACGCAATATAATTGGGGCTAACGTTTTGAACGACGCAGGATAGTGGAATCTCTTTTGCATGTCTTAAGAGCCCTATTTCCCAGGAACTAGTTGTCAACTCAGTAAGATACAGAGGATGTTTCATGTCACACCATAATGTTCCTGTCGATCACTGCTTACACATCGAATATGACATTTCGTTCAGAGGGTAGAAGTGGTCGCCTTCAATATTGACTATCAAATACCATCTGATGATGGTACAATGAACGCAAAATTTTTTCTTCGCCAAGCTGGTACCGAAAGAAGTTCGTACATCGTGAATTCTTCATTATACAAAAGTGGCAGCGTTACTTCGACGACATTTTTGCCCGTTACTCGTGCTCTTGGTTGTAATGTCTTGTATAGTTGAATTATTGACTCGTGATTCCCTTCTCCCGGTATCATCATGCTTCTTGGTACATGGTTGTGGATTCGAGTAAGTTCAGTTTTCAGTTGATTGACCGTCAATATTAAGGGATGAATTTGGCCATGGTGCGTTGCCAGCAAGATGTCTAATAAGGTATTTTGCGTGTTGTAGAAGCTTATCATAGTTAACTTTGCAGGGAAAGCTGTTGATATAAACATCTGAAAGGCGTGTCATTGTCCCTGTGAGTTTCTAACTTTGAAATAATTTTATACAGCATCCTCTCATCCCAGTTATTTCTTCTTTTGTTGAGTTTCTCCATACTATTCGTTGAAGGTTTTGGTGTTTCTCATTTATTTTAATTTGACGGTACATTTTTTCGATGTCCGCTGTGTATACGTACTGATGTCTTCGCCAACGCGTTATGATGGTGGTTAGATCATCCTGTAGCCTTGGGCCCACTAGCATTAGTTGGTTAAGACTGATACCGGTTGATGTTTTAGATGATGCATCGAACACCAAACTTAATTTTGTGGTAGTACTGTCAGGCTTAAATACTGGGTGATGCGGCTAATAGTAAGATCTCTCTGCTTGCTTATCACTGGAAGAAATTTCAACCATGTGGCCCAGATGTATAAATTCATTTATGAATTTGGTATATTCCAGATACAAGCGACTGTCTGTTTTGAATGTTTTTTCTAGTTGCAGTAGTCTTGCAACCGCTGGATCTCGTGGAGCTCCAAGGCTGTACTTTTAATCCAAATTATTGTTGAATGGAATATCAACAGTGTATCTGCCTTCAGCATCTCGAACATAGCTTTCTGCGTACATTTGTTCACAGTTCAAGTCTTTCTCAGTTGATAGTCTAGATTTTGGTTCTCCAAAGTAGTTTGCGCAACCATTCCAGTAATTTTTACATTTGCACTCTTAAGAAATGTTCTTCCCGTGATAAACCACCGAAAATGTGACCTTTGAGCTATAGGAGAACCCTAAGGGCCCCTCTTTATACCATTTAGTATGATATCTCCGTAAACGTCTGCACCAAGAATCATGTCAATAGAACCGGGTGTGTAAAACGTTGGATCGGCCAGCAAAAGTTGTTTCATCTCACTAGGAACTCCACTGAAGTCATTCTTGTCTGGTGTCAATCTGGTGAGAGTTGGTAACACAAGTCCGGCAATTTGAAGTCTGACTCGAATCTATTGGGCTACTACAGTTATTGGGCTGCTTCTTCAGTTCTAAGGGTAGTTTGGGATCCTGGGTCAATTAAAGCTCTTAACATTCTGCGATGACCATCCATGTTGGTCGCCATGATCATTGCTGTGGCGAGGAGTACACCTTTGTTTTGATACCCAAAATTTGATTGTATTCCTTGTAATTGAGATTGATCGGGTTGCCTCCTTGTCATGTAGATATCTTGGTGAAGTAGAGTATGATGTTTTCTATTACACTGCTTGCATGTTCGCAAACTAGTGCAAGTAGTCTTTCTATCATGCCTTAGACAGTTCATGCAAAGCTTTGCTTGTTTTACTTGCTCACAACGTTATTTAGGAGTCCAGTTCATGAACTTATTACATGAATAAATGTTATGGTAATTTTTGCAAAATATACACTTAGCTCGTTTTGCTAAATGATAATTGCGTACCGTAACCTTTGGTTCTTCTTTATACTTTTTCTGGCACGATTAACCTAGTACTTCGAAGGCTTTATATCTTCTCTGTAGAAAATCGTCTAACTTTCGAAGGGAGGGCATCTTGTTTGGCTGCTCTAATCTTTGCTCGAAAAGGTTTCTGCTCTCTTGATCTATTGCCTTTGTAACCAAATGGTCAACAATGACTGGGCCCCACCGGTGATGTGTCAAAACCCATATTTTTTACTGCCGATAGTCTTTCCTTTGTTGCATCCAGTAGTGACTTTATTGAATTTGCCATTGATTGATTTCGCTGATGACCGGCCTTCAGCATTTCTTCCATTTTATCTTTATCTTTTTATCTTTTTATCTACCCTTTAAGGTTTTCCTGACGCAGTTAAAGTTTGCACTTGATATTTTTAAGTGCTATATTAATTGCATTGGTTCACCTTCCAAATGTTTTTAGGTATTCATTTTTTTCGGTAACACCTAATGTTGCTTTGTTGTGAATAATCGTTGTGAATATATCACAAAACGATTACCATTCTAAGTAGCTTCCTTTAAAGACAGAAATCTTTAATTGTGGAAGCCGAACGTCTGTGGTTGCCTGTACTTCCTTTTTTTTATTATTCATTTCTGACATTCGTGATGCCATCTGAAGAAGAAAATTGTTACCATCGCCTTCAACTTCTTCGTAATGCCTATTCAGTATATGGGAAAGGTTATAGTCTTGCGAAGACCCACTTGATAAGAATTCCTCGTGTAGTTCCGTGAGGTTTCTTCACTGATCTAGTAAAATCCGTTGTTGGTATTTGTGAACCTCTGTAGAGTATTTCTCGAATGTTTGCTCGAAAGCGTCAATACTCCTCATAATGGCGCCAATGTTGATGTCTAATTTTTTCAAACGTTGAATTTGATTGCTGTTTTCAGTAGGTGTTGCATTAAGCTTACCACTAACTGTAGGTTCAGTTTCTATAGCTTTAATGTTTTTCAAATCACGTTTTAAGATTTCGTACACCGTTTTCACTAGCTGGTACGTATTTCCTGGTATGTAGGGCGTCTCATCTTTCACTACCGCACTAATATTTTCATGATTTTCCTGACATTCTGTCCAAATTTCTTCAATTTTTTGAAGGCTCTTCCTTGTAGCGCTGGGTTTTCCTTGAAGCACTATCTTTGCCCAAATTGATTTTTGTTTCTTCGAATTCCAATGCTAATTCCTTTTGTCTTGCGACAATTTCTATTATTTCGTATTCTTCCATCTTTAATTTTTGTTAATGATCACTTCCAGTGTTAGCCCTAGATACGCTGTTTAGGTTGCCGTTCTTTGCTCGAAGGACCAATGAATGCTTAAAGCACCTATGTGTTTCTTTATGCCTGAATAATAATTTATTGACCCCTTACCGCTGGTGGGGGGACGACAACTTACTGGACAGGATTTTGTATGGAACTGAACTTTATTTGTGCATATCATTACTTATATAGTATAAATGTGCTTATTCTACATTTTCATTTTTTCTTGTGTTACAAGGTATGCAAATTTTTTGATAGGAAGAAATAAAAAGGGAAAAAGATGAGTTAGGGTGAACGAAAAATGTGCACTAGAGTAATAGTGGAAATAAGAGTTGAGTATGTGCCTGTGAGCTGTGTGTTGTGTGCTGTGTGTTGAGTGCTGTGTGAGATATGAGAACTCGTATTTGCTCTCATCAATTCCTTCGGATTTCATTTTTATGTGATGTAAACCGGATTCAAGGTCCAGGTTGGAAAAATACTTTGCCTCACCTAAGTTTGGTAAGGTAACATTTGTAACGGGTATTGGGTATTTATCAGCAATTGTATTTTCCTTTATTTTTTAAAGTCAATCACAAATCTCATTTTTTGTGATCCGTCATCATTGAGGCCTTTACCCAAATTGGGGAATTGTACGGACTGTTCTAAGATCGTATAATCTCATCTTACAACATCCTTTCAATTTCTTTATTTACAAACGAATTAGCGAAAAGGGGGTACGGATATTGCTTACTCCATATAGCAGTTTCAGCAATTGTACGTATTTCTGCCCTTATATCCGTTCGAAACGGTAACTTCATATTAATATTAGAATTTATTATTCCAATTTCAGTTCTAATTTGTTGAGCTAATTTTTTCCAATTTTCCTTTCTATATTCTAAATGTCCCCTATTTACAATTCTCGTTATAATTTTTTCCCGGATTAATAATCTTTTCTTGAACATTATTTATACTTTCAGTTTATTTTCCGGAAAAAATATATCAGAACTCTATTCTCGGAATCGATTTTAATATCCGCGTTTTCTAATACGTTCTTCTTCTTCTTCTGGTGGCGCTGCAGTCCGGGGTGGACCTGGGCCTCAACCAGTTATCCTCTCCAGCCGGCACGATCTTTAGCCAGCGCACACCAAGTTGATTGAGGTCGTTCTCCACCTGGGTGCGCCATCGTTTTCGTGGGCGTCCTCTATTGCGTTGTCCCACTGGTTCGCTCTACATGGCCTTAGGCGTTAGATCCGGATACGCATGATTAGGCTCATGTCGCTGTACACCCCGTACAGTACTAGTGCTGTTCGTACTGTTTACTTGCGAGGCGAGGTAGACGAAGTCCTTCACTACCTCGAAGTTATAGCTGCCTATTGTGACATTCTGACCAAATTGTAGATGTTATGCGTGCTTTCTCGATGACAGTATATACTTCGTTTGCCCTCGTTCACCGCTAAGCCCTTGGTCGCCTCCGTTCGACAAATCACATCAATATCACCCGCGTATGCTAGCAGTTGTACGGACTTTTGGAAGATCGTGCCTCTTGTGTAAGTTCTGCACGACCTTCTCACGAATAATGTTGAAAAAGTCACACGACAGCGCGTCGCATGATATTGATGAAGCAGCGAGAATTCTCCGTCGTCATCCTGCACAACCTGAGGAGGTTAGTAGGAATGTCAAGACTAGACATGGCGCTGTTTAGCTCGTCTCTATACACGCTGCCATATTCAGGCTTGAAATCGACGAATAGGTGGTGGGTATCGATCTGCATCTCTTGGGTTTTTTCCAGGATCTGCCGTAATGTGAAGATTTTTTTGATGTTGGACTTCCCCGGCCTGAAACCGCACTGATAAGGGCCTATCGGTTTGTTGACGAATAATTTGAGGAACTCACACTGCAGAGATGATCTTATAGGCAATGTTGAGGAGACTTATCCCTCGGTAGTTGGTACAGTTGAAAGGGTCTCCTTTCTTGTGGATCGGGCAAACGATACTGAGATTCCATTCGTCGGAAAAGCTTTCCTCCGACCATATCTTACAGATGAGTTGATGCATGTTCCTTACCAGCTCAAGCAGTATAGTTGCTTTATTCAACTTTAATCTCGATATCGCTATCTTGACTTCGTCTAAATAGGGGGACGGAATTATCGTCGATCGCCGTTAATTGTGTGGAGTGGATCATACTGCATGACAGCGGTATTTATGTCTTCCTCGCCGTTGAACAGTCTGCAGAAGTGATCTTACCAGATTCTCAGTATCGACTGCGATTCTACTACGAGTTGTCCCTCTGCGTCAAGACAGGTTTCTGTCCGAATTTTGTATAATTTTTTTTTATGCGTTACAACCTATTAATAGACCTGATTCCAGATTCTCTATTTCCTAGAATCTAACTACTATATCAAATATGAATACTTTGTAGTAGTGTTTAATTCTTGTGGAACCATTTATGGTTTGAACCCTTTTTTCTGATTGCAAGTTGCTGCTTTTAATGACTTTCCCTTCGGGCTGTTCCTGAATATTAATAATAATAATAATTTGTTGAGCACTTTCATAAGAACGTTTTTTTGCTTCCTGAAAATGTTGTCTATTTGGCTGATAGCGCCTTTGATTGTTATAATGAAAATTTGGCTTTTTGTTATTATTAAAACGTCTTGCCAAGTTTGGCCTATGTGCAGAGCTACCGAGCTCCATTGGTTCAGGTTTCGGCATTTGCAAATAAATTATTATTTCTTGGGGGGAATCTCAAATTGTTCCTTGGAAGTGTGTTTGTTTGTTCGTTTGGCCGATTAGGAATTTGAGATCTATTGTAATGAAGAGGGAAGTTTTCCTGTAAGTCGTTCTTACGGTTTGCCTTGTTAATTAACAAAGTCAACTTCTCATTGACTGTATTATAGTAATCAATAAGGGATTAGTTGCTTTGACGCAACATGCTTAACTCTTGCTCAATTATGTGAGCTGGTCGCTTATCAGCTTAAGCATAATCTAACCTTGCAATGATGACTTCGAAATTTAGCACAGTGCCATGATTAGTTTATGCATCATTGGCTTTGTGTGTTATTTTGGTTCTTAGTAGTAATATATAAGGTTATGGAATTATTGGCTGCTTCTCGCCAACTAACATATTTACTTGGATTGCCTGAAAATTCTGGTAATGACTTAATTATGTCTAATGACTCCACTTTATTACTAAGTCTACATTAGTGGTTCTATGCGCGAACTAACCGGTTCTTCGAGTAGTAGTAGTTTTGTTGTCCTTGTCTTTAGGTATGCCAGTTTGCCTTCGCTTTCTGGGGATTTTCGGTAGAGATGAGTGCATGTGTTACGTACCTGCACTCTCCTGCAATTTGATTTTTCGGTAGTGGTATAGAACAATTTGGTTAGTGCATGCCTCGGTCTGACCTTGCTGGGATTTCCGGGCGGAATTGTGTTGTCTTGTGCTGTATTTTTGTGTAGATGATGCATTTCGATCATTGGTCACTGCCTCGACTAACTGATTCGAAGTGCGTCATCTAAAAGGTTGCTAGGCCTTGAGTGTTAAGGCACTTATCTAGAAGTGACCTCACGGTTGCGTTTGCCTGACCAGAGGCTATATTCTGGTACCATGGGAGATAGCAGGCCCCGGAAAGTATATTTCTTTTCCGTGCTATCAAGAGGTAGGCCCCCTAGTGGGAGTATCATGGTGGCTGTGGTTGCCCAAAATTGCGGGCGCATATAGCATTCTATGATCCTATAACATCCAGGATCTGTGGATGCTAGAGGTGTTAGATAGGCCTCGCCCTCAGCAAGGTTTGTGATCGCCCTTAAGTGTCACTAAATTGTTACTGGGGTGGTGAATACCTCCTCAGGGCGGTGGTCAACGCTTAATTTGACTCCGTTATTGTGGGTAGGCCCACCGTGAAGTTTGCCAATAATTGGCCGGGTATTCACGTTAAGCACAATCTTCGACTATGTCTACATTAATTGCCTTTGGTTTGTATTCAGAAACAGTTGAAGAAATGGTTGGACAGGTTGGACCCGGCGGATAATGTACCGATGAGCAAACGGAGCAAGTTGAAAGTCAGACTTGTCAGCACTCTAGTAACTACTCTTCTATCCCCACAAACCGCCCAACTACGTAGACGCTGGCTGATATCAGAGGCACGTCGGGATACTTGCCTGTGCGGAAAAATCGTCTATAGAACTACTTAAAATAGCGTTCGCAATAATCGTCGAACTATAGCCGTAGGCACGCCAGTCCACGTCCAGTCAGTGGATCACACAATTGTTATGACGACCAAATACTCCTTGCTGTGGAAAAAGTCTAAGATTGTACCAATCCCTAAAAATCCTAATAATACTGAATACCGAATAATAGCTATACTTCTTTTTTCTGTAAAGCTCTCGAGACTCTCCTGAGCCTGCAGATTAGATTTTACCTGAATGATAAAAATCTGCTAACACCACTGCAATCAAGTTTTCGCTCTGGACAGCTTCATAACAACAATTTATGAAAATGAAATTAAATTTTTAACTCAACTTGACTTCTCTAAAGCATTTGACTGCTTTAGTCCTTCTGTTCTATTTAAAAATTGTCTGTACTTTTTAACTTCTCAGATTCTTGTTATAATTTAACTTATGCATGTCTTAGGAATGGTGTGCAAGCTGTTTCTTATAATGATAAGTTGTCTTCTTTATGTGATGTTGTAAGGGTTCTATACTAAGTCATTTATTGTTTTCAATCTTTATTAATGATCTGCCCGCTATAATATCTTACTGTAAAAACCACATTTATGCCGATGACGTTCAATTATATATTAGCTTCAAGCCCAAACTAACTGAGATTACTACCTAGTAAATAAAGACCGTAAATCAATATTCAGTTGGTCCAGACTTAATGGACTCTTCCTAAATCCCGCTAAAGCTAAAACTATTCTAATAGCTAAACAACCTGATAACTACCTGAATTTCCCTCCTAATCGTTACATTTTATTAAAACCTTCCATTCACACATGTCTTACATCTGGCAGACAGATTTTCATTTATGCTACTAACTTATGGAATCGTCTCCCTAAGAACGTTAAAAGCCTGGTCGAACACAGAAACTTTATTATGTCCTGTTTTTCCTATTTTCCTACTTTAAATGGAGAATGCTCATGAGTTATTTTTTATCTCCATTTCTATTTCTTTTTTTACCTAATTTCTTTTTTGTTTCTCTCTTTCTTTATTCTCTCTATTTGCATGTTAATTGTCTTTATTGATTTATACATAAAGACATGTACAGAAACACTCAATAAATACAAATAATGAAATTGGTTAGAGCGTGTAACTCAGGGCTTGAAACATAAGATTTGATAGTCAGAAGACTGGAAGAGCTGAGGGAATCTTACAGAATAGCTTGTGATAAGCTAAGAATCCTGTCTGCGCCCTCCACTTCGGGCAAAACCAGACAAGTGGTAACTAACACAGCTATAAACAACACTACACCCCATAGTTGTGCACCACAATCAGCTCGGAATGCGTCTCTACGTCGACAGAAAACCCGGAAATTGCTGAACGTAATCCAAGGCAGTTGAGTTTTCACCACGTCCATTAGAGGCCGAAGAAGTACCTAAAAATCAATTTGTACCACCAGAATTAACGAAGAAATCTGATGATGAATGGGAAAGAAGTCCAAAAAGATCTCAGGTCGCTGGATTCAGAGGGCGATCGAAGAAGCTGTTTCGGATAACACACTCAATGGCAGCACAGCAAAATGAAGACGGGACTAGTATTTGTGGAACTGAATCTGACCCTGATGACAGCACTGGATTTTCTGGAATAGCAGAGATTAGCATTGATCATGCTTTCAAAAGCGACGAATGTGAAGAATGGCAAGATGCAATGGAGTCTGAAGTGATGAGTCTTATCAAGAATGACACCTGGGAGATCATTGAAAATAACTACATGGCGAATATTGTTGGATAACGTTGCGTTCTCTCAAAGAAGCATGGCCCTGAAGGCAAGATAGAGAAGCGTAAAGCTCGATTGGTGATAGTTGACCAAATACTTCTGACTGTACCCCTTCGCCCCCTAGCGGACCTCACAGTGCTAGAAGTATTTGAAAACTAAAATCATTTCATTCCTCGAAATAGACCTTAACTCTCACTCAAAAATAGCTTCCCCCAAATTTACCTTCCTTCCACTTAACTGGGGTTTAAAAGCCCAGATAATTACAAATTAAACCAAGAGCTTGCATTTTGGCAAAGAACAATCTCAATGGCTCTCTTCTCCCTAGCCTATTCAACAACAAGCCGCGGTATGTCAATTCAACTAAAAAGCAAGAGAATCCATTACGTTCTTATATATGAAAAAAAAGCCATCGGGAGCAAGTGGGGTCTTCAATTCCAGCTGACACACTGGCTTTTCACAGATGAGTTTAGACCCATCCTCTTATACGTAGCGAATTATATTCCGAGACGAGCGACAACAAATTAAAAAGACACAGACACTCTTGAAATTAATTTAGTTTTTATTTTTATTAAAGAAACAAACACAAAATAATAATTTGAATATATAATAAATTGAAAAATCGGTTGAAACTGTCCAACTTAGTACAGCCACTTTCAGAGCATCTATATTACAGTTGAAACAATCAAGACATGTAAACAAATAGCAAGGCAAAAGGGAATAGATGAAACTATATTTCGTAAGCAAATACTGAGGAAAGGAATTAGGGTAAGACACCCCTTATGACAGACCTAGTCAAATTCAGTGCTACTAGATGTGTTGCAGAGGTGCGGTATGTAACGCGCTCGTAGCAGTATGGTGTATCCGATTAAGGACATGCTCTTATTGGCAAGATTTCACATTCTATAATAATAATATGGGTGGCGCTACAGCCCGTAGAGGGCCAGGGCCTAGCTTCTCAGCAACCACTCGTGTTGTGCGTGCTATTGTTCTCTCACGTGTGGAAGGGACCTACAGTTTAATGCCGACTCCGAGCGGCGTAGTTGAGAAGCTTTTCCTAGACAGGAAATACTCTTTGAGCATTGTCAGTGACACGAAAGAGGTGGAGCCTTGAAATATGAAAGGTGGTAAATTCGGGTATCGAACCTGGCACCGTCTGTGTAGGAGTCGACGCACTAACCCACTACGCCACGGCGACCCACTTCACATTCGGACATGCCAAAATCTTAATAGAACAAGGATTTACCTGTGTTAATCTGGATTGCATCTCACCTTCTCAGAGAAAAACTTCGAAACCCTGATGATTAGACGAAAGAGACCTGTGGTATGAGGTAATATGCCATTTGGTAATGCCAAATATTTCTACACAATTGTATCCAAGACGAAATATGCAATAGGAAGTGGTGTATTATCTGAACGTCTGAGCCTTAATAAATCAATTCATTAACGTACGCGGTATTCGCCAGCGATATCTGTATCTTTACAGATAACCAGGCAGCAATTAAATCCCTTACATCACTCTCGATAAACTCTAAGGTAGTTATAAGCTGTCGCGTATCTGTTGAAGAGATATCCGAACAGTTTCACATTCGCATGGGATGTGTGCCAGGACATATAGACATTAAAGAAAACTGAACTTGTCAACTCGCAAGAATCGACAACACACTGGCAGATGGCGAAACCTTTTGCGACATAGGTAAGGTCCTAGCAACCCCTAAGTTATATCTAAATAATCAAAGTAGACTAGAAATCGATGACAGGAAAAACTTGTCAAATCATGAAACAAATCTGGCACAGCCTAGATCCTAAAGGATCTGATAGTTTGATCTACTTAAAACGTTCCATAATCAGCACCGCAGTGGTATTAATCACCACACACTGTCAATAGGCACTGTCTACGCACAAAAAGACAGACTAATCATTCTCTAATGGTTTTTATAGAATGTGAAGAAGTCTAGGTGAAGAAGAGGGGGACAGTGTGCAACATCTGTTACCTACACAGCCACTAAATTCGGCTGATTCTTCATTTGTCTCAGCTACCGAACTTTGTATAAGGGTGATAAAATATGTAATGTGTAAAACAGGAAGACGTGCATCATATATTGAAGACTAGATCAAAATTGAGGGATTCAGAAGTGTCGATGCATTTGGACTATCCTAAAGCGGCACGCAAAAGGCGAAAAAGATTACTTAAGCTGAAAACGGAGACTATATACCGGAGATTTTGAGTGTGTGATGTGATGTCAAACAAACTGCTTTAATTTGTCTACGCCGAAATCCGATGCAGGTTTGCACCGTGCATTGCATATTTGTTAGCATAGTGCCACACTACCGTATCACTTTTCCCGAGATCCTGAATTCGGCCATCGCATTGAATAACTGCTTGCGATGCTTAAATGCGGGCTTTAAAATCGATAAAAAGTCGATGCGTACTGATTTGAAACTCGCTGGACTTTCCAATGATTTGCCTTAGTGTGAAGATTTGGTCTATTGTCGTTTTGCCGGGCCGGAAGCCGCACTGGTACGTGCCGATTAGTGCGATGCAAAACGGCATTAGACCTTCACACAGTACGCTGGACAGGATCTTGCAGGCGACGTTGGACAGGGATATACCTCTATAGTTGTTGCAAGAGGAAGGGTCGCCTTTTTTGTGGATGGGGTATATGGAGCTGATATTCTAGTAGTCGAGCATGTTTTCGTCCTCCCAAATTTTACAGATGATCCCTACCAGAACATCGCCACCGGCCTTGAAGAGCTCTGATGGTAAGCCATCTAAGCCTGCGGATTTGTTGTTCACCAGCATTTTAATGGCTGTGCCGACTTCTTCAAAGCTTGGTGGGAGGTCTATTTCATCGACCGGAGTTGGGATTTCTTGATTCCCTATCACTCTCGCCTGATCAGGCCGGTTAAGCAGCTGTTGGCAGTGCTGCTTAAACCCATCCACTAATATCTGCGGGTCAGTAACCAGGTTACTCTTTGTTGTGATTACAACAATTGATGATATATGACGCCAACTCAATACCCCACCAGTGGTAAGGGGTCAATAAATTATTATTCAGCCATTAACTAACACATTGTTGCTTAAAGCAAGCATTGGCCATTCTAGCAAAGTACGGCGAAATAGCGCATCCAAGGCTCACACTGAAAGTGAATAGCGTAACCAGGGCTTTACACATTGGTAGTGAATTATAAATACATATCTACGAGTACATAATCATTAACAACAAATTAAGATGGAAGAAGTAGTCGAAACTGTCGCGAGACGGAAGGAGTTATCATTGGGAGTGAAAAAACAAAAATTTCTCAATTTCGGTAAAGATAGTGCTTCAAGGAAAACCCAACGCCACGAAGAACTGCGATTGAAGAAGATTGAAGAAATTTGGACAGAACTTCAAGAAAATTATGAAAAAATCAATGCGGTATTGAAAGATGAGACACATACAAGGAAATAATTACCAACTATTGAAAACGCTGTACGAACATTTAAAGCATGATTTGGAAAACATGAAACTTATAGAAACTGAACCTACAGTTAGTGGTAAACTTGCCTCGACATCTACGAAAAACAGCGATCAAATTCAACGCTTCAACAACAAAAACATCAAAAACTATATGATTATGAAATATATTGACGCTTTCGAGCAAACATTCGAGAAATACTCTACAGAGGTCCACGAATACCAACAACGGATTTTACTAGATCAGTGAAGAAACCTCACGGAACTACACGAGGAATTCTTATCAAGTGGGTCTTCGCAAGACAATAACCTTCCCCATATACTGAATAGGCATTTCGAAGAAGGTGAAGGCGATGTTAACAATTTTTTTCTTCAGATGGCATCACGAATGTCAGAAATGAATAATAAAAAAAAAAGAAGTACAGCAACCACAGACGTTCGGCTTCCACAATTAAAGATTTCTGTCTTTAAAGGAAGTTACTTAGAATTGCAATCGTTTTGTGATATATTCACAACGATTATTCACAGCAAAGCAACATTAGGTGTTACCGAAAAAATGGAATACCTTAAAACATTTGGAAGGTGAGCCAATGCAATTAATATAGCACTTAAAAATATCAAGTGCAAACTATAACTGCGTCCGGAAGACCTTAAAGGCTAGATACAATGGAAGAAATGCTGAAGGCCGGTCATCAGAGCAATCAATCAACGGCAAATTCAGTAAAGTCACTACTGGATGCAACAAAGGAAAGACTATCGGCAATAAAAAACATGGGTTTTGACACATCACCGTAGGGCCCAGTCATTGTTGACCATTTGGTTACAAAGGCAATAGATCAAGAGAGCAGAAATCTTTTCGAGCAAGGACTAGAACAGCCATACAAGATGCCCTCCCTTCCAAAAGAGGTATCAAGCCTTGGAAGTACTAGGTTCATCGCGCCAGAAGCAGTAGAAAGAAGAACGTAAGGTAAGGATACGTAATTATCATTTAGCAAACCGAGCTCAGTGTATATTTTGCAAAAAATATTATAACATTAATTCATGTAATAAGTTCATGAACTGTACTCCCAAAGAACGTTCTGAGCAAGTGAAACAATCGAAAAATCTCTCTTCGCAGAATGAGAGATTTCAAATTGCTGGTTCCTGCACTTGTGACCAACTCTCACCAGATTGACTCCGGACAAGAATGACTTCAGTGGAGTTCCTATCGGGAAAACAACTTTTGCTGTCCGAACCTACGTTTTACACACCGGTTTTATTGACATGATTCTTAGTGCAGACGTTTACGGAGATATCGTACAAAATGGTGTAAAGATTGGCCCTCAGGGTTCTCGTATAGCGCAAAAGTCACATTTTGAATGGTTTATCTCTTAAGAGTGCAAATGTAAGATTATTGGAATGGTTGTGCAAACAACTTTGGAGAACTAACTTAAACAATTCTGGGAACAAGAAAAAATTCCAGAATCAAGTCTATCAACTGATAAAGACTTGGACGGTGAACAAATTTACGAATAAACCTATGTTAGAGACTCTGAATGCAGATACATTGTTGATATCCCATTCAATAATCATTTGGAGCAGAAGTACAGCCTAGAAGCTTCACGAGATCGAGCGGTTGCAAGACTACTGCAACTTGAAAAAAGATTTAAGAAACATATTATAACATACATACATACAACATAAACGAATTTATACATCTGGGTCACATGGTTAAAATTTCTTTCAGTGATAAGCAAGCAGAAAGATCTTAGATCACCAGTATTTAAGGCTGACAGTACTACCACAAAATTAAGTGTGGTGTTGGACGCATCATCTAAAACATCAACCGGAATCAGTCTTAACCAGCTAATGCTAGTGGGCCCACAGTGGGTCACAGTATGATGGTGAAATTCACACAAGAACTGATTTATTGAAAAGTGGTAGTTTTCATCTCCGAAAATGGGCAGCAAACCATAAGGATATGCTAGATATGATTTCGGGAACTCATTGCCAATCAGTCATTAACTTTAATAAAGAAGACAGCATGAAAACACTAGGCATCAATTGGAACACATCATCCGACACGTTTTATTTCAAAATGAACATAGACCAGCATAAGAAGATTGACCAGCCATCAACCAAACGAGTCACACTCTCCGAGATTGCACGCCTTTTCGACCCATTAGGATGGTTACACCACTAACAATCAGTACAAAGATGCTCATGCAATGTATATGGAAGGCTGGTCTCGATTGGGATGATCCACTCACTGCGGAACTACAACGACGTTGGACTCGCTTTAAAACCGAACTACCTGATACTGAGTTGATCACAATTCCTAGATGGATGACCATATCCGAGTCCCAACAATTTTACTTGCACGGATTTTGTGAGGCATGAGACCGTGCTTATGCAGCAGTGATTTACTCAAAAGTGCACAATAACACGGGATATGTAACCGCACTGCTTACATCAAAGACACGAGTTACACCGATAAAGAAGAAATTAACAATACCGAAGCTAGAATTATGTTGGGTACATCTTCTTTCCAGCATGTTGAAGGAAGTATAGCAAACATTTGGATAAAGTGACAACAGGTCGATGAAGTGACTGCATGACTATTATGCTTACTTGGATAAAAGGTAATCCCACGAGTAAAATGGCGTTCATAGCAAATAGAGTAGCCAAATTCGCGACGGCATAAATCCAAATGCGTGGAGGCATATTAGATCTGCAGAAAATCCTGCTGAATTTGCGTCCAGAGGCTTGACGCCTAGATAATTAAGAAATCATACATTATGGAAGAGCAAAAGTACAGCCTAGAAGCTTCACGAGATCGAGCTGTTGCAAGACTAATGCAACTAGAAAAAAGATTTAAGAAAAAACATATTAAAATATATATTATACAACATATATACAACATAAACGAATTTATACATCTGGGTCACACGGTTGAAATTTCTTTCAGTGATAAGCAAGCAGAAAGATCTTACATCACCAAGATGGCTGCAAGACGAAGAGGAAATAAGGTCTTTACAACCAGAACCAAATCTATTATCAGGAGATTCTACTGACACACCAATGGTGTTAACATTGACAGTACAAGGAAATAACATATTTCAACGATTTGCCCCCTACACTAAGCTCATCAGAACATGAGCCTATTCATATTCAACTGTAGAACTACGGCAGCAGCAAGAAATAAAAGGCAAACCTACCACAAATTCAAGGACATCCCTACATTCTACCATATAACGACAACTTCACTAAGTTATTGGTAGAGAACATTCATATGAAGACGCTTCATGGCGCACTAAAACTGCCGAAAATAATGCAATCATTTTGGATTCCTCATGCAAAACGGGTGTTGCGAAAAATTGTACATAACTGTGTCAGATGTCAACGATTCATCATATCAGCAAAGCATCAGATAATGGGAATGTTACCATCAATAAGAGTATCACCATCGAGGCCATTTACTTACACTGGAGTGGACTATGCGGGGCCTTTTCAAGTACGAGTATCAAAAAGCAGAGGATTTCGGCCTACAAAGTGCTATGTTGCAGTATTCGTTTGTCACCCAAGGCAATTCACATTGATCTTGTTAGCGATCTGACTTCAGAATCATTCCTGGCAGCTGTGAGAGGATTCGTGTCCAGAAGAGGTCCTTGTTTGAATTTCTATAATGACTGTGGAACAACATTCGTAGGAGCTAACAAGGAATTACTACGTATTATTAAGCTCGTTACCAAACACATCAAAAATGACAGACAAATTACTTTTGGATGGTATCCAATAGAACTTCATCCCTCGAACTGCCCCTCACTTTGGAGGCTTATCGGAAGCTGGGGTAAAATCGAGGAAACATCGCTTAAAATGAGTTATTGGTGACACTACGTTTACCTTTGAAGAATTCACAACAAACTAACACAAATCGAAACTTGTTTGAATTCACGCCCATTGACCACGTCCATATGTAACGATTTTGGTTCACGCATACGCGTGGCTGTACACCTTGTCGTGGTGCGAGGGCCTAGTGCAGGTCAATGAATCTTGGGACTTTTCCCTATGAGGAGACAGGAAGCTAAGATACGGCCACCTCCTTCCCTCCATGTTACCCTTTCCATTCCGGTGGGCTGGTTCAAGGTGTCACACGTACCGTGCCGATGATAAGCTTGGCTGGGGGCCAACTCAAAAACTGGCTCAGTCGCGAACGGTGTGCCGGAGTTATCTGGCGACCCTCCGGCCAATCAGCCTTAGCTACGTATTGCGGATGTCACGTAGCCTGACGCCTCGTTTCTCCGCTACTCGTAGGACTACAATCGCCCCCCCTCCCCCCCCCCCACCCAACAAAAAAAAGCAAAAGAGATAGGTGCTCCCTCACCGGCTAGGAACCAAAAACCCAGTGCCCGTATGGGCCTTAACAAGGCTCCTGAAGTCCCGGGGTCTAGGAAAGCTGCCAGTACCGCACCTAGTTCTTCCAAAGGCCGCGTGGAGCGCTTTAATAAAAACACACCTAATCGCAATCGAATGCGGGGAGCAGCTGAGCTCTCGAAGGCCAACCACTGTCGTCTTCATATCCAAGACTGGAAAATGCTCACATGTCAACTCAAAGGATTTTAAGCCTATAAGCCTTCGGAAAAATTGATCGATGTATTCATCCGACACCTAGTCACAGACAAACTTTTGATCTCTCAGCGTGCTTACAATAAACGCAAATCTGTGAAAAAGGCCCTGCACTCACTTGTTTGCACTATAGAAAGATCCCTCGATTTCAAGGAATTTACTCTCACTGCCTTTGTCGATATGTAGGGAGCCTTTAATAATATAGAACCTCACGCAATAACCTCAGCACTCAACAGACGAGGGATCGAAAAGCCTATACTGACTTTTATCCACAGGATTCTCAGTAACAGAGTGATAAGCTCGAAGCTTGGTGATACCACGATCCGCAAATCTGTGAACCGAGGCATATCGCAGGGTGGTGTACTCTCCCCTCTACTGTGGAACATAGTTGTTTCCGCTTGTGAAACGTGATGGGACTATGCAGATGATACTGCCAACGCAGTATATGCCCTATCTGAGCTATTGAAATGGACTAGCAATAGCGGCCTAGGCGTCAATCCGCAAAAAACATTTATTTATTTATTTATTATAATATTAATGTACAATTAAAATTGTAATCAATATGAACTATAGGGGCCAAATAGTGGTGATGACTTACGGCCCTCGAAATACTTATGTCTGTCTATATTGTAAGTTTTCCTACAATACTTTTTAAATTATAAATATTGGATTGGTTTGGCTTCTTGAGGAGATGTAGTAGGTCTGCGTTGTGGTTGAGGTTGTTTTGCAGTGCTGGTTGCGATGATAAAACGCAGTGACTTAAGAGATGGGTGACGGTTACTGGTCTGCGGCAGGTGAGGCAGTTTGGATGGGACTCCCTTTTGAGCAGGTGCTGGTGAGTAAATTCGGTGTGTGCAAGACGGAGCCGGATATACATCCTAATATCCGATTTAGGCATATCGGTTGGGAATTTTGGTTGAGTTTTATTAGGGTTAATTATTTGATAGTGATGTTTATAATTCTCCCACTCGCGTAGTATTTGTTGCTGGCACTTTTGATTTATGTATCTCTTTAGATCGTATTGAGAGAAGGTATAGTAGGAGAGGATGGGTGCCTTGAGAGCGGCATTTGCAGCAGCATCTGCATATTCATTGCCCGCAAGTCCAACATGGCTTTAACTTCGTTTGTGATTTGATGAGGATATCACGAATTTTGGATGGGGTTATCGAGTCGTTTTGTGGATTTGCGACAGCTTTTATAACAGACAGTCTGTCGGAGCAAATAACCCACTTACCTATTGCTTGGGAATATTTTTTAGCGGCGTGGAGTATAGCTACTGCTTCTGCGGTGTATATGGAGGCGATGTTCGGTAGGAAGCTTTCTTGATTAAGAACTGCATATGCTGTGTTGTCGTCTGTTTTGGAGCCGTCTGTGTATATAAAGCTCCAACCCGTACGTTTAAAAGTTTCATGGATCTCATTGAATCGAGCTGTGTATACAGTGTAGCTAGTTGTGTCATTACGTAGCTCGTGCAGGTCCAGTAGTATGGAGTCCTCATGGAGTGACCATGGTGGATATGTAGGCGTAAGCTTGGTTGCTCTTTTGCGAGGTAGATCTATTTGTTGTCCCCAACGTAGGATGCAGTGAATTGCGGAGGGGAACCTTCGATTATGAATGTGGGTAATGGCACACGACGAATCACTACGAATGGCTTTAAGTATAATTGCAGCTTCTCTATTTACACATTGGATGGGGCATGGTGTCTTAGAAAGGTTAGCCTCCAGTATGTTTTGGAATAGCTTCCAGTTAGCTAGCTCAGTTTTAAATCTAGGCATATGTTTATTAACATCGCATATGTTAGATAACAACAGTGATATGGAAATATGAAAGTGGTCGCTGTTGTGCAAGTCCTCAGCAATACTCCAAGTTATTTCTTGGGAGAAGGATTGGTGAGAAGCAAGAAACGTCTACGTGAGTAAGCGTGCTATGAGTGGAGAAGTGGGTAGGGGAACCATCGTTTAGTATGGTTAAGTCAGACTTGATGATAAGGTTTTCAATAATCAAACCCCTTGAGTTGTTCTTGGGGTTGCAGAGGTTATGTTTTTATATGTGTTCATTTGTATTAAGAGAGTTGATTAAGCTGTTGCTTGAGTTGTCAGTGGGATTGTTAAGAGAGTGTGTTCTTGAGAGAGAAGAGTTAATGTGTGTTGTAGGTTGGTTCAGAGTTGGTAAGGAGGGATTGTTATTCAGAGTGCTTGTTTTGGTTAATTGTGAGAGAAGTTTCTGTTTTTAGGAGGAGAGTGTTCGTTGATCGGTTGAAATGCTTGTGTTGTGTGATGCAACTGCAGCGAGTGGCAAAGGAGAAGGGGACTTGGAAGATCGGTTGGTCATATGAGTAAGCGGTGGGGTTTGTGATGCTGTGGTGTTAGACTGAGGGGTGGGATCGGTGGAAGAGGAATTTTGAGTTTGTGGAGTATTGTTAGTTAGTGTTTTTTTTGATGCGGTGAGGGAGAGAGATAAAGTATTGGAAGAATGTGGTTTGTTCAGATCGCTGTATGATGGGCCTAGCTACACTCATACTACATTTGTCTCTGATTATTATTGCTAATATCTCTTTATGTTGTAAGAATTTAGGACAGTCTTTTGAAGCAGAATAGTGAGCATCTAAACAGTTAGCACACATCAACCTTGTGCAGGTCTCGGGGTCATGAGGAGGTAGATTGCAATTGACGCAGACTTTGCTTCTGGTGCACCTCTTCAATGTATGGCCCAGAAGTTGGCAGTTTCGGCATCCCATATAAGGGGGGATATATTCTCTTACCTTTGCTTTATACCAACCAATTTTAACGGTTTGAGGCAGGTGATAGAGATCAAAAGAGAATACCATAACGCCCGTAGGCTCGGCTGTATCATTGATTTTTCTTGAGAATTTGTATACTTCGGAAACGCTCTGCGATCTCATCTCTGCAATTATTTCCGATTCTTGCACATTTTTTAGGCAATGTGCGTACACTACACCCTTGGAGGAATTCAGTTGCTTATGAAGGCTAGCAGTGACTTGTATCTGGCCAGCTAAGACACTTGTTTTTAGGAACTTATCAGCAATTGTTTGGCTCTTCGCTAAGAGAAGAATACTGCCGTCTTTCAATATGGAAATGTTGCGTACTCCGTGGAGATGGCGTCAATAGATTTTCTTAAGACGAAAATACTTACGGACGAAATAGGTTTGTCCTCGGATTTGGCTGTTATTATAACAAATTTGGGGTTTTTAGTGTTACGGATGGTAGGTAACTCCGGGAACTCAAACGGAGATGTATTGCGTTTATTTTTTTTAAGCTTTAGGTTGTTCAGTAGACATATCTGATAATATGTGAAACTGATTACCGGATTTATTACGCGGCCCCGATGGGCCCATAATGGGTCTAATCAGCAAACAAGTGAGAGAATATAAACCACTATATGAAGGAGAGAATGAGAATTATATAATTGAAAATAATTATATAATTAAATTATATAATTGAATATAATTTGACAAAAACCGACACGAGTTTAGGCGGGAAGATGTCACAAAAGAGAAAAGGCGTCGAACGGCAGTAGAAGTGAACGAGATGTTTACGCTACGAGAGCCAGACGATGACTGCCGCAAAAAACAAATCTAGTTCGCATTACTAGGAAGTATAAAATCCCTAACTTTGACCCTCCCACACTATGCGGGACCCTCGTAGTGCTAAGTGGCAGCGCCAAATTCTTAGGTCTTATATTAAACGCGAAGCTAAGCTGAAATCAAAGGGTGATCGTTTCATCTTTTGATGTGATTCATTGTTTGCGTGATTCAGTACATCAGTGTGTAATTCGTTTTGTTGTAGTTCGTAGTAGGTAACTAATACTATAACCCCAATGGCGACATTCGTTTATCTTTGCTTACATTTACATCGGTGTTGTAGCTGTGTTAGATATTTTGAAAACCAAGTCTGCCAGAAGTCTTGGACTTATTCTTTTGAATAAGTACTCATCGGGATCGATATGCCATTTTTGGCAGGCAGTCAGTAACAGAGAGGATAATGCCATCATATTTACCACTGCCAAACATATCTGATTTACCAGCTGATCAGTATTATCACAACGAACAACCACCTGTTGTATTCAGTATTATCACAACGAACAACCACCTGTTATAGGAACAGAAATTTCACAGCAGATCTCAAAGTTACAACATGCAATCGCTCTCCAAAGAAGTCAAGAAGTATAACCTAACCAAATCCAAGGCCACAAGATTCAACAGTATTCATTAAGCAGTACAATAACAGTTGTCATTGCAATCGCTGTACTGAAAAAGCTTAGGAAAAGGAAGTCAGCCAACATAAAAAACTTGACTACTTCTAACCCAGCACCACGTAGGCGACGAAGTGAACCAGTCACGAAGACGATTAGCATCGGATATTGCCTACCCTGGTGTGCTAGGGCCCCACTTGGAGCCAGGCCTGAATGGTAACACGTCATGCACACAACAGTGCGTGCGAGGATCAAACGGCAACGGACAATGGCATCGGCTTAGGATATGCACATGGGACCAATAGTTTGTCAGGTTGAAAAGTATAATGGCCTTCCATGAACTTGCGTTCATGCTCTGCCAACGTCTTCAAAGAAAATACCAGCCTGGTTGATTCATTTGGACTCGGTCTATATTTTGAATAGACGTAGTGGTGGTAATGCGTGTTGCTATTAAACACGTTCATAGAAAAGGGGTAATTCTTGTGTTCTTGCTTGTACATCCATATTTGCGGGTGGTGCATATTAGGCTTACAGTAGTTGTATAGACTTGAACGGGTGGACTTAATTCGCTAGCGTCTTGCTTAGTCATGTCGGCATGATCACGTGTTAATGAGCATAGTTTTGAAAAAGGTATTTTGTAATGACTGCCATTACTTAACACTGTGGCAGCGCGAACCCTTTTATCGGTTCCCGGGTGTACCTCCATTACATTGCCAAGTAGCCATTTGGTTGGCCGGACTCGGTCATCCTTTATGATAACAATTTCACCAACGCGTATGTTAGTCTCGTTCTACTTCCACTTTGAGCGTTGCTGAAGTTGTGAGAAATAGTCGTTCGACTAGGCCTTCCAAAAGTCGTCTCGCATTTTTTGTATCAACATCCATCGGGTGCGTTAGTTTGTATGTTGTAAATTTTTGGTTCAGGCAATGCGTTAAGTGCCGATCCAACCAGAAAATGGCCTGGAGTAAGGATCACGTTTTCTTCAACGTCGTCGGATATTGTTATTAGAAGGCGAGAGTTGAGACATGTCTCTATCTGGGTGAGTAACGTCGATAACTCTTCAAACGTTAACGTAGTCTTACCAATTATTCTTTTTAGGTGGTGTTTAACAGACTTAATGCCTGCTTCCCATAACCCACCAAAATGTGGGGCAGTAGGTGGACGCCATTTTATGCCATCAATTGCTACCTTCTCTGAGATTTCAACCTCATCAGGTTTTGTATTTCTTTGTTGGCCCAGTCAGAGCACATGTCTGAACATCTATCTCTTGATACAAATCTTCGGATGGCAGCCAAGAACGCTTCTGAAGTAAGGTCGCTTACTAATTCTATATGGATAGCATTAGTGGATAACGATACAAATACATATATATATATATCCCTTTTGTAGTACGATTTCCTCTTAAATCCATAATCCACACCAGTATGAGTAAAGGCTCTAGAGAGTGTTACTCTTAGAGTTGGTAGCATTCCCATTGTTTGCTCTCTGGTTCTTGCCTTAAATCGATGAGATCTGACGCATTCCGCATGTCTTGTAGAATCCAATAAGACGACTTAATGTTGCCATCATATATATAGTATATGTATATGTTCTACCAGCAAACTTTTGAAGGTATTACTATGTGGGAAAATAGTCGGATGTTTTTGAGATTTTGACAGATTCTCCAGCCGACCTTCAACGACTATAATCCCGTCATTATTTAACAAAGGATTCAATGTGTACAGTCTTACTTAGTGTACGTACGTACCACCTTCTTCCATTCCCTTCTTTGGACTGCGCATACAACGCCATTGCAACTGGCTTCCAGTTCGCTTGTTGTTAATACTCCCGTTGTATATCTCTCTCTTTACAATTTGATACGAAACGTTTACAGTACGCTCTAACTCTAATCAGATTGTTGTATGATGAAAATCGTGTAAAGATGTTCTCGTTCTGTAATACAGTCATTGTAACTGTGGCCTTTCCCTAAGGGATAATGACTTTCATAGGTATTTCTGTCGGCCATAGAAATAATGGATGTTTTATCCATTCTGGGTCGGTCCATCATAATATGTGATCTTTGAGTAGACTTGGTACAATGACGCAGTCAGCGGGATTGTCGGAGGATGCAATGTGTCTCCAATTGGTTGGTTGAATTTTCTCTTGTATTTGGGATACTCTGTTGGCCGCAAATGTCTTAAAGGTAGAGGGACATCGTTTAATCCAGCCTAGGCTTATTGCTGAATCTGCCCATGCAAATATATTTCCCACTTGCGACCCCAATACTTATTGCGCTTTCCAGAGTAATCGGGAGAGCAAATGTGCTTCACACAGCTCTTATTTTGACAGTGTGATTTTCGTCTTAATAGGACTCTGAAGCGTAACAAAAAGCGTGTTATTCGAACTTCTGTTGCTTGGCGGTTCGAATCTATCTAGGCACTCTGATTTCCTCAACAGCATTTAAACTGTGATTTATACTGCTCCAAGAGTGTTGTAGATCTGATGTTAAGGGTTCGTCCCAAGAGCATTAATAGCATTAATAGTTTTGCTTTGATATTGTTAGATGCCAACCATCCCAATGGATCATATAATCTCGCAATTTCGGACAATGTTGTACGTTTTGTGTAAACTTTTTGATTTTCTTTCACCTTAGATTGAATAGTGTTTGCCAATAGACTCCAGTGTATTCCTAGCGCCTCAATTGTATATTCTTATATAAAATTTAAATGAGTCCTTGTCTTTGAATATCCAGTTTCAAGTCCCGTAGATTGATGTTATTCGCCGACGAATGAATCCACTTTCTAAGATTGAATCCACCTTCCTTCAACAATTGCGTAAGCTGTGTCATTGCTTGTCTACAATCGTGTAACGTACCTTTTCCCGATATCATATCATCAACGTAGAAGTCGTTCATGAGGATGTCTTCTGCTATCGGATATTTTTGTTATTTATAAATAAATATAGTGCTGCTGCTGTTCCATATGTCACAGTGGTGAGAGACACACAATTCGTCCTGATGATGGTTATCAATTTTTATCTGACGGTACATCTTTTCTATGTCCACTGTGAATACATATTAATGACGACGCCAACGTAAAAAGATTGTTGTCAGATCCTCCTAAAGCTTGGGGCCCACCAGCATGAGTTGATTAAGACTGACATCTGACGTGATTCTAACCGATGCATCGAACACAACACGTAGCTTTGTGGTTGTACTATCTGGTTTGTGAACTGCGTGTCGCGGAATGTAGTAGACATTATTCATGTCATGGTAATCGGCCGCTACTTCAACCATGTGTCCAAAGTCTAGGAACTCTTTCATGAACTTAGTGTATTCAACTTGTAGCTTACTGTCGGTACGAAATTTCAGTTCCAGTTGGCGTAGCCTGGCTATTGCTCTGTTCCTAGAGTTGCCTATCTTTTGGCTTTGCATCAATTCTTTGTTGAAAGGTATATTTACCACGTATCTACCATTTTTTCCCTGTATTGTGTTTCATTGTAATTCTTCTCACACTCCTTGTCTTCCTGATTCAAATAGCTTCGATCTTGCAATTCTTCGACTTCCCAGAATTTCTGAATCTGCCTTTCGATTGAGGTTTGGACGACCATCCCTGTGATCTTAACGCTATATTCCTTGTGGGGCGATGTACGGCCTGTTATGAATCACTCTGAGTGGGACCTCTGCGCTATTGCGTAATCCTTGTTGCCCTTTCGCGCCCCGTCTAGAATTATATCACCGTATACGTCTGCACCCAGTATCATGTCGATAGTTCCTGGAGCATTGTATCTTGGACCAGCCAGGGCAAGACCTGTAACTTTCTTTTTACTTAATGTTGCCGTTATTTCAGCTGGCAGTAATTTTGTGAGTTTTGGTAGAACAAGCGAGTCTACCTCCGTTTTAAAATCAGACTCTTGATGTTATGAAGAAGTTGACTTTACTGAGTGCAGTTCCTGCATCTGTTGCTCCTAGTCCACTAACGGATATCTTCTCTCTATTCAGTCTCAGCGATTGCGCTACTTCTTCTGTTACCAACGTAGCTTGAGTGAGTTTTCCCATTTGCCTGGTTTATCCGTTATTACTTTCTGCGATCACAATCGCTGTGGCCAGTAAAATCCTCCAACTAATTGTTCTCTTCGAGACCACTTTGGCAAAATTTTATCATTTTGCCGCCTTTCGAACTTCTCAATATGAAGAAGTGAATTTCTCTCTCTTTTATAGCAATGTTTGCATAGTCTTTTGCTAAGACATGGGCTGTGTTTGTCATGTCATAGACAGTTAAAACAGAGTTTTGCTGTTTTCACCTCTTGTTCTCGTCGAGACCACTTTGGCAAAATTGTATTATTTTTACCGCCTTACGAACTTCTCAATATGAAGAAGTGAATTATGTCTTTTATTGCAATGTTGCATAGTCTTTTGCTAAGACATGGGCTGTATTTGTCATGTCGTAGACAGTTAAAACAGCTCATGTCCAGCTCATGAATTTATTGCATAAGTAAATGTTATGCTCGCCTTTGCAGAATATACACTTAGATGCTGTCGATGTTCCTCATTATAGCCGCTATTTATAAATTGAGCTTTCTAAGCCGTTGTGTCTGTGGCTCATTTCCTGAAGGTACTGGTAATGTATGGTAAGGTATGTCAGATATAACGAAATGTTTGATTTTCTCGTGGTTCGCTTGAAATTCCGTCAAAATTGCTTGGATCTTTTTAAGTCTTTCCTCTACGTACCGCTTGGTCTTCCCGGATGCACTGTATTCTCCAAAATTGTTTTGGATTTTCGCCACTTCTTTTGGAAGCGCCTTTGCTTTTCGATAATTACGTTTATCATTACTCCCTCCATTTTCGATGACTTCATGATAAATTGACACACGAATGTATTTTCAACCACTGTTATAGCCCTGGAGACGCTTTTTGTTATTATTAGATTCATTTAAATTGTACCAGTGTTTGTAGTCCAGATAACGCTTTATTTTCGTTCATATATTTTAAATGGCTTCGAGGGACCAATGTTTGCTTCAAGTTATTTAAATCTAATCCCTTACCGCTGGTGAGGGGAAGTCAAAAGTATAACTAGGTGATTCGTGATGAACTGAACTAATTTTCCTTAAATACTACACTTGTGCTTACTCTACATAAATTTACATGGCATAAGATGAGCCCATAGAAGTCAATCAGCATCGCAACAGGTGATAATATGCTGACGTTGCTCATCTTGTGGAGCCATTATGAAGTACGAGTCATGCACACATATGAAACATGATCGCTCTTGTGATTGCTCACAACAATATAAGTGTGATATGAAGTTAAATGTGTTATATATGATAAGAATGTGAATATGCTGTCTCTAATAAAATTCGCCAAGGGAAATAGCAAAGGTCATGTAGATTGACATGAGGTGTGGGCTGTCGGACTTTTGCCAACAACAGTAGGCACCCTCGGATTCTTTACGAACCTTGAACCCCAAACGACGCTGGAAGGGCGTTGACTCGGTTAAGGACTGAGCTAGGTAGTTTTAAGTTTGGATAGGCTTAGGTTATGCTTAGATTTAAGTTTAGGTAGGTAAGTTTAGGCGTAGACTAGGATAGATAGCTTAACTCCGCTTCTCCATCCTATTTTTAGTCGTCCGTCCGTGGTCTGATTATGGTATTAGGCAATCTCTCTCTTTCTATCTTTTCCTACCTCTTTTCTATCATAGCTAGCTACAGGCACACGTTTTTCTTGGAAATGGGTGGTTTACGAGGGAGGGGCAAGAACCACCCCATCCGACGAGCTTACCCGTGCAACCGTAAGCGTGCCGCCGTCCTCTTCCTCGACACTGCTACCCGCTTAGCCTGCTGGAACAAAATGGCGCCCAACTGAGATGGTATGCTCTGTACAAATGGCGTCTGGAGTTTCAGGACATTCTAAGACACCGGCACCGGCGAGGTCTAATCTTGACTTCAGGGGGATGACTTTCACTCTCTCTCTTTCCGAAAGGTCATCACCCTGGAGCCTCTCTCAGTAGTTTACTTCCTTCTTTAAAAATTTAATTGTTCTATCTTTCTCTATGTGTTCAAAGCTGTTTAAGTTCTTTGTCTGCTCATGGACTGAAGACGACTGTCCAATCCTCAGGCCAAGAGCCAGTGTATCTCGTGAGGTAGTCGGAGGTCTATCAAGAGCCAAAGAACGGGAGGGCGGATGGACCCAAGTGTTGACTGCTGCCGAGAATCAAAGGTCTCAGAACCTGATACTAAGTCTGGAAGCTTAGCTCATGTTTGGGAGATTATCATCTGACATCTCAGCCAGCCTTCCGAATGGTTTCGACCGTTGAAAGTTGTGGTTGGGTGGAAGAGTTAATCGCCGCCACTCGCAAAGTATCCGAGGAATTAGTCACAGTCTATTGTTCCAAAACAGTCAATGTGAAACCTTCAGAGTTGTTTCCGGAGAACCAACCTTTACATCTACACACACAAAGGCAGTCAATAAAATACAATTTGAATAAAACACATATTCATTTACACATTATACACATACAACCAAATTCAAATATTAACAACATACTAAACTTTACAAAAACATTTTTAAACATTTAAATTTTTTAATAACTAAGCCATCGAACATTTTTACATAATTTACATACATAATTTTAATTTTAACATTTATGTTTGATTTGAAAGAATATATTGGAATTACATAATACTGTAAGAAACTAGTGCGAAACAGAATTAAAAATCATCTACAGCACAATGTCGGACATTGAAGAATTTGGCACAAAGCTCAACACTGGACACAGTTCCGAAATGTTTCCCGGCGATGGAGACGACGACTCGACGAGTCATGAGACAAGCCGTGGGAACAGGACTGGACGAACTGACGGACCTGTTCGAAAATATCCAGATAAGTTCCGGAGACATGACTCGTTGCCTTCAACCGACCAGGGCAGACGACGAATACCGAAGGATAACCAGCCCGTCTATTCAGAGATGGATGATGAGGAGATAGATGGTGCAGCCCTTCCAAGACGTTCACTGAACACAGGAAATTAGAGGACTGTAGGACAATAACGTACGGACAGCTGGATGGCAAAGGAGGCAGTCTTCGCAGGTCATTTGACCAAGCAGGTGGTCTTCGAAGCCGATAAGGAGACCGACGTCGCCGACCGAAGCGACTTTATCAAAAAAGACGACGCAATAGTCACTCAGTTCTTGTGTGATACTGCTGGGGTCAGACGCATTGTGAACTTCATCCAAATAATTTCTTTTTTTAGAAATAGTATTCAAACACTTTAAAAACTCTTAATCCATTTTTGTACATCCATAAGAGATTGCTAGTCGAATTTTCAAAATGAAATGTGTAACGTGTAATCTATAAGTAGAAAGAAATTAACAAAAAATTATGTGCGGTCATTGCTCGCAATGTTTTCATGCAAAATGTGCGAAACTTCAAGAAATAGAAATTGAGTATTTCGAAAAGAGCAAACAAAGCTACAAGTGCAACGGGTGTCTCTCCCAGCGGAGAAAATCTTTTTTGGTGGCTAATTCTCCCCCCACTCCATTGACGGATTCAGCTAATCCATCATCCAGTGTTTCACTTGCCACCGAATTTCCCAACGGTTCCCCTTTTCTCTCTTCTAATATCACCAATAATTCTTTTGAAGTTACACTTCAAACGCTACGCTGTGATATAATGAAAGTGCACCAGCTTCTCGCTGAAGTATTGACAAAAATAAATTATTAAGAAGAAAGCAATGCATCTCTAAATACGAAGATTGACGCTCAGGAAATGAAAATAAATCTGCTTGAGCAGAGAGGAAAAAATGAGTTCTGTGGACATCATTGGTATTCCTGAAGTAAACAATTCCAATGCGAAAGAGAATGTAATTGGTATTATGAGAGCGGGTGTGGGAGAAGAGATCGTCGCTGACGATATTGAGTACTGCTACGTTAAGAATGTGAAGACAAAAGAAGCGGCTAAGAAGAAAATTGCTACATCGAAGATTGTATGTGTCAAATTATATTCGTCAGTGCGTAATGAAAAAATTATGCATAATATTCGGAGCAACAAAATTAAATTGTCTACAAACATATTCACCAATGATGCTATTACTCATTACACTAGGTCGCTTCTGGCGAATGCAAAGCAGTTGAGGGATAACCAAAAATTTAAATATGTATGGATTAGAAATTCATCGGTGCTCGTAAGAAAGAATGAAGTTGATGAAGTATTCTATCTGATAATAATGTCAAACAGTAATGTATCAGACTCGTTTTCTGATCCTCTGTTTAAAATCACAAACGGCAGTAATTCAGTATCATCATATTCTAATGACTTAAATTGCTTTTATTCAGAACATTCAAATATTCCAAAATGATTCTGGTGTTAGATTCTCATTTATTGGCATTTATAGATTACATGTTCAACTAAAGTCTTTTTGGAAGAATTTTCTGTGTTTATTAAAAAGCAAACGGATAAGAATCTTGTTTTACTTGGTAATTTCAAAATTGATATTTTATCAATTTCATCAGATAGCGATCTCTACCTCTAAACATTATCATCTATTGGACTCCAATCTATACTGTGACAACCGACTGGAATATATGCTTGGATCACATTTTCAAACGATTACATAGAAATAAGTGCTTATCAGTTTAATAAAACTGACTTCAAACCTAGCCAAACTTTTGTTAGGGAAAATTGGAAAATTGATTATACTGACTTTTGAATTTCGGAATGAAGCTTATATAACACAGAATCCTTCCATTTCCGTTTATTTATGAACACATTGCAGCTTCACATTTCGAACTGCAGCAAAAAAACTAAGAAAAAAAGCAAAAATTTAAATTGCATCAAACATTGGATGACTTCCACATTACTGGCAAAAATTAAGAAGAAACTTAAACTTTGTATTCGTGTTGCCAAGAAGCCTAGCAATAAAAAAGCTTTAAAACTATTGTAGAAAAATGCCAAGAGCTTAAAATGGAAATACCTCTCTGTAGGTATACATAATTAGGTAGTAGATTGGCTGAGAACATATAATACTAGAACAGAATGGAGAATTGTTAATGACATTTTAAATAGAAACAAACATATGCTGACATTGTTGTAAATAATAATAGTAAACAAGTTACAGAACCCGCAGAGATTGCTAATACTTTAAACGATTACTTTGTTTACGTTACGTAAATACAATGCAGGATTTTTCTCACCATTCAATTGACTCCATCAAATAAGATACCTTTCAAAAGCACAGTTTCTTCTTCACTAGCTTTACTTCACTTGCAATACATAAAATCATCTGGTCCTTAAAATCCTCCGACTCATGTTCACATGAGCAGTATTCTTAAAAACATTTCACTACAAATCTCTGACTTCCTCGCCTATTTATTTAATCTGAGTATCGCAAAAGGTATTTTGCCTGATTCACTCAAGACATCTGTGGTAATTCCACTACGTATAAAAGTAGACACCACAGTTTTCAATAATTATAGACCCACACCTCTCTTATCTACATTTTCAAACATTTTTGAAGGAGGTATAATGTCCAGAATGCTTTCATTCCTTGAGAAACATTTTTTTTGGCTCCCAGTTTAGATTTAAAAGTGGAAAATCTAACGAAGACGCGTTATTGAAATTATGTGGCGAAATTAACAATAGCTTAAACACCTCAAAAACAACAGTTGCCCTATTTATAGATATAACCAAAGCGTTTGACACTGTTAATCATAAGTTGCTACTTAGTAAACTTTATAATATAGGCTTCAGAGGTTCAACGCATTCCTAGTTTACATCATATCTGCATGATCGTAAACAATACGTAAGAATTACAAAATGGATTCGTTCTGGGGCCAATTTTCTTCTTAGGTTTTGTAAACTCGTTATTTCTATAACCTTTCAAAGGCAAACTTACAGCTTTCGCTGATGATACTGCGTTATCCCACTCCAGCAATAATTATCTCGACATATATGCTGATCTGAACTCCGATCTTGAAACATTACAAAGATGGTCTAAGTTTCATAAACTACTAATTAGTGATGAAACTAAATTTATAATTTTTAACATTATGGGGATGATTCTATGGTGTTACACTATCACTCTCCCGGATGCCCCAGATTCTACCTAAGCGGTGGTTCTTTCCAACCCTTATTAATAGCTCTAGATATAGTAATGATTGCTTTATAGTTTTTACATATATATTTTTTGCTTTATATTGGATTATAGATTAAATTGGAAGGATCATACAGCATACTTAAAACAATACTCTAACATACTACTGAACAACTGATAACACCAGTAATTTTGTACAGGTTCTCACAATCAATAAAGCTATTTATTTTCAATTTTATTTTGTAACTGCTTGCCGTCTATTTAATAAACTATCAACAAATATTAGATGCGAGAGAAAAGCTTCAACATTTCTAATAAATACCCGAATGTGGCTTTGTTCATTGAATAATCACGAAATAGCAAATTTATTCATCACAATGGCTTAACAAACAGTATTTTTTCTTTTTTTTTGAATTATGTGTTTAATAATTTAAGGAATGAATTGTTATTAAGTACTGATGGTGCATTTGTCACTTGTCCTTCCGACAATAGAATGCTCCTAATTATTTCATGCAAAAACGATTGTGTATTGTTATCATTTTGTTCCATTTTTGATGATATAAAATAAATAATAATAAAAATGATGGAATTGGCAGCACCAAGAAGAAATGCAGGGTGATCATTATTTAAACTACCACGATCTGAAGGATGAGCCAATTCATAGAAGATACGAAGGATCAAGAGATACTACGGGATCTTATGGAAAGACTACAACGCCCCAAGAAATCTTCGACGAATTGTACTGAGATATCCGCGAGATGGTCGTTAGGATGAGGAACCGACCTAAATAAGTAGACCTCGTGGACATCCTGAGGCAAAATCTAAGGGAACGAATAGCGACGCTGATCTTCGGATGCGAGATAAATAGCATCTGGGATATAAGAAATAAATGAAGGCGCTCTGAAAAGCATTTAGCTGTCAGGGAATCGCGAAACAGCGAGGCGTTAGTGAGGTGGATGTTAGGGACAAAGAAGGTGAGGTTGACGAAGAGATTTACGTAGCTGCGCTTCAGCCTAGACGACCGACTAGACCGACATACAATACGAACACTAGGATGGAATACCTCAACAGATGTTATGTGCTACTTTTCATAACCCTGCGTCCACACTTTAATAATCTGACTCAAAAATTACACCCAAATGCATTTTTTTCTCTTATGTACATACATGCATACATATGTACAAGCGTGGATAAGAATTCCGTAACAAGTGCACAAGACAAAACAAACTTAGAGCTATAGGTTAAATCGCGCGGTGATTATTAGACAAAGCGAGAGATCGAACCACCAAACTGTCTTAGTATATTAGCCATTCAAGGGCACACTCGCTCATTTGGATAAGGATCGTGAGCGTAAGCAGAGCGTTTAAGAAAAAAAAGAAGAAAACTGCAAATTTCAGAGGAAAGAGTTTTTAGTAAAAGTGAATCGCTTAATATGATTTATAATCAAATATAAATAAAAAAGTGATAATCCACTACGCATGTAAACTCGTTAGAATTTTTGTGTAACTAAAAAAAAACTAAAAAAAAAGAAAAACAAAAACGGGGTTACAGCTGTTCTGATTCTATTGATCGGGTACATACATACACTATCGATTATTCAAGCGTGGACATACTTAATCCTAAAGAAAAGCCTTTTGAGGTCAAGCTTTGTGTCTCATCATAATTCGATTATATATATATAACTATATATTTGATTACACGAAGATAGGCTTAGGGACATTCACAATATATTCTTCTGGGCATTGATTTTTGGCAGAAAGCAGATTTTTTTACGTCGTTCCGTTAGGCAAACCATTTTCGTAAATAAGAAGCCTAGAAGGAGTGGTAGTTTTTAACTTCAAAAATTAAGTTAAAACACGCGATTCCGAGGCATTCTGCTATAACGCTTTGGAGAATATATATATATAGTCCTTTAGGGGTATCAAACCTTGTTGGCCCAACAATACATAGCGTTATCATATATATATTTTTCCGTTTCTTTTATTTTAATAAAATCAAAATTGTAAATTTTAAAAATGAATTTTAAGTCATCTATGAATTATAATTAATGAAATGAATTTTGAATACAATTTTTATTAAGTAAGGTATACACCGAAAGTAAAAGTTTCAAGGTCTTTTACTTGGGCCATTCAGTTATTTTTCGAATGTGTAGGGTTGGGAGGGATATGTGAGTCCTAAACAACACCGCTGTCTCAGACTCATTCAGAACAGATCCAAGTTATTTTTTTTCGTATCCCTTTATCTATTTTATTTCCTTCGAGCACATAATTTTTTGTATAGTTTGATGACACAGAGCATACCCCACCCCGATTTAAAATGCTCAGCCAACTCTGTATTTGGGAACTTTTGAATCTCAACCCAGGCCGAACATCACACAAGCGGACGCGACCGGACGACAACGTACCGAGCCAGATTGTAGCTACCCCTCCAAATGAATGTCCGTCCGCGGGCAGGAATACGAAGAAGCAAGGCATAGAATATTTGGAGAAGAAATGACTACTGTGCTGACCAAGTACAGGAATTAATTCAAAATTCGCAGGCTTAGGGGAAGAAGTGCAATAAACAGACGATGCAAGAAGCAGATAGAATCGACTGTGATAACCACATGTGACGACAATGGGCCCTACGCAAAGGTAAAAATAACACGAAGAGATGCTGCGCCTATTGGATAGTGGTAAATCTGTGAGTTGCTTAGGCAGAGGAGCAGAGGAGTTCGTCAGCCGTCACAACTTTCAACTGATATGGCTGAACATGCAAGTCAAGACAGCAGATGGGAACCAACAAGTGATTAAAGGACGATTCGGGACTCAGGTCTCTTGGTGTACGAAAACAACAGAAATGGACATATACATCGTAACATAACACAAGCGGACGCGACCGGACGACAAATAGCAAATTTATTCATCACAATGGCTTAACAAACAGTATTTTTTCTTTTTTTTTGAATTATGTGTTTAATAATTTAAGGAATGAATTGTTATTAAGTACTGATGGTGCATTTGTCACTTGTCCTTCCGACAATAGAATGCTCCTAATTATTTCATGCAAAAACGATTGTGTATTGTTATCATTTTGTTCCATTTTTGATGATATAAAATAAATAATAATAAAAATGATGGAATTGGCAGCACCAAGAAGAAATGCAGGGTGATCATTATTTAAACTACCACGATCTGAAGGATGAGCCAATTCATAGAAGATACGAAGGATCAAGAGATACTACGGGATCTTATGGAAAGACTACAACGCCCAAAGAAATCTTCGACGAATTGTACTGAGATATCCGCGAGATGGTCGTTAGGATGAGGAACCGACCTAAATAAGTAGACCTCGTGGACATCCTGAGGCAAAATCTAAGGGAACGAATAGCGACGCTGATCTTCGGATGCGAGATAAATAGCATCTGGGATATAAGAAATAAATGAAGGCGCTCTGAAAAGCATTTAGCTGTCAGGGAATCGCGAAACAGCGAGGCGTTAGTGAGGTGGATGTTAGGGACAAAGAAGGTGAGGTTGACGAAGAGATTTACGTAGCTGCGCTTCAGCCTAGACGACCGACTAGACCGACATACAATACGAACACTAGGATGGAATACCTCAACAGATGTTATGTGCTACTTTTCATAACCCTGCGTCCACACTTTAATAATCTGACTCAAAAATTACACCCAAATGCATTTTTTTCTCTTATGTACATACATGCATACATATGTACAAGCGTGGATAAGAATTCCGTAACAAGTGCACAAGACAAAACAAACTTAGAGCTATAGGTTAAATCGCGCGGTGATTATTAGACAAAGCGAGAGATCGAACCACCAAACTGTCTTAGTATATTAGCCATTCAAGGGCACACTCGCTCATTTGGATAAGGATCGTGAGCGTAAGCAGAGCGTTTAAGAAAAAAAAGAAGAAAACTGCAAATTTCAGAGGAAAGAGTTTTTAGTAAAAGTGAATCGCTTAATATGATTTATAATCAAATATAAATAAAAAAGTGATAATCCACTACGCATGTAAACTCGTTAGAATTTTTGTGTAACTAAAAAAAAACTAAAAAAAAAGAAAAACAAAAACGGGGTTACAGCTGTTCTGATTCTATTGATCGGGTACATACATACATTATCGATTATTCAAGCGTGGACATACTTAATCCTAAAGAAAAGCCTTTTGAGGTCAAGCTTTGTGTCTCATCATAATTCGATTATATATATATAACTATATATTTGATTACACGAAGATAGGCTTAGGGACATTCACAATATATTCTTCTGGGCATTGATTTTTGGCAGAAAGCAGATTTTTTTACGTCGTTCCGTTAGGCAAACCATTTTCGTAAATAAGAAGCCTAGAAGGAGTGGTAGTTTTTAACTTCAAAAATTAAGTTAAAACACGCGATTCCGAGGCATTCTGCTATAACGCTTTGGAGAATATATATATATAGTCCTTTAGGGGTATCAAAACTTGTTGGCCCAACAATACATAGCGTTATCATATATATATTTTTCCGTTTCTTTTATTTTAATAAAATCAAAATTGTAAATTTTAAAAATGAATTTTAAGTCATCTATGAATTATAATTAATGAAATGAATTTTGAATACAATTTTTATTAAGTAAGGTATACACCGAAAGTAAAAGTTTCAAGGTCTTTTACTTGGGCCATTCAGTTATTTTTCGAATGTGTAGGGTTGGGAGGGATATGTGAGTCCTAAACAACACCGCTGACTCAGACTCATTCAGAACAGATCCAAGTTATTTTTTTTCGTATCCCTTTATCCATTTTATTTCCTTCGAGCACATAATTTTTTGTATAGTTTGATGACACAGAGCATACCCCACCCCGATTTAAAATGCTCAGCCAACTCTGTATTTGGGAACTTTTGAATCTCAACCCAGGCCGAACATCACACAAGCGGACGCGACCGGACGACAACGTACCGAGCCAGATTGTAGCTACCCCTCCAAATGAATGTCCGTCCGCGGGCAGGAATACGAAGAAGCAAGGCATAGAATATTTGGAGAAGAAATGACTACTGTGCTGACCAAGTACAGGAATTAATTCAAAATTCGCAGGCTTAGGGGAAGAAGTGCAATAAACAGACGATGCAAGAAGCAGATAGAATCGACTGTGATAACCACATGTGACGACAATGGGCCCTACGCAAAGGTAAAAATAACACGAAGAGATGCTGCGCCTATTGGATAGTGGTAAATCTGTGAGTTGCTTAGGCAGAGGAGCAGAGGAGTTCGTCAGCCGACACAACTTTCAACTGATATGGCTGAACATGCAAGTCAAGACAGCAGATGGGAACCAACAAGTGATTAAAGGACGATTCGGGACTCAGGTCTCTTGGTGTACGAAAACAACAGAAATGGACATATACATCGTAACATAACACAAGCGGACGCGACCGGACGACAAATAGCAAATTTATTCATCACAATGGCTTAACAAACAGTATTTTTTCTTTTTTTTTGAATTATGTGTTTAATAATTTAAGGAATGAATTGTTATTAAGTACTGATGGTGCATTTGTCACTTGTCCTTCCGACAATAGAATGCTCCTAATTATTTCATGCAAAAACGATAGTGTATTGTGATCATTTTGTTCCATTTTTGATGATATAAAATAAATAATAATAAAAATGATGGAATTGGCAGCACCAAGAAGAAATGCAGGGTGATCATTATTTAAACTACCACGATCTGAAGGATGAGCCAATTCATAGAAGATACGAAGGATCAAGAGATACTACGGGATCTTATGGAAAGACTACAACGCCCAAAGAAATCTTCGACGAATTGTACTGAGATATCCGCGAGATGGTCGTTAGGATGAGGAACCGACCTAAATAAGTAGACCTCGTGGATATCCTGAGGCAAAATCTAAGGGAACGAATAGCGACGCTGATCTTCGGATGCGAGATAAATAGCATCTGGGATATAAGAAATAAATGAAGGCGCTCTGAAAAGCATTTAGCTGTCAGGGAATCGCGAAACAGCGAGGCGTTAGTGAGGTGGATGTTAGGGACAAAGAAGGTGAGGTTGACGAAGAGATTTACGTAGCTGCGCTTCAGCCTAGACGACCGACTAGACCGACATACAATACGAACACTAGGATGGAATACCTCAACAGATGTTATGTGCTACTTTTCATAACCCTGCGTCCACACTTTAATAATCTGACTCAAAAATTACACCCAAATGCATTTTTTTCTCTTATGTACATACATGCATACATATGTACAAGCGTGGATAAGAATTCCGTAACAAGTGCACAAGACAAAACAAACTTAGAGCTATAGGTTAAATCGCGCGGTGATTATTAGACAAAGCGAGAGATCGAACCACCAAACTGTCTTAGTATATTAGCCATTCAAGGGCACACTCGCTCATTTGGATAAGGATCGTGAGCGTAAGCAGAGCGTTTAAGAAAAAAAAGAAGAAAACTGCAAATTTCAGAGGAAAGAGTTTTTAGTAAAAGTGAATCGCTTAATATGATTTATAATCAAATATAAATAAAAAAGTGATAATCCACTACGCATGTAAACTCGTTAGAATTTTTGTGTAACTAAAAAAAAACTAAAAAAAAAGAAAAACAAAAACGGGGTTACAGCTGTTCTGATTCTATTGATCGGGTACATACATACATTATCGATTATTCAAGCGTGGACATACTTAATCCTAAAGAAAAGCCTTTTGAGGTCAAGCTTTGTGTCTCATCATAATTCGATTATATATATATAACTATATATTTGATTACACGAAGATAGGCTTAGGGACATTCACAATATATTCTTCTGGGCATTGATTTTTGGCAGAAAGCAGATTTTTTTACGTCGTTCCGTTAGGCAAACCATTTTCGTAAATAAGAAGCCTAGAAGGAGTGGTAGTTTTTAACTTCAAAAATTAAGTTAAAACACGAGTTAAGTATTGGTCGTAATTCTTAAAAATAAAAATATACAATGTGTCACCATACTTGCTTGTGTTTGCATTCTTCAATTGCACACCATAAATTCTTATCGTCATCACTTTTATGTGACCCATAAAAGTAACGATGACCGAAAGAGTAAACAAGGAAAGTGAACCAATGCATTCGGTTAACCTATTGAGAAATAGGGAGAATAAAACCAATGCATTCGGCTGACCTCTTGAAGAATGTAAGCCCAATCAAGTCAATTGGGGGACCGTGTTGAAATATTAAAAATAACAAAACCTTCTTCGGGCATTCGATTCGATCTGAGTGGTAGTTCATAGTAAACTCTCATCCGGATAGTACGGTGCAGCCCTGCTTAAGACAGCGGCCGTATTATTAATAGTAAATAAAGAACTAAAACCGTAATTATAATAGAATATATATAATAAAGAGAATATATTAAAAAAAAAATTACGAAGTTCAGTTATTTATTTGGCGCAGTCGGTAGGATCAGGTACAACTATCCTGATCCACATTGAGAAAGTTCAATTCGCATTTCCTTAACCGCAATTTTCGACGAACGAAAAAAAAAAAAAAAAAAAACACGGGAAAAGATTGTGTATAGTGAAACCCTTCTAAAACCGTAGTGGAAGTTGTTGGCATATAGTAATAGTGAAACGGGAAATATGGCAGAAAATCCAAACGTCATCCCTGAGGTATCCAACCGGGATATCCTAAATAGTATAATGGCTATAGTGGCGAGAATACCACAGCCGAGTCATGGGAGCAACGTGTTACGGGAAATTCAATACTTACCCGAATTCGATGGGGATAGCGAATCCCTAATGCACTTCATCGTAATGATAGAGAACCACCTTCGGAATACTATTGGAGATTACCAAGCCACCTGGAACATCATACAACAAGTGAAAATCAAAGGTCGAGCTATGGACCTACTGATCATCAATGGAGTCACTTCGTGGGAACAGGCGAAGGAGTTATTTAAACAACACTATCGACCGGTCATCAGCAGCAGCGATCTTACGAAGGAAATCAGCAATATGAAAGTGAGTTCAATATATGATTTGACCAATAAATTAGAATACCTTTTAAGCAAAGTAAATACATATGTAGTATTCTGTGACAATCAGGAACAAGAAAAACTATTGTACTATAATATTATAATAAACAAAATACGAGAATTAACAATAGGGAATTTAGCCAGAGAAATTAGGAATCTGTATGATTTACATGAAATAAAGAGTATTTTATTCTCCTACATAGGATACGATAATGGAAATTTAAGGAATAGTGAAATAGTTAGAACCACGGCAAATTACAATAACCAAAACAAAAATCATAGGTTTAGTCTCCCCGACAAGGAACGACGACCCAGTTACAATAATGGTCACAATAATAATTTTGGTGGACAAAATCATTCGGGAAGGTTTAGACAAAATGAGTATCGTTACCAAAATCACACTACTTCACAGAGACCTTTCCAGAACCACTCCATACAGAATAGACAGAATAGACTAGAACCAATGGATACCAATAATATCCAAACAAGTCAGGAACCGATCCGTCAGGACATTAACTCAGTAGAACCGCCGGTTTTTCTGAACTGAGCCTCGGACAATTAATGACAGTCGCCACTGAAATTCAGAACCAACGACACTATATTTTAGTAGACACTGGCAGTGCTATGACTATCATAAATACTAGTAAACTCGACATGACACCGTATAAAATTCTAGACACCCGTATAAGAGATAAAGACCATTAATAGTAGCGTAATCAGGAATACTGCAATAATTCAGTTTCCAATACCAAAAGAATTCGGTTACAGCGATAATACTTTTATTAAAGCTTACGCTCAGGCTTTAGAAAATAAAAACTATACGATACTCCTAGGAATGGATGTCCTTAAAAATATCATTGAAACCATTGATTTTGAGAAAGGAACTATAACTTTAAAAAATCAGACCATTCTAAAGATAGAACGAGGACACGAGTTGGCATGCAACTACCTAGAGGAAGGCAATCCTGACTTCGGCAGCCTTAATCGCGAAGAAACGACAGCATTGACCTCACTGCTAGACGAATTTAGAAACATCCAATATAAGGAAGGCGACATGTTAACTCATACCTCGGAAATAAAACATGAAATTCACCTTAAAGAAGACAAACCACTACATGCAAAAAGTTACCGATTACCAAAGAAACACGAAGAAGAAGTAGCTAAGCAAATCAAAGAGATGGAAAAACAAGGTATCATAAGAAGAAGCATGAGTAGACATGCTTCTCCGATCGTTGTAGTTGCTAAAAAGCCAGACAAAGATGGTCAAGTACAGTACCGCATTTGTGTTGACTATAGGGCTTTAAATGAAATTACTGAAGATGACAGATTTCCTCTGCCAAATATAGAAAACCTCTTCGATAAGTTAGGAAAAGCGGTCTATTTCTCGACGCTTGACTTAGCAAAAGGTTACCATCAAATTTTGATGCACCCAGCTGACATAGCGAAAACTGCGTTTATTACTCCACAAGGATTATACGAGTATGTCCGTATGCCTTTTGGACTTAAAAATGCACCAGCCACTTTTCAGCGACTAATGAACCACATACTAAGAGAATATATAAACAAAATTTGTGTCGTTTATTTAGATGACATTTTGATATTCTCCACGTCCCTAAAAGAACATATGAAAAACCTCAGAGACATCCTTCGAGTTTTGCAGAAACATAATTTAAAACTACAAATTAGCAAATGTTCATTCCTCAAGAAGGAAACCGAATTCCTAGGTCACATATTAACACCAAAGGGAATAATGCCTAATGGTAATAAGATCAGTATAATCAGAAACCTCCCACTACCCCACACAGAAAAACAACTTAGAAGTTTTTTAGGAGCCTCTGGCTACTACAGGAAATTCATTCAGGATTATGCAAAAATTGCATATCCAATGACTAGGTATCTCAAAAAGGACACCAAAATAAATATTAGTGATCCTGAATACGTGAATGCGTTTGAAACACTCCGAAACAAATTGATAACACAACCAATCCTAAAATTTCCAGAATTCGAAAAACCATTTCATTTATACACCGATGCCAGTAACTTTGCCATCGGATCTGTCCTAACACAGGACAAACAACCGGTTTGCTATATCTCTAGGACTCTGAACGAGCATGAAAGAAATTATTCCGTAACCGATAAAGAATTTCTAGCCATTGTCTGGAGTGTATCCAAACTAAGACCCTATCTGTGGGGAAATAAATTCAAGATCACAACTGATCATCTCCCCATAAAATATTTGAATAAAAAATATAATGGTGCAGAGTTCTCACAACGCAACCAACGATGGTTACTTAAATTACAAGAATTTGATTACGATATTGAATATCTCAAAGGTCAAGAAAATCGAGTGGCCGACTTTTTAAGTAGAATTGAGAAAGAAAACAATGAAGTGAATCAAATTTCTGATAGCAGAACGGGTCAATCGACAGCGGAAGGACAATCTGATCACATACCTATTAAAGAAGGTATTGTCAATATATATAAACAACAAATTATTGTGAGTTATGACAAAGAACCAAAAGTGGAAACACTAAATGGTAAAAGAATTTTATATATCAGAGCCTCGGACCCTATTGAGACGATAACAGAACAACTCAAAGAAATTGCCCCAGGAGTTAGCGGTATTTATTCTGAAGTACAAGAATCTGACTTTAACAAAATTCAACGGTTACTCATGAACTTGCAGTCAGGAAATAGAAAGGTTAAATTGATTAAACTAACACGGAGAGTTAGAGACTTAAGGACGGAGGAGGAAGTTAGGAAACAGGTCTCCATATACCATATCAGGGAAAGTCAACACTCAGGAATCATAGAGACCTACAATACGTTAAAACAACAGATTTACTACCCTAAACTTACAAGGATAATTACACAAATTATAAACAATTGCGACGTATGTCAAAAGGCTAAATACGAGAGGAAACCTATTCAAGGGAAATTCAAAGTAACAGAAACACCTAGTAAACCTAACGAAATAGTTCACATAGATATCTACCATTTTCATAAACACATTTTTTTGACAATGATTGACAAGCTGACAAAGAAAGGGTATGTATACAGACTTGAAAGTAAAAATCACATTCACAAAACAGACGCTATCACAGAACATTTAACTAGAGAAGGTCCACCCTATAAAATAATTACGGATAACGAGTTTAATACAACATACATCAGAGAATTTCTTAGGGAACGAAATATCGAAGTGCATTTCACTAAACCGAACTCACATACAGGCAATGCAGACGTTGAACGCTTACATAGTACTATAGCTGAGATACTACTTAGCATGAACCAGGCAGAATCAGTAAATACCAAAATGTTTAGAGCTTTTCAAATCTATAACAAAAGGTATCATACTACGATAGGTATGTCACCAGAACAGGCTCAACATACAAATATAGAAGCATTAGTAACCAAGCTAAAAATGAAAAAAACCAAGGTTATAAACAAAAGGAACCAAGATAGGGAAGATTATATAGAAAGAAGATCATTTGGTTATATAAAGAATTATAAACATGTGAGACACAAAAATGAACCCAATTTTCGATTTAAAAACCTAGATAGAGTACATACATCAAATATTAAACGACCAAGACAATTTGTAGGTACTCACACTGATGCTGCTACTCCTGATGACACCAATGAACCTAGTACAAGCAGCACTTGTAATAACACCAATCGAAAGTGACAACGGATTCACAACGATAAGCATGGGTGAAGGAGAAATCATCAACCAAACCCAAACCATCATCCACATAGTAAAAATAAAAATGTTGATAGACACCTTACAGGAAATAAAAAAATTTGAAATTGTAGGACAAGACTCAGAAATAAGAAAGGAATGTAATACAATTTTTACAAAAATACATAGTATCATGCCTCATAAGACAAGATCAAAAAGAGGTCTCGTAAATATAGTAGGAACGGCTCAGAAATGGTTGTTCGGTACTATGGACAACTCAGATAGGGAAGAAATAGAAGAACACATAAAAGCTACTGACACTAACAATCAGAATGCAATTCAGGAACTAAACAAGCAAATCAAATTAATACTCAATTAAACGGAAACATAAAAAACATAAGAGACTTAGTTTTGAGAGATAGGGAAGAAATAGAACGCTATCAGAATGAAAACCAACAGTTACAAAATACGATACTTAAACGCCTACAACGAACCGAAATACTAACTAGATTACAGATGTTAGAAAGAGTAATTGATAATTTGTTAGACACGATAGCTGCAGCGAAAATGGGAATAACCCACCCTAGCTTACTCACTAAGGACGAACTAATCATGACAGATATGAATTGGAGCAAATTAAGAAATATTAAGTCAGGGGTAATGAAATATACAGATGATGCCATTATTATAGCTTTGAAAATACCAGAAGAGATTATAACACGTCCAATTAAAATAATCGTACCAATACCAAATCGAGAAAAACAAGAAGTTGACTTAGAACCCTTTGTTGTAATTGTAAACGAAGGAAAAGAGTATAAATATAACGAGGAGAAAATTAATGTTAACGAATTAAAAGAGAGAAATGATTGTATTAGTAAGCAAAATTGTTTAATGAGGATCAATAATAATTTTGAAATTATTAATCTGAACGAAAGAACTTATATTATTAAAAACGCTAAAAATGTAACCGTACAAAATAATTGTGACTCTAGAAATTTAACTTTTGCTGGAAATCTTATTGTTAATATTCAGAATTGTAATATTAAAATCAATGACGCTATAATTAAGAACAAAGAAACTAATTATACATTTCAATTCTATTATGAAGAAATAATGAAAGAAAATGCCACCATCAATACGGTGTTTACAAAATTTAAGGAACTTCAAGAAATTGAAAATAGACATAACCTAGAATTAGTTCAATACCACAAAGTAAAAACCTATTTAATCTCTGGTACATCCATGTTAATAATTATTATTGGTATAAGTATCATTGGAATCGTAATGTACAAGAATGTCAGAAGTACCGGTAAAATTAAAATTAAAATTGATAGCTTAACAGAAGAGCAAGGAAAAAAACAAACGAAACCCTCAAATCAAAATTTCCAGGAGAAAACTTTCTCTAAGGAAGGAGGAGTTAAGTATTGGTCGTAATTCTTAAAAATAAAAATATACAATGTGTCACCATACTTGCTTGTGTTTGCATTCTTCAATTGCACACCATAAATTCTTATCGTCATCACTTTTATGTGACCCATAAAAGTAACGATGACCGAAAGAGTAAACAAGGAAAGTGAACCAATGCATTCGGTTAACCTATTGAGAAATAGGGAGAATAAAACCAATGCATTCGGCTGACCTCTTGAAGAATGTAAGCCCAATCAAGTCAATTGGGGGACCGTGTTGAAATATTAAAAATAACAAAACCTTCTTCGGGCATTCGATTCGATCTGAGTGGTAGTTCATAGTAAACTCTCATCCGGATAGTACGGTGCAGCCCTGCTTAAGACAGCGGCCGTATTATTAATAGTAAATAAAGAACTAAAACCGTAATTATAATAGAATATATATAATAAAGAGAATATATTAAAAAAAAAATTACGAAGTTCAGTTATTTATTTCACGCGATTCCGAGGCATTATAACGCTTTGGAGAATATATATATATATAGTCCTTTAGGGGTATCAAACCTTGTTGGCCCAACAATACATAGCGTTATCATATACATATTTTTCCGTTTCTTTTATTTTAATAAAATCAAAATTGTAAATTTTAAAAATGAATTTTAAGTCATCTATGAATTATAATTAATGAAATGAATTTTGAATACAATTTTTATTAAGTAAGGTATACACCGAAAGTAAAAGTTTCAAGGTCTTTTACTTGGGCCATTCAGTTATTTTTCGAATGTGTAGGGTTGGGAGGGATATGTGAGTCCTAAACAACACCGCTGTCTCAGACTCATTCAGAACAGATCCAAGTTATTTTTTTTCGTATCCCTTTATCCATTTTATTTCCTTCGAGCACATAATTTTTTGTATAGTTTGATGACACAGAGCATACCCCACCCCGATTTAAAATGCTCAGCCAACTCTGTATTTGGGAACTTTTGAATCTCAACCCAGGCCGAACATCACACAAGCGGACGCGAAAATAACACGAAGAGATGCTGCGCCTATTGGATAGTGGTAAATCTGTGAGTTGCTTAGGCAGAGGAGCAGAGGAGTTCGTCAGCCGACACAACTTTCAACTGATATGGCTGAACATGCAAGTCAAGACAGCAGATGGGAACCAACAAGTGATTAAAGGACGATTCGGGACTCAGGTCTCTTGGGGTACGAAAACAACAGAAATGGACATATACATCGTAACATAACACAAGCGGACGCGACCGGACGACAACGTACCGAGCCAGATTGTAGCTACCCCTCCAAATGAATGTCCGTCCGCAGGCAGGAATACGAAGAAGCAAGGCATAGAATATTTGGAGAAGAAATGACTACTGTGCTGACCAAGTACAGGAATTATTTCAAAATTCGCAGGCTTAGGGGAAGAAGTGTAATAAACAGACGATGCAAGAAGCAGATAGAATCGACTGTGATAACCACATCTGACGACAATGGGCCCTACGCAAAGGTAAAAATAACACGAAGAGATGCTGCGCCTATTGGATAGTGTTAAATCTGTGAGTTGCTTAGGCAGAGGAGCAGAGGAGTTCGTCAGCCAACACAACTTTCAACTGATATGGCTAAACATGCAAGTCAAGACAGCAGATGGGGACCAACAAATGATTAAAGGACGTTTCGGGACTTGGGGTACGAAAACAACAGAAATGGACATATACATCGTACCGTGTCTCCAAAAAATGGTATATTTAGGAATAGACTTCTGGAGCGCTTTTAAGGTCACTCCAAATATAGTTGCAGAGGTAGACATTCCGTCACCGGCGAATACAGAGGACACAAGGTTCTGACGCCAGACTAAGCACCACGGCTGAAGAAAATCAAGCGACAGTTACCATCTTTCGCGATGAAGGGATTGGGTAAGACTTGCCTTGAATATATTATAGAGGTGGATGATGAAAAGATTTCCGTCAAGCAGAGGCATTATCCAGTCTCTCCAGCGATACAAAAACTCGTATACGAAGACTCTGATCGCATGCTCTCATTTGAAGTTATTGATGAGAGTAATAGTTGGAGTTCTTCAGTTGTAATGGTGAGAAAAACCTGGTGAAACAGATTGTGTCTGGATTCATGTAAAGTTAATTCAGTCAAAAGAAAATATGCTTACCCTCTTTCTCATATTGAGGGCCTTCTCAGCAGGCTGCAGAAAACGCACTACATATCCGCGATAGATCTGAATGATCATTCTGGCAAATCCCTCTGGAGCGCAGCGGCTTTCACAGTCTTCGATCGGCCATTATATTATTTAACGGTGATGCCGGTCGGACTGTGTAATGCTGCCAAGAGAATGTGTAGGCTGATGGGTTCTCGGGTAAAGGAGAATGTCTTTCTCTGCCTCGATGACCTCTCGATTTGCTTTCCAGACTTTGAGACACATGCCAGTCTGCTCGGAGAGGTAGCCAATTGTCTTCAGAAAGCTTGGTTGACCATCAATATGAAGAGGAGGAAGTTCTGCTACATACAGATCAGTATATCGTCGGTGATGGATATTTGCGAACCGATCCCGAAAAGCTATCAGCAGTCAAGAACCTTCCAGTTCCGAAAACTCCCAAACAACTCCGCTGGTTTTTAGGTATGACGGGCTGATACAGATGCTTTATCGCAAATTTTGCGGCGGTAACAACTCTCATGACCGACTGCCTAAAGAAAGGCAAGACATTTAATATGTCGGATAGTGCGCTTAACGCGTTTAATTCGCTTAAAGAGACTTTGGTGTCCACCCCATTCTCGCAAACCCAGACTTTAAGAAACACTTTTACAAACAGTGTGACGCATCAACGACTGGCGTAGGAAGCGTGCTGTTTCAGATGGATGCGGAGAATAATGATCGGCCTATAGCGTTCGTAGCTTACGTAAGGACCTGTATGGTCGGTTGGCCGGTAGAGTTTAAAACTCCAAGCGTTGGTCTTCGTCATCGAGCATAGGATGGGTGACCAACACATAGTCCCTGATACTCTCTCACGGGTCCATATGGAGGAGCTCACTGAACCATTAACTACGGAAGTTGACTTTAGCTCTGCTTACTTTTCCACAGAAGAGTATGAGGAGTTAAAGAAGACATTTACTGATGACGAAGACCGACTTTCTGACTTGTGTGTTTCTGACGGGTTTGTGTACAGACGAACCGACTTACGAACCGGGGACATAATAAAAGACGACATGGCACTGAAGCTCTGGATACCGACGAAATTGTGCGTGAGCCTGTTGGAAACTGCCCACAATGCGCCATCTGCAGGTCATGGTGGAGTTCAAAAACCATACCCAAATTAAGACACAAATATTATTGGCCAGGAATAGTCACTCACGCTCAGGAGTGGGTCAGTTTCTGCGACACCTGTAAATAAAACAAAGCCTCCGACCAGATTTCTCGGCCACCGATGGGCAAACATACAATTACGGAGCGGCCTTTTCAGCGTATCTGCATTGACTTTTTAGGACCATACCCACGGAGGAAGAGTATTAATACCCACATATTTATTCTAGACCACTTAAGCAAATTTTCATTTGTAAAACCCTTGAGGAAGGCAGCAGCTGAGGTAGTTAAGTATTTAGAAGAAAGTGTATTCCACATCTTCGGTGTACCCGAATTTATTCGTTCAGACAATGGTAAGCAGTTCGTTTCTGAATTGTTTGCCAGCTTAGTGAAGGAATATACTATCAATCATACTCTCCGCAGGCGAATGCGTCTGAACGCGTGAATCGCTCGATTTTGGCCAAGTTGCGGTCGTACATCGGCAGGGATCAACGAAACTGGGATATCCATCTGAGTGACGCGGCATTTTCCCTGAGGAGTGTGGTACACGGTGCGTCCAAGTCTGAACCGTATTTTGAGGTATTTGGTATATCGATGATACAACACGGAGATACGTATGAAGGGTTCCGACGGCTTGGTATGTTAAAATATACCGAGGTCGGGTCAAATTGACATTGTTAGGAGGAAAGCATTCGACAACCTTAGGCTGGCTCACCAGATAAGGACGACAATTTACAACACTAGGAAAAGAGACGTGACATATAGAATATGGCAAATAGTGTACGTACACGACTTTAAACAGAGCGACGTACTTGACAATTACAATGCTAAATTGGGTCCCAAATTCCTGAAAGGAATGATCTTCAAGGCGAAAGGAAAATGCCTCTACGATGTCGGTAATTTGCGAGGGGTAAAGTTCACGCATAGGAGACTTTAAGTCTGAATAATGACGCACTCTAGCATGCTGTTGCTGGATTACGCTAGGCTAAGATACATTTACTTATTCATTTGAAATTAGGTTAAGTATACGCTCAGTTGAGTGGAAGGGGTCAACAGATCGTGCCCAGCCAATGGTGTACACGACAAGATTAAACAGCCTCAACTTGGGAAAGGTAATATATAAACTGTGATTTTTTATATAGATTTATCATACAATTATAAATAGATTAATAGCCTCATTATCTCAGTCGGTAGAGTATGAGACTTTCAACACAGGGAGTGGACCCTTGCCACATGTTAACACCGACTTTAGGGATGGTAGAAGTGGTAGGGTAGGTATTGTTAAGGCTTCCTGTTTAACGAGGTAGGTTAACTCACGACAACTTGGTCACTCCACCTATAGAAGCTCCGCGAGTGCCAGGAAAAAAAGTGCAAGTGCTAGTGAGATGTGTATCGGTGTCGAGTGCATCCGGTCCGCTCTCTGTCGCCCCTTTCCTTTACAAGCCACTGGCGCATTCTCGGTCGCAACTCCCGTTTGATTTCAGCAGGCGGGTTGATGCAATAACTAAGAGTGCGTAGCATCAGACATAGCGGATCTTAGAAGTGTGAATTTGTTGGTGGATCAACTCGAATCGATGTATGGGCATTACCCTACATCGATTGTTGTTGGAAAGCTAATTTTAAATTTGCACTTCTCAATTCTGCTTCACCACTCGCAGTCGGAGTTGGAAGTTTTAGGGTTGATGTGAGCAATGTGCGTAAGCTTAGAGCGAATCTCTTCGCTGTGTAGGTCAACCTATCCCGTTACAAGCCAGCTGGCTCGGCGCTGAGTGAAACACAGCTAGGTGAGAATACCGAATTATCGGATTTGAACCTGCCTGGATATAGCTTGGTGCCGCTTTTCTTTTTACTCCGCGGTCTCGCCATTTACGTGCGTGGTGATGTAGCATACCAAATTCAACCACAATACGGCCTCTGTTCCAATCCGGAATTTAATTTTCTGTGGTTAAAACTCCATGTCCGTAAGCATTTAATCCACTACTGCTTCTAGAAGTCCTTTATTTATAGAAGTCCAAGCTTGGATAGCAATTCAACTTTTAACGAATTTGATGCGCTATCCGATCCCATCTCAAGAATTGTATCCCTCGATCTTCGCACTGAAATTGCCATTGCGGGCGATTTCAATGTATACAATTCTAACTCGACATTCAGGCCAGACAACATTTTTTTTAATTCATTTTTATTATTTACTTCATGACAACTTATATACTAGACAAAAATGCTTAAAACTAGTTGGTTGAAAAGTGTTAGTTACTTATTCTAACTTACTGACCCTTAGCGGGTACTCTAAGCTAAACTTAAACTTATTCTATTTCTTTCGACTTAATCTAACATTATTTTGTAAAAAGAAAATTTTAACATGACTAATAAATAATAAGAAAAAAATAAACTAAAAGCTAACTTACATTCTACCTTAAAATAAAACTTACAAACTATCTTAAGCTAATCTACGTATACATACATATACACATTTGTAAAGCTATATACACATGCGTATACGCATGCATATATCCTTATATACATAATGCATATACATATCGTTATGCATATATATATACATTCCTTCTTTTATTTTTTTATTTTTATTTGTTATAATTTTTTTTTTTTTTTAATTTTTTATAATAATGAACATAAACAGCTTACCCACTATATCATACAACTACGCTAAGATATGTAAGTCGGCCATAGGTTACAGCTGATATAAAATCCGCAGCAAGACGTGGACCGACTACTCCCCATGAGGGGGTCTGAATTACCCTTTCTAACCGGGGTCTAATGGGTTCGACGCTGAAGTTCTCTCGCTCCCCAGCCACCAGAACTTTCGGTGTTGAAAAGCAACATCCAGCACATCCCGCCTAGATACCGCCGTACTGAAACGGAGGAGGCCCTCCTCAGATCGTTCGTGGTTGAGTCGCCCATCCACAGTTAATCTGGCGATGTGATAGATGAGCGGTACCGCATTTAAATTTTGGTATCAGACCGTGCTTATCTAAATGGAGGAATGCTTCTGGGGGGACGAAGCCGTTGTTACGTACCCTTTCGTGGTATAGTGGGTTGGGGTAGTAAGCCCCAGAGATCAGATTGTAGACCGCGTTCATCGCTCTAGCAGTGTGACCACGAACCAACCTCAACAGGAAATTGTCCACTCTTATCAGGTTTGCCCTGTTATATAAGACCTCATTGGAATAGAATTGTATGTACTGGGACTCTATAAAGGCGAAGGCAAGCCATAAGACAAGCCCTCTCGAACAACCGAATCTTTTCCATCAAGCTTGCACTCACGTTGAACCACACGGGACACCCATAGGTGAGCATTGGCCGAAGGAGGGCCATGTAGCAGATAACCATCACCCTCACATCGAGTTGGCTGTTGTAAAACAGTCTCTTTGTAAGGGCGAAAGCACCTCGGGCTCTGGCCAGAGCAGCATCTACATGTTTGTTAAAATATAGATACTGGTCTAGCCAGATCCCCAGGTATCTGACTACAGTATTTTTCGCCAGTGGTTCCCCGTGTCTTCTCCAACGATTGCGAACTGTCGCCAATTCTTTTTCGTGTCCGCCGAGGCCTTTTACAACGGCGTCCTGAACAGAATGGTTTCCGACTTCTGGAAGTTGATACTCAACTTCCAGTCATCGCAACTTCTCATGAATGAATCGAAGTCACCCTGCGTGTGAGTAGTGGTTTCCTCGATCTTTTTGCCTGATCTGTACACGATCAAGTCATCGGCATACGCAATTACGTGAGGAAGAGAACTTATGAGATCGCTCAAGTAAATGTTGAACAGGATCGGCGAATTAGCGGCACCCTGTTGGATACCATTTTTAACATATGGGATATACCTGTGGAGGTCACGTTGCCATTCTTGAATACGATTCGTCTACCGGTAAGCATGTTACACAGTAGGTACTGCAGTAGTTTGCTAATGCCTAGCCGATTGAGCTTGTACAAAAGTCCTTCTAACCATACGGTGTCAAAGCCCTTCTCCAGGTCAATCAAGCAGGCACCCGTACATTGTTTCTGGCTTTTGTTCCATTGGATATCCGACACCAGTTTCGACACGGCATTAATAGTGTCATGCCTCGCTTTGAAACCGAATTGGTTATCCGGAATAATATGTTTGTCTTCAGTCCAGTTGATCAAGGCTCTATTGATCACCTTCTCGAATACCTTCTTGATGTTCGGAAGGAGACTAATTGACCGGAGGTTGCACGGATTCGAAGAATCTTTTCCTCGTTTGGATATGGGTTCTACAATCGCAGTTTCCCAATGCTCCGGCTAATATGCATTATTCAACGCATTGTTAAACAGGATTGTGTACATATTAACCACACCTAGAGGGAGATGCCTTAATACAATGTTCGAGATCTCGTCGATTCCAACAGACTTTTTCTTCTTAAGTGATTCGAAGACCGCTTTTTGCTCTGTCTTCGATATGAACGGGGGATGAACCCCTTCGTCGGCGATGGCATTATCTGCCATGTTATCATCATTGAACACGACGAAGCCAGTGTTCTCAGATCGCCATTGTTGCATGTCTTCTCGAAGTTGAGAGTTGCTAGCCATTATGCGGTTCTCCAGGTCGTGATTCGGGGACACACTCTCGTTCACCTTATACACTTCCTGAAAGACCGCGCCAAGTACCTCCATTTTTTCTTGCGGATCTTCGACCACAAGGAAATTATCGTCGAGTACGGCGTTATCTGGATCAATACCTGCTGTCAATCGTTGGTGGAGTGCGTCGATTGTCGCATTGCGGTACAAGTTTTCGTTGTTTGTCCGTGTATACCGAGGTATAGTTATGTCCATAGTTCGTTTAATTGTCTCGTCCAATTGAATTAGATACATGTCAATCTCTTCGTTTGCCATTCGTTTCTAATGACGGTATGAGGAGCGCGTTCGAAGAGTGTGCTCTCGTCACTTGTCTGGAGTAGCGTGCCCATCGTGCCCTACTGTAATTGTAGGGGTACGTTTGAACAAACTCTCCTTATTCCGCAATGTCGTTGGGGATCTTTATTTCGGCACTGAGTCTGCAATGGTCACTGATATACACGAATGTGTTCAAACAGTTTACCGTTCAAGCGTTTGTGTCTGCCAGCTGCAGTCTTGCGTTTAACAGCAGTAAGTCCAGATAAGAGCCGCTCCTGGGATAGGACGAGATCTCAGTTGCTTTCAAATCGAGTCTATACTCGACACTGTGTAAGCAAAACCAGCTTTAAAGCTGGTCCCCTCTATTGTTGGAAATTGTGTTTCCCCAATACCCATGTCGGGGATTAAAGTCGCCGGCCAGAATAAAGTAGTTTTCCTCCGAGTCCAGCCTCAAACATCGAAAGAGTGAATAGAGCTCTGATATGATTGTTCCGGAATGAGAAGAGCCGGAGGAGTAAACCGACACCGCATAAAACTTCTTTCCACTACGGAGAGAAATGCGTACGATGCAGGCCTCCAACCCCTGAAACCTCCGTACGCCACTGCTATATACTACCTTGTGTTCAAGTTATTTTTTATGAGAATCGCAACACCGCCTCCACCATTGGAATTGGGCCGGTCTCTTCTAATAATATTATATTTACTGTGCTCCAAATATGCCTCTCCGAGTTAGCTTAGTTTCGCTCATCAGCATCAGCTCTGGGCTTTGATCGTCCAACAATCTGTAGAGCTCGTTTTTTCGATCGATCCCTGTCAATGAATTTGCATTCACTCCAAGGATCTTATAAGCACATCCCGTTTGCGCAGCCATTAAGATTGTTGACGTGCTGGATTCTGCAGGAGCGCCGGAATTTGGCCAACCTGCTCCTCTAACCGATCCATACGCATTTCGATGGATGTATTCGAATCGAGCGCTGGATCGTGTGCTCTTGGCACTGAAACTGGCGGCACTACCTTTGGTAGCTTCTTTTCCGTGCTTCTCTGACTAAACGCCACTTGGGTGTAAGTAACTTGAGGGGTGACGGTTATGGCTGCCCCGAGTGGATTTTTCACTGGGGGCTGCTTCTGCAGAATCATTTGTTTCTTCCGCTCTTGGAACTTAGGGCAACCCCTATAGTTAGCGGTGTGCCCCGCATTCCCGCAGAGTACGCACATTAGCTGACAGTTGTTCCTTCTTTCCCCAGCGGGCAGTCCTCCGCCTTGTGGTTTTTGCTGCACTTCACGCATCGAGGCCTCATGTGGCAGTTCGACGCGGCGTGCCCAAACCTTTGGCACCGAGCGCATTGGAGAATGCCGTCGCTCCTTATTATGCTGTCCCAGATGCAATCTAGGTAATCTGAGAACTTGATTTTCTTTAGATTGCCCGGTTTGCTTGTTTGAGAAACCTGTACAATATAAAAGGGTAGTTTCCGCCCTTCTCTCTTTGCCTTCGCTGTGGTGAAAGGTTTAACCCCGACGATCTCGACACCGTCGCACACTTGCTCTTTGAGCATTTGGAAAACCTTCTCCGCCTCAATCGGCGTGGGAAGCTTTAATAGCATCGTATGACACTTTTCTGTTTTTGGGGTGTAGTGGAAGAACTCCAAACTCGAAATCCTTAAATATTCTACCATTTTATTATGTTGTTCCACCGTCTTGCAGTGGATTGAATATTTCTCAAATCCTTTATTTTTTTAATGATAAAATTACCACTACCTATGGCCTCTTTACATACCTTAGCTGTCTGCTCCACATTTGCCTTGTAAATGTTAATGGGCTGTTCCTATTTTTGTGGCCGCTGCTGTTGCTGATGAGCTGCTGGCTGATGCTGGACTGCAGACTTTTGATGCTGTTGCAGAGCTGGCTGTTGTTGGACTGCTGATCTTGGCTGCTGCTTCCGCGTCTGCTGAGTTGGTGATTGTTGTTGCGCTGTTGGCTGCTGCTGCGTAGCAGTTTGTTGTTGTTGCTGCGCTGCTGCCAGCTGTTGTTGCTGGGCTTCTGGCAGCTGTTGTTGCTGGGTTGCGGGCTGTTTTTGTTTCTGCCCTGCAGTTTTCTTTTTTTTTTTACAGACTGTTGTTGCCTGTTTTGTTGTTGTTGGGCCTCTTTCTGCCGGTCCAATGCTTGTCTGGCGAGAGTCATTTCCCTCAACACTCTAATTTCTTGGAGGAGACAATTAAGTTTCTCCTCCATATTCTGCACCTCGTTTTCTTTGGAGCGAAGTACTCGTTCTACTTCGTCCTCTGTATCCGATGCCAACGATTCGAAGATGTTGCTGCTAATAGCAAACAGACCTTCTCCTGCGTCGGACACGTAGTGTACCTCCTCCTCTTCCTCGGTTTCGGCTGCATTTGCCACGGGTGTCGCCGCCGCATCACTCGTCTCTTCTCTCTGCAGCCCATCGGGAGACGCCTTGGTGTTGCGGCGTTTCGCACTTTTTGGAGTTGTTTTTTTTTTTCTCCTCTTCGTTGTGCCTTCTTGTGGCACCGTTGACTGGTGGCCTGATTCTGCCACCGGTTGTTGTTGTTCGTTCTAAGAGCGCGGACCGCTCTTGGGAGTCCATTTTCCCGCTCTTACTCACTTATCAAGTTTTTGAACTTTACTTAATTAGAAAAAAAAAACAAGTACTTTTACGCCCTCAGAGCTCGAACTTGCGACTTGTGGAGCCAAGGGTACTGACTCTTTCTTTTTTTTCTCCATGTAATTTTATTTATTCTGAAATATGTTACTTACTTGCTAGACAAAATTACTTAAATCTAACTTAACTAACTTAAGAACTTACAATGTTCTTAATATTAACCTATTGACCCTATGCGGGTAATCTAAGCTAATCTAATCTATGTTATAACTGTGCCTTTCGGCTTTTCGGCTGCGTTTTTTTTAAGTCTATTACAATCTGTTATTACATCTTTCTTTGCCAAGAAAAATTTTAAAAAACTTGGCTAAACTTAACTACTTACACTACCTAATATTAACTTAACCTATGATAAAACTTAATACATCTTTCTTTGCCAAGAAAAATTTTAAAAAACTTGGCTAAACTTAACTACTTACACTACCTAATATTAACTTAACCTATGATAAAACTTAATACTATCTTAACTATGTCCGTAACAGTCCGGACACGTGCACCAGGGCGTATATGTTGTATATATGCCTAACATATATAATTTATACGCCGTGATGCACCTTTTTTTTTGTTTTTGATTCATATATTGTATTTTTTTTTGTTTGGTTTTGTTGTTTTATTAATTTTTTTGGATTTTTTGTTTTTTACTTTTCTTCGGATTTTTTTTCTCTTAATATCTACCTTAGAAACTATGAAAGCTGGCCACTATGGTGAGCTATCTGATCCTATTGAAAACCGCTAGCTTTTCAGCGGAGGCTGGTTTTGGTGTAACTACCAGTAAAATTGCCGTTCTTTGGCAGACTCTTTCCTATCTCGAGCGGGGATCGCTCTACTGAACCGGAGGAGATCCTCGTGGGTGCGAACGACATCCGGTTCGTATTGAAGTCGCCTATCCACTGTTCGGCGTACGACATGGAAGATGATAGGACATCCTTGTGGATCCTGTATTAGGCCAATAGTGTCTAGATAGAGGAATGCTTCGGGAGGAATAAAGCCGTTAAGGCGCACCCTTTCATGGTACATACTATTGGGGTAGTAAGCCCCAAAGATCAGACTGTTGGACGAGGTCATTGCTCGTGCAGTGTGCCTTCTGATTAGTTTAATAATAAAATTATCTACCCTATTCACGTTTGCCTCGTTGTACAAGACCTCGTTAGGGTAGTACTTCTTGTACTAAGACTCGGGTGTGCGATACAGACGGAGACAGCTCCTAAGACACTGCCTCTCGTTGAACGTTGAACCTCAATGGACAACCGTACACCTTCTGGCTTATCTGGCTTTCGTCAGAGCAATATCTATATGTTTGTCAAAATACAGATATTGATCCAGCCAAATGCCAACATATCTAACTACACTTTTTACAGCTAACGGCCGACCATGCGGGTCAACTATGCCGAACTTACGCCAGTTTTGGCGCGTATCCCGCGTTGCCCTGTCCAACGGGGTCCGGAAAAGACTAGTTTTGCACTTCTGGAAGATGATAAGCAGCTTCCAGTCGTCGCAAAATCGCTGGATTTTCTCGAAGTCACGCTGCAACAAGATGTTTATTTCCTCGACCTTCGGACCTGATCTGTACGCAACTAGGTCGTCAGCGTACGCAATTAAGTGCGGCATGGAACCTATAAGATCTGCAGTGAATATAGAAAACAAGATCGGGGAACCGATGGCCCCCTGTTGCAGACCGTTTTTAATATTAAAGACCGTATTGGAAGTTACGTCACCATTTTGCACAACGAACTTTCTACCTGTTATCATGTCATAGACCATGTATAGCAATGGTTTACTTATGCCAAGCCTGACCAGCTTGAGGAAGAGGCCCTCTAACCAAACGGTGTCGAACGCCTTCTCCAAGTCAATCAGGCAGGCACCCGTGCACTGATTTTTGTTTTTATTCCATTGTATGTCGGATACCAGTTTTGACGCGGCATTAATGGTATCATGCCCGCTCGGAAGCCGAACTGGTTGTCCGGTATGATTTTCTTTTCATCAGCCCATTGCTTCAGAACTCGAATGACTATCTTTTCAAAAACCTTGCTTATGCAGGGAAGTAGACTGTTCGACCGAAGATTTGTCGGAATGGACCTATCTTTGTCCCGTTTAGGGATCGGTTGAACAACAGCTGTTTTCCAGTGCGTGGGGTAATGTGCATTACTCAGCGCATTGTTAAACAAGGTTGTGTAAATTTAGACCGCTTCGGGGGGAAGATGGCGAAGCACAATGTTGAGTATTCCATCGATTCCCACTGACTTTTTCTTCTTCAGCGAGTGAAAGATACCCTGGAGATCTTCTTGAGAAATCAAGATGTGATTCCCATCATTGGCGACGGCACTATGTGCCATGTTCTCGTCATTGAACCTGGTGAAACCTGGATTCTCTGATCGCCATTGACTTATCTTATTGCGGAGATATAAGTGGTTTAGCAGGGCTCTGTTCTCCAGATCGTGATTCGGCCTACTAACCTCGTTGACCGTATACACTCTCTGGAACACTGCACCAATAGCTGTAACCTTCTCCTAGGGATCTTCCACCGCAAAGAAGTCATAGTCTAGCACTGCCTCATCTGGATCAATGCCAACTGAAGTCAGTAAGTGTTCGTTGTCTGTTGTCCTGGGAATTCTTACGATTTGAATGTCGTTTTGATCTTTCCTCCGAAATATTTTATTTACTTGCGGGAACATACCCGGGTTGTTGGATCGTACAGCCCGGATTTTGTTGCCCCAGTGCAAGCTTATAGCCAAGCTATAGTTTATGTGTATTAACTGTTGGAGGTTCTTGATCTCCGACTTCAATGCTCTGACTTCCGCGTATTGCGGATCTGTAAACCGCCTATGCAAGAGTTTGAGTCTTGACAGCAGCCTACTTTTGTGCACGTGAAGTGCATCGATGGTAGCATTTCGATAAACATCGCTGTTGTCGATTTGAACTACCTTCGGAATTGTTTTGTCCATCGTACGTTTGACTACGTCGTCCATTTGTATGAGGTACCTGTCAACCTCTTCGTTCGTCAGGTTTCTGCTTGTCGGCGGATTGATCCCACTCGAACGTAGTTCTATGGATAAAGTCCTGGAGAAGCGTGGCCAGCGGGCCTTATTATAATTATAAGGGTGCCTCTGGACATACTCCTCCAGTCCTTCCACCTCGTTCGGGAGCTGAATAACTGCGAAGAGCCCGCAGTGATCACTCTCGTACTCAACAGCAGTTAGACAGTTCCGTGTGCGTCTTTCCACGTCTAGTATAGTCAGTCGTTTGTCTATCAGCAACAGATCCAGATAGGACCCGCTTCTGGGATACGATGGCCTATCGGTTGCTAGCAAATCTAGCTTGAACTCAACATTGTGTTCTACCAACCAGTTATACAATGAGGTCCCCCTGGTGTTATGCATCACGTTTCCCCACACTATATGCCTCGAGTTCAAGTCCCCGGCTACGATATAGTAGTTCTCCTCCGAGCTCAGTCGAAGGCTAGTGAAAAGAGTATCGAGCTCTGAAATGAAATATTGGTTGATGCGTGACTTGTCAGTCGCATAGATAGCGATCACATATAGCCGCTTACCCCCCCGAAGGGGGATGCGTGCGATACACGTTTCTATGGCCTGGAATCTTCTCACTTCACCGCTATACACGACCTTATGACAAAGGCCTTTTTTGATTAAGAGTGCGACTCCACCAGCTAGGTAGCTTCGATCTCTTCTAATGATATTGTAATTTTTGTACCTGAGTGGGTGCGTCTGGCTTAGCTTAGTTTCGCAAACCATCAACACATCAGGTTTATGGGTCTGCAACAAGTTACCGAAATTTAATTGACGTTCAGGGCGGATCAGTGAATTCACATTCACTGCTAGAATTTTGAGGTTGCAGGCTGCCTGCGCAGCCATTATACCGATGTTGAGTTTGGCTCGCCAAACAGCGTCGAATAGATTTCATCTATTCTATATGCTTGTTCTTGCAACTGGTTTTGGAACTGGGTTTGGAGTTGAGCGATCTGCCTCTGGATAGAGAGCAGGATCGTCTGAACATCCAAATTTGCTTCTGGTTGCCTGGCCACAGGGACCTGGGTAACTTTCGGCACTGTCTGTTGAACCGGTCGCCCAGCCGATGCCACTTGGGCATAGGAAACTGCCGGTGTAACAGTGGTAGCTGGAGCACGGGGCACTGGACCCGCTTCTACCATTTTTCCCTTACGTTTGGCCTGTATAATTTTTTCTCATTTCTTGGACCTTAGGACATCCCCGATAGTTCGCAGGATGCCCGCTGGTCTTACAGAGCAAGCGCGTCAGTTTGCTCCTGTCCTCAACTTTATCGGTCCCTAAAGGACATTCCACGCGATTGTGGGTTCCTGCGCATTTGACACAGCGAGACTGCATATTGCAGTTCGCCGCGGCATGCCCAAGCCTCTGACAACGAACACACTGGAGTGTGTTCTTTTTCTTTTTTATTGTTTCCCATGTAACAGACAGAGTGCCTAAATGGGTAATTTTTTTAGGCTGTCTAATTTGCTGTCTGGGCTGACCTGAACTAGGAAGAAAGGAAGTTTCCTATTCTCCCTTCTCGATGCCGCAGTGATGAAGGGCTTAACCCCTACGACCTGGACATCGTCGCTCTGCGCTTGGCGCAGAATAGCGAGGATCTCATCGGGATCAGTGTCGGGATCCACGTCCTTAAGAAGCATGGTCTGCGCCTTTTCCCCTTTCGGAGTGTACGAGAAAAACTCGGCCTCCGACACCACTAACCTTTCTTTGACTACGTGATAATCTGCCATTGATAAGCAATGGACAGAGACCCGTAGTGGACCCTTATACTTAATAAAATATGACTTTTTTGTGGCCAACTTACACAGTATGTCAACGTCTTTCGTCTCCAGTTCGAAGACGTTGATCGGGGGCATCTCTCCTTTTTGGCTGTCTGCTGCTGTTGCAGTTGCTTCTGCTGTGCTTTCTTCTTTTGATGTTGTTGTTGTTGTTGCTGCTGCTCCTGCTTTGGCTGCTGCTGCTTTGGCTGCTGCTGTTGTTGTTGCTGCTGCTGTTTTTGTAACTGCTGTTGTTGTTGTGCAGCCTCTTTGGCTGCTCTTCTGGCCCTTAGTTTCATTTGGAGGGCTTGAATGTGGGCGTCCAGCTCCTCCCTCTCTCGCTGGTTTTTCCAGCCGCTCCCCTTGCTCCATCGCACTTTCTTTCACACTCAGTGTCTGTATTTTGTTTAATTTGAAAAAAAAAGGATTTTAGTTTCACTTCGGGATTCGAACCCGGCACCACGAAGTCACCGGCGATCACTTTCTTTTTTTTTTTGTTCCATGTAATTTTATTTCTGCTGAAATATTTTACTTTCATGCTAGACAAAATTACTTAATTCTAGCTTACCTAACTTAAGAATTTACAATGTTATTAATACTAACCTACTGACCCTATGCGGGTACTCTAAGCTAATCTAATCTATGTTATAACTGTGCCTTTCGGCTTAATCTGCGTTTTTTTAGTCTTTATGACAATCTGTTATTACATTTTTCTTTGCCAAGAAAACTTTTAAAAAACTTGGCTAAGCTTAACTACTTACCCTACCTAATACTAACTTACCCCAAGATAAAACTTAATACTATCTTAATTATGTCCGTAACAGTATGGACACGTGCACCAGGGCGTATATGTTGTGTATATGCCTAACATATATAATTTATACACCGTGATGCACCTTTTTTTTTTTTGTTTTTGATTCATATATTGTTTTTTTTTTTTTTTTTTTTTCTCTCTTACTATTTACCTAAGAAACTATGCTGGCCACTATGGTTAGCAGTCTGATCCTCTTGAAAAGCTAGCGGTGGCGGAGGCTAGTTTTGGTGTAACCACCAGTAAAATTGCCGTTCTTTGGCAGACTCTTTCCTATCTCGAGCGGGGATCGCTCTACTGAACCGGAGGAGATCCTCGTGGGTGCGAACGACATCCGGTAATGTTCGGCGTACGACATGGAAGATGATAGGACATCCTTGTGGATCCTGTATTAGGCCAATTGTGTCTGGATAGAGGAATGCTTCGGGAGGAATAAAGCCGTTAAGGCGCACCCTTTCATGGTACATACTATTGGGGTAGTAAGCCCCAAAGATCAGACTGTTGGACGAGGTCATAGCTCGTGCAGTGTGCCTTCTGATTAGTTTAATAATAAAATTATCTACCCTATTCACGTTTGCCTCGTTGTACAAGACCTCGTTAGGGTAGTACTTCTTGTACTCAGACTCTGGTGTGCGATACAGACGGAGACAGCTCCTAAGACACTGCCTCTCGTTGAACGTTGAACCTCAATGGACAACCGTACACCTTCTGGCTTTTCTGGCTTTCGTCAGAGCAATATCTATATGTTTGTCAAAATACAGATATTTATCCAGCCAAATGCCTAGATATCTAACTACACTTTTTACAGCTAACGGCCGACCATGCGGGTCAACTATGCCGAACTTACGCCAGTTTTGGCGCGTATCCCGCGTTGCCCTGTCCAACGGGGTCCGGAAAAGACTAGTTTTGCACTTCTGGAAGATGATAAGCAGCTTCCAGTCGTCGCAAAATCGCTGGATTTTCTCGAAGTCACGCTGCAACAAGATGCTTATTACCTCGACCTTCGGACCTGATCTGTACGCAACTAGGTCGTCGGCGTACGCAATTAAATGCGGCTGGAACCTATAAGATCTGCAGTGAAAATAGGATCGGGAACCAATGGCCCCCTGTTGCAGACCGTTTTTAATGTTAAAGACCGTAGTGGAAGTTACGTCACCATTTTTCACAAGGAACTTTCTACCTGTTATCATGTCATAGACCATGTATAGCAATGGTTTCCTTATGCCAACCCTGACCAGCTTGAGGAAGAGGCCCTCTAACCAAACGGTGTCGAACGCCTTTTCCAAGTCAATCAGGCAGGCACCCGTGCACTGATTTTTGTTTTTATTCCATTGTATGTCGGATACCAGTTTTGACGCGGCATTAATGGTATCATGCCCGCTCGGAAGCCGAACTGGTTGTCCGGTATGATTTTCTTTTCATCAGCCCATTGCTTCAGAACTCGAATGACTATCTTTTCAAAAACCTTGCTTATGCAGGGAAGTAGACTGTTCGACCGAAGATTTGTCGGAATGGACCTATCTTTGTCCCGTTTAGGGATCGGTTGAACAACAGCTGTTTTCCAGTGCGTGGGGTAATGTGCATTACTCAGCGCATTGTTAAACAAGGTTGTGTAAATTTAGACCGCTTCGGGGGGAAGATGGCGAAGCACAATGTTGAGTATTCCATCGATTCCCACTGACTTTTTCTTCTTCAGCGAGTGAAAGATACCCTGGAGATCTTCTTGAGAAATCAAGATGTGATTCCCATCATTGGCGACGGCACTATGTGCCATGTTCTCGTCATTGAACCTGGTGAAACCTGGATTCTCTGATCGCCATTGACTTATCTCATTGCGGAGATAGAAGTGGTTTAGCAGGGCTCTGTTCTCCAGATCGTGATTCGGCCTACTAACCTCGTTGACCGTATACACTCTCTGGAACACTGCACCAATAGCTGTAACCTTCTCCTGGGGATCTTCCACCGCAAAGAAGTCATAGTCTAGCACTGCCTCATCTGGATCAATGCCAACTGAAGTCAGTAAGTGTTCGTTGTCTGTTGTCCTGGGAATTCTTACGATTTGAATGTCGTTTTGATCTTTCCTCCGAAATATTTTATTTACTTGCGGGAACATACCCGGGTTGTTGGATCGTACAGCCCGGATTTTGTTGCCCCAGTGCAAGCTTATAGCCAAGCTATAGTTTATGTGTATTAACTGTTGGAGGTTCTTGATCTCCGACTTCAATGCTCTGACTTCCGCGTATTGCGGATCTGTAAACCGCCTATGCAAGAGTTTGAGTCTTGACAGCAGCCTACTTTTGTGCACGTGAAGTGCATCGATGGTAGCATTTCGATAAACATCGCTGTTGTCGATTTGAACTACCTTCGGAATTGTTTTGTCCATCGTACGTTTGACTACGTCGTCCATTTGTATGAGGTACCTGTCAACCTCTTCGTTCGTCAGGTTTCTGCTTGTCGGCGGATTGATCCCACTCGAACGTAGTTCTATGGATAAGGTCCTGGAGAAGCGTGGCCAGCGGGCCTTATTATAATTATAAGGGTGCCTCTGGACATACTCCTCCAGTCCTTCCACCTCGTTCGGGAGCTGAATAACTGCGAAGAGCCCGCAGTGATCACTCTCGTACTCAACAGCAGTTAGACAGTTCCGTGTGCGTCTTTCCACGTCTAGTATAGTCAGTCGTTTGTCTATCAGCAACAGATCCAGATAGGACCCGCTTCTGGGATACGATGGCCTATCGGTTGCTAGCAAATCTAGCTTGAACTCAACATTGTGTTCTACCAACCAGTTATACAATGAGGTCCCCCTGGTGTTATGCATCACGTTTCCCCACACTATATGCCTCGAGTTCAAGTCCCCGGCTACGATATAGTAGTTCTCCTCCGAGCTCAGTCGAAGGCTAGTGAAAAGAGTATCGAGCTCTGAAATGAAATATTGGTTGATGCGTGACTTGTCAGTCGCATAGATAGCGATCACATATAGCCGCTTACCCCCCCGAAGGGGGATGCGTGCGATACACGTTTCTATGGCCTGGAATCTTCTCACTTCACCGCTATACACGACCTTATGACAAAGGCCTTTTTTGATTAAGAGTGCGACTCCACCAGCTAAGTAGCTTCGATCTCTTCTAATGATATTGTAATTTTTGTACCTGAGTGGGTGCGTCTGGCTTAGCTTAGTTTCGCAAACCATCAACACATCAGGTTTATGGGTCTGCAACAAGTTACCGAAATTTAATTGACGTTCAGGGCGGATCAGTGAATTCACATTCACTGCTAGAATTTTGAGGTTGCAGGCTGCCTGCGCAGCCATTATACCGATGTTGAGTTTGGCTCTCCAAACAGCGTCGAATAGATTTCATCTATTCTATATGCTTGTTCTTGCAACTGGTTTTGGAACTGGGTTTGGAGTTGAGCGATATGCCTCTGGATAGAGAGCAGGATCGTCTGAACATCCAAATTTGCTTCTGGTTGCCTGGCCACAGGGACCTGGGTAACTTTCGGCACTGTCTGTTGAACCGGTCGCCCAGCCGATGCCACTTGGGCATAGGAAACTGTCGGTGTAACAGTGGTAGCTGGAGCACGGGGCACTGGACCCGCTTCTACCATTTTTCCCTTACGTTTGGCCTGTATAATTTTTTCTCATTTCTTGGACCTTAGGACATCCCCGATAGTTCGCAGGATGCCCGCTGGTCTTACAGAGCAAGCGCGTCAGTTTGCTCCTGTCCTCAACTTTATCGGTCCCTAAAGGACATTCCCCGCGATTGTGGGTTCCTGCGCATTTGACACAGCGAGACTGCATATTGCAGTTCGCCGCGGCATGCCCAAGCCTCTGACAACGAACACACTGGAGTGTGTTCTTTTTCTTTTTTATTGTTTCCCATGTAACAGACAGAGTGCCTAAATGGGTAATTTTTTTAGGCTGTCTAATTTGCTGTCTGGGCTGACCTGAACTAGGAAGAAAGGAAGTTTCCTATTCTCCCTTCTCGATGCCGCAGTGATGAAGGGCTTAACCCCTACGACCTGGACATCGTCGCTCTGCGCTTGGCGCAGAATAGCGAGGATCTCATCGGGATCAGTGTCGGGATCCACGTCCTTAAGAAGCATGGTCTGCGCCTTTTCCCCTTTCGGAGTGTACGAGAAAAACTCGGCCTCCGACACCACTAACCTTTCTTTGACTAAGTGATAATCTGCCAATGATAAGCAATGGACAGAGACCCGTAGTGGACCCTTATACTTAATAAAATATGACTTTTTTGTGGCCAACTTACACAGTATGTCAACGTCTTTCGTCTCCAGTTCGAAGACGTTGATCGGGGGCATCTCTCCTTTTTGGCTGTCTGCTGCTGTTGCAGTTGCTTCTGCTGTGCCTTCTTCTTTTGATGTTGTTGTTGTTGTTGCTGCTGCTCCTGCTTTGGCTGCTGCTGTTGTTGTTGCTGCTGCTGTTGTTGTTGCTGCTGCTTTGGCTGCTGCTGTTGTTGTTGCTGCTGCTGTTTTTGTAACTGCTGTTGTTGTTGTGCAGCCTCTTTGGCTGCTCTTCTGGCCCTTAGTTTGATTTGGAGGGCTTGAATGTGGGCGTCCAGCTCCTCCCTCTCTCGCTGGTTTTTCCAGCCGCTCCCCTTGCTCCATCGCACTTTCTTTCACACTCAGTGTCTGTATTTTGTTTAATTTGAAAAAAAAAGGATTTTAGTTTCACTTCGGGATTCGAACCCGGCACCACGAAGTCACCGGCGATCACTTTCTTTTTTTTTTTGTTCCATGTAATTTTATTTCTGCTGAAATATTTTACTTTCATGCTAGACAAAATTACTTAATTCTAGCTTACCTAACTTAAGAATTTACAATGTTATTAATACTAACCTACTGACCCTATGCGGGTACTCTAAGCTAATCTAATCTATGTTATAACTGTGCCTTTCGGCTTAATCTGCGTTTTTTTAGTCTTTATGACAATCTGTTATTACATTTTTCTTTGCCAAGAAAACTTTTAAAAAACTTGGCTAAGCTTAACAACTTACCCTACCTAATACTAACTTACCCCAAGATAAAACTTAATACTATCTTAATTATGTCCGTAACAGTATGGACACGTGCACCAGGGCGTATATGTTGTGTATATGCCTAACATATATAATTTATACACCGTGATGCACCTTTTTTTTTTTTGTTTTTGATTCATATATTGTTTTTTTTTTTTTTTTTTTTTTTTTTTCTCTCTTACTATTTACCTAAGACTATGCTGGCCACTATGGTTAGCAGTCTGATCCTCTTGAAAAGCTAGCGGTGGCGGAGGCTAGTTTTGGTGTAACCACCAGTAAAATTGCCGTTCTTTGGCAGACTCTTTCCTATCTCGAGCGGGGATCGCTCTACTGAACCGGAGGAGATCCTCGTGGGTGCGAACGACATCCGGTAATGTTCGGCGTACGACATGGAAGATGATAGGACATCCTTGTGGATCCTGTATTAGGCCAACTGTGTCTGGATAGAGGAATGCTTCGGGAGGAATAAAGCCGTTAAGGCGCACCCTTTCATGGTACATACTATTGGGGTAGTAAGCCCCAAAGATCAGACTGTTGGACGAGGTCATAGCTCGTGCAGTGTGCCTTCTGATTAGTTTAATAATAAAATTATCTACCCTATTCACGTTTGCCTCGTTGTACAAGACCTCGTTAGGGTAGTACTTCTTGTACTCAGACTCTGGTGTGCGATACAGACGGAGACAGCTCCTAAGACACTGCCTCTCGTTGAACGTTGAACCTCAATGGACAACCGTACACCTTCTGGCTTTTCTGGCTTTCGTCAGAGCAATATCTATATGTTTGTCAAAATACAGATATTTATCCAGCCAAATGCCTAGATATCTAACTACACTTTTTACAGCTAACGGCCGACCATGCGGGTCAACTATGCCGAACTTACGCCAGTTTTGGCGCGTATCCCGCGTTGCCCTGTCCAACGGGGTCCGGAAAAGACTAGTTTTGCACTTCTGGAAGATGATAAGCAGCTTCCAGTCGTCGCAAAATCGCTGGATTTTCTCGAAGTCACGCTGCAACAAGATGCTTATTACCTCGACCTTCGGACCTGATCTGTACGCAACTAGGTCGTCGGCGTACGCAATTAAATGCGGCTGGAACCTATAAGATCTGCAGTGAAAATAGGATCGGGAACCAATGGCCCCCTGTTGCAGACCGTTTTTAATGTTAAAGACCGTAGTGGAAGTTACGTCACCATTTTTCACAAGGAACTTTCTACCTGTTATCATGTCATAGACCATGTATAGCAATGGTTTCCTTATGCCAACCCTGACCAGCTTGAGGAAGAGGCCCTCTAACCAAACGGTGTCGAACGCCTTTTCCAAGTCAATCAGGCAGGCACCCGTGCACTGATTTTTGTTTTTATTCCATTGTATGTCGGATACCAGTTTTGACGCGGCATTAATGGTATCATGCCCGCTCGGAAGCCGAACTGGTTGTCCGGTATGATTTTCTTTTCATCAGCCCATTGCTTCAGAACTCGAATGACTATCTTTTCAAAAACCTTGCTTATGCAGGGAAGTAGACTGTTCGACCGAAGATTTGTCGGAATGGACCTATCTTTGTCCCGTTTAGGGATCGGTTGAACAACAGCTGTTTTCCAGTGCGTGGGGTAATGTGCATTACTCAGCGCATTGTTAAACAAGGTTGTGTAAATTTAGACCGCTTCGGGGGGAAGATGGCGAAGCACAATGTTGAGTATTCCATCGATTCCCACTGACTTTTTCTTCTTCAGCGAGTGAAAGATACCCTGGAGATCTTCTTGAGAAATCAAGATGTGATTCCCATCATTGGCGACGGCACTATGTGCCATGTTCTCGTCATTGAACCTGGTGAAACCTGGATTCTCTGATCGCCATTGACTTATCTTATTGCGGAGATATAAGTGGTTTAGCAGGGCTCTGTTCTCCAGATCGTGATTCGGCCTACTAACCTCGTTGACCGTATACACTCCTGGGGATCTTCCACCGCAAAGAAGTCATAGTCTAGCACTGCCTCATCTGGATCAATGCCAACTGAAGTCAGTAAGTGTTCGTTGTCTGTTGTCCTGGGAATTCTTACGATTTGAATGTCGTTTTGATCTTTCCTCCGAAATATTTTATTTACTTGCGGGAACATACCCGGGTTGTTGGATCGTACAGCCCGGATTTTGTTGCCCCAGTGCAAGCTTATAGCCAAGCTATAGTTTATGTGTATTAACTGTTGGAGGTTCTTGATCTCCGACTTCAATGCTCTGACTTCCGCGTATTGCGGATCTGTAAACCGCCTATGCAAGAGTTTGAGTCTTGACAGCAGCCTACTTTTGTGCACGTGAAGTGCATCGATGGTAGCATTTCGATAAACATCGCTGTTGTCGATTTGAACTACCTTCGGAATTGTTTTGTCCATCGTACGTTTGACTACGTCGTCCATTTGTATGAGGTACCTGTCAACCTCTTCGTTCGTCAGGTTTCTGCTTGTCGGCGGATTGATCCCACTCGAACGTAGTTCTATGGATAAAGTCCTGGAGAAGCGTGGCCAGCGGGCCTTATTATAATTATAAGGGTGCCTCTGGACATACTCCTCCAGTCCTTCCACCTCGTTCGGGAGCTGAATAACTGCGAAGAGCCCGCAGTGATCACTCTCGTACTCAACAGCAGTTAGACAGTTCCGTGTGCGTCTTTCCACGTCTAGTATAGTCAGTCGTTTGTCTATCAGCAACAGATCCAGATAGGACCCGCTTCTGGGATACGATGGCCTATCGGTTGCTAGCAAATCTAGCTTGAACTCAACATTGTGTTCTACCAACCAGTTATACAATGAGGTCCCCCTGGTGTTATGCATCACGTTTCCCCACACTATATGCCTCGAGTTCAAGTCCCCGGCTACGATATAGTAGTTCTCCTCCGAGCTCAGTCGAAGGCTAGTGAAAAGAGTATCGAGCTCTGAAATGAAATATTGGTTGATGCGTGACTTGTCAGTCGCATAGATAGCGATCACATATAGCCGCTTACCCCCCCGAAGGGGGATGCGTGCGATACACGTTTCTATGGCCTGGAATCTTCTCACTTCACCGCTATACACGACCTTATGACAAAGGCCTTTTTTTATTAAGAGCGCGACTCCACCAGCTGGGTAGCTTCGATCTCTTCGAATAATATTGTAATTTTTGTACCTGAGTGGGTGCGTCTGGCTTAGCTTAGTTTCGCAAACCATCAACACTACTACTACGTACTTGGTTTTTTAACTGGGTTTGGAGTTGAGCGATCTGCCTCTGGATAGAGAGCAGGATCGTCTGCACATCCAAATTTGCTTCTGGTTGCCTGGCCACAGGGACCTGGGTAACTTTCGGCACTGTCTGTTGAACCGGTCGCCCAGCCGATGCCACTTTGGCATAGGAGACTGCCGGTGTAACAGTGGTAGCTGGAGCACGAGGCACTGGACCCGCTTCTACCATTTTTCCCTTACGTTTGGCCTGTATAATTTTTTCTCATTTCTTGGATTTTATGACATCCCCGATAGTTCGCAGGATGCCCGCTGGTCTTACAGAGCACGCATGTCAGCTTGCTCCTATCATCAACTTTATCGGTCCCTTAGCGACATTCCCCGCGATTGTGGTTTCCTGCGCATTTGACATAGCGAGACTGCATATTGCAGTTCGCCGCGGCATGCCCGAACCTCTGACAACAATCACACGGGAGTGTGTTCTTTGTCTTTTTATTGTTTCCCATGTAACAGACAGAGTGCCTAAGTGGGTAATTTTTTTAGGCTCTCTAGTTTGCTGTCTGGGGTGACCTGAACTAGGAAGGAAGGAAGTTTCCTATTCTCCCTTCTCGATGCCGCAGTGATGAAGGGCTTAACCCCTAAGACCTGGACATCGTCGCTCTGCGCTTGGCGCAGAACAGCGAGGATCTCATCGGGATCAGTATCAGGATCCACGTCCTTGAGGAGCATGGTCTGCACCTTTTCCCCTTTCGGAGTGTACGAGCAAAAAACTCGGCCTCCGACACCGCTAACCTTTCTTTGACTACGTGATAGTCTGCCATTGATAAGCAATGGACAGAGACACGTAGTGGACCCTTATACTTAATAAAATATGACTCTTTTGTAGCCAACTTACACAGTATGTCAACGTCTTTCGTCTCCAGTCCGCAGACGTTGATCGGAGGGCATCTCTCCTTTTTGGCCGGCTGCTGCTGTTGCGGTTGCTTCTGCTGTGCCTTCTTCTTTTGATGTTGTTGTTGTTGCTGCTGCTGCTGCTGTTTTTGTAGCTGCTGTTGTTGTTGTGCAGCCTCTTTGGCTGCTCTTCTGGACCTCAGTTTGATTTGGAGGGCTTGAATGTGGGCGTCCAGCTCCTCCCTCTCTCGCTGGCTTTTTTCCAGCCGCTCCCGGTCCTCTTCCTCTTCGTCATCCGATTCAGATGACGTTAGCGTGTGGAATGGTTCTCTCTCCCGCTGTAGGAGAATCTCCCCTCCCCTTCCAACGACTCGTACTCGACGTCGTCGACCATGGGTTGCTGCCTTTTGGCTGCTGTTGCTGTAGTTGTGGCTACAGTTGTTGTTGTTGCTGCTGCAAATGATGTTGCGGCTTTGGTCACAATTTTTGTGTTCGCTGATCCCAGGCTGGAACGGCGCTTCACAAGGTTGGGCTGTGGTTGGAGCTTCTTCCTCCTCTTCTTTCTCAGCTCATCTTGTGTTGCCTGGTGGCCAGATGTCCCAGCCACCGGTACAACATCACCCAATTTTTCGAGCTCGGGTCGCTCCACTTGCTCCATCGCACTTTTTTGGTCACACTTAATGTCTGTTTTTTATTTAATTTGAAAAAAAAGGAAGATTTCAATTTCACTTCGGGATTCGAACTCGGCACCGCGAAGTCACCGGCGATCATTTTTTTTTAATTTAAAATTCATTTTTATTTTTTAAATTCTTGATTCTTAAAACTAGACAAAAATGATTAAATCTATCTTACTATCTAAACAATTCATGTTCTTAAAATGTATCTTACTGACCCTTCGCAGGTGCTCTAAAATAACCTAAACTAACTTATCTATTTGCCTTTCAGCGTCTACTACTAATATTGTTTTTTTGTAGTCTATATGGACAATCTTTATTGTTTTTGCTTACTGGCCAAGAAAACTTAGGAAAAACTTGGCGCTCTAAACATTGTTTTTTAAACCACCGGCGATCACTCTACCGCGACGCTATCGGGTATTGTAACTTTTTGCACCACTCTACACACTTGAACTGTCTATGTTCGCACTAAGCCGAAACACGTCTGCACTTGGTGGAGGTCTGTGAACGACTGAGGGTACTGACTCTACCCGTTCGGACAATGGGATCTTGTGGTGAACTGCGTCAATTATGCACTTGAACCGAATTTTTAATTTTAAGTCACTTCTTTAAGTCGTCACCTGCGAACTATAACCGCACTGTTCAGAGGTCTGTGCACGACTGAGGCCAGGCAACATGCGAAGGAAGATATGTCGAAATCTTTGCTGCGGTAAGCAATCTAACCCAGCTAGTAAAAGAGCCCACACGAATACCTGAAATTGCAAATCATGCCGCCAACACCCTGGACCTGTTTCTCACCTCTCATCCTGATAAATATTCTGAAGAACATTATGGCTGTACGAGAAAGCCGATTGGAGCGAACTTAACAACTTCTTTGAAATATTAACTGGTCACTTTTCTTCCTCGATAGTGACCTTGTTGCCGCTGCTGATATGATCACAAACATTCTTTTTCTGGGCATGAGAACCTTCATTCCTCATAGAGTGAAGAGTATCAAGCCCAAAGCAAACGCATGGTATGACTCGAGCTGTAAAGAAGTTATCAAGATGAGAGAGTTGAACTTCCGGACATACAAAGCCAACCCTACTGAGGAAACAAGTTTGAATGGGCCAGAAATAGCTGCAATGCAACTATCAGACATGTGAAATACTCTTATAAGCAAAAGTTGAGGGAAAAGTGCTACAATATCCTAAGGGTAGCAAAAATTATTTGTCATATGTAAAAAACATAAAGAATTCCGCCTCGTCTTCAATTCCCAATCATTTACAATGACATTCCAGCTGTGAGCTCCTTAGACAAAGCTTATCTGCTTGCGGCTCATTTCGCAGCCAGCTCAACACTGCCAGATTAAAATATGTCTACACCTGTACTTGAGAGCGTTGATTTCACCATGGGACAAATCCATTTCCGAACTCGTATAGTTGCAAGAGTACTTAAGGATCTCGACGTGCACAAATCCGCTGGCCCAGATGGTATTCCCCCTATAGTACTGAGGTGTTCTGCTGCGCTGGGCGAATCAAAAAAAAAAAATAAATCTTCGAAATTTCACTACAAATCTATGACTTCCTCGCCTATTTATTTAATCTGAGTATCGAAAAAGGTATTTTGCCCGACTCACTCAAGACATCTGTGGTAATTCCACTACGTAAGAAGGTAGACACCACAGTTTTCAATAATTGTAGACCCACATCTCTCTTATCAACATTTTCAAACATTTTTGAAAGAGGTATAAAGTCCAGAATGTTTTCATTCCTTGAGAACAATTTTTTGTTGTGAATCCCAGTTTAGATTTAGAAGTGGAAAATCTACCAAAGATGCGTTATTGAAATTATGTGGCGAATTTAATTATTTTTTTAACATTAGCTTAAATAGCTCAAAAACAACAGCAGCAGTATTTAAGGATATTAACAAAGCGTTTGACACTGTTGATCATAAGTTGCTACTTAGTAAACTATATAATATAGGCTTCAAAGGTTCAACGCATTCTTAGTTTACATCATATTTGCATGATCGTAAACAATACGTAAGAATTACAAAATGGATTCATTCTGGGGCCAATTTTCTTCTTAGTTTTTGTAAACTCGTTATTTCTATAACCTTTCAAAGGCAAACTGACAGCTTTCGCTGATGATACTGCGTTATCCTACATCAGCAATAATTACCTCGACATATTTGCTGATCTGAACTCCGATCTTGAAACATTACATAGATGGTCTAATTTTCATAAACTACTAATTAGTGATAAAACCAAATTAATAATTTTTAACATTATGGGCATGATTCTGCAAGATATGGTATTACACTTTCACTCTCCCGGATGCACCAGACTCTACCTAAGCGGTGGTTCTTCCCAACATCAATTGATACCTACCTTTGATAATAGCTCTAGATATAGTACTGATTGCTTTATAGTTCTTATATATTTTTTTTTTTGCTTTATATTGGATTATAGTTTAAATTTGAAGGATCATACAGAATACTTAAAGAATATTTTAACAGAGTCGTAAGACAAATTTGTCATTTAAGACTTCATTGTAATACGAACGTTCTAATTATGGTTTACAATGGCTTGCTGAAATCCAAATTAGGAATCTCGTGCTGGGGAGGTATGCATCTAATTAATATTAAACCATTACTGACTATGCGAAAACATGCGATTCGGATCATCTGTCGAGTTAGTCGTAGAAATTCCACTTTTGATCTTTTCAGACACCTTAAACTTCTTCCAATAGACACTTATACTGCTTTAAAGTCCTTAAGATATTTTTTCTCAAATCCGGATATACGGCTGGCAGACTATATGGTAATTGCAATTTACGTGTTAACACCAGTAATTTTGTACAGGTTCTCACAATCAATAAAGCTATTTATTTTCAATTTTATTTTGTAACTGCTTGCCGTCTATTTAATAAACTATCAACAAATATTAGATGCGAGAGAAAAGCTTCAACATTTCCAATAAATACCCGAATGTGGCTTTGTTCTTTGAATAATCACGAAATAGCAAATTTATTCACCACAATGGCTTAACAAACAGTACTTTTTCGTTTTTTTATTTATGTGTTTAATAATTTAAGAAATGAATTGTTATTAAGTACTGATGGTGCATTCGTCACTTGTCCTTCCGACAATAGAATGTTCCTAATTATTTCATGCAAAAACGATTGTGAAAATCCATATATGTATTGTTATCATTTATCCTTTTTTGCCATTTTTGATGATATAAAATAAATAATAATAAAAAAGGTGGTATTGGCAGCACCAAGAAGAAATGCAGGGTGACCATTTTTTAAACTACTACGATCTGAAGGAAGAGCCAATCCAAAGAAGATAAAAAGGATCACGAGATATCACGGGATATTGTGGAAAGACTACAACCGCCCCAAGAGACCTTCGACGAATTCTACTGAGATATCCGCGAGATGGTCGTTAGGATGAGGGACCGAACTAAATAAGTAGACCTCGTGGACATCCTGAGGCAAAATCTATGGGAACGAATAGCGACGCTGATCTTCGGATGTGGATGCTAGGGACGAAGAAGGTGAGGTTGACGCAGAGATTGAGGTAGCTGCGCTTCTGCCTAGTTGACCGACCAGATCGACTAGACCGACATACAATACGAACAGACCAACTAGGATGGAATACCTCAGCAAACGGACGGGACCGAACGACAACGTAACGAGCCAGATTGTAGCTGCCCCTCCAAATGAATGTCCGTCCGCTTTTCACACGATGACCTGCTTCAAGTGTAGTCATGGAAATATGTCTGTGGTTTGTGCAGCCTGTCAGGGAAACGGGAGTGTTGGCGGAGTCATCGGGACAAATCCGTCAACGAAGGACTCAGGTATCTTGGGGTACGAAAACAACAGAAATGGACATATATATCTGTCGCGCTCCCCACAACAATGGGTGGTCCCAATAGACCTCCCTTCCCGACTAGATCAGCTGGGGTTAGTTCCCGCAGTTCCGATCCAAACAGCGAAACAAAAAAACTTAATTTTCTTCCCGAAGGAAGAGGGCTAAACGTCGTCTTTCACGGGGACGACGAAACCCAGTATATATATATATATATAGAAATAGCTAGATGTCTTAAATTGCAAAAAAAATATTAAAGATAGTACTGAGCTAATACTCCTTGCCACTACTGAATACAATAGAACCGTTCATTCGGTTACGAAGCTCAAGCCCATTGACATCATTCACTCGATGTCACCCGCATTAAGAAATGGCATTCAAAATAAGCTAGAACAAACACAGGAAATGATTTTAAATTATCATAATAGGAAAAAGCAAGTTCGAATATTTAAACCTCGTGATAAGGTATTTGTACGTACTAACAAACGAATAGGAAATAAGTTTTTAAAACTTTTTGTTGAAAAAGTAGTGCAGAAAGATGTAGGAACTGTGGTTCTGATAGACAATAGACAAGTACATAAAGATAATATAAGATAATTCTTTTTCCTAGGCTCCTACATTTAGTCTTAGTGCATTCTGCATACTGTAAGCTCCTGGACTACACACAGACTCGTTTTATACCTATCCATGATGGAAAAGTTGCCATTTACGACGACTTCGGCTATCTCGAGCACTGTACCAATCTAACGGAGTACGAACTTCTGGCTTACCAAGCACTTAAATTCATACCCCTGTTTACTAAAACGGAATTCAAAAATGCAATACAGGTTGATGTAGATCAAATATTACATCTTTTGAGCACACTTAGGATCCACCATCGTCATGCACGGAACATTAACTTTTTAGGAACGGCTTTGAAGTATATTGCCGGTAATCCTGACTTTGATGATTTTAACGACGTGAAAATTAGGGAGGAGGCCCTTATCGAAGCGAACGAGCGCCAAATTATAATAAACACGGAGTTGCAGGAGAAAATTAACCAACTAACCAGAACAGTGAATGAACATGTAGGCAATACTAAAGGAATTAAAACTGATTCAGAAAACTTATTCGAAATAATTGCAAGTAGGAATAAGGCTATCATAACTGACTTAGATAACATAATTTACTCTATTATGTTGGGCAAAGTAAATGTTGTAAATCCCATAATATTAGATGACAAAGATAGTAATAGAATAGAATCCTTAATAAGAGCGGAACACATCACCAATGTTAGCATAAGTGAAATTTTGAATAACTCTAGACTAAAGATAATGTTAAATAACGATTTACTATTCTTTTTTATAATATATACAAAAATTAGATTAGTATTTAACAAAATTAAGTTATATCCTGTAATACACGTAGATAGAATAATAGTTTTAGAAACAAATGATATTGCGGAATGTGAAAACACTTATATGCCCCTAAAGAATTGTAAACAATCAACGTTCTTATCGTTTCGTGAATTAAACTCCAATATGACATGTGTGCAACAATACGGCCTTATGCAAGACATCCCCAGCATCCCTGATCGATACAATTAATGTTGTTGAAGATGAACTAGTCAATGTCCATCAATGACCAAATCGCAAAAGTTCAGGAAGGGAACAACGAACCAATTACTGTGAATGGAACCTTCTTGTTAGTATTCGGAGAGAAAACAACCATCAACGATGAGGCTTACATCAACAAGAAGAAAGTACCTCATTCGAACCCAGAACCTCCTAGGGCACAAATGATTAATATTTCAGAAAACCTCATAACGCTATCTTTACCCTACCTCAATGAGGTTCATCTTAGGAATCTGGATCACATCGCCACCATAAAACAAGAACTCAGAGCACAAAAAATACAGTGGCTTGTTATATTTGCCCTTGCAATTGGCATAATTTTCATAGGATTGTTAACATCAAAGCTACGAAAGAAGTTCAAGGGAAGAAAAGAGACCAACAATAAAACTGTCGTTAATGCTGTTAATGTTATGGAAATTAATAAAGAGGCGTTGGTACACAACATCCTCAAAGACTTGCGCAAAGCTAAGGACAGCTTAGTTTAAAGGGGGGAGTAGTTATAAGACATTAGTGTCAACGTTTGTACTTTTAAGTCATTGCACTTCCTAAACCCAATCCAATTCCTATTACCTTTCGCACCGCTAGCATTTCATGTACGTTCACCGCACACACAACACATCCAACACTCTCCCAGTACCTCAATACAGCACACTCACTCACACAACGCACTCATATTTCACGTATCCCACTATCAGCACTTCCTCCATGCCGGAGCACAATAGCTCGTGAGCATTCTGTTATTGTTAAGGTAGGTTAAGTTCAGTACCGGGTACCGGGCGACCCACAATACCCCACCAAATCAAACGCGAGGTGCGCCTCTGGCACCGAAAATGCGCGGGACACACACACACACACACAACCGCACGGCCTTTGTGCTGCAACTTTGTCCACCGAAGCACACAACACGACGGAACGGGAGCTTTCACGATTATTTTCGGCCCCTTTCTGGGCGCTACGCACTTTCCTCTTTCACTAGGCTGGGGCTCCCGCTGGAGTCTCCCCACACCTAAAAAAAATATCACAAAAGCAACTCTACGATATGTGTCTACCCAGGAATAACCTGGTACACACATATATTTAGTTATATATAAAAAAAGGAAAAACCAAATCCCAAATCGGGGTACTTATCCGTTCGCTGCCGATTCCCGTTGTCCTCCTTCATTCTCCCAAGCCCTCGTATTTTTCAGAAAAAAAAAAATTCTCGTTGGTTTTGTCTTCCGATATTCCTTATATTGTCTCCTCCTATCGTTCCTGCTATTATTTTCGTCTTTAATTTCTCCTCGTCTCGTTTCCTTTTTTTTCACTTTTGTACTTTACTTTATTTTTTTTTTCACTCCTTTGGTTTTCTTTGGCACGCAGCCTCCGCTTGCTACGAATTATAAATCCGAATTGAAAGCTCTCCTCTAGGGCCAACCCATTGCAACCTTGAAGAATTGCTCTCCCTTGGTTTGCAACCGATTGCCCTCTCAACCATTCCACATACACGCATAACACTCATTCCATACATTCTACACACATTCCATGCATTCAATACACATTCCTTCACATGTACGATGAACCAGGGATATAAAGCGTAGCTCAACCTACAAAATACCATCCTCACCTGCACGTGGTGTACCCTGCTGCAGATTAACGAGGCTCTGGTGTCCGTGTAGGGGCGGTATAACCCCCATCATATATGGATCAACGATGTCCGGAGACTGAAGATAAAAGTCGTAGCCCGGAAGGCTAGCGGCTTCAACATTTGATCCCGCTTCAGGCACCAATGCCGCAGGCATTAAGACCGATCCCAGTAAGGTCTTAATCATGGTATACTGGAAACAACGATTTGGATTTCGGAAGCTATAAGGTCCGACGTTGGTAATATTCTGTTACCCGAGTAAGCTGGAAAGAAATCCGATTGAAACGGCTCTCAGGCTATTGCTACACACGCCCCATCCACCAGCCAATGCGAGACGCCATCCAGAGCATCAAGGCGCTCTATGAACTGGCAGCTATCGAGTCACACGACGATAAGGCCAAATAAGTGATATGGAAGAACAACGCTTCCCAAACATCCCCGTGAATGAAACCCGCAGTTGCGGAAAAAACCAAGCGAGGCCCGGAGCAGAAGGGGAAATGCCCGAGCCCAAAACAGAGGCAAAATCAGCCACAAGCGACGGGGAAAAATATCATCCGCAAAGACCAAATCTCCTGCAAGGCCGAAGTAAGAGAGAACGCAGAAGCCCAACCCCAAAAAACAACGAAAACGCCGGAAGCGAAACCTGCGGATAGCAGCAGAAAACAGAACTCGGCCAAGGAATCGCAAAAGAAAAATGATATTCCGAGGAGACCCAAGGGGAGAACAAGACCTGACACAATAGTTGTAGCAGCGAAGGGCGACTGGACCTACGCGGATATACTGCGGAAAGTCAAAAACGATCCCAAGCCTGGAAATCTCGGCGAATCGGTGACAAAAATCCGCCGCACACAAAAAGGAGACCTGCTTTTCCAGCTAAAAGGAGCGGGAGGAAAGGCAGACCATTTTAAGGGAATAATTGGAGAATCCCTGGGAAAAAAGACGCAGAGGTCAGTTAACCACCAAAGCGGATATCTGCGAGGCAATAGCATCCCAGACTCAGCTGACCGAGCTGAAGGAAACAGACATAGAAAGTCTGCGCAGAGCCTATGGCGGTACCCAAGTCGCAATGATTGGATTATCAGCACAGCACGTCAGTGCAAGAGTGAGCAGGACCGCTCCAAAATGTGTAGAAGATGTGGCACAGAGGGCCACATAGCTAAGGCCACAACGCAGGACAAAGTGTCCGGTTTTCAGGATGGCCCTCACCAATAAAGCATGATAAAGGTTATACAAATTAACCTTAATCACTGTGCGGCCGCCCAAGACCTTCTGGCACAAATGTCAAGAGAAGAGCAAGCGGATGTTGCCATCTTCAGCGAGCCGTATAAATCCCTAGATGGCGGCAGCTGGACAAAGGACACATCCAAGAAAGGAGCAATTTGTGGAAACCACACCTTCCAAAACATTAACAGAGTAACAGACTATGTTGCGTGTGTCCGGATAAATGTTATCCACTCTTACAGCTGCTATGCTCCTCCTAGTCTACCGCACAGAGAATACCTGAGTCTCTTAGATGATATAGTAGCGGACGCACGAGGAAAGCATCCGGGGCTACGGAAAGGGGCAGTAGATGCACAAATAAAAGGGGAGTTGCCCTCCTAGAAGCATTCGCATCGTTGGAGATTGGCATTGTAAACAAAGGTTCAACACAAACTTTCCAGCAAAGCAGGCAGGAGCTCCATAGTTGACATAACGTTCGCAAGCAACTCTCTATTGCTCAAAACAAAATGGCGAGTCAGCGAGAAATACACGCACAGTGACCACCAGGCGGTTGTATTCAAGATTGATAGTGTGATGCCCAGACAGCGACCAAAACGAACGGGGCCCAAGTGGAAGGACACCACTTTCGGTGAAGAAATGTTTGGAGAAACGTTGACTTCATCGCCAACACCACATCAGCGGAAAACATGTCGAGTAATCTGATCCAAACATTATCAACAGCATGCGGCGCAGCGATGCCTAGGAGGTCCACTAGCGGAAGGGGAGAACCATGCTACTGGTGGAACGACAGCATAAGGAATCTCAGGACAACCTGCCTTAAAGCACGTCGTAGATCTCAGCGTTCCAGAGGTAGACCGGAGTTCCAGGAACGATTGGCCGCCTTCAGGCTGGCAAGGCGTAGCCTGGAAGAGGCATTTAAGGAGAGCAAAGCAAACTGCTTCAAGAATCTTCGCAAGGAAGCAGACCTAGACTCCTGGGGAGGAGCATATAAAATGGTAATGAAAAAAGTGAAATTCAGTAGGACGCCTCAACTAACCTGCCTACTGATGCTCAGAACAATAGTGGAACACTTGTTCCCCAGGAAACCTCCTACAATGTTCGTCTTTACACAAGGAGCCAGTTCGGAACAAATGGCACCGGTCACGGTTGATGAGCTGCAAAATGCGTGCAGGAAAATTGCCGACAAAAAAGCACCTCGCCCTGACGGCATCCCTTATAAAGCCATCAAGGCGGCCGTTGAGAAGAGGCCTGAGCTGATTACAGCGACAATGCAAAGGTGCCTCGAAAATAAAAATTTTCCTATCTGCTGGAATCTCAAAAACCTGGTACTGATACCCAAAAGCAATAAGCCCCAAGAAGAACCGTCAGGGTATCGACCAATCGGCCTGCTCGACACCACGAGAAAAATCCTGGAGAGCATCATATACGGCAGGCTAATCGGCGGGGTGGAGGAGAGAGGAGCCTTGTCCGACCATCAGTTCGGTTTAAGGAAATTGCGCTCCACCATCGACGTCATCAAAGAGCTGGTAGACACATCAAGCGAAGCGATAACGGGTTCAAGATGGAGGGGCGGTACAAAAAAATACTATGCCGTAGTTACGCTAGACGTCAAAAACACGTTTAACTCAGCGAACTGGTCCTGCATGATGAGGCCTTGAATAGGATGAGCACACCGCAGTACTTGAGGAAGATAATCGTCAGCTATTTCATCAGCAGGAAACTTAGATACCAGACTGACGACGGAATGAAATACCACGAAGTCTCGGCAGGCGTTCCACGGGGTTCAGTTCTTGGACCCCTCCTGTGGAACCTAATGTACGACGGAGTACTGAGACTCACGCAACCAGATGGAGTCAAGGTGATCGGTTTTGCCGACATCGCGGTCGTGACAGTAGCCAAAAACATCCACGAGGTGGAAGCAGCCACAAACGAAGCGATCGCCAGGATCAAGGATTGGATGGAATCCGCCGACCTATAACTAGCTGACGACAAGACTGAGGCTGTCTTAATAACTAGTCAAAAGACTGTGGAATACGCTAGCTTCCGGGTTGGTTCCCAGATAATTCGATCGTAGGAAGCTCTGGGGGGTAATGCTTGACAACCGGCTGAACTTTAAAATTCACGTCGAGCAGCAAGGATGCAGGCAGCGCTCTCAGGAATGCTGCCCAACATCGGAGGACGTGGATACGAGAGAAGGATCCTGATTTCCACAGTGGTAAGCTTAATCCTTCTATACGCTGCACCAGTATGGGCGGGGGCCCTGGCGAACACGGAAGCAGCAAGGAAGCTCTCGACATCATACAGGATCTCAATCTATCCGGAGCTTTTGCTTACGCATGTCATCCGTATCTGACCTCTTAATTCCTACTAAATTCAAAATTCCTAAACGTGGTAGATCGCCAAATACCGAGGGCAATCGATTGTCCTCGGATAAAAAATTCCGTGTCAATTTGGAAAAATCGAACTCAAATCGGAAAAAAATGGATTCCAAAATAAATATGACAAATAGGTATAGGCCATTACAATCTCATCCGGACAGTGATTTTCACGATATGGACGAAATTATTTCGCCTGATGACTCACTAACAAAAGTTTATGTGCCGCCTATTAAGTTAATGAAAAAACAATGTGAATATGTGCATAACTCAGCTAAATCACTAAATATTACAGACTATTTCGTCAAAAAAATATCCATTGGCATTAAAATTATGTGCAATTCAATTGACTCATTCAACAAATTAATTGGAAAATTGAAAAGTGAAAATTGTCAATTTTTCACCCACGACTTTAAGAACGAGAGAGCTTTAAAAGTGCTGCTATACGGCATGGAGGAAATGGACCCGAGTGTACTAAAAAGTGAACTCATCAATAATGGACTTAAGTGCATTAACATCAAAAGAATCACGAAAAAACTTGATCAATACACTGACACCATTTACTTGGTATTGTTGGAGAATGGCTCCATAAAGCTACATGACTTGAAAAAAAATCATCGATCCATCTTCCACACTCAAATAAAATGGAGCTATCAAAGGAAAATCAAAGGGAAACTAACCCAATGCCACAACTGTCAAATGTTTGGCCACGGGGAAAAAAATTGCCATGTGAGAACATTTTGTGCCAACTGTGCTGGCTCTCACAAAACTGCTGACTGCGAGTATACTTCGGTTCCTAAATGTGCTAACTGCAACGGATCTCATAAATCTACTGATCCAACATGTGTAAGCAGAGCAACATTTCTCCAAATTAAAGAGAAACAGAAACACACTGCAAAGCCAACACTCTCCAATCGAGAAAATGTCGCTCCGTCTGCTCTCGCTGGTCAGCACCAAATTCCCATTGCTTCTCTGGCTGATTTTCCACCATTACCAATGCGGCGACAGCTGATTCCCATCTCACATAACATACCACGTGTAGGAACAACACGCTCTCCTAATGTCAACATTGATGCTGCGAGCAACAATCTAGTCAACTCTTGCAACACTCCCAGCAACATGTCAACATAACGAACAATAATCCCAGTTCACTGTTCACAGCTGAAGAATTAAACTCTCTAGCTTTGGAACTAATTACCACTTTATCTGTATGCAAGAATAAATTTGATCAATTTAATGTTATCACACGTTTAGCCACTAAGTTTTTGTGTAATGAACTTAAAAAATATGGTAGATAGACATTTAAATGTTATTACCTGGAATGCTAGAAGTATCCGAAGTAAAATCTCTGAGTTTGTCAATTTCTTGAATATTAGAAACGTAAAAAGTTTAACTTCAAGAATGATCTACGCAAACTATCCTCGATAGACGGTGAGTTTATTTTAGGGGGTGACTTAAAGGAGACATAGAGACTGGGGTTGCTTGCGAGCAAATGCCTATGGCTCCATTTTATCCGATTTGTGTTTAACTGTCCCAATTGCTGTGTTATACCCATCTAGTCCAACATACAATCCCAGTTCTAATCGTTGTCCATCAGTACTTGACCTATTTGTGTCTAATGTCCCCAGTTATGTTACTCAACCTTTCTCGATTAACGACCTGAGCTCTGATCATTACCCTGTGTTTTGCCAGCTTCTAAAATCTAGAGTTCGGAAATAGCACTATAGGTTAGACCTTAGAAATGCGAATTGGAATCGTTATCGTTCGGTATTAAACTCTAAGTTCCGAAACACTTCAAATAATTTAGATGGTGTCACTTCCACTGACGATGTTGACTCTATAGTTGCAAACTTTGGTGAACACGTACTTAGCGCCATTGATTTAAGCATTCCCAAAGTTCCTAAAAATACTTCACCATGCAAGTTGCCTTATTATGTTCTTAATCTCATTCGAATTAGAAATGTTTACCGTAAGCATTGGCAAAGATATCGTCAGCCATATTACAAACATCAAGTTTCACATCTTAACAACTTAATCTCCCGCCTTATTTCTGTTCATAATAACCAAAAGTGGAACATGAAACTAAGTTCTCTTAATCAAAATTCGAAACCATTTTGGAACATAGTTAAAGTGATAAAAAATAAAAACAGACAAATTCCATTCCTACATGATTCAGGAAACACAATGTGCACGGATCTTTAAAAAGCTAATGCACTTGCTCTAAACCTCGCGAAAAATCATGAAATATCTTCCAGCTTAGGTGACGTTGCAACTACTGTGTTAGTGGATCGTACCACTCAAACTTTTTTGATCAATAACAATAGTTCTGCGCCTTCCAGTTTTTTTTATAAATGTGGAAGATATTATGTTCTTTGTCAGCCAACTCAGTACACAAAAAGCCGAAGGAATTGACCAAATTAAAAATATATACATTAAAGAGATGCCTAAATCTGGTTTTGAGCGTTTGTCTTTCATTATTAATGGGTGCCTTAAAATGGAATACTTTCCAAACATGTGGAAAATTGCTAAGGTTGTGCCTATACCAAAAGCCGGTAAGCCCCCCAATTTGACTAGCAGTTATAGACCAGTTAGTTTGCTGAGCAGCCTTAGTAAAATCTATGAAAAGGTTCTTAAGGAGAAAATCTCGAAGCACATTGCCGAACTCAATATTCTTTCTAGTGAGCAATTTGGCTTTAGGCACTACCACAGTACGTCTCATCAAGTCCTAAGAATCTTGAAACATGTTATGTCATCTCGTGCAATAGGTAAGTCAACGGGCATGATATTACTTGACATCGGAAAAGCCTTCGAATCAGTTTGGCATGACGGGCTTATTTATAAAATGATCAATCATAATTTTTTCCCCCATCTCTGTAAAATTGTCCGTAGTTTCTTATCAAACCGTCGTTTTAAAGTGCACGTTAATAATGATGTTTCCAATATTATTAACTTTCACTCTGGTGTTCCCTAGGGGCCTGTCCTGTCACCTGTTTTGTATAACTTGTTTACCTCTGATTTGCCCTCAGTGCCCAATTGTGAAATAGCTACATTTGCTGATGATATGGCGATAATCTCTTCTCACGAATTCGCTCTTAACATTGAGAGGAATCTTGATAATGGGTTGAGTATATTTCAAATGTATCTAAACAAATGGAAAATTAAATTAAATGAAGATAAGATACAAGCTATCTTTTTTACTAGGAAAAGAAAAGCTTGTTTCCTCCTTAGTGGACAGTTGCAAGTTAACGGGACAGGTATAGGATGGGAACCCTCTATAAATTACCTAGGAATTTATCTGGATACCAAGCTAACCTTTAGTGCTCACATAACTAATACATTAAGAAAAATTGGTATAGCTATCAAAATGTTATATCCATTTATTAACCGCAAATCAAAGCTTTCAAATGAAAACAAAATAATAATCCATAAAGTTGTGTTCCAAGCAATCCTACTCTATGGATGTCAGGTGTGGGGAAATTGCGCTAAAAGTCATCTTAAGAAATTACAAATATCTCAAAATAAGCTACTAAAAATGATACTAAACTTACCGTGGCATCATTCTACAATCGATATTCACCAAAGGGCCAATGTTGAAATGATCTTCGATAGAATTCAGAAGATAAACCAACGCCTTCTAGCTCGATTTTGCAGTAAATTCTTTAGTCAGAAGATTAAATGACAACAGTGTTCGAAATTGAATATATCAACACCTGTTTTTGTTTATATTTAATTATATATTTATGTGTATAAGTTTTGTTTTGTACTCATATTTATACATCTACATATTAAATCATTTATTTATTGCTTTATTTATTTATTTATTTACTTATTTATTTTTATTTATTTAATTATTTTTTATTTATATATTTATTTATTTATTTATTTATTTATTTATTTATTTATTTATTTATTTATTTATTTATTTATTTATTTAATTATTTATTTATTTATTTATATTATATATTTATTTATTTATTTATTTATTTATTTTTTTATTTATTTATTTATTTATTTACACACATGTGTATCAATTATTTCATTTAGTTATTCATTATTATGGTTATTTATCATTTTTTTTTTTTGTCTTTAAATTGGAGGATTTTTTTCGCATTTCCCTTCGGATACTTCCTTAATATGTAAGCAATATTGACTTTTTTTGTTATATTATAATTTTACAGATGTAAGATACTAGTTATCATATCTCTGAATTGTAAAACGTGTGGTAATAGAGCCTTGTAAATATCTTATGCGCAATAAAGAACTACCTATCTACAGGATCAGTGTGATAGGAGCAATCAGCGGTTTCCGAACAATTTCGTACGAAGCAGCCTGCGTCATTGCGGGTATGGTCCCGATCGACATTCTCGCCACCGAAATGCAAAGGATCTACCTACGGAGATCTGCAAATCACTCGGAGACTAGCGCAAGAGGTCTAAAAAAGGAAGAAAGGGCATGCCAGGTGGGACACCACAACCAAAGGCAGATGGACCCATAAATTGATGCCGAGGATAGAAGCCTGGACAACGAGACCCCGCGGGAACTGCAACTACCACCTCACGCAGTTCTTGTCGGGCCATGGAGGTTACCGAAAATACCTCCACAGATTCGGTCACGACACCTCACCCACTTGTCCAGAAGGCGCGCGCGTAGATGAAGACACAGAGCACGCAATATTCCATTGCAGACGCTATGCCGTGGCGAGAGGAAGTCTACAATGGTGCAGATCGAGCTAAGAAGGTTGGAAAGAGAAAGAAGTGCCGAATTGGCAAATATAGATTACATAGCGTGATATTCTAACCAGCCCCGCGAAGTAATACCTAACGGCAGTTCCGCGGGGAGAGTGGTAGAAGTGTGCAGAGGTGTGGTTTAGGACGTAGGCGCAAGGAAAAAGGAGAATAATATCCCGTGACTCGCTTATGCTGGTAACACGGGTTACCAGTATCTTGAAGAAGATTCCACATCTATTGGCGCAAACCATAAAAAAAAAATTTGCGATGAACCAACATCGTACATGCAATCATACGCAACATGTACACAGGCACGCACACGCACGGCGGTATGGTTTCGGCCACGACCCGCCGCCAGTGTCTTCGTTCACGATCTCTTTTTATTTTTTTCTCTTCTCTGCTGTATGCACGAGATCCGTGCATAACAAGTATGCCGCGCTAATTGCGGGTCTTTTTCTTTGGGTGTCTCATATGGTTCACATGTTACGATGATGGTTCATCGTACATGTGAAGGAATGTGTGTTGAATGCATGGAATGTGTGTAGAATGTATTTAATGTGTGTTATGCGTGTATGTAGAATGGTTGAGAGGGCAATCCGTTGCAAACCAAGGGAGAGCAGTTGTTCAATGTTGCAATGGGTTGGCCCTAGGGAAGAGTGTTCAATTCGGATTTATAATTCCTAGCAAGCGGAGGCTCCGTGCCGAGAAAAAAAAAGGAGTGAATCAAAAAAAAAAAAAAAACAAAGTGAAGTACAAAAGTGGAAAAAAAAGGAAACGAGAGGAGGAGAATTTAAAGACGAAAAGAATTCGAGGAACGATAGGAGGAGACAATATAAGGAATATCGGAAGACAAAGCCAACGAGAAAAAAAGGGAAAAAATTTGAGGAATTGGGAGAAGGAAGGAGGACAACGGGAATCGGCGCGGATAAGTCCCCCGTTGTGAGATTTCGTTTTTCCTTTTTTTATATATAACTATACATATATGTGTGTACTAGGATATTCCTGGGTAGACAATTTTTGGGGACCAATTGACCCACAAAAGACGCGTTTTGTATATATATATAAATATATATCTCCTATACATATATATATACATACATATATATATATACTGGGTTTCGTCGTCCGTGAAAGACGACGTGGCGCCCTATTCCTCCGGGAAGGAATTAAGTTTTTTTGGATCGGACTGCGGGAACCCACCGCAGCTGATCTAGTCGGGAGGGAGGTCTATTGTGACCACCTATTGTTGCGGTCGTCATCGTTCACAGATCTTTGAACAGTGCGCACGTGTTTCGACTTCGTTAATGCAAGTGAGGAAATAAAATCAGTCAAGTGAACAGTTGGTCTCCGGCTTTCAAAGTGAACCGACGTGTTTTCATTTTTCTCCTTTTTTCCTCCTTCCCAAAAGCAGAACGCGAGAACACACAAAATTCTGACAGCGGTTTTTCTAACATCTAAGTAGCCTAGTGCGTAGTGTACGGGACTCAGCCGTTCACAGACCTCCATCAAGTGCAGACGTGTTTCGACGAAAAACGTGTTTTCGCGAAAATAAATAGTTTGAAGTGTTTATAGTGCAACTAAAAATTCCAAGACCCGATAGCTTCGCGGTAAAGTGTTCGCCGGTAAGGTGCATCACGGCGTATAAATTATATATGTTATGCATATACACGACATATACGCCCTGGTGCACGTGTCCGTACTGTTACGGACATAGTTTAGATAGTATTAAGTTTTATTTTAGGGTAAGTTAGTATAAGGTAGGTTAAGTAGTTAGGTTTAGCCAAGTTTTTTATAAGTTTTCTTGGCAAATGAATAAATAAATAAAGATTGTCACTAAAGACTAAAAAAAAAAAAAAACGCAGATTAAGCCGAAAGGCACATTTATAGTACAGTACAGTAGGTTAGTAATAAGAACAATTGTAATTCTTAAGATAGTTAAGCTAGTTTTAAGTAATTTTGTCTAGCAAGTAAGAAATGAATTAATAAAATGAATTAAATAAAATTGCATAAAGAAAAAAAAGAAAAAAAAAGTGATCGCCGGTGACTTCTCGGTGCCGGGTTCAAATCCCGAAGAAAAAGTGAAATCTTTTTTTATTCAAATATAAAGAATTAAGACACGTGTGAGAAAAAAAAAAAAGTTAAATGGAGCCAGTGGAGCGACCCGAGCTCAAAAAATCGGGTGATGGTGTACCGGTGGCTGGGACATCACACCACCAGCCAACAAACGAAGAGGGGAGAAAGAAGAGGAGGAAGAAGCTACAGCCTCAACCCAACCTCGTCAAGCGCCGTTCCAGCCTTGGATCAAGCGATACGAAATTTGCGGCAAAAGCCGCAAATAGAGCAGCAGCAGCAACAAAAACAACTGCAGCCACGACAACAACAGTAGCATCCAGGATGGTCGACGACGTCGAGTACGAGTCGACAGAAGGGGAGGGCAGATTCTCCTACAGCGGGAGAGAGAACCCCTTCCACACTCTGACGTCCTCTGAATCGGAGGATGAAGATGAAGAGGACAGGGAGCAGCTGGAGAAGAGCCAGCGATAGACGGAGGAGCTGGACGCACACATCCAAGCCAAGAGAGCAACTAAAGAGGCTGCCCAACAACAGCAGCAGCTACAAAAACAGCAGCAGCAACAACAACAGCAGCAGCCAAAAAAGCAGCAGCCAAAACAGCTGCAGCAACAATAACAGCAGCCGCCAAAACAGCAGAAACAACAACAGCAGCAGCCAAAGAAGCAGCAGCAACAACAACAGCAGCAACCAAAGAAGCAGCAGCAACAACGACAATATCAGCAGAAGAAGGAGCAGCAGAAGCAACCGCAGCAGCAGCAGCCAGTCAAAACGGAGCGATGCCCGCCAATCAACGTCTTCTGACTGGAGACGAAGGACGTTGATATATTATGTAAGTTGGTCACTAAGCAGTCCTACTTTATTAAATATAAGGGTCCGTTGAGAGTTTCTCTCCATTGCTTATCAATGGCCGACTATTACGTAGTGAAAGAAAGGCTAACGGTGTCGGAGGGCGAGTTTTTCTCCTACACCCCAAAAAGGGAAAAGTTGCAGACCATGCTCCTCAAGGACGTTGATCCTGACACTGATCCCGACGAGATCCTTGCTATTCTGCGCCAAGCGCAGAGCGACGATGTCCAGGTCGTAGGGGTTAAGCCCTTCATCACTGCGGCATCGAGAAGGGAGAATAGGAAACTTCCTTTCTTCCTAGTTCAGGTCACCCCAGACAGCAAACTAGAGAGCCTAAAAAAAATTACCCATTTAGGCCCTCTGTCTGTTACATGGGAAACAATAAAAAATACAAAGAACACACTCCAGTGTGTTCGTTGTCAGAAGTTTGGACATGCCGCGGCGAACTGCAATATGCAGTCTCGCTGTGTCAAATGCGCAGGAACCCACAATCGCGGGGAATGTCCCTTAGGGACCGATAAAGTTGATGATAGGAACAAGCTGACGTGCGTGCTCTGTAAGACCAGCGGGCATCCTGCTAACTATCCAAGAAATGAGAAAAATTATACAGGCCAAACGTAATGGCAAAATGGTAGAAGCGGGTCCAGTGCCCCGTGCTCCAGCTACCACTGTTACACCGGCAGTCTCCTATGCCCAAGTGGCATCGGCTGGGCGACCGGTTCAACAGACAGTGCCGAAAGTTACCCAGGTCCCTGTGGCCAGGAAACCAGAAGCAAATTTGGATGTGCAGACGATCCTGCTCTCTATCCAGAGGCAGATCGCTCAACTCCAAACCCAGTTCCAAAACGAATTACAAGAACAAGCAGCGCGAATAGACCTCATCTATTCGACGCTGTTTGGAGAGCCAAACGCAACATCGGTAATGGCTGCGCAGGCAGCCTGCAACCTGAAAATTCTAGCAGTGAATGTGAATTCACTGATCCGCCCTGAACGTCAATTAAATTTCGATAACTTGTTCCCCATAATCCTGATGTGTTGATGGTTTGCGAAACTAAGCTAAGCCAGACGCACCCACTCAGGTACAAAAATTACAATATTATTCGAAGAGATCGAAGCTACCTAGCTGGTGGAGTCGCGCTCTTAATAAAAAAAGGCCTTTGTCATAAGGTCGGGAGGAGTATGTCCAGAGGCACCCTTATAATTATAATAAGGCGCGCTGGCCACGCTTCTCCAGGACTTTATCCACAGAACTACGTTCGAGTGGGATCAATCCGCCGACAAACAGAAACCTGACGAACGAAGAGGTTGACAGGTACCTCATACAAATGGACGACGTAGTTAAACGTACGATGGACAAAACAATTCCGAAGGTAGTTCAAATCGACAACAGCGATGTTTATCGAAATGCTACCATCGATGCACTTCACGTGCACAAAAGTAGGCTGCTGTCAAGACTCAAACTCTTGCACAGGCGGTTTACAGATCCGCAAAACGCGGAAGTCAGAGCATTGAAGTCTTCGGAGGAAAGATCAAAACGACATTCAAATCGTAAGACTTCCCAGGACGACAGACAACGAACACTTACTGACTTCAGTTGGCATCGATCCAGATGAGGCAGTGCTAGACAATGACTTCTTTGCGGTGGAAGATCCCCAGGAGAAGGTTACAGCTATTGGTGCAGTGTTCCAGAGAGTGTATACGGTCAACGAGGTTAATAGGCCGAATCACGATCTGGAGAACAGAGCCCTGCTAAACCACTTCTATCTCTGCAATGAGATAAGTCAATGGCGATCAGAGAATCTAGGTTTCACCAGGTTCAATGACGAGAACATGGCACATAGTGCCATCGCCAATGATGGGAATCACATCTTGATTTCTCAAGAAGATCTCCAGGGTATCTTCCACTCGCTGAAGAAGAAAAAGTCAGTGGGAATCGATGGAATACCGAACATTGTGCCTCGCCTCGCCTCGCCTCGCTTCGCCATCTTCCCCCACGAAGCGGGCAAATTTACACAATCTTGTTCAACAATGCGCTGAGTAATGCACATTACCCCACGCACTGGAAAACATCTGTTGTTCAACCGATCCCTAAATGGGGCAAAGATAAGTCCATTCCGACAAATCTTCGGTCGATCAGTCTTCTTCCCTGCATAAGCAAGGTTTTTGAAAAGATAGTCATTCGAGTTCTGAAGCAATGGGCTGATGAAAGGAAAATCATACCGGACAACCAGTTCGGATTCCGAGCGGGGCATGATACCATTAATGCCGCGTCAAAACTGGTGTCCGACATACAATGGAATAAAAACAAAAATCAGTGCACGGGTGCCTGCCTGATTGACTTGGAGAAGGCGTTCGACACCGTTTGGTTAGAGGGACTCTTCCTCAAGCTGGTCAGGCTTGGCATAAGTAAAACATTGCTATACATGGTCTATGACATGATAACAGGTAGAAAGTTCGTTGTGAAAAATGGTGACGTAACTTCCACTACGGTCTTTAACATTAAAAACGGTCTGCAACAGGGGGCCATCGGTTCCTCGATCTTGTTTTCTATATTCACTGCAGATCTTATAGGTTCCATGCCGCACTTAATTGCGTACGCTGACGACCTAATTGCGTACAGATCAGGTCCGAAGGTCGAGGAAGCTGCTTATCAACTTCCAGAAGTGTGAATCTAGTCTTTTCCGGACCCCGTTGGACAGGGCAACGCGGGATACGCGCCAAAACTGGCGTAAGTTCGGCATAGTTGACCCGCATGGTCGGCCGTTAGCTGTAAAAAGTGTAGTTAGATATCTAGGCATTTGGCTGGATCAATATCTGTATTTTGACAAACATATAGATATTGCTCAGACTAAAGCCAGAAAATCCTTTGCTGCGGCAAGAAGGTTATTTTTCAGCAGCCAACTTGATACCAGAGTGAAGGTAATCTGCTACATGGCCCTAGTATGCCCCATTATGGGGTACGGTTTTCCATTGTGGTTCAACGTGAGTCCTTCCCAGATGGAAAAGATGAGGGTGTTCGAGAGGCAGTGACTTAGGAGCTGTCTCCGTCTGTATCGCACACCCGAGTCTGAGTACAAGAAGTACTACCCTAACAAGGTCTTGTACAACGAGGCAAACGTGAATAGGGTAGATAATTTTATTATTTAACTAATCAGAAGGCACACTGCACGAGCTATGACCTCGTCCAACAGTCTGATCTTTGGGGCTTACTACCCCAATAGTATGTACCATGAAAGGATGCGCCTTAACGGCTTTATTCCTCCCGAAGCATTCCTGTATCTAGACACAATTGACCTTATACAGGATCCACAAGGATGTCCTATCATCTTCCATGTCGTACGCCGAGCAGTGGATAGGCGACTTCAATACGAACCGGATGTCGTTCGCACCCACGAGGATCTCCTCCGGTTCAGTAGAGCGATCCCCGCTCGAGATAGGAAAAAGTCTGCCAAGGAACGGCAATTTTACTGGTGGTTACACCAAAACCGGCCTCCGCCATAGTGGCCAGCTTACATAGTTTTTAAGGTAGATGTAAGAAAAAAAAAAAAAATAGATAGGATAAATTATATATGTTATGCATATACACGACGTATACGCCCTGGTGCACGTGTCCGTACTGTTACGGACATAGTTAAGATAGTATTAAGTTTTATTTTAGGGTAAGTTAGTATAAGGTAGGTTAAGTAGTTAGGTTTAGCCAAGTATCTTATAAGTTTTCTTGGCAAAGGAATAAATAAATAAAAGATTTTCACTAAGGACTAAAAAAAACGTAGATTAAGCCGAAAGGCACATTTATAGCATAGATTAGATTAGCTTAGAGTACCCGCATAGGGTCACTAGGTTAGTATTAAGAACAATTGTAATTCTTAAGATAGTTAAGCTAGTCTTAAGTAATTTTGTCTAGCAAGTAAGATATTTAGAATTAAGGCCACCAGGCAACACAAGATGAGGGGAGAAAGAAGAGGAGGAAGAAGCTCCAACCACAACCCAACCTGGTGAAGCGCCGTTCCACCCTGGGATCAGCGGACACAAAAATTGCGACAAAAGCCGCAACATCATTAGCAGCAGCAACAACAACAACAACAACAACTTTAGCAACAACTACAGCAGCAGCAGCCAAAAGGCAGCAACGCATGGTCGACGACGTCGAGTACGAGTCGACAGAAGGGGAGGGGAGATTCTCCTACAGCGGGAGAGAGAATCCCTTCCACACGCTAACGTCCTCTGAATCGGAGGACGAAGAGGAAGAGAACCGGGAGCGGCCGGAAAAAAAGCCAGCGAGAGAGGGAGGAGCTGGACGCCCACATCCAAGCCCTCCAAATCAAACTAAGGGCCAGAAGAGCAGCCAAAGAGGCTGCACAACAACAACAACAGCTACAAAAACAGCAACAGCAACAACAACAGCAGCAGCCTAAAAAGCAGCAACAACAACAGCAGCAGCCAAAGCAGCAGCAACAACAACAACAGCAGCGGCCAAAGCAGCAGCAGCAACAACAACAACATCAAAAGAAGAAGGCACAGCAGAAGCAACCGCAACAGCAGCAGCCAGCCAAAAAGGAGAGATGCCCTGCGATCAGCGTCTTTGGACTGGAGACGAAGGACGTGACATACTGTGTAAGTTGGCCACAAAAGAGGCATATTTTATTAAGTATAAGGGGCCACTACGGGTCTCTGTCCATTGCTTATCAATGGCAGACTATCACGTAGTCAAAGGAAGGTTAGCGGTGTCGGAGGCTGAGTTTTTCTCGTACACTCCGAAAGGGGAAAAGGTGCAGATCATGCTCCTTAAGGACGTGGATCCCGACACTTATCCCGATGAGATCCTCGCTATTCTGCGCCAAGCGCAGAGCGACGATGTCCAGGTCGTAGGGGTTAAGCCCTTCATCACTGCGGCATCGAGAAGGGAGAATAGGAAACTTCCTTTCTTCCTAGTTCAGTTCACCCCAGACAGCAAACTAGAGAGCCTAAAAAAAAATTACCCATTTAGGCACTCTGTCTGTTACATGGGAAACAATAAAAAAGACAAAGAACACACTTCAGTGTGTTCGTTGTCAGAAGTTTGGGCATGCCGCGGCGAACTGCAATATGCAGTCTCGCTGTGTCAAATGCGCAGGAACCCACAATCGCGGGGAATGTCCCTTAGGGACCGATAAAGTTGATGATAGGAACAAGCTGACGTGCGTGCTCTGTAAGACCAGCGGGCATCCTGCTAACTGTCGAGGATGTCCTAAGGTCCAAGAAATGAGAAAAATAATACAGGCCAAATGTAGGGGAAAATGGTAGAAGCGAGGCCAGTGCCCCGTGCTCCAGCTACCACTGTTACACCGGCAGTCTCCTATGCCCAAGTGAAATCGGCTGGGCGACTGGTTCAACAGACAGTGCCGAAAGTAACCCAGGTCCCTGTGGCCAGGCAACCAGAAGCAAATTTGGATGTGCAAACGATCCTGCTCTCTATCCAGAGGCAGATCGCTCAACTCCAAGCCCAGTTCCAAAACCAAGTACGTAGTAGTAGTGTTGATGGTTTGCGAAACTAAGCTAAGCCAGACGCACCCACTCAGGTACAAAAACTACAATATCATTCGAAGAGATCGAAGCTACCTAGCTGGTGGAGTCGCGCTCTTAATAAAAAAAGGCCTTTGTCATAAGGGCGTGTATAGCGGTGAAATGAGAAGATTCCAGGCCATAGAAACGTGTTTCGCACGCATCCCCCTTCGGAGTGGTAAGCGGCTATATGTGATCGCTATCTATGCGACTGACAAGTTACGCATCAACCAATATTTCATTTCAGAGCTCGATACTCTTTTCACTAACCTTCGACTGAGCTCGGAGGAAAACTACTATATCGTAGCCGGGGACTTGAACTCGAGGCATATAGAGTGGGGCAACGTGGTGCATAACACCAGGGGGACCTCATTGTATAACTGGTTGGTAGAACACAATGTTGAGTTCAAGCTAGATTTGCTAGCAACCGATAGGCCATCGTATCCTAGAAGCGGGTCCTATCTGGATCTGATGCTGATAGACAAACGACTGACTATACTAGACGTGGAAAGACGCACACGGAACTGTCTAACTGCTGTTGAGTACGAGAGTGATCACTCGCAGTTATTCAGCTCCCGAACGAGGTGGAAGGACTGGAGGAGTATGTCCAGAGGCACCCTTATAATTATAATAAGGCCCTCTGGCCACGCTTCTCCAGGACTTTATCCACAGAACTACGTTCGAGTGGGATCAATCCACCGACAAACAGAAACCTGACGAACGAAGAGGTTGACAGGTACCTCATACAAATGGACGACGTAGTCAAACGTACGATGGACAAAACAATTCCGAAGGTAGTTCAAATCGACAACACCGATGTTTACCGAAATGCTACCATCGATGCACTTCACGTGCACAAAAGTAGGCTGCTGTCAAGACTCAAACTCTTGCATAGGCGGTTTACAGATCCGCAAAACGCGGAAGTCAGAGCATTGAAGTCGGAGATCAAGAACCTCCAACAGTTAATACGCATAAACTATAGCTTGGCTATAAGCTTGCACTGGGGCAACAAAATTCGGGCTATACGATCCAACAACCGGGGTATGTTCCCGCAAGTAAATAAAATATTTCGGAGGAAAGATCAAAACGACATTCAAATCGTAAGGCTTCCCAGGAAGACAGACAACAAACACTCACTGACTTCAGTTGGCATTGATCCAGATGAGGCAGTACTAGACAATGACTTTGCGGTGGAAGATCCCCAGGAGAAGGTTACAGCTATTGGTGCAGTGTTCCAGAGAGTGTATACGGTCAACGAGGTTAGTAGGCCGAATCACGATCTGGAGAACAGAGCCCTGCTAAACCAATTCTATCTCCGCAATGAGATAAGTCAATGGCGATAAGAGAATCCAGGTTTCACCAGGTTCAATGACGAGAACATGGCACATAGTGCCATCGCCAATGATGGGAATCACATCTTGATTTCTCAAGAAGATCTCCAGGGTATCTTCCACTCGCTGAAGAAGACAAAGTCACCGAACATTGTGCTTCGCCATCTTCCCCCCGAAGCGGTCCAAATCTACACAACCTTGTTCAACAATGCGCTGAGTAATGCACATTACCCCACGCACTGGAAAACAGCTGTTGTTCAACCGATCCCTAAACGGGGCAAAGATAAGTCCATTCCGACAAATCTTCGGTCGATCAGTCTTCTTCCCTGCATAAGCAAGGTTTTTGAAAAGATAGTCATTCGAGTTCTGAAGCAATGGGCTGATGAAAGGAAAATCATACCGGACAACCAGTTCGGATTCCGAGCGGGGCATGATACCATTAATGCCGCGTCAAAACTGGTGTCCGACATATAATGGAATAAAAACAAAAATCAGTGCACGGGTGCCTGCCTGATTGACTTGGAGAAGGCGTTCGACATCGTTTGGTTGGAGGGCCTCTTCTTCAAGCTGGTCAGGGTTGGCATAAGTAAACCATTGCTATACATGGTCTATGACATGATAACAGGTAGAAAGTTCGTTGTGAAAAATGGTGACGTAACTTCCACTACGGTCTTTAACATTAAAAACGGTCTGCAACAGGGGGCCATCGGTTCCCCGATCTTGATTTCTATATTCACTGTAGATCTTATAGGTTCCATGCCGCACTTAATTGCGTACGCCGACGACCTAGTTGCGTACAGATCAGGTCCGAAGGTCGAGGTAATAAACATCTTGTTGCAGCGTGACTTCCACAAGGATGTCCTATCATCTTCCATGTCGTACGCCGAACAGTGGATAGGCGACTTCAATACGAACCGGATGTCGTTCGCACCCACGAGGATCTCCTCCGGTTCAGTAGAGCGATCCCCGCTCGAGATAGGAAAGAGTCTGCCAAAGAACGGCAATTTTACTGGTGGTTACACCAAAACCAGCCTCCGCCACCGCTAGCTTTTCATGAGGATCAGATAGCTGACCATAGTGGCCAGCTTAAATAGTTTTTTTAGACAGATGTAAGAAAAAAAAATAAATAATAAAACATTAAATCCAAAAAAAAAAATATATGTAAAAATATATGAAACAAAAACAAAAAAAGGTGCATGACGGCGTATAAATTATATATGTTAGGCATATACACAGCATATGCGCCCTGGTGCACGTGTCCGTAACAGTACATTAAGACAATCTTTTATTTCTTTATTCACTTACCAAAAAAATCCGTAACAGTAAGGACACGTGCACCTGTTAGTATAAGGTAGTTTAAGTAGTTAAGTTTAGCCAAGTTTTTTACAAATTTTCTTGGTAAGTGAATAAAGAAATAAAAGATTGTCTTAATGACTAAAAAAAAAACGTAGATTAAGCCGAAAAGCGCATTTAGAAAGTAGATCAGATTAGCTTAGAGTATCCGCATAGGGTCAGTAGGTCAGTATTAAGAACATTTGTAATTCTTAAGATAGTTAAGCTAGTTTTAAGTAATTTTGTCTAGCAAGTAAGTAAACAGAATTAATTGAATAAAATTATGTTAAAAAAAAAGTGTACGAGACTCGGACGCGGAACTTCCCGGGTTCGATCCCGAGGGTGGAATTTTGTGAAAAGACACTTTTTTTAATTAAAAAATTTAAAAAAAAGTCAAAATTACAAGTGAAAATGAGATGGAGCCTGGTGGGCGACCCGAGGGTACGGATAAAGTACCGGTGGATGGCGAATCAAGCCACCACGCCGGCACATCAGGCCACCAGGCCACCGGCAGATCCCACCACCTGGTGGAGACAGGGAAGAGGAGGAGGAGGCCACAAGCGCAGCCGAACAACATCAAGCGGGCAGGGGTGAAAGTCACACCGCCGCCACCAGCTGCTACGTCATCAGCAGCAACAACAGCTACTACCACGGCAGCGGCCAAGCATACCGCAGCCTCAATAACAACAACTACAGCACAAGCAGTAGCACCATCAGCAGCTACAACAACAGCGACTAGGGCAGCGGCTAACAACTCCGCAGCCAGAACAACAACAACAACAGCAGCTGAACTGGTAGCCTGCACGTCGGCAGCTACTACCAGCGCAACAACAAACACAACTCCAGCCGAATCATACGACACAATTATGTATCAGTCGGCTGGAGGAGAAGGACGGTACCTGGGTGCTGGCAACAGGTACCGAGACCTCTCGTCATCCGAGGCGGATGCAACAACAACATCAGCAAAAGGCACAACAGCAGAAGCCGCAGCAGCAGAAACAACAACAACAACAACAGCAGCAGAACAACAACAGCAGAGACAACAGCAGCGGAGCCAGAAGCAGAAGAGGGAGAGATGCCCCCCTAACAACGTATTCGGGGCCGAGGCAAAAGACCTGGAAAATCTAGGAAAGTGTGCCGTTAAGGGAATGAAGGGTTTAGAAACCCCATTCACTATTAAGTTTGGAATGCCCCTAAGGCACACTGTGTACTGCAACTACATGGCAGTGCACAAGGCAGTTAGGGAGGGTCTGACGGTGGCGGGGATGGAGTTCTACTCTTACACACCAAGAGGAGAAAAACTCCAAACTCTGCTCCTTAAGAGCATGGATCCCAATACGGATCCGGAGGAGATCCTCGGTGTACTGCGCCAGGCGCAGAGCGATGATGTCCAGGTCGTGGGCGTAAAGCCATTTATCACTGCGGTGGCACGCAGGGAGAACAGGCGTCTTCCGCTGTTCCTAGTACAGGCGACTCCCGAAAGAAACATGGAAAGCCTCAAGAGAATTAAACTCTTGGGCACCATTGCTATTCAATGGGAGACATTAAGGAAATCGAAGCGCACGATGCAGTGTGTTCGATGCCAGAGGTTTGGGCATGCCGCAGCGAACTGCCAAATGGTGTCGCGCTGCTTGAAATGCGCGGGAACCCACAATAGAGGGGAATGTCCCTTAGGAACGGACAAGGTCGAGGATAGGAGCATCCTTAAATGCGTCATTTGCGGGGCCAATGGACACCCTGCCAATTATCGAGGCTGTCCGAAAGTCCAGCTATTAAAGAAAAAGTTCGAGGAAAAAAGGAACTTAAAAACGGTAGGAGCAAGGCCTGTGCCTCGCGCTCCAGCTGCCGCTGTTACGTCGAGAGTCACCTATGCCCAAATGGCATCAGGCGGGCAACCGACACAACAGACAATGCCGACGGCGGCCCCGGTCATAGTGGCCAGGCAGCCTGAGGCCAGCACGGATATGAGCTCCATGTTGCTGGCCATAGAAGCACAGATGGCCCAGATCCAAAAGAGCCTCGCTGAACAAGCTGAGCGTACAGCCCGGCTAGAACAACGGTTCCTTCAACAAGCAACCCGAGTGGACTTTATCTGCTCGGAGCTGTTTGGCGAACAAACGCAACAGTCAATATAATGGCTGCGCGCGCAGCTAGCAACCTTAAGATCCTGGCGGTAAATGTAAATTCACTAAGAGGGATAAATAGAAAACTCACCTTCGGCTACCTGTTAAGAGACCACAATCCTTATGTGATAATGGTTAGCGAAACCAAGCTTAAGCAAATGCACAAGCTCAGGTATAATAATTATATTATAATTCGGAGAGATCGCACCCATCATGGGGGCGGAGTCGCTCTACAATGAAGCGCGTAGATTTCGGTTGATAGAGACGTGCATAGCCCGCATATCGCTCTCGGGTGGTAAGCGTCTATATGTGATCGCTCTCTATGCACCGGATAATTCAATTCTCGATCACATTCTCATTCCTGAGCTCGAAACTCTTTTCGCAATCCTACGACTGGGCTCGGAAGATAACTACTTTATCATAGCAGGAGATTTTAACTCTAGGCATAGAGAGTGGGGATGTAATAGAAACTGCACCCGGGGGAACACCTTAAATAACTGGTTGACTGAGCATGACGAGTTGAGAGCAGACCTGCTTGTAACCGAGATACCATCATTTCCCAGAAGTGGAAATTATCTGGATCTATTATTGATGGAAAGACGACTGACTTTACATGACATAGATAGAAGCACACGGAACTGCTTAACCACGATAGAGTACGATAGTGATCATCGTGCTTTTTCAGCGGCTATCCAGATCCCAAACGAGGTGGTTGAACTGGGGGAATATGTCCAGAGAAACCCTTTTAATTACAACAAGGCTCTATGGCCACGTTTCTCCAGGGCTTTATCCACTGAACTCCATTCGAGTGCGATCAATCCACCAACGAACAGACACCTTACAAATGAAGAGGTTGACGGGTACCTCAGACGAATGGACGATGCCATAATACGTACAATGGACAAGACAATTCCGAAGGTAGTGCACTCCGATGATTCTGATGTTTATCGGAATGCCACCATCGATGCACTCCACGTGCATAAAAGTAGACTGCTGTCAAGACTTAAACTCTTGCACAGACGGTTTACAGATCCAAGAAGTCTGGAAGTCAGATCCCTGAAGTCAGAGATCAAAAACCTCCAACAACTAATAAAAATCAATTACAATTTAATTTTGCTTGCACTGGGGCAATAAAATCCGGGCTGTACGATCCAGCAACCCGGGTATGTTTTCTCAAGTAAATAAAATATTCAGAAGAAAAGATCAAAATGACATTCAGATCGTTCGACTTCCCAGAACAACTGACAACGAACAACTACTGACCTCAATCAATGTTGATCCAGGTGAGGTCGTGCTAGACAACGACTTTTTCATGGTAGAAGATCCCCAGGAGAAAGTTAAAACAATTGGTGCTGTTTTCCAAAGAGTGTATACGGTCAACGAGATTCGTAGGCCGAACCACGATCTGGAGAACAGAGCCTGGTTAAACCACTTCTATCTCCGTAACGAGATAAGTCAATGGCGTTCGGAGAACCACGGTCTTACCAGATTCAATGACGAAAATATGGCAAACAATGCCGTTGCCAATGATGAACACCAAATAGTGATTTCCCAAGAAGATCTCCAGGGGATCCTAAAATCTATGAAGAACAAGAAATCAACTGGGATGGATGGTATCCCGAACATCGTCTCTTCGGCGGCTCTCTTCGTCGAAATTAACACTACACTGTTCAACAACTCGCTCAGTAATGCATATTACCCGGAACGTTGGAAGACAGCTGTGATGCAACCAATTCCTAAACGGGAAAAAGACAAAAGCATCCCGTCAAACCTCCGATCGATAAGTCTTCTTCCTTGCATCAGCAAGGTCTTCGAAAAGAATGTTATTCGAGCCCTGAAAACGTGGGTCGAGGACGACAAAATTATACCGGACAACCAGTTTGGACTTAGGGCGGGGCATGACACCACACATGCCGCGTCAAAGCTGGTATCCGACATTCAATGGAATAAAAATAAAAAACACTGTACGGGTGCCTGTCTGATCGACTTAGAGATGGCATTCGACACCGTTTGGCTAGGGGGCCTGTTCCTCGTCAGACTTGGCTTACATAAAACATTGCTATACATGATATATGACATGATAACAGATAGAAAATTCGTCGTAAAAAGTGGCGGCGTAACTTCTAACACTGCAGGGGGCTGTTGGTTCCCCGATATTGTTTGCTCTTTTCACCGCAGATCTCCTAAGGTCTATGCTGCACCTAATCGCGTACGGCGATGACTTAGTGGCGTACAGATCAGGTCCGAAGGTAGAAGTCATTAATACCTTGTTGCAACGTGACTTTGACAATACTTTGACATATTGCGATGACTGGAAGCTGCTTTTCAACTTCCAGAAGTGTGAAACTGTCCTTTTCAGTACCCCGCTGGCCATGGCCTCAAGAGATACGCGCGTAAACTGGAAGAAGTTCGGCATAGTTGACCCCCAGGGTCAGCCGCTAGCCGTGAAAACTGTAGTTAGATATCTTGGCATTTGGTTGGATCATTTTCTGTATTTTAACAAACATATAGAGAAGGCTTGGACCAATGCTAGAAAAGCCTTTTCTGTGGCAAGTAAGCTGTTTTACAGCAGCCAACTTGATACCAGGGTGAAGGTAATCTGCTACATGGCACTCATAAGGCCAGTCATGGTATATGGTTGTCCCCTGTGGTTCAACGTGAGTTCTACCCAGATGGAAAAGATGAGGGTATTCGAAAGACGGAATGTCCTTTAGGGACCGATAAAGTTGATGATAGGAGCAAGCTGCCGTGCGTGCTCTGTAAGACCAGCGGGCATCCTGCTAACTATCGAGGATGTCCTAAGGTCCAAGAAATGAGAAAAATTAAACAGGCCAAACGCAAGGGAAAAATGGTAGAAGCGAGGCCAGTGCCCCGTTCTCCAGCTACCACTGTCAGTCTCCTATGCCCAAGTGGCATCGGCTGGGCGACCGGTTCAACAGACAGTGCCGAAAGTTACCCAGGTCCCTGTGGCCAGGCAACCAGAAGCAAATTTGGACGTGCAGACGATCCTGCTCTCTATCCAGAGGCAGATCGCTCAACTCCAAACCCAGTTCCAAAACCAGTTGCAAGAACAAGCAGCGCGAATATACCTCATCTATTCGACGCTGTTTGGAGAGCCAAACGCAACATCGGTATAATGGCTGCGCAGGCAGCCTGCAACCTCAAAATTCTAGCAGTGAATGTGAATGCACTGATCCGCCCTGAACGTCAATTAAATTTCGGTAACTTGTTGCAGACCCATAATCCTGATGTGTTGATGGTTTGCGAAACTAAGCTAAGCCAGACGCACCCACTCAGGTACAATAATTACAATATCATTAGAAGAGAACGAAGCTACCTAGCTGGTGGAGTCGCACTCTTAATCAAAAAAGGCCTTTGTCATACCGATAGGCCATCGTATCCTAGAAGCGGGTCCTATCTGGATCTGATGCTGATAGACAAACGACTGACTATACTAGACGTGGAAAGACGCACACGGAACTGTCTAACTGCTGTTGAGTACGAGAGTGGTCACTGCGGGCTCTTCGCAGTTATTCAGCTCCCGAACGAGGTGGAAGGACTGGAGGAGTATGTCCAGAGGCACCCTTATAATTATAATAAGGCCCGCTGGCCACGCTTCTCCAGGACTTTATCCACAGAACTACGTTCGAGTGGGATCAATCCGCCGACAAGCAGAAACCTGACGAACGAAGAGGTTGACAGGTACCTCATACAAATGGACGACGTAGTCAAACGTACGATGGACAAAACAATTCCGAAGGTAGTTCAAATCGACAACAGCGATGTTTATCGAAGCGCTACCATCGATGCACTTCACGTGCACAAAAGTAGGCTGCTGTCAAGACTCAAACTCTTGCATAGGCGGTTTACAGATCCGCAAAACGCGGAAGTCAGAGCATTGAAGTCGGAGATCAAGAACCTCCAACAGTTAATACGCATAAACTATAGCTTGGCTATAAGCTTGCACTGGGGCGACAAAATTCGGGCTATACGATCCAACAACCCGGGTATGTTCCCGCAAGTAAATAAAATATTTCGGAGGAAAGATCAAAACGACATTCAAATCGTAAGGCTTCCCAGGAAGACAGACAACAAACACTCACTGACTTCTGTTGGCATTGATCCAGATGAGGCAGTACTAGACAATGACTTTGCGGTGGAAGATCCCCAGGAGAAGGTTACAGCTATTGGTGCAGTGTTCCAGAGAGTGTATACGGTCAACGAGGTTAGTAGGCCGAATCACGATCTGGAGAACAGAGCCCTGCTAAACCACTTCTATCTCCGCAATGAGATAAGTCAATGGCGATAAGAGAATCCAGGTTTCACCAGGTTCAATGACGAGAACATGGCACATAGTGCCATCGCCAATGATGGGAATCACATCTTGATTTCTCAAGAAGATCTCCAGGGTATCTTCCACTCGCTGAAGAAGACAAAGTCACCGAACATTGTGCTTCGCCATCTTCCCCCCGAAGCGGTCCAAATCTACACAACCTTGTTCAACAATGCGCTGAGTAATGCACATTACCCCACGCACTGGAAAACAGCTGTTGTTCAACCGATCCCTAAACGGGACAAAGATAAGTCCATTCCGGCAAATCTTCGGTCGATCAGTTTTCTTCCCTGCATAAGCAAGGTTTTTGAAAAGATAGTCATTCGAGTTCTGAAGCAATGGGCTGATGAAAAGAAAATCATACCGGACAACCAGTTCGGATTCCGAGCGGGGCATGGTACCATTAATGCCGCGTCAAAACTGGTGTCCGACATACAATGGAATAAAAACAAAAATCAGTGCACGGGTTTGCTTGGCACGATTGACTTGGAGAAGGAGTTCGACACCGTTTGGTTAGAGGGACTCTTCCTCAAGCTGGTCAGGCTTGGCATAAGTAAACCATTGCTATACATGGTCTATGACATGATAACAGGTAGAAAGTTCGTTGTGAAAAATGGTGACGTAACTTCCACTACGGTCTTTAATATTAAAAACGGTCTGCAACAGGGGGCCATCGGTTCCCCGATCTTGTTTTCTATATTCACTGCAGATCTTATAGGTTCTATGCCGCACTTAATTGCGTACGTCGATGACCTAGTTGCGTACAGATCAGGTCCGAAGGTCGAGGTAATAAACATCTTGTTGCAGCGTGACTTCGAGAAAATCCAGCGATTTTGCGACGACTGGAAGCTGCTTATCATCTTTCAGAAGTGCGAAACTAGTCCTTTCCGGACCCCGCTGGACAGGGCAACGCGGGATACGCGCCAAAACTGGCGTAAGATCGGCATAGTTGACCCGCATGGTCGGCCGTTAGCTGTAAAAAGTGTAGTTAGATATCTATGCATTTGGCTGGATCAATATCTGTATTTTGACAAACATATAGATATTGCTCTGACGAAAGCCAGAAAAGCCTTTGCTGCGGCAAGAAGGTTGTTTTCCAGCAGCCAACTTGATACCAGAGTGAAGGTAATCTGCTATATGGCCCTAGTACGGCCCATTATGGTGTACGGTTGTCCATTGTGGTTCAACGTGAGTCCTCAGATGGAAAAGATGAGGGTGTTCGAGAGGCAGTGTCTTAGGAGCTGTCTCCGTCTGTATCGCACACCCGAGGCTGAGTACAAGAAGTACTATCCTAAAGAGGTCTTGTACAACGAGGCAAACGTGAATAGGGAAGATAATTTTATTATTAAACTAATCAGAAGGCACACTGCACGAGCTATGACCTCGTCCAACAGTCTGATCTTTGGGGCTTACTACCCCAATAGTATGTACCATGAAAGGGTGCGCCTTAACGGCTTTATTCCTCCCGAAGCATTCCTCTATCTAGACACAATTGGCCTTATACAGGATCCACAAGGATGTCCTATCATCTTCCATGTCGTACGCCGAACAGTGGATAGGCAACTTCAATACGAACTGGATGTCGTTCGCACCCACGAGGATCTCCTCCGGTTCAGTAGAGCGATCCCCGCTCGAGTTAGGAAAGAGTCTGCCAAAGAACGGCAATTTTACTGGTGGTTACACCAAAACCAGCCTCCGCCACCGCTAGCTTTTCAAGAGGATCAGATAGCTGACCATAGTGGCCAGCTTTCATAGTTTCTAAGGTAGATATTAAGAGAAAAAAATCCCAAAAAAAGTAAAAAACAAAAAATCCAAAAAAAAAAATAATAAAACAACAAAACCAAAAAAAAACAATATATGTATCAAAAACAAAAAAGGTGCATCACGGCGTATAAATTATATATGTTAGGCATATACAAACATATACGCCCTGGTGCACGTGTCCGTACTGTTACGGACATAATTAAGATAGTATTAAGTTTTATCTTGGGGTAAGTTAGTATTAGGTAGGGTAAGTAGTTAAGTTTAGCCAAGTTTTTTAAAAGTTTTCTTGGCAAAGAAAAATGTAATAACAGATTAAGTCGAAAGGCACAGTTATAGCATAGCTTAGATTAGCTTAGAGTACCCGCATAGGGTCAGTAGGTTAGTATTAAGAACATTGTAAATTCTTAAGTTAGTTAAGCTAGATTTAAGTAATTTTGTCTAGCAAGTAAGTAACATATTTCAGAATAAATAAAATTACATGAAAAAAAAACAAGGTCCGCAGCCGAGAACCGGCTGGGTTCGAAACCAAGCGGGAGCAATCTTAATTTTCTTTCTTTCTTTCTCCCTTTAATTTTCTCTCTCCCACTGCAAGTCATGGAGGAGAACGGGCAGTCAGCTCGCCCAGAGGAAGACGGCGGAAACCAGCAACCGACGGCAAAAGTCACGCCACCAATCAGCGGTTCCTAAAGATGGAACGACGAAGAGGAGGAGGAAAAATCAGACCTCCGCCAGTTCTAAACGACGCAATAGAAACGCGCCACCTAATTAACCTCAAATGGAGGAATCTGCGGCGTCTACGTCATCGAACGAGACTTCCCACGAGGCCGATGCAGAAGATGACGCATATTCTTATGTGTCTGAGGGGTAAGAGGGGCGATTCGCCATAAGCAGTATTGGCTTCGAATCGGTGCCCTCCGACACAGAAGAAGAAGCGGAGGCTATTATCCCCTCCACAGAAACAAACGTTTCAAATCTGAGGGTGGAGACGGACAAACTCCTTCAAGAGATCAGAGAGCTTCGCCAAAGAACTCTCGAAAGGCGAACGAAGGAGGAGGCAGTTCTACAACGAGGGCAACAGCAACAATGAACGTTGCCCGAATCAAGTCAGCTGGCGAAGCAGGCGGAGCAACAACAACAGCAAGCAGCGCCGAAATAGAAAAAGCTGCTTCAACAGCCATCAGCGCAGCAACAACAGCAAAAAAAGCAACAGAAGAAAACAGCCCAGCAACAACAGAAAGCAACATCTCAACAATGGAAGAAGCAGCAACATGCAGTATACCAGCAACAACAGGAGCCAAAGAAGACAGAAAAAGTGCCACCTATCAAATTTATACAAGCCGGATATCATTTACACGGCACAGTAATGTAGGACGGTCGTAGGTAGTGGGAATTTTCTTATAAAAAAAAACAAAGGGTTCGAGAAATACTCAATCTGCTGCGAGACAGTAGACCAATACAATAAAATCAAGAATTTGCTAAAGCATTCTCTCTAACGCCAAAAGGAGAAAAACTCCAGTCAAAATTACTAAAGATCTCCGGATCGCTCGAAGCGGAGGAGATTTTCCAACTGCTCAAAGAGCATGTGTGTGACGGTCTCGAGATCGGTGGGGTAAAGCCCTTCACCACAGCTAAGGCAAAAAGGGAGGGGCGGCAATTACCGTATTTCATCGTACAGGTGTCACTCAAAAGCAAAGTAGATGAGCTGAACGATATTGTTCGTTTGGCGCGATGGCATTCTCCAATGCGGTCGCTGCCAAAGGTTTGGGCAAGCCTCGATACGTGAAGTGCAGTCAAAACCACAAGGCGGAGGATTGCCCGCTGGGGAAAGAGGGAGCAGCTGACAAAATTAAGCTCAAGTGCGTACTCTGCGGGAACGCGGGACACACCGCCAATTATTGGGGTTGCCCTAAGTTCCAAGAGCGGAAAGCAAAAATGGTTCTGCAGAAGCAGCCCCCAGTGAAAAATCCACTCGGGGCAGCCATACCCGTCACCCTCTAAGTGACCTATGCCCAAATGGTGTCTGATCAGAGGAACACGGAAAAGCAGCAACTACCAAAGGTAGTGCCGCAAGTCTCAGTGCCAAAAGCACACGAACCAGCGGCTGAATGGAAACCTTCCATTGAAGGGCGTATGGCTCTGTCAGAGGAGCAGGTCGGCCAAATTCTGGCCCTCCTGCAGAACCAACCACGTCAAAAGTCTTAATGGCTGCGCAGACGGAGAGCATTTTTAAGATCCTTGCAGTGAATGCAAATTTATTGATAGGGATCCCACGAAAAAACGAGCTCTATAGATTGTTGGACGATTAAAGCCCAGAGCTGGTGCTGATTAGCGAAACCAAGCTAACTCGGAGAGGCATACTGGAGCACAGTAAGTATAATGTTTTTAGAAGTGACCGGCCCAAATCCAGTGGTGAAGGCGGTGTTGCGATCTCCATAAAAAATAACATTAAGCACAAGGTAGTGTATAGTAGTGAAGTACGAAGGTTGCAAGAGTTGGAGGCCTGCATCGTGTGCATTTCGCTCCGCAGTGGAAGGAAGTTGTATGCGGTGTCGGTCTACTCTTCTGGCAACCCTAGTTCCAGAACAACTATATCAGAGCTCGATTCACTCTTTCGATGTCTGAGGCTGGACTCGGAGGAGAACTATTTCATTTTGGCCGGGGAGTTAAATGCTCGACATGGATATTGGGGGAACATGGTTTCCAATACCAGAGGGGACCAGCTATATAGCTGGTTTTGCTTGCACAATGTCGAGTACAGACTCGATCTGAAAGCAACAGAGATCTCGTCGTTCCCTAGAACCGGGTCGTATCTGGATTTCCTATTGTTAGACGCAACACTGCAGCTGACAGATACAAACGGTAAACTGTTTGAACACATTCGTGTACCTCAATGACCATTGCGGACTCAGTGCCGATATCAAGATCCCCCACGACATTGCGGAATTAGGAGAGTATGTTCAAACGTACACCTACAATTACAGTAGGGCACGATGGACACGCTTCTCCAGACAAATGACGCGAGCACTCTCTTCGAACGCGCTCCACATACCGTCTAATAGAAACTTGTCAAACGAAGAGATTGACATGTATCTAATTCAATTGGACGAGACAATCAAATGAACCATGGACATTACTAAACCTTGGTATAAACGGACAAACAACGAAAACTTGTACCGCAATGCGACAATCGACGCACTCCACCAACGTAAAAGTAGACTCCTGTCAAGATTAAAAACTTGTATAGGCGGTTTACTGACAGACAAGACGAGGAAGTTAGGACACTGAAATCGCTCATTAAAAATATTCAAACATTGATTGCTCAGAACTACAGACTTTCTGTTAATATGTATTGGAACAATAAGATTCGGGCTGTTAGATCCAACAACCCGAGTATGTTTCCTCAAATAAATAAATTCTTCAGAAGTAAGAAGCAAAGCGATCTTCCGTGTCTTAAGCTTCCCAAAACGACGGACAAGTACTGACTACAGCAGGTATTGATCCAGATAACGCCGTACTCGACGATAACTTCTTTGTGGTCGAAGATCCGCAAAAAAAAATGGAGGTACTTGGCGCGGTCTTTCAAGAAGTGTATAAGGTGAATGAGAGTATTCGCCCGAACCACGACTTGGATAACCGCGTACTGGCTAGCAACTCTCAACTTCGAGAAGACATGCAACAATGGCGATCTGAGAGCACTGGCTTTGTCGTGTTCAATGATGATAACATGGCAGATAATGCTATCGCCGACGAAGGGGTTCATCCCCCCTTCATATCGAAGACAGAACTCCAAGCGGTCTTCGAATCATTAAAGAAGAAAAAGTCTGATTGAATCGATGGGATCTCTAACGTTGTATTAAGACACCTCCCCCTGGAAGTGGTTAATATGTGCACAGTCCTGTTTAACAATGCTCTGAATAATGCACATTATCCGGAGCATTGGAAAACGGCTATTGTGCAACCCATATCCAAGAGAGGAAAATATTCTTCGAATCCTTGCAACCTCCGGTCAATTAGTCTCCTTCCGAACATCAGCAAGGTATTCGAGAAGGTGATCAATAGAACTCTGATCAACTGGACTAAGGACGAAAATATAATTCCGGATAACCAATTCGGTTTCAAAGCGGCCATGACACTTTTAATGCTGCGGCGAAACTGGTTTCAGATATCCAATGGAACAAGAGCCAGAAACAATGTACGGGTGCATGCTTGATTGACCTGGAGAAGGACTTCGATACTGTATGGTCAGAAGGTCTTTTCTACAAGCTCAATCGGCTAGACATTAGCAAACCACTGCTGTACCTACTGTGTAACTTGCTTACCGGTAAACGGTTCGTAGTCAAAAATGGCAACGTGACCTCGACATGTATATTCCAAGTTAAAAATGGTTTCCAACAGGGTGGCGTTAATTCGCCGATCCTGTTCAACATGTACTTGAGCTATCAGTTCGCTCAAGTTCTCTTCCTCAGATAATTGCGTATGCCGATGACTTGATCGTGTAGAAAAGCCCGAGGCGCTTTTGCCCTTGCAAAAAGACTGTTTAACAACAGCTAACTCGATGCGAGGGTGAAGGTTATCTACTACATGGCCCTCATCCGGCCAATGATCACCTATGGCTGTCCCGTGTGGTTCAACGTGAGTGCAAGCTTGATGGAAAAGATTCGGTTGTTTGAGAGGGCTTGTCTTGTCTTCCACATGGCCCGTTCAACTGTGGATGGGCGACTCAACCACGACCGTTCCGTAGCACAACGAGCTGAGGAGGGTCTCCCCCGGTTCAGTACGGCGGTATCAAGGAGAGATGTTCGGGATGTTGCAATGCAACATCGAAAATTCTGGTGGCTGGGGAGACAGGGAACTCCCTCGTCGAACCCTTTAGACCCGGGGTAGAAAGGGTAGTACGTATCCCCGAATTGGGCACCAGTCGGTCACTGTCTTGCAGCAGTTAGATGCAAATCTATAAGCTGCAACCTATGGCCGACCTACATAGCCTAGGGTGGTTTTTAAGGTAGTTGTGAGATGTAAATAGAAAAAAAAAAGTATTCACATGCGTACACCACTGTGTCGCTATGTGTATACACTGTATATACTAACTAAATATATATACATGTGCCTATATATTCATATATACATATGTATATGTATGTAGTTTAGGCTAAGTTAGTTTAAGTTATTTTTAAGGTAGTGTGTAAGTTAGTATATAAGTTTTAAGTAAATCCAGTTCAGTAATTAAGTTTTTTGTTTAAATTTTTCTTAATATAAGGTGTACAGACAAAGTAGTTAAAATGCATGGATTTTTAGTTTAAGTCGAAAGACATAGGATAAGATTAAGTTTAGCTTAGAGTGCCCGCAGAGGGTCAGTAAGTTATATATGTAGGATTTCACTCCTCGAGAATAAAAAACGTGATAAATTATATAACTTTATTTATTTCAAAGTACGTCGTTCCTCTTTGAACGTTTGATGACGATTCATTGTCGTGCAGTTCGTTTTGTCTTGTCCTCTTTGGTCTGTCTGTCTGTATGTTCGTATGTGTGTATGTGCGTATACTGTCTGCGAATTTGAGTGGCGTGTGTCGTGTGAAGCTCTTTGTTCTCAGTAATATGTGTTCTGTTGGGTCGTTGTAACTGTCCTCTTCGTCGACGTGTGTGAATGTATTTGTCTACTTGAGTTGTTCTGTTTGTACTCTGTCGTCGATCAGGCGATCGTGAACCGTTTGTCCTGTTGAGTGGTCTGTATGTTCTGCGTTATGTTTGTAGTGTATCGTCGGTTGGTCTGGCTCCAAATCCCACATTCGGCTATCCTGACGGCTCATTCGTCCCGAATGAAGGGGTCCACTTCTTCATATTCTCAGCAATCGTATTCGTCATATTTGGACCTTCGTGTTCACCAACTTTGACGACTTCATACCTTCCGTTGTTCAGCTTTTTAGTTATCTTATACGGCCCGTAAAACTTCGGTCTTAGCTTCATGCTTGTGCCGAACTGAGTGCGCTTAATGGCGACTAACTCGTTCAGTTCGTATACCCTTTCTTCCACCCGGTTCCTGTCGAACGACCTCTTGTTCTCTCGCTGGATACTGGCGATGTTTTTTCTGACTTCCTCCCTAACGGCCTCTCGGTCCGCTTCCACTTCTGCGATAGCGGTATCGTGGTCTGGAATGCGCATCTCTAAACCAGTAAGTATCTGGAACGGGCTGAATTTCGTGCTTCTAGATGGTGAGCTGTTGAGTATCTGCTGCACATGATCGATGTGTTTATACCAGTCCTTCGCGCCGACCATACACGCTTTCGCCAGCATCGGGACAATAATTCTGTGAATTCTCTCCACCTGACCATTACCTCGCGGAACACCTGTCGCGATTAGTAGATGCTGAATGTTTTCGCTCTTACAGTATTCCTCGAACGCGGTTGAGGTAAAAGCCGTTCCTCTGTCCGAAATTAAACGTCTGGGGTTACCGAAAATCGAAGCCTGCTTCCTCAATCGATCCACCACCTCATTTGTTCCCGTACTCTTCGTCGGATGAAGCCAAACGAATTTGGAGAACGCGTCTACTACCACGAGGATGTGATTATACAACTTACGAGTCTGCTCCATTGGTCCCACGTGGTCTATGTGGTATGTGCCTAATGGTTTATCTTCCTTGTCTATAGGCCTCAAAAACCCCTCCTTCTTACCGGCTTTGGATTCAGTGATAATGCACTTGATACAGCCCCTAACAACTTCTGTTACCTTTCGGGTTAAGTCCGGGATAAAGAACGTTTTCTCAACCAAGTCTTGCGTCTTCTTAATGGAAAAATGACCCTGTTGGTGTGCTACGCTAATTATCTCCTTTTCCATCGCAGTCGGTATAACCACCAGCTCGTTCACAGCATCCTTACACAAAATTCCGGACTTCATGAAAAAGTCTTCATAACTATCCTTTTCCAGAACCTTTTGTACTGCCTTTATCCACTCGTCCCTTAACTGCGCCTCCCTTATGCGATGAATCAGTGAGTCCTCCAGGATGAGACATGAAACTCTGCTGAGAGCGTCGACATGTTTCATCTTTGTACCGGAGCGATGTTCGATTTCGTATTGAAACTCTTGCAGAAACATCGCCCACCGAGCCACCCGTAATGGAACGTCCTTCTTCTTCATAGTCATTGTGAACGCATTGCAGTCGGTGACGATCTTAAACTTGTTACCCAAGACGTACACTCTCCATTTCTTCAATGCTTCGATAATTGCCAACACTTCCAATTCGTATGAGTGGTACTTTTCTTCAACAGCTGACGTCTTCCGGCTCATGAACTGTATTGGATCGGTCCTCTGCGTCTTTCTGCAATAGAACTGCCCCGTATCCAAATTTGCTGGCGTCAGTATGGATCTCGGTTGCGGCCTTGGGGTTGAACAGCTTCAAAACGGGTGCTTTGACTAGCGCTGCTTTAAGCTGTTGAAGAGCCAGTAGTTGTTCCGTTCCGAAGTGAAATTTGACATCTTTGCGCAGCAAGTCCGACAATGGCTTTGCGATGATAGCAAATCCCTCGATGAACCTCCTAAAATATGAGGCTAGTCCCAAGAAACGTTGAAGCGTTTTCTTGTCGACCGGCACCGGAAAATTAACTACCGCCTTTGACTTTTCTGTTGAGGGACGAATAGCATTGTCCCTTATAACGTATCCAAGGAATTCCACCTCCGCCTTCAGGAACTTACACTTTTCCCATTTTATCCTTAGCCCATACTCTGCCAACACAGTCAAGACCAACTTCAGTTTTGCGATACCGTCTTCTTTATCCTTCGATGGAATTATTAAATCGTCCATGTATACAACGATGGTACCCGCTTGAATTAACTCTCTGAAAACAGCGTGAATGTACCTTCCAAATACTGCTGGCGAGTTAGATATTCCGAAAGGCACGAAAAGATACTCGTATTGTCCTTCAGAAGTCACAAACGACGTGTATTTTCGAGAATCGGGATGTACTGGAACATGGAAGAATCCGTTTGCTAAGTCCAAGGTGGTAAATATTTTCGCTCCTTGCAAACGCTCCAGGACGTCATCAATTAAGACCATAGGAAAGTTATCCCTTACTATTTTCTCGTTCAGCTTGCGATAGTCGCAGCATAGTCTTTTTGTTCCATCTCTTTTTGCTACTAAAACTATTGGTGACGCGTACTCGGATGTGCTGCGCTGGATGATTCCTTCGTCCAATAAACGATTGACATTTTCCTTCACCAATTCGCGGTCCGCATATGGTATAGGTCTTGGCCTCTGGAAGACTGGGATCTCATCGGTCAATATCAACTTCATCTCTATAGGTGGCTTCTTGTTCCCGATAGGTGAGTAGTTGTTAATCATTTGCTTGAGGACTTCTCTTTCTCCATCCCCTAAATGGTTCAAGTCGATGGTGCGATCTATTTTGAAAACTCCTTCTTCCGCTGACAAACAAACCTGTCCAAACTCCTGTGCTAATTCTCGTACATCCGACCTGTCATTCTCACACAAATCTCTTTCAACTACTATTGGCTTAGTAACATCATGGCTGATCATCTTCGTTCGACTTTCGCCTTCGGATGCGGCATCACCTGTCTCTACGCTACTCTGTTTGTACTTAAACTCGGCTCCGTCATCCGTGATTGATAAATCCACTTCACCGAGTATATCGTTGCCTAACACTACTGGATACTGCATATCCTTTTCCTTGACTACGTGGAAATTGACTTTAAGTTTGACGTCATCCACTTCCACGTCCATCCAACAACTACCAATAGTCGTTACTTTGCTCTGACCTATCCCAACAAGGCTTCTTCTGCTTTTTGATAACTCTAATTGCTCCATAAGAACCAGATTGTCATACCTTAACAAACAAAGATCGCTTCCAGTGTCAACCAGTGCCGATAATGTAACGCCTCCGATCGCTATGTCTTTGAACACTCTATTTAATCCCACTGCCAAGCAAATTCTTGATTCAAGAAAAACGTCGCCCCCGTTGTTCGTTGATGCGATACTAACGGTGCTGCGTTCGACTTTGGGTTGCCGTTGTGGCTGTTTGCATTGTTGTGCTTTATGCCCTAGACGTCCACATTTGAAACACTTGGTCCTAGACGGACATTCTCTGGCTAGGTGACTTGTATCGCCACATGAAAAACATTTCCTCTCGCTTGTTTCCGGTTTCACCTCTAATAAATGCCTCGCTGGTCCGTGTCTGTAGCTCCCTCTTGAGTATGATGACTGCGGGTTCAGAATACGTACTTTTTCGTATATTTTCAGCTGCTTCTTTAGCTCATCGATGTTGTGGGCTTGATACAGCACTAATTTATTTTGGATGGTATCTGTTATTCCAGATATGACATACTCCACAATGCTCTCTTCGTCCAGATCGATGGGCCTTGCTATCTCCATTAGCTCGTACAGATATTCTCTCAATGACTCGGACGGCTTCTTCTTCCGACTGCTCAACTGTCGATGTATCTCTGCCGTTGATACTTTACCGCCAAACTCTTTACTTAGTGCCAATTTCAGCGATTTCCAGTCCTTGATGCCCTCCTGACCCCTGATGAACAACCTAGCTGCGCCCTTCAGCAGCTGTTTCGCGTAAATGAACTTTTGCGACGAGTTCCAATTTACTGCAACGGCATTATCCTCAAACTCTTGAATCCAAAATTGTATAGCTGGATGTCCAATACCGTCGAACGACAAGAGCCCTTCTTGTATGTCGCGTAGGGTAAATTGACTTCTTACCGCAGCCGCACCAACCGTTGTGAACGATTCGTCGCCTTCGTTGTCTGTGTCCACTTCCTGCTGCTCGGGACATTCTACGTCGTCGCGGGATAAACCGTAGTGCCTAAGGAGCCTTTCGCGTAAATCGTCTTTAAGCCCCGTTGTCGGTAAGTTTAATTGTGTCAGTTTTTCCCTAAGTCCGTCCACCGTCAAAATCAAAATTTGTTCAATATCCATTTTACAGGTTACTTAATAATTAGGATTTAATATAATGATAAATTGTATTTCAGTATAAACTTTAAAAGATAACTTAGCTTATCGGCTTAAATGTACCAATGTACAGCAACAGCTTCAATGTACCGCTTGCTTCTTCCCCTTGTCTGCTTTCTTTTACTCCTGCGCGTTGCCACACCGCTACTTTCGTTGGAGCATACAACAACGATACGGTTGAATTTTGCAGCAACCACTTCGTCGGTTGAGAGAATTCACGCGCTATCGTCTTCACGTTGTTGCCCTTTATTTTAATGTTGTTTTTTTTTTGTGACTTTTTGCACTTGCACTTTTAAGCGATCTGTAACATACGGGATTGGCTTCACCGTTGTTGCTATATTATCACTCCCTGCACTGTCCACACACTTTAACTGCATTCGATTTATGTGCAAACTGATGTTTATTAAATTGCCTGTATCGATGGTTTAGCGACTCTCGATCAGGGGTTTTTTTTTCGCGCACAATCGTTTTTGTTTGCAGTCACTATTCACTTTGAGTTAATGCTCACCGTCACTGCTCAATCCCGGTTGAGCCCCCAATTTGTAGGATTTCACTCCTCGAGAATAAAAAACGTGATAAATTATATAACTTTATTTATTTCAAAGTACGTCGTTCCTCTTTGAACGTTTGATGACGATTCATTGTCGTGCAGTTCGTTTTGTCTTGTCCTCTTTGGTCTGTCTGTCTGTATGTTCGTATGTGTGTATGTGCGTATACTGTCTGCGAATTTGAGTGGCGTGTGTCGTGTGAAGCTCTTTGTTCTCAGTAATATGTGTTCTGTTGGGTCGTTGTAACTGTCCTCTTCGTCGACGTGTGTGAATGTATTTGTCTACTTGAGTTGTTCTGTTTGTACTCTGTCGTCGATCAGGCGATCGTGAACCGTTTGTCCTGTTGAGTGGTCTGTATGTTCTGCGTTATGTTTGTAGTGTATCGTCGGTTGGTCTGGCTCCAAATCCCACATATATATATAGTAATACTGTTCGTCCAACTAATTTTTAGCATTTTTGTCTAGTACGTAAGCATGTCATGAATTTTAAAATAAAAATAAATTGAAAAGATGAAAAGATAGCGTTTGTAGCTTACGTGGAAGGACTACTTTGTACTAGTATCACCGATTACGAGAGTCTCAAGTGGGTTTAAACTTAAAACTCCAAGCGTTCGTCTTCGTCATCGAGCATAGGAAGGGTGTCCAAAACGTAGTCCCTGATACTATCTCACGGGTCCATATGGAGAAGCTCACTGCCCCATTAACTAAGGAAGTCCACAGAAGAGTGTGGGGAGTTAAACAAGACATTTACTGATGACGAAGACCGACTTTCTGACTTGTGTGCCTCTGACGGGTTTGTGTACGGACGACTTACGTGCCGGGAACGTAATAAAAGATAACATGGCATGGAAGCTCTGGATACCGACGGAATTGTGCATGAGCCTGTTGGAAACTGCCCACAATGCGCCATCTGTAGGTCATGGTGGGGTTCAAAAACAATACCCAAACTAAGGCGAAAATATTATTGGCCATAAATGGTCACTCACGCTCAGGAGTGGGTCAGTTCCTGCAACACCTGTAAAGAAAACAAAGCCTCCGACTAGATTTCTCGGTCGCCGATGGGCAAACCGACAATTACGGAGCGGCATTTTCAGCGTCTCTACATCGACTTTTTAGTACCATACCCACGGACGAAGACTATTAATACCCACATATTTATCCTAGACCACTTAAGTAAATTTATATTTGTAAAACCCTTGAGCAAGGCAACAGCAACTGAGGTAGTTAAATATTTAGAAGAAAGTGTATTCCACATCTTCGGTGTACCCGAATCCATCACCCGATCCCATCTCAAGAATTGTATCTCTCGATCCTCGCACTGAAATTGCCATTGCGGGCGATTTCAATGTATAAAATTCTAATTCGACATTCACGCCAGACAACACGCGAAGGAGGATATGTCGAAATCTTTGCTGCGGTAAGCAATCTAACCAAGCTAGTAAAAGAGCACACACGTATACCTGACATTGTAGATCATTCCGCCAACACCCTGGACCGACAATAGAATGCTCCTAAGTATTTCATGCAAAAACGATGGTGAAAATCCATATATGTATTGTTATCAGTTTGTGCCATTTTTGATGATATAAAATAAATAATATCAAAAAGATGGTATTGGCAGCACCAAGAAGAAATGCAGGGTGACCATTATTTAAACTACTACGATCTGAAGGAAGAGCCAATTCAAAGAAGATAAGAAGGATCACGAGATACCACGGGATATTATGGAAAGACTATAACCGCCCCAAGAGACGGTCGACGAATTCTACTGAGATATCCGCGACATGGTCGTTAGGATGACGGACCGAACTAAATAAGTAAACCTCATGGGCATCCTGAGGCAAAATCTAAGGAAACGAATAGCGACGCTGATCTTCGGATGCGAGATAAATAGCATGTGGGATATAAGAGATAAATGTAGGCGCGCTGAAAAGCATTTAGCTGTCAGGGAATCGCGATACAGGCGAGGTATTAGCGAGATGGATGTTAGGGACGAAGAAGGTGAGGTTGACAAAGAGATTGAGGTAGCAGCGCTTCAGCCTAGACGACCGACTAGACCGACATACAATACGAACAGCCCAACTAGGTGGAATACCTCAACAAACGGACGGGACCGAACGACAACGTACCGAGCCAGATTGCAGCTACCCCTCCAAATGAATGTCCGTCCACTTTTCACACTATGACCTGCTTCAAGTGTAGTCATGGAAATATGTCTGTGGTTTGTGCAGCCTGTCAGGGAAACGAGAGTGGTGGCGGAGTGACCGGGACGAATCCGTCAACGAAGGTGGAAGTCTCGGAAACGAAGCGCCTCCCGTTTCAGTAATGATCCTGACAAGACCTGACGACGATGAGACTTTGGTGTATAAAATTTCACCTACGCGAAAGAGTCTTCATCTGAGGCAGGAATACGAAGAAGCCAGACATAGAATATTTGGAGAAGAAATGACTACTGTGCTGACCAAGTACAGGAATTATTTCAAAATTCGCAGGCTTAGGGAAAGAAGTGCAATAAACAGATCATGCAAGAATCAGATAGAATCTACTGTGATAACCACATCTACCGACAGTAAGCCCTATGCAAAGGTAAAAATAACTGACGAAGAGATACTGCGCCTAGTGGTAAATTTGTGAGTTGCTTAGGCAGAGGAGCAGAGGAGTTCGTCAGCCGACACAACTTTCAACTGAAATGGCTGAACATGCAAGTCAAGACAGCAGATGGGAACCAACAAGCGATTAAAGGACGAAAGACATATACATCGTACCGTGTCTCCAATAGGAAGTAGATTTAGGAATAGACTTCTGGAGCGCTTTTAAGGTCACTCCAAATATAGTTACAGAGCTGGACATTCCGTCGCCGGCGATTACAGAGGACACAAGGTTCTGATGCCAGACCAAGCACCGCCGCTGAAGGAAATCAAGCGACAGTTACCCTCTTTCGCGATGAAGGGATTGGGTAAGACTTGCCTTGAATATATTATAGAGGTGGATGAAGAAAAGATTCCCGTCAAGCAGAGGCATTACACAGTCTTTCCAGCCATACAAAAACTCGTATACGAAAGCTTGATCGCATGCTCTCGTTTGGAGATATTGATGAGAGTAGCAGTCGTTGGAGTGCTTTAGTTGTAATGGTGAGAAAACCTGGTAAAACAGATTGTGTCTGGATTCACGTAAAGTTAATTCAGTCAAAAGGAAAGATGCTTACCCTCTTTCTCATATTGAGGACCTTCTCAGCAGGCTGTAGAAAACGCACTACATATCCGGGATAGATCTGAAAGATCATTCTGGCAGATCCCTATTGAGCGCAGCGGGTTTCACAGTCCGCGATCGGCCATTATATTAGTTAACGTAAGAGAATGTGTAGGCTGATGGGCCTAGTCATTCCTTCTCGGGTAAGGGAGAATGTCTTTCTCTACCTCGATGACCTCTTGATTTGCTTGCCAGACTTTGAGACATATGCCAGTCTACTCGGAGAGGTAGCCAATTGTCTTCAGAGTTTGTGTCTTCAAGTTCTGCTACAAACAGATCAGTATATCGTCGGTGATGGATATTTGCGAACCGATCCCGACAAGCTATCAGCAGTCAAGAACTTTGCAGTTCCGAAAACTCCCAAACAACTCCGGTTGTTCTTATGGGCTGATACAGACGCTTTTTCGTAAATTTTGCGACGGTAACAGCTCTCAAGACCGACTGCCTAAAGAAAGGCAAGACATTTAATATGTCGGACAATGCGCTTAACGCATTTAATTCGCTTAAAGAGACTTTGGTGTCCACCCAATTCTCGCAATCCCAGACTTTAAGAAACACTTTTACATACAGTGTGACGCGTCAATGACTGACGTAGGAAGCGTGCTGTTTCAGATGGATGCGGAGTGTTCGTAGCTTACGTGGAAGGACTACCTTTGACTAGTATCACCGATTACGAGAGTCTCAAGTGGATGATGATGCAAAAGGACCTATATGGTCGGTTGACCGGATGGAGCTTAAAACTCCAAGCGTTCGTCTTCGTCATCGAGCATAGGAAAGGTGTCCAAAACTTAGCCCCTGATACTCTCTCACGGGTACATATGGAGGAGCTCACTGCCCCATTAACTAAGGAAGTTGACTTTAGCTCTGCTTACTTTTCCACAGAAGAGTATGAGGAGTTAAAGAAGACATTTACTTATGACGCAGACCGACTTTCTCACTGTATTTCTGACGGTTTGTGTACAGACGAACAGATTTAGGAACGGGGGCGTACTTAAGGAGGACATGGCATGGATGCTCTGGATACTGACGGAATTGTGCGTGAGTCTGTTGGAAACTGCACACAGTGCGCCATCTGCAGGTCATGGCGGGGTTCACAAAACCTTACCCAAACTAAGGCGAAAATATTATTGGCCCGGAATGGTCACTAACGCTCAGGAGTGGGTCAGTTCATGCGACACCTGTAAAGAAAACAAAGCCCCCGACCAGATTTCTCGGCCGCCGATGGGCAAACTACCATACCAAAGTCACTACAGTGACTTTTTAGGACCATACCCACGGAGGAAGACTATTAATACCCACATATTCATCCTGGACGACTTAAGTAAATTTATGTTTGTAAAACCCTTAAGGAAGGCAACAGCAGCTGAGGTTGTTAAATATTTAGAAGAAAGTGTATTCCACATCTTCGGTGTACCCGAACTTGTTCGTTCAGACAATGGTAAGCAATTCGTTTCTGAATTGTTTGCTTGCTTAGTGAAGAAATATGCTATCAAGCATGTTCGCACCGCGTTCTACTCTCCCCAGGTGAATTCTTCGGAACGCGTGAACCGCTCGATTTTGGCTAGTGACGCGGCATTTTCCCTGAGAAGTGTGGTACACGGTGCGTCCAAGTCTGAACCGTATTATGTGGTATTTGGTACATCGATGATACAACACGGAGATAGGACGTGTTCCGACGGCTTGGTATGTTGAAAGATAACGTTGTCGGACAAAATTTACCTTATTAGGAGGCAAGTATTCGACAACCTTAGGCTGATTCACCAGATGAGGACGAAAATCTACAACACTAGGAGGAGATAGAGTAGAAAAAATAGTATACCGACCCAATCTTAAACAGAGCGACGTAGTTGGCAATTGCAATGCTAAATTGGGTCTCAAATTCCTGAAAGGAATGATCTTCAAGGCGAAAGGAAAATGCCTCTACGATGTCGGTAATTTGTGAGGGGATAAAGTTCACAAGTTCAGTATAAGTCTGAATAATGACGCACTCTATCATGCCGTTGATGGATTACGCTAGGTTGAGATAAATATATTTATTCACTTATTCGCGTATTTATTTCTTTATTTATTTATGTATTTATGTATATCATCTATTTACTGATAGAGTTATTTTCATATTTAATTTTTTATTTAGAGCTAGCTGTGATATTAGGTTAAGTATACGCCCAGTTCAGTGTAAGGGGTCCGCAGATTGTGTCCAGCCAATGATGTACACGACAAAATTAAACACACTTAACTTGGGAAAGGTAATAATATAAACTGTGAATTTTTATATAGATTTATTATACAATTATAAATAGATAAAGAGCCTCGTTATCTCAGTCGGTAGAGTATGAGACTTTTCAACACAGGGAGTGGACCCTTGCCACATGTTAACACCGACTTTAGGGATGGTAGAAGTGGTAGGGTAGGTATTGCGAAGGCTTCCTTTTTAACGAGGTAGGTTTACACACGACCACTCAGTTCTGTGCCATCCTCCGACGAGTGCACATGTCTCCGTTCAGCAACAACTAAAATAAAAATCCCGCGGTCACTCCACCTATAAAAGCTCCACGAGTGCCTGGAAAAAAGTGCAAGTGCTAGTGAGATGTGTATCGGTATCGAGTGCTTCCGGTCCGCTCCTTCTCGCCCCTTTCCTTCACAAGCCACTGTTGCGCATTCTCGGTTGCATTCAACAGGCGGGTAGATGCAATAACTGGGAGTGCGTAGCATCAGACATAGCGGATCTTAGAAGTGTGAATTTGTTGGTGGACCGAATCGATGTATGGGCATTACCCTAAGTCGAGGAGGAAGTAATCATATTTTTAAAATTACCCTTGAATACAGAATACACATGAATTCAAAAAAATGCAAGCGAATTCAACTGAATACTGAATTAGTTATGAATTCACCTAAATAAAAAGTGAATACGCTGTGAATTCGTGTTTTTTGCAATGAATTCTTCTGAATACAACAAAATACTTCTGATTTCCCTGAATTAACTTGCATTCTCATCGGAATTTACAATAGAGTAAAATGGAATTTAATACACAATTTACGAATAGTAGTTTATTTTATGAAAATAATTTATAAAAATTCAATCTTGAGGTGAAATTACACAAACGATCATATGTATTTTTTAAATAGTAGTTTCGGATTTTATAATCCATTTAAGTTTATAGTGAGACCGAAAGATGACGTTACAATTGGTGTACAGACGTGGCGCACATAATGTGAAATGTCAATGTAATCATGAGTATAAATGTCAAGCATCTCCAAGCTTCCATGCTGAGTCTATGTGTACCAATGAGCCAATACTCCCAATCCAAGAGCTTTAAATCCATCTGGTGGTTCGATTGGTACATTTTACTTAAGGTATTCCCTTTGTCTCTTGTTCCCACTCATATACGAATATTAAGAATATTACCAATCCCTTTTCCGTATTGTGGGATATCAAATAAACACCAATCATTAAGGTAAATATATGATTGATTGACATATTCATCTTCTTCATTGCGTGGAGGCGCTGTATTTGAATTAATAAATCGCTTAAGTCTAACCGGGCTTACTTTATCACAGTCGTTGTTGCACATCAGCCATAGTAGTGTTATTTTTTTTTACATAGACAGCCTTTCCATTTGCCTTTTTGATAGCAAGATATCTTTTGGGAAAGCTGTTGTTTGAAAGAACAAAATAAATATTTGAACATTATGAACCTTGTGAAAAATTAAAAGCAAAATTACCGTTTTCAAAAGCGAATTCCTTAATATTTAAGTTTCCTTTTTTTCCAGCCATCAGAATTTGAAGATTATTAGAAAGATAAACCTTCTTTATCACTACTGCTTAATATATTTTCTTCAACTGTGTCATCAACATGGACATTTTCATCCGAAGAATTTTGATCAACATGCAATCATTTTACTAGTTCCTGTTCATTTGTAGGCAAAAAAATATTAGTCTCTGACCGCCTTGCCCTAATGACGGTATTTAAAATCGAGTGTGCATTTAGTTCGATACAATGATAATCATTATTTGAAATAAGGGTCGTTGTAGAATAGCACTTTGAGTTCTGTATATTTTTTCTCCATGTTCTGAAAAAAAATGTAATATACCACATGTAGTAAATACTCTTAATAGGAGGTACCCCTAAGTTCGAATACGCTAGCCGAGTATATCTCATAATTTTTAGATAAATTACTGTGGCTTCACTACCACTAATATATTTTTTTAATGAATCAGAAACAATCTCTTCGAACATTTTGATCGCACTCTTATAATTCATTTTATCTTTAAGGCTTAGGTCACTTTTTACTAAAAAGTGTTCACTTTTCGTAACATGTTCAATTAACGAGAAAATATGCTGTGGCGATATTATTCGATTTCCAATTTCAAGCATACTTGAGGTTTTGAGAAATCTTGTTCGTAGTTTGGTTTAAATAAGTACAGTATCTTGTATGCAAAGGAAGTCGGTATTATACTCACAGCAGAACCACTCCATCCAACTGTCTGGAATCTCGAACGTCAAAGTGTTTATCGAGGGCAGCTTGCACTGTATTCTCATTGCACGAAGAAGACGATGATCTCCATCTGAAGATACACCTAGTACCTCTCTTCGAATGAGGGTCCAACAGCTGAGTACGTTGTTTGCATTAAACCGACTATCACTGCCGAATATAAAAATGCAAAAAGCATATGTGTTTAGTTGAAGAGGCTGGGCCATAATAACGTCTGCATACTTCGACACATTCTTATTGGATACAATACTGTACATTTGGTGGCCAGATTCGATAACATAAAGTCCTTTTTCTGGCATACCTAAAAACAAAAAAGGGCTAAAATACAAAAGTTCTTTTTAGGTTCAACCTTTCATACAGAAACAAAACAACAATTTGGTTCTAGGTGAAAATCTTTACAATTTGTGAGAGTCGACGGAATCGAATTGAATTTTGCAAACGATTCTTGTTCCATCTTCAGATAACCATACTTAAAGTGGATACTGTCTACTGCATAAGAACTCTTTTAACCCGGTCTTCTTTTAACTCTCCCTCTACCATTGATGAGTTTGTATTTTTTATTAGAAACAGTTTTTCGAACTGTCGAAATAGAAGGCAGTGGTAGATTAGCTGATAACGTCTCGTATAGTGATTTTCCTCCAAATAAATAGAGAAAACTGGAATACACTTTAATATCATCACTGTACAAGTGCAGTACATTATCAGATCGTATTTGGGCTGATTTCAGTATTTCTTGCATAAGTTTCCTGAAAATATAAAGAAATTTATATCTACTTTTGGCAAAAGTAATTTTAACATACCAAATTTTGTATTGTATCCTCTACTCTTGCCCCAAAATTGTCCTCATAAACTTAATTAAAATTTTTTTCTAAAGTTTGTTCGATTTCGTTTTTCCGAGTAATGTTCACTAATTCCCCTGCTGTTTTCGTCATCTATAGGTATAACATCCGAGAAAACGCCATTGCTCACTTCGTTGCTATTAACCGGACGTTGTTGACGAGGATTTGTATTGAAAAACTTTGCAATAGATTGTTTATTTTCTTTGGTTCCAGGATCGACATCGTGCTGCGACATATACCTAGTAAAATTTGAAATTATTCATCTTTTACAATTGAATTTCATTCCACAATCTCAACCTCAATGATGCTGTGATCACTCACCCCCTCAGAAAGCCGGATGCGCCACTGAAAATCAAAGCTACGAAGCGCCGTCATATGACGCCTGACGTCCCTGTTAACTCTAGCAAGAGTTCCTCATATTTTGAGGAAATCTCTGTTAGAGAAACGCCTACCTCGGGCTCGTGTCCAATAGCGGAAACCACCATCTTCCTAATCTCCCTGAACCTAGCCAAGACATTAGCCAAGGTCAAACCCTCAGCCTACCTTAACTCACGCATAGGTGGCGCTAGTTTCACCTTAGGCAAGGCACTCACAACAGCAGAGCCCGCAGTGGCTTGCAACCGCGACGGAGCTCCTGTGGGAAGAGCCGACTTGACTTCAGCCACAGCTATAGTCAAGCGCGCCCTAGCCACAGGAAGACCCATCACCACTGGCACACTACCACTACTACCCGCCGCCACGACTGCATCAGCCGGCAAAGGCACCAACACCACACGTGCCTCCTTACCTCCTACCTTCTGAGAAGAAGAAGAGGGCTCGGTAAGCGCCTTCTTGGCCACCAAAGAGTCCGGACCTGAAGAGTTTACCGGAGCACCCTTTTCAACCGGCCTTTTCTGGGCTTACCCGCCTCCGCAACACTCTCCGTCACCATGGCAGAGTCATCTACCAAGGAAGCCGAGGCCGACGCCATGGATTCCCGGCGCGCCTTCCTCGTCTTCTTCTTGCCCTCCTCTGCCACTAGGGGACTCTTCAAAAATAAATTCCGCAGCGGGACATCAGAGGCAACTGCCTCACTCTCGCAATCGGAGAAGAGGCCACAAAAGGCACCCTCCCTTCGACCACCACTACTACCCAGGGCTTTCCAACCCTCTATATGCTGCTCCAACAACACTACATACACTAAATAAGTCACCCAGTATTACGTGCTACGGCGTAAACAAGTTTTTGAGTAAACAAGTTTCGCGTAAACAAGTTCCCGTTAGTGTGGAAAAAATTTCACATACACAAACACTCACTAAATCACCACGCTGCGGTGGCTTATCGCTAAGCTATCAAAACACTTCTATCACTGCACTAGCTAAATAACACGACTGCTCGCTTCGAGTGCTCACAGTGAAATGAGTCTGTAGAAAGGGACAGAAAATCGAAAGTGTGCTTAACGTGAATACCCGGCCAATTATTGGCAAACTTCATGGTGGGCCTACCCACAATAACAGAGTCAAATTAAGCGTTGACCACCGCCCTAAGGAGGTATTCGCCACCCCAGTAACAATTTAGTAATGCTTAAGGGCGACCACAAACCTTGCTGAGGGCGAGGCCTATCTAACACCTCTAGCATCCACAGATCCTGGATGTTATAGGATCTTAGAATGCTATATGCGCCCGCGATTTTGGACAACCACAGCCACAATGATACTCCCACTAGGGGGCCAACCTCTTGATAGCACGGAAAAGAAATATCCTTTCCGGGGCCTGCTATCTCCCATGGTACCAGAATATAGCCTCTGGTCAGGTTTTCGCAACCGTGAGGTCACTTCTATATAAGTGCCTTAACACTCAAGGCCTAGCAACCTTTTAGATGACGCACTTCGAATCAGTTAGTCGAGGCAGTGACCAATGGTCGAAATGCATCATCTACACAAACATACAACACAAGACAACGCAATTCTGCCCGGAAATCCCAACAAGGTCAGACCGAGACATGCACCAACCAAATCGTTCAATACCACTACCGAAAAATCCCATTGCAGGAGAGTGCAAGTACGTAACACATGCACTCATCTCTACCGAAAATCCCCAGAAAGCGTAGGCAAACTGGCATACCTAGAAACAAGCACAACAAAACTTTTACTACTCGAAGAACCGGTTAGTTCGCGCATAGAACCACTGGCGCTATACACCCCCGTAACCGACGCAATAGTTGCGAGGTCGAGTCATCACATACCACATGAACAGGCACCCCATGCCCCACACAACTTATTACAGCTCCGGCCCAAATGTTACCTGGTAAAAACACAGCAACATAAGGCGCCATTACCATAGCAAGAAGCAATGTTGGGGATAACCCCCAAATGGGATCCGAGTGGGTCAGGATGAGACCTGTACGGCCCCCCTCCCGCCAAAACATCCACCATCTGCAAGTTACAAGGAGGTTGCGGACTAAGTCCAACCTGCCAGTAAATCGGGTACCCTGGAAACATATAACCGCAGACTACACTATGACTTGCGCCAATCTCGTATAGCCAGGACTCTTTATGAGTCGAGCACCACAAACTGAGGCCAGCGCTAAGTGAACCCCTTGTTAAACAGCAGTTTCTACTACAAGGACAACATTGCAATTATTTCCTCCATATCCGAAAGAGTTGTTCGGCAAAGATGGCTAGATTGTCAGCCGTCTCCCTTGAGAAAAGAACACAACTTTTGGGCCCTTTCATGCAAGAAAGCGTTAAGGGAACCATGACCAGTCAGCAGAAAGCCCGCATAGAGAGAGAAGACCAGACACTCCCGCCCACACGCATAAGCAACTTCAGGAAGGAACTCGAAAGATACTCTTCCTTTGCTGCTCTCCCCCCAACGCAACTGCCACCTCGACAGTACGCCATTCTCCAACAGGGCCTTTAGTTCGCGGGCACTTAGACCCTGAACATTCCGGCACTCGCTCCATTCAGATGCTGAGAGCGGCCGCTGCCTCCACAATCTGCCGGCCATACCACGAGGAATGACCTCCTGATCTAGCGGTGGCACACCTGCCAACACTTGTAGAGCCTCCGTTGAGACAGTCTTGCATACTCGAAGTGAACCAAGGAGCATAGTTCTCTGACAAGTCAGGAGCTTGCTTCTTCCTGTCACGGTCTTAGCAACATCGTACCATACCGGTGCACCAAATGCCGCGCATGCAACAAAAAGTCCACCATATACAGTACGTACTGCTTACCCCGACAGACCCCACTCACACTTCAGCACCCGTTTGACTGCTGGCACGAGGGATGTGAGTTTTGCTATCATCTTTACAAGATGAGGAACAAAGTTCATCCTCTCTCCGATGTTAATGCCAAGATACTTGACTTCCGTCACGTATATTAGACTCACCCCGGCAGATCTAACAACTGGAGGCCGATTCAAGTATAATTTACCCTTGAGCAGCATCAAGGACGTCTTTTCCACCGACATCCGATCCCCAGTTAGTCACCACGCCCATGGCCTCCGTACCCCTACTCACCAACTCAGCACGAGACTGGCCTTCGAGAAGGATAAGGAGATCATCAGCATACGCGACAACACTGCAGTACGACTGCCCGGATGAAAGAAGCAGCAGCAGAGGATCCAACATCAATATATATGGACCAGCAACAGACCCCTGAGGACATCCCCTCTCAACACCTACCATCACAATGTCAATTGAATCGACAACGCGAGCTGCCCGTTTGAAAAACAGCTCTTCCAGATGGTACCTGCACTAATCCCTACCTCGCTCAACCTAAGTAGCACACTTGCCCAGTCAAGGCAATCGAAAGCACCCTTGAAGTCAATGAAGATACCAAGGACATACTTCCCAGCAGATCCGTCAACAGTGTCCTTAACGCGCAGCCAAGCATCTTCGACACTGCGCCCTGGTTTAAAACAAAACTGGAATGGAGACTGCTCAGGGATGCGCTGCATCAGTCTGTCCACCAAGACTCTTTCCAGCACCTTTCGAAGTAGAGGAGGGAGACTGATGCCACGATAGGAGCGAGGATTGGTCCTCACTCTATCGCTAGACTTCAGCAGAACTATCACCTTTGCAGATTTCCATTCCAGGGGAAAATAATTCTCCCTGACACAGCACGAGTAAAGAGCCATCAAGTATTCGGGAACCACTGTCCAGATAGCTTTCACCATCCCTCCAATTAGTCCGTCGAATCCTGGTAACTTCCTCGATATAAGCCTAGAAATCGCGCCAATTTCACTTCAGTAACCGCAGGCACATCGCCCGGCAAACCCACAAGTCGATCATTCGAACCAATGGCTCTGGGAAAGAAAGTACCCATCAAGACAGATACACAGTCCCTCCATGATGTGAGCACTTGGCCCTCATGATGGATGGCCCCAAGCTCCAAGGATTTCCTTCCCCGACAAACACGGTAAAGACGACCCCAGGGGTCATCTCGGTGTTCCTCGGCAAAGCTCCCACAATTCTCATTCTTACTGCGGACAAGCATACTCTTGTATTCAGCCAAACCATGCCTATAAGCCAGCTTTGCCTGATCCACGTCTGCAAATCCGTGACGCCTACAGGTTTGGAAACGCATTGGCAATATCCTAACCTGATTACGTTTCATATTCAACTCAGATGTCCACCACTTAACCCTTTTCCGATTCACCATACGGCTTCTTGAAAGAGTCGGTCGTTGACATCCCACATACATTCATTGATGAGAGCAACCTTACCATCGATACCCAAACGTTGAAAGGCCTCAAGTGATGTTTGTGTTACCTTTCTTGCAATCTCACTTTTTTACGACACCCAGTCGACACTCTTGAGAGGCCAGCGCTTCTCCTCCAGGAGGCTGTGATCACTCACCCACTCAGAACGCCGGATGCGCCACTGAAAATCAAAGCTACGAAGTGCCGTCATATTTGCCAGGGTCACATAAATATCACTTTGCCCGTTTGGACCATCGAAAGTATACAGGTCACTAGGCTGGTTGAGAATAGCAATGCGATTAACGGCTATCCATTCGATTAGCAGTTCCCCCCTGATTGTACTGTAAAATTGGGACGTGCATCCTGTAATTTTACTGAACCACAAAGGGGAGACTGCATTAACGTCAATGCCAAAAATCGCAGCGCTATTCAATCATCCGTAGCAACTCATCGAGATAGGCCAAGTACGGTTCAATATCCAAGGCACGCTTGAAGTAAAGGCTGCATAAAATCAGCCTACCAAAGCTACCCTCAACATTCACACACACACACCCCATTCGCTTGAGCCTATCATTGAACACACAGTGTTAACATCATTTACTACGACAGCAGCATTGCCACTGTCGATCGCATGTTTCGCAGGCAATCCCCTCACATGTCCTGCAACAGTGTAAGGCTCCTGCAACAACGCAAAGCTGCACTGTGTATCTGTCGTAAAGCGAGTATCATAGCTACTCGAGCACCCTGGCAGTTAAATTGAATTAATTTAATTGGCATTTTTAGTGTCGAGCACTCGCCCTGGCCAACGCCGCAGCATAGACTGGACAATCCATGCTTAGCATAAAGTTTCCAGCCGGGTTTCCCCTGAAGTCGCAATCACGGCAACGAATGGCATTACCACAATCGTGCATAGAGTGGCCCGACTGTCCACAACGGCAGCACACAGAGTCCTTCTGCCTACACCTGGATGCGAAGTGATACAGGCCGATACATAGGTTGCACACCATTGCACCAACGACTTCACCAGAAACGAGAAGTGCTGTGTATAGCACCTCCCTTCTACGAGAAGGATACCCGCGGCCCTAGAGCTGCACTGTAGGACAGCATTCGGGCGACCATCCCCTGCCTCCCAATGGGTGGAAAGGCAGACCTCCTTCTCAAACTCCTCTTTGGTGAACTTGCATAAGTTTAGCTTATGCAGCTCACCCAGGAACTCTTCGGGGGAGATCCGTTTCTCCACCCTCTGCACGACAAGAGATTTACCCCTTGCTGCTTCGGCCAACAGACCCACCTCTTCGAGCTTTTTATGCCCGAAGAAAGCATCCCGCTCAGCTACCGATGGCGTGCGGACTAGAATGCCACCTTGCTTGCCAGGGCGCACAGTATGCATCCTGACACCCACGGCAGGCACCAGTTCCTCAACCATCTTTTTCTTCTGTGCCCCCACTGATTCTCCCTGCTTGCCCTTAACTACTAACGACCACGTCTCAACTGGTGCGGCAAGTTCCCAATAGGGACTCTTAAAGACTTGCCGGTCCCACTTGGACCATCCCTGCCCTCTATCGACTTCCATTGCATTAGCAAATCCGAAGTCCGCCCTACCCCTATGACACCCTGCTAACTCTAACAAGAGCTCCTCATATCTTGAGGAAATCTCAGTTAAAGGAACGCCTGCCTCGGAATGGTGGCCAATAACAGAAGCCCCCATCTTCTTAACTTCCCTGAATATAGCTAAGACACTAGCCAAGGTTAAGCCCTGAGCCTGCCTGATCTCTCGCAAAGGTGGCGCTGGCTGCTCCATAGGCAAAGCACTCGCACCAGTAGAGCCCACAGTGGCTTGCACCCGCGACGTGGCGCTGTGGGAAGAGCCGACTTGACTTCAGCCGAAGCTTTAGTCAAACGTGCTCTAGCCACAGGAGGACCCATCACCTTTGGCACACTACCACTGCTGCTCGCCGCCACGACTGCATCAGCCGGCAAAGGCAGCAACACCACACGTGCCTCCTTCGAGACTACCTTCTCGGAAGTAAGCGGCTTCTTGGCCACCAAAGAGTCCGGACCTGAAGAGTTTTCCGGAGAACCCTTTTCAACCGGCCTTTTTCTGGCCTTACCCGCCTCCGCACCACTTTCCGTCTCCTTCGCAGAGTCATCTACCATGGAGGCCGAGGCCGACGCCAAGGATTCCCGGCGCGCCTTCCTCGTCTTCTTCTTCTTCTTCTTCCTCTTTCCCTCCTCTACCACCGGCGGACTCTTCAAAAAGAAATTCCGCGGCGGGACATCGGAGGCAACTGCCTCACTCTCGCAGTCGGAGGAGAAGCCCACAAAGGCACCCTCCCTCCGACCACCACTACAACCATCCTCCATATGTTGCTCCAACAACACTAAGTGCTAAATACACTAAATAAGTATAATAACAACTCACCCAGTATCACGTGTTACGGCGTAAACAAGTTTCGCGTAAACAAGTTCCCGATAGTGCGGAAAAAAAAAATAAAAATGCCACACGCACAAAGACTAACTAAATAACCACGCTGCGGTGGCTTATCGCTAAACTACAAAAACGCTATTCACTGCACTAGCTAAGAAACACGACTGCTCGCTTCGAGTGCTCACAGCGGAATATATAGAGACAGAAAGTCGAAAAGTGTGCTTAACGTGAATACCCGGCCAATTATTGGCAAACTTCACGGTGGGCCTACCCACAATAACAGAGTCAAATTATGCGTTGACCACCGCCCTGAGGAGGTATTCACCACCCCAGTAACAATTTAGTGACGCTTAAGGGCGACCACAAACCTTGCTGGGGGCGAGGCCTATCTAAAACCTCTAGCATCCACAGATCCTGGATGTTATAGGATCTTAGGATGCTATATGCGCCCGCGATTTTGGGAAACCACAGCCACCATGATACTCCCACTAATGGGCCTACCTCTTGATAGCACGGAAAAGAAATATCCTTTCCGGGGCCTGCTATCTCCCATGGTACCAGAATATAGCCTCTGGTCAGGCTTTCGCAACCGTGAGGTCACTTCTAGATATGTGCCTTACAACTCAAGGCCTAGCAACCTTTTAGATGACGCACTTCGAATCAGTTAGTCGAGACAGTGACCAATGATCGAAATGCATCATCTACACAAAAATACAACACAAGACAACACAATTCCGCCCGGAAATCCCAGCAAGGTCAGACCGAGGTATGCACTAACCAAATCGTTCCATACCACTACCGAAAAATCCCATTGCAGGAGAGTGCAGGTACGTAACACATGCACTCATCTCTACCGAAAATCCCCAGAAAGCGAAGGCAAACTGGCATACCTAAAAACGAGGACAACAAAAGTACTACTACTCGAAGAACCGGTTAGTTCGCGCATAGAACCACTGGCCCTATACACCCCCGTAACCGACGCAATAGTTGCGAGGTCGAGTCATCACCGACCACATGAACAGGCACCCCATGCCCCACACGACTGCTTATTACGGCTCCGGCCCAAATGTTACCTAGTAAAAACACAGCAACATAAGGCGCCATTACCATAGCAAGAAGCAATGTTGGGGATAACCCCCAAATAGGATCCGAGTGGGTCATGATGAGACCAGTACGGCCCCCCTCCCGCCCAAACATCCACCATCAGCAAGTTACAAGGAGGTTGCGGACTAAGTCCAACCTGCCAGTAAATCGGGAGCCCTGGAAGCATATAGCCGCAGACTACACTAAGACTTGCGCCAACCTCGTATAGCCAGGACTCTTTATGAGTCGAGCACCACAAACTGAGGCCAGCGCTAAGTGAACCCCTTGTTAAACAGCAGTTTCTACTACAAGGACAACATTGCCATTATTGCCTCCGTATCCGGAAGATTTGTTCGGCAAAGATGGCTAGATTGTCAGCCGTCTCCCTTGAGAAGAGAACACGACTGAAATCCCAAGTATCACATATCCGCACTACACCCATCGCAGAGAGATCCCTGCAGTGAGCATATCGCGGACACTCGATTAGCACATGTCTCCAATCTTCTCTCGGTGCACCACACGAGCACTCCGCCGAGGCAGCTAGGGCCCTTTCATGCAGGAATGCATTTAGTGAACCATGACCAGTCAGTAGACAGCCCGCATAGAGTGAGTCCAGACACTCCCGCCCACACGCATAAGCAACTTCAGGAAGGAACTCAAAAGTTACTCTTCCTTTGCTGCTCTCCCCCCAACACAACTGCCACCTGGAAAGAACGCCACTCCCCAACAGAGCCTTTAGTTCGCGGGCACTTAGAACCTGAACATTCCGGCACTCGCTCCAGTCAGATGCTGAAACTGACTTCCGTCACGTATCTTAGACTCGCTGCGGCAGCTCAACAACTGGAGGCCGATTCAAGGATAATTTACCCTTGAGCAGCATCAAAGACGTCTTTTCCACCGCAACTTCCATACCGACACGCGATCCCCAGTTAGTCGCCACGCCCATGGCCTCCGTACCCCTACTCACCAACTCAGCACGAGACTGGCCTTCGAGAAGGATAAGGAGATCATCAGCATACGCGACAACACTGTAGTACGACTGCCCGGATGAAAGAAGCAGCAGCAGAGGATCCATCATTAAGTTCCATATATATGGACCAGCAACAGACCCCTGAGGACATCCCTTCTCAAAACCTACCATCACACTGTCAAAAGAATTGACAACACGAGCTGACCTGTTGGCAAAATAGCTCTTCCACAAGGAACCCTCACTATTCCCTACCTCCTGCAACCTCCGCAGCACACTTGCCCAGTCAAGGCAATCGAAAGCACCCTTGAAAGCAATGAAGATACCAAGGACATACTTCCCAGCAGATCCGTCAACAGTGTACTTTACGCGCAGCCAAGCATCTTCGACACTGCGTCCTGGTTTGAAACCAAACTGGAATGGAGACTGCTCAGGGATGCGCTGCATCAGTCTGTCCACCAAGACTCTTTCCAGCACCTTTCCAAGTACAGGAAGGAGACTGATGCCATGATAGGAGCGAGGATTGGTCCTCACCCTATCCTTAGACTTCAGCAGAACTATCACCTTTGCACATTTCCATTCCAGGGGAAAATAATTCTCCCTGACACAGCACGAGTAAAGAGCCATTAAGTATTCGGGAACCACTGTCCAGATACTCCGTCGAATCCTGGTGACTTCCTCGATTTAAGCTTAGAAATCGCGCAGCCAATTTCACCTTCAGTAACCGCAGGCACATCGACCGGCAAATCCACAAGTGGATCATTCGAACCAATGGCTCTGGGAAAGAAAGTACCCATCAAGACAGATACACAGTCCCTCCATGATGTGAGCACTTGGCCCTCATGATGGATGGCCCCAAGCTCCAAGGATTTCCTTCCCTGACAAACACGGTAAAGACGACCCCAGGGGTCATCTCGGTGTTCCTCGGCAAAGGTCCTCCAATTGTCATTCTTACTACGGACAAGCATATTCTTGTATTCAGCCAAACCATGCCTGTAAGCCAGTTTTGCCTGATCCACGTCTGCAAATCCGTGACGTCTACAGGTTTGGAAACGCATTCGCAATCTCCTAACCTGCTTACGCTTCACATTCAACTCAGATGTCTACCACTTAACCCTTTTCGATTCACCATACGGCTTCTTGGAAAGAGTCGGTCGTTGACATCCCACATACATTCATTGATGAGAGCAACCTTACCATCGAAACCCAAACGTTGAAAGGCCTCAAGTGGTGTTGATGTGACCTTTCTTGCAATCTCACTCTTGTATGACACCCAGTCGACATTCTTGAGAAGCCAGCACTTCTCATTCCAATTTTCCTGCACATCTAGCGTACAGCTGGAGCGAACAATCTCAACCTCCATGATTCTGTGATCACTTACCCCTCTCAGAACGCCGGATGCACCACTGAAAATCAAAGCTACGAAGCGCCGTCATCTTTGCCAGGATCACATCAATATCACTGTGCCCGTTTGGACCATCGAAAGTAAACAGGTCACTAGGCTGATTGAGAACAGCTATGCGATTAACGGCTATCCATTCGCTTAGCAGTTCCCCCCTGATGGTACTGTAAAATTGGGACGTGCGTCCTGTCATTTTACTGAACCACAAAGGGGAGACTGCATTAGCGTCAATCCCGAAAATCGCAGCGCTATTCCCAATCATCCGTAGCAACTCATCGAGGTATGCCAAGTACGGTTCAATGTCCAAGGCACGCTTGAAGCAAAAGCTGCATAAAATCAGCCTACCAAAGCTACCCTCTTGAGCCTATCAGGGAACACACAGTGTTAGCATCATTTACTACGACAGCAGCATTGCCACTGTCGTCCACAAACGATCGCATGTGAGCAGGCAATCCCCCCACATGTCCTGCAACAGTGTAAGGTTCCTGCAACAACGCAAAGCTGCACTGTGAGCTACACAGTATCTGTCCTAACTCGAACTCCTAACTTTAGTGTCGAGCACCCTGGCAGTTAAATTGAATTAATTTAACTGGCATTTTTAGTGTCGAGCACTCGCCCTGGGCACCGCCGCAGCATAGACTGGACAATCCATGCTTAGCATAAAGTGTCCAACCGGGTTTCCCCAGAAATCGCAATCACGGCAATGAATGGCATTACCTCAATCGCGCTTAGAGTGGCCCGACTGTCCACAACGCCAGCACACAGAGTCCTTCTGCCTACACCTGGATGCGAAGTGATCCAGGCCGAGACACCTGTTACACCATTGCACCAACGATTTCTCCTTCACCAGAAACGAGAAGTGCTTTTTATAGCACCTCCCTTCTCCGAGAAGGATACCCGCGGCCCTAGAGCAGCACTGTAGTACAGCATTCAGGCGACAATCCCCTGCCTCCCAACGGGTGGAAAGGCAGACCTCCTTCTCAAACTCCTCTTTGGTAAACTTGCATAAGTTTGGCTTGTACAGCTCACCCAGGAACTCTTCAGGGGAGATCCGTTTCTCCACCCTCTGCACGACAAGAGATTTACCCCATGCTGCTTCGGCCAACAGACCCACCTCTTCGAGCTTTTTATGCCCGAAGAAGGCATCCCGCTCAGCTCCCGATGGCGTGCGAACCAGAATGCCACCTTGCTGGCCAGGGCGCACAGTATGTACCCTGACACCCACGGCAGGCACCAGTTCCTCAACCACCTTTTTCTTCTGTGCCCCCACTGATTCTCCCTGCTTGCCCTTAACTACTAACGACCTCGTCTCAACTGGTGTGGCAGGTTCAACATCAGGTTTCTTAACCTGACCTTTGCCTCCCATACCACCAGAAACAGTGGCAGTGCTGGCTACCTGCGCATACGAAGGTCGCCCCTCGACACTCATCCCAACAGGGACTCTTAAAGACTTGCCGGTCCCACTTGGACCATCCCTGCCCTCTATCGACTTCCATTGCATTAGCAAATCCGAAGTCCGCCATACCCTTATGACAACCTGCTAACTCTAACAAGAGTTCCTCATATTTTGAGGAAATCTCAGTTAAAGGAACGCCTGCCTCGGGATGGTGGCCAATACAGAAGCCCCCATCTTCTTAACTTCCCTAAATATAGCTAAGACACTCGCCAAGGTTAAACCCTGAGCCTGGCTGATCTCTCGCATAAGTGGCGCTGGCCGCTCCATAGTCAAATGACTGGCACCATTAGAGCCCACATTGGCTTGCACCCGAAATAAATAACTGAACTTCGTAATTTTTTTTTAATATATTCTCTTTATTATATATATTCTATTATAATTACGGTTTTAGTTCTTTATTTACTATTAATAATACGGCCGCTGTCTTAAGCAGGGCTGCACCGTACTATCCGGATGAGAGTTTACTATGAACTACCACTCAGATCGAATCGAATGCCCGAAGAAGGTTTTGTTATTTTTAATATTTCAACACGGTCCCCCAATTGACTTGATTGGGCTTACATTCTTCAAGAGGTCAGCCGAATGCATTGGTTTTATTCTCCCTATTTCTCAATAGGTTAACCGAATGCATTGGTTCACTTTCCTTGTTTACTCTTTCGGTCATCGTTACTTTTATGGGTCACATAAAAGTGATGACGATAAGAATTTATGGTGTGCAATTGAAGAATGCAAACACAAGCAAGTATGGTGACACATTGTATATTTTTATTTTTAAGAATTACGACCAATACTTAACTCCTCCTTCCTTAGAGAAAGTTTTCTCCTGGAAATTTTGATTTGAGGGTTTCGTTTGTTTTTTTCCTTGCTCTTCTGTTAAGCTATCAATTTTAATTTTAATTTTACCGGTACTTCTGACATTCTTGTACATTACGATTCCAATGATACTTATACCAATAATAATTATTAACATGGATGTACCAGAGATTAAATAGGTTTTTACTTTGTGGTATTGAACTAATTCTAGGTTATGTCTATTTTCAATTTCTTGTAGTTCCTTAAATTTTGTAAACACCGTATTGATGGTGGCATTTTCTTTCATTATTTCTTCATAATAGAATTGAAATGTATAATTAGTTTCTTTGTTCTTAATTATAGCGTCATTGATTTTAATATTACAATTCTGAATATTAACAATAAGATTTCCAGCAAAAGTTAAATTTCTAGAGTCACAATTATTTTGTACGGTTACATTTTTAGCGTTTTTAATAATATAAGTTCTTTCGTTCAGATTAATAATTTCAAAATTATTATTGATCCTCATTAAACAATTTTGCTTACTAATACAATCATTTCTCTCTTTTAATTCGTTAACATTAATTTTCTCCTCGTTATATTTATACTCTTTTCCTTCGTTTACAATTACAACAAAGGGTTCTAAGTCAACTTCTTGTTTTTCTCGATTTGGTATTGGTACGATTATTTTAATTGGACGTGTTATAATCTCTTCTGGTATTTTCAAAGCTATAATAATGGCATCATCTGTATATTTCATTACCCCTGACTTAATATTTCTTAATTTGCTCCAATTCATATCTGTCATGATTAGTTCGTCCTTAGTGAGTAAGCTAGGGTGGGTTATTCCCATTTTCGCTGCAGCTATCGTGTCTAACAAATTATCAATTACTCTTTCTAACATCTGTAATCTAGTTAGTATTTCGGTTCGTTGTAGGCGTTTAAGTATCGTATTTTGTAACTGTTGGTTTTCATTCTGATAGCGTTCTATTTCTTCCCTATCTCTCAAAACTAAGTCTCTTATGTTTTTTATGTTTCCGTTTAATTGAGTATTAATTTTGATTTGCTTGTTTAGTTCCTGAATTGCATTCTGATTGTTAGTGTCAGTAGCTTTTATGTGTTCTTCTATTTCTTCCCTATCTGAGTTGTCCATAGTACCGAACAACCATTTCTGAGCCGTTCCTACTATATTTACGAGACCTCTTTTTGATCTTGTCTTATGAGGCATGATACTATGTATTTTTGTAAAAATTGTATTACATTCCTTTCTTATTTCTGAGTCTTGTCCTACAATTTCAAATTTTTTTATTTCCTGTAAGGTGTCTATCAACATTTTTATTTTTACTATGTGGATGATGGTTTGGGTTTGGTTGATGATTTCTCCTTCACCCATGCTTATCGTTGTGAATCCGTTGTCACTTTCGATTGGTGTTATTACAAGTGCTGCTTGTACTAGGTTCATTGGTGTCATCAGGAGTAGCAGCATCAGTGTGAGTACCTACAAATTGTCTTGGTCGTTTAATATTTGATGTATGTACTCTATCTAGGTTTTTAAATCGAAAATTGGGTTCATTTTTGTGTCTCACATGTTTATAATTCTTTATATAACCAAATGATCTTCTTTCTATATAATCTTCCCTATCTTGGTTCCTTTTGTTTATAACCTTGGTTTTTTTCATTTTTAGCTTGGTTACTAATGCTTCTATATTTGTATGTTGAGCCTGTTCTGGTGACATACCTATCGTAGTATGATACCTTTTGTTATAGATTTGAAAAGCTCTAAACATTTTGGTATTTACTGATTCTGCCTGGTTCATGCTAAGTAGTATCTCAGCTATAGTACTATGTAAGCGTTCAACGTCTGCATTGCCTGTATGTGAGTTCGGTTTAGTGAAATGCACTTCGATATTTCGTTCCCTAAGAAATTCTCTGATGTATGTTGTATTAAACTCGTTATCCGTAATTATTTTATAGGGTGGACCTTCTCTAGTTAAATGTTCTGTGATAGCGTCTGTTTTGTGAATGTGATTTTTACTTTCAAGTCTGTATACATACCCTTTCTTTGTCAGCTTGTCAATCATTGTCAAAAAAATGTGTTTATGAAAATGGTAGATATCTATGTGAACTATTTCGTTAGGTTTACTAGGTGTTTCTGTTACTTTGAATTTCCCTTGAATAGGTTTCCTCTCGTATTTAGCCTTTTGACATACGTCGCAATTGTTTATAATTTGTGTAATTATCCTTGTAAGTTTAGGGTAGTAAATCTGTTGTTTTAACGTATTGTAGGTCTCTATGATTCCTGAGTGTTGACTTTCCCTGATATGGTATATGGAGACCTGTTTCCTAACTTCCTCCTCCGTCCTTAAGTCTCTAACTCTCCGTGTTAGTTTAATCAATTTAACCTTTCTATTTCCTGACTGCAAGTTCATGAGTAACCGTTGAATTTTGTTAAAGTCAGATTCTTGTACTTCAGAATAAATACCGCTAACTCCTGGGGCAATTTCTTTTAGTTGTTCTGTTATCGTCTCAATAGGGTCCGAGGCTCTGATATATAAAATTCTTTTACCATTTAGTGTTTCCACTTTTGGTTCTTTGTCATAACTCACAATAATTTGTTGTTTATATATATTGACAATACCTTCTTTAATAGGTATGTGATCAGATTGTCCTTCCGCTGTCGATTGACCCGTTCTGCTATCAGAAATTTGATTCACTTCATTGTTTTCTTTCTCAATTCTACTTAAAAAGTCGGCCACTCGATTTTCTTGACCTTTGAGATATTCAATATCGTAATCAAATTCTTGTAATTTAAGTAACCATCGTTGGTTGCGTTGTGAGAACTCTGCACCATTATATTTTTTATTCAAATATTTTATGGGGAGATGATCAGTTGTGATCTTGAATTTATTTCCCCACAGATAGGGTCTTAGTTTGGATACACTCCAGACAATGGCTAGAAATTCTTTATCGGTTACGGAATAATTTCTTTCATGCTCGTTCAGAGTCCTAGAGATATAGCAAACCGGTTGTTTGTCCTGTGTTAGGACAGATCCGATGGCAAAGTTACTGGCATCGGTGTATAAATGAAATGGTTTTTCGAATTCTGGAAATTTTAGGATTGGTTGTGTTATCAATTTGTTTCGGAGTGTTTCAAACGCATTCACGTATTCAGGATCACTAATATTTATTTTGGTGTCCTTTTTGAGATACCTAGTCATTGGATATGCAATTTTTGCATAATCCTGAATGAATTTCCTGTAGTAGCCAGAGGCTCCTAAAAAACTTCTAAGTTGTTTTTCTGTGTGGGGTAGTGGGAGGTTTCTGATTATACTGATCTTATTACCATTAGGCATTATTCCCTTTGGTGTTAATATGTGACCTAGGAATTCGGTTTCCTTCTTGAGGAATGAACATTTGCTAATTTGTAGTTTTAAATTATGTTTCTGCAAAACTCGAAGGATGTCTCTGAGGTTTTTCATATGTTCTTTTAGGGACGTGGAGAATATCAAAATGTCATCTAAATAAACGACACAAATTTTGTTTATATATTCTCTTAGTATGTGGTTCATTAGTCGCTGAAAAGTGGCTGGTGCATTTTTAAGTCCAAAAGGCATACGGACATACTCGTATAATCCTTGTGGAGTAATAAACGCAGTTTTCGCTATGTCAGCTGGGTGCATCAAAATTTGATGGTAACCTTTTGCTAAGTCAAGCGTCGAGAAATAGACCGCTTTTCCTAACTTATCGAAGAGGTTTTCTATATTTGGCAGAGGAAATCTGTCATCTTCAGTAATTTCATTTAAAGCCCTATAGTCAACACAAATGCGGTACTGTACTTGACCATCTTTGTCTGGCTTTTTAGCAACTACAACGATCGGAGAAGCATGTCTACTCATGCTTCTTCTTATGATACCTTGTTTTTCCATCTCTTTGATTTGCTTAGCTACTTCTTCTTCGTGTTTCTTTGGTAATCGGTAACTTTTTGCATGTAGTGGTTTGTCTTCTTTAAGGTGAATTTCATGTTTTATTTCCGAGGTATGAGTTAACATGTCGCCTTCCTTATATTGGATGTTTCTAAATTCGTCTAGCAGTGAGGTCAATGCTGTCGTTTCTTCGCGATTAAGGCTGCCGAAGTCAGGATTGCCTTCCTCTAGGTAGTTGCATGCCAACTCGTGTCCTCGTTCTATCTTTAGAATGGTCTGATTTTTTAAAGTTATAGTTCCTTTCTCAAAATCAATGGTTTCAATGATATTTTTAAGGACATCCATTCCTAGGAGTATCGTATAGTTTTTATTTTCTAAAGCCTGAGCGTAAGCTTTAATAAAAGTATTATCGCTGTAACCGAATTCTTTTGGTATTGGAAACTGAATTATTGCAGTATTCCTGATTACACTACTATTAATGGTCTTTATCTCTAGCTGTCGGGTGTCTAGAATTTTATACGGTGTCATGTCGAGTTTACTAGTATTTATGATAGTCATAGCACTGCCAGTGTCTACTAAAATATAGTGTCGTTGGTTCTGAATTTCAGTGGCGACTGTCATTAATTGTCCGAGGCTCAGTTCAGAAAAACCGGCGGTTCTACTGAGTTAATGTCCTGACGGATCGGTTCCTGACTTGTTTGGATATTATTGGTATCCATTGGTTCTAGTCTATTCTGTCTATTCTGTATGGAGTGGTTCTGGAAAGGTCTCTGTGAAGTAGTGTGATTTTGGTAACGATACTCATTTTGTCTAAACCTTCCCGAATGATTTTGTCCACCAAAATTATTATTGTGACCATTATTGTAACTGGGTCGTCGTTCCTTGTCGGGGAGACTAAACCTATGATTTTTGTTTTGGTTATTGTAATTTGCCGTGGTTCTAACTATTTCACTATTCCTTAAATTTCCATTATCGTATCCTATGTAGGAGAATAAAATACTCTTTATTTCATGTAAATCATACAGATTCCTAATTTCTCTGGCTAAATTCCCTATTGTTAATTCTCGTATTTTGTTTATTATAATATTATAGTACAATAGTTTTTCTTGTTCCTGATTGTCACAGAATACTACATATGTATTTACTTTGCTTAAAAGGTATTCTAATTTATTGGTCAAATCATATATTGAACTCACTTTCATATTGCTGATTTCCTTCGTAAGATCGCTGCTGCTGATGACCGGTCGATAGTGTTGTTTAAATAACTCCTTCGCCTGTTCCCACGAAGTGACTCCATTGATGATCAGTAGGTCCATAGCTCGACCTTTGATTTTCACTTGTTGTATGATGTTCCAGGTGGCTTGGTAATCTCCAATAGTATTCCGAAGGTGGTTCTCTATCATTACGATGAAGTGCATTAGGGATTCGCTATCCCCATCGAATTCGGGTAAGTATTGAATTTCCCGTAACACGTTGCTCCCATGACTCGGCTGTGGTATTCTCGCCACTATAGCCATTATACTATTTAGGATATCCCGGTTGGATACCTCAGGGATGACGTTTGGATTTTCTGCCATATTTCCCGTTTCACTATTACTATATGCCAACAACTTCCACTACGGTTTTAGAAGGGTTTCACTATACACAATCTTTTCCCGTGTTTTTTTTTTTTTTTTTTTTTTCGTTCGTCGAAAATTGCGGTTAAGGAAATGCGAACTGAACTTTCTCAATGTGGATCAGGATAGTTGTACCTGATCCTACCGACTGCGCCAAATAAATAACTGAACTTCGTAATTTTTTTTTAATATATTCTCTTTATTATATATATTATATATATTCTATTAATAATACGGCCGCTGTCTTAAGCAGGGCTGCACCGTACTATCCGGATGAGAGTTTACTATGAACTACCACTCAGATCGAATCGAATGCCCGAAGAAGGTTTTGTTATTTTTAATATTTCAACACGGTCCCCCAATTGACTTGATTGGGCTTACATTCTTCAAGAGGTCAGCCGAATGCATTGGTTTTATTCTCCCTATTTCTCAATAGGTTAACCGAATGCATTGGTTCACTTTCCTTGTTTACTCTTTCGGTCATCGTTACTTTTATGGGTCACATAAAAGTGATGACGATAAGAATTTATGGTGTGCAATTGAAGAATGCAAACACAAGCAAGTATGGTGACACATTGTATATTTTTATTTTTAAGAATTACGACCAATACTTAACTCCCGCGACGTGGCGCCTGTGGGAAGAGCCGACTTGACATCAGCCGAAGCTTTAGTCAAACGCGCTCTAGCCACAGGAGGACCCATCACCTTTGGCAGACTACCTCTGCTGCTCGCCGCCACGACTGCATCAGCCGGCAAAGGCAGCAACAGCACACGCCTCCTTCGAGACTACCTTCTCGGAAGTAAGCGGCTTCTTGGCCACCAAAGAGTCCGGACCTGAAGAGTTTGCCGGAGCACACTTTTCAACCGGCCTTTTTCTGGCCTTACCCGCCCCCGCACCGCTCTTCGTCTTCATCACAGAGTCATCTACCATGGAGGCCGAGGCCGGCGCCAAGGATTCCCGGCGCGCCTTCCTCGTCTTCTTCTCCTTCTTCTTCCTCTTTCCATCCTCTACCACCGGCGGACTCTTCAAAAAGAAATTCCGCGGCGGGGCAACTGCCTCACTCTCGCAGTCGGAGAAGAAGCCCACAAAGGCACCCTCCCTCCGACCACCACTACAACCATCCTCCATATGTTGCTCCAACAACACTAAGTGCTAAATACACTAAATAAGTATAATAACAACTCACCCAGTATCACGTGTTACGGCGTAAACAAGTTTCGCGTAAACAAGTTCCCGATAGTGCGGAAAAAAAAATAAAAATTCCACACGCACAAAGACTAACTAAATAACCACGCTGCGGTGGCTTATCGCTAAACTACAAAAACGCTATTCACTGCACTAGCTAAGAAACACGACTGCTCGCTTCGAGTCCTCACAGCGGAATCGTATATAGGGACAGAAAGTCGAAAAGTGTGCTTAACGTGAATACCCGGCCAATTATTGGCAAACTTCACGGTGGGCCTACCCACAAAAACAGAGTCAAATTATGCGTTGACCACCGCCCTGAGGAGGTATTCACCACCCCAGTAACAATTTAGTGACGCTTAAGGGCGACCACAAACCTTGCTGGGGGCGAGGCCTATCTAAAACCTCTAGCATCCACAGATCCTGGATGTTATAGGATCTTAGGATGCTATATGCGCCCGCGATTTTGGGAAACCACAGCCACCATGATACTCCCACTAATGGGCCTACCTCTTGATAGCACGGAAAAGAAATATCCTTTCCGGGGCCTGCTATCTCCCATTGTACCAGAATATAGCCTCTGGTCAGGCTTTCGCAACCGTGAGGTCACTTCTAGATAAGTGTCTTAACACTCAAGGCCTAGCAACCATTTAGATGATGCACTTCGAATCAGTTAGTCGAGGCAGTGACCAATGATCGAAATGCATCATCTACACAAAAATACAACACAGACAACACAATTCTGCCCGGAAATCCCAGCAAGGTCAGACCGAGGCATGCACTAACCAAATCGTTCCATACCACTACCGAAAAATCCCATTGCAGGAGAGTGAAAGTACGTAACACATGCACTCATCTCTACCGAAAATCCCCAGAAAGCGAAGGCAAACTGGCATACCTAAAAACAAGGGTATATATATACATATACATATATATATATATATATATATATATATATATATATATATATATATATATATATATATATCTGGTCTCTCTCTCTATATATATATATATATATATATAGATATATATATAGACACTCGCAACAACAGCTAGAATGGCACCGAGACAGTTGGAAAGAGTCCGTTGCATCAGTTAATCCGGAACTGCAGAAATTAAAATACGTAAGTTCAAACACACATTCATTTTTTTCTCTTACGAGTATTTATTTTACATCCGTCATGCCATCTGCCCTGAGACTCCAACAAAATTTGCATAAGCAAATAACAAAGGATCTTGAAAATTTCGGAAAACGAATGATTAAGGAGCGCACCAGGAATTACATCGTCAACAGGATTTCTGTGCTGGACGCAAATTATAAAAGAAGCGCCCAGCTAAACATCGATGGAATTTCTGAGATCGAACCTGGAAAGGAACATGAATTAGAAGAAATTTTCGACAAAATCAGAGAAACGTACATGGATTACAAGACAGCGTTAATGGACAAAATACCAACGGTTACAGAACCGGGAAGTGCTAGTTTAAGCAATACTAATATAAGCGAAAACAAAATACGTTTACCAAAAATAAACCTACCAATTTTCACCGGCGATTACCAATCTTGGAGATCCTTCCATGATATGCTTGTGTCATTAATCAAAACGAATGCGACATTGACAGATGTAGAAAAATTGCAAATCAAGTTTAAGTGGTTGTTGAACGATTGTTGCAACACCTAACCATTGACAATGGAAATTTTAAGCCAGCGTGGGAAATTCTCACTTCTCGGTACGACCACAAACGCGTCCTTGTCAATGCGCAACTGAACACTTTCTTCGGGCAAGAAAACATCGTTCATGAGACTGCGCCAAGCTTAAAGAAACTGTTGGACACGTCAGTAGAATGTAGGCACGCTTTAAAAAACCTTGGTATACCGGTTGAACATTGGGACGTAATAATAGTTTTTGTGCTTACTAAGAAGTTACCGATGATAACTCAACATCTATGGGAAGAAAAATTAGGTACAGATAAGGAACCGCCGAAATTCAAAACATTACAAGAATTCCTCGAAAGCAGGTTTAGGACGTTAAAGGCCGTTGGTCAACAACAGGCTGCAGAAGGCAGCAAGCTTAGTAAGCCACCTATAAAAGCTAAAACTTTTCACGTGAAACAAGCACAAAAAGCACAATACAGTTGCAAGGTCTGCAACAAAGTGGCACACTCAGTGCAAAAGTGCGGTCGTTTCATAAATATGGACATCTCGTCCCGACAAAATATGGTACGGAGGATAGGAGTATGTGAGAACTGTTTGGCTTACAGCCACACAACACACCAATGCCCAAGCAGAGTTCGGTGTTTTTTCTGCCACCAACCTCATCCCTCCTTACTACACGATAACTCCAATCCTTCATATACCAATAATATTCATCAAAATTTACGCACACTAAACACACCACACCACACTACACATCCAGCACCTAATACATCAAACACAAACACTACACAAACAAATGTTTTAGCAACGGCTCAATCATTCACACCCTCGCAAGTAGGTTATTTCTTAGCGACACAGAAGGTCAACACAGAAGTATAATTGGCCACTACACTTGTAAAGGTTAGATCCGCTTCCCAATTTGATGTCGTACTTCGAGGTCTGATCGATCCAGGTTCAGAGGCCTCTTTTATAACGGAGAAAGCTGCCAGGCGTCTGGGCTTTACAGCCAAAAGAACCTTTGTTGAGGTTTCGGGGTTAGGGAAGGTTAGCAGTGGCGCGTCTCATGCCTATGTCGAACTTACCCTCAAGGCATAACACACGGGCTACGAGACAAGTACCCGCGAATTGATTTTCAATTCACTGACTGGCCGTCTGCCGGCCTACGAACTCACACCAGATAGATGGAATCATCTTCGGGGCCTCTCTCTGGCCGATCCAGCTTTCCACAAACCAGCGGAAATCGATTTATTATTGGAAGCTAATATCTTTGCAGAGATAATACTTCCACAAGTGGTTCGCGGGAAAGGGGCACTTACACCAGTTGCCCAGAATACATTGTTTGGTTGGATTTTGGTGGGCAAAGTTCATCTCCAACCATTCGAAACTTCAACCAAGCAGTTGAGGTCAGCAGACAACTTCAAAAATTCTGGGAGATCGAAGAAACACCGTATAAGCCAAACGAAACGACTGAAGACAAAGACTGTGAGGCATTTTTCCTAGCTACCACCGAGAGATTGTCGAACGGAAGATATCAGGTAGCGATACCGTTAAAAGGGAGGAACAGACCTGCGCTTGGATCCTCGAAGCAAGGCGCCTTGCGTAGGTTTGTTCAATTAGAACGATGATTCCGAATCAACACAAAGATAAAGGACGAATACAAAAAGTGTATGCAAGAATACTTACACCTCGATCATATGGAGGAGGTCGACGTCAATGATGAAATACTCAGCACACCATATCAAGGAGTCCAGTACAACCACGAAACTCCGAGTTGTATTTGACGCGGCGGCTAAGACTTCGGATGGAACGTGTCTAAACCAACACATGATGACAGGACCTAAGACGCAAAGTGATATTATAGGCATTGTCCTTGGGTGGAGACGACATAAATACACATTTACGGCGGATATTGAAAAAATGTACCGCCAAATCCGTGTTGACCCCAAGGACTCATACTATCAATTGATACTTTGGCGTGATTGCGATACGGACCCCATCAAGATCTATCGTCTCAAGATGGTTTCGAGTTGTCACCCTGCAAACAGCCAATGGTCAACTTAAGCGGCCTATAACGAAAGTTCGTTCCTTACCGTGCAACGAGGTCTACAGCAGAACATCCCTAGGGGATCAGCAAACAACACCACCTTCATAGGATCTACAAAAATAAAACAAAAACGTCGACATTAAACGAACATCATACTCAAATGACAAATTCTGCACTACACAATAATAATAACAACACATTTCGTATGGCACTATCTAATATCACAACACAAATATTAATTTAATACTGGAATCTAATGCAACGTTAAGCAAAGCATGTACAGCACACTGCATTAACGCATGCTTACAATGATGCATCTTCACAACACATTTAGCATACAAATCATCGGCAAATGTGACAGTTCAGCGTACTAAATAACTAGCCATCACATTTTACTCGTCACATTTGTATGCACATATGTAAATATGTATCAAAAAATCAAAAACATGCATACAAAGCCACGAACGTATAAACAAAACCATAGCGACGCGATGCACCCAAAACTTAAAACACACACAGTATCACGTCGCCCTATCCCCCCTTTTTTTATTACACACTTGTTTCTCACTTTAAAAAGCCAAAAAACGTTTAATAATATTAAATTTCAAGTCTCTCTTATAGGCAATAATTATTTATGCATCAAAGGAACAATCAGAGCACTACACTACACTACAGTTACACTACACAACACCTATTCCTATGCATGTACAAATATGTACAATCACCTAAATTTGCAACACGAATAGGAATAACAATAAAACATATCCAAGCACTTGAATGCATTTGCGTTCCATTAAGGCTTGGAAAAACACACTTTGTCGCAAGTACATTCAATATTACAAACACATTATGGCCCACATAGAGTTAACATTTTATATTTTAAAATTTAACTAACTCACATGGTATCCTCGCTAATAATTGTATTTTTCTGTCTTCAACATCTGTGTGAAAACACAGCACAGTACAAAACATCACACGAATCAGAATACTAACATCTACGTTCACCACGCGCCACAAGTCAGCAGAGAAAATAATAACACACACACAATAATAAAACACCTGCCGGCATGGCACGTAATCTCAATGAGGAAAAACGAGAGGGAAACATACACTCGAAACGAAGATCAACGAATGGTATCCTCGCTAATAATCCGCCATTACGAATAAGTGAGTTCGAGGCCGTCAAATACGGTTGGTGTCTTCGATACAGAAAAGAGTTGTTCGATTATGAGGCAAACTCCGTTCTCGGCCGGGGAGGATGTTGGAGAATAAATTCAACTATAATCCAATATTGAATTGATTGAGTTATATAATCAATTATTATTTATTTAATCTACTTTATCAGTTCACTACCTTATCAACTAATGTACTAAACTTAGCGTAACTTAACGCAACTAAAACTAGAACTAGATGTCAAATGAAAATTAGTAAATGAATTGCTTAGAGATCAGTCGTTGTGAGTCAGTTTTTAAAGAAGCTGCTTACGCGATTTTTAAGACGTCCTTGATGCCGCTCAAGGGTAAATTATCCTTGAATCGGCCTCCAGTTGTTGAGCTGCCGGAGTGAGTCTAAGATACGTGACGGAAGTCAGTTTCAGCATCTGACTGGAGCGAGTGCCGGAATGTTCAGGTTCTAAGTGCCCGCGAACTAAAGGCTCTGTTGGAGAGTGGCGTTCTTTCCAGGTGGCAGTTGTGTTGGGGGGAGAGCAGCAAAGGAAGAGTAACTTTTGAGTTCCTTCCTGAAGTTGCTTATGCGTGTGGGCGGGAGTGTCTGGACTCACTCTATGCGGGCTGTCTACTGACTGGTCATGGTTCACTAAATGCATTCCTGCATAAAAGGGCCCTAGCTGCCTCGGCGGAGTGCTCGTGTGGTGCACCGAGAGAAGATTGGAGACATGTACTAATAGAGTGTCAGTAGATCACTCTGCGATGGGTGTAGTGTGTGGGTAGGTGACACTAGGGATTTCACCCGTGTTCTTTTCTCAAGGGAGACGGCTGAGAATCTAGCCATCTTTGCCGAACAAATCTTTCGGACACGGAGGCAATAATGGCAATGTTGTCCTTGTAGTAGAAACTGCTGTTTTACAAGGGGTTCTCTTAGCGCTGGCCTCAGTTTGTGGTGCTCGAGTCATAAAGAGTCCTGGCTATATGAGGTTGGCGCAGGTCTTAGAGTAGTCTGCGGTTATATGCTTCCAGAACTCCCGATTTACTGGCAGGTTGGACTTAGTCCATAACCTCCTTGAAACTTGCAGATGGTGGATGTTTGTCGGGAGGGAGGCAGTGCAGTTCTCATCCTGACCCACTCGGATCCCATTTGGGGGTTCTCCCCAACATTGCTTGTTACTAGGCAACATTTGGGCTGGAACTGTGATAAGTTGTCGTGTGGGGCATGGGGTGCTTGTTCATGTGGTCGGTGATGCATCGACCTCGCAATTAATGCGTCGGTTACGGCGGTGTATAGCGCCAGTGGTTCTATGCGCAAACTAACCGGTTCTTCGAGTAGTAGTAGTTTTGTTGTCCTTGTTTTTAGGTATGCCAGTTGTGTTGTGTTACGTACTTGCACTCTCCAGCAATGGGATTCTTCAGTAGTGGTGCTGAACGATTTTGTTGGTGCAGGCCTCGGTCTGACCTTGTTGGGATTTCCGGGCAAAATTGTGTTGTGTAGATGATGCAATTCGACCATTGGTCACTGCCTCGACTAACTGATTCGAAGTGCGTCATCTAAAAGGTTGCTAGGCCTTGATCGTTAAGGCACTCATCCAGAAGTGACCTCACGGTTGCGAAAGCCTGACCAGAGGCTATATTCTGGTACAGTTATCTGGTGGAGTTATCTGTCTCCGGAAAGCATAGTTGGTGCCGTTAGGCTTCCAACCTCCTATTCCATGCTATCAAGAGGTAGGCCCCCTAGTGGGAGTATCATGGTGGTTGTGGTTGCCCAAAATCGCGGGAGCATATAGCATCCTAAATGATCTAGGATCTATGCTAGAGGTGCTAGATAGGCCTCGCCCTTAGGAAGGTTTGTGGTCGCCCTTAAGCGTCAATAAATGTCTACTGGGGCATTAAATACTTCCTCAGGCCGGTGGTCAACGCTTAATTTGATTCTGCTATTGTGGGTAGGCCCACCGTGAAGCGATCAGTCGTGTTTTTATGTCGTGCACTGTAATTAGTGAGGATAGTTTAGCTGATAAGCCACTGCAGCGTGGTAGCTTAGTGCGTCTGTGAAATTTTTTCCACACTAACGGGAAGCTGCTTACGCGAAACTTGTTTGCGCCATAGCACGTGCAGTTCTTGGTATTGGGTGAGTTTATTTATATATTGAGTGTGTGTTGGAGCAGCAAATGGAGGAGGAGAATGCCCTCACCTCCGACTGTGAGAGTGATGCTGTTGCCTCCGATGTCCCCCTTTGGATTTTTTTTGAGGAGTCCAACGGTGGCAGCGGTGGGCAAGAAGAAGAGGAAGATGACTCTACGATGGAGACGGAGAGCGTTGCGGAGGCGGGTAAGGCCAGAAAAAGGCCGGTTGAAAAGGGGGCTCCGGCAAACTCTTCAGGTCCGAACTCTTTGGTGGCCAAGAAGCCGCTTACTTCCGAGAAGGTAGTCTCGAAGGAGGCGTGTGGTGTTGCTGCCTTTGCCGGCTGATGCAGTCGTGGCGGCGAGCAGCAGTGGTAGTGTGCCAAAGGTGATGGGTCCTCCTGTGGCTAGAGCGCGTTTGACTAAAGCTTCGGCTGAAGTCAAGTCGGCTCTTCCCACAGGCGCCACGTCGCGGGTGCAAGTCACTGTGGGCTCTACTGGTGCGAATGCTTTGCCTATGGAGCAGCAAGCGCCACCTATGCGAGAGATCAGGCAGGCTCAGGGTTTAACCTTGGCTAGTGTCTTAGCTATATTCAGGGAAGCTAAGAAGATGGGGGCTTCTGTTATTGGCCACCATTCCGAGGAAGGCGTTCCTTTAACTGAAATTTCCTCAAAATATGAGGAGCTCTTGTTAGAGTTAGCAGGGCGTCATAGGGGTAGGGCGGACTTCGGATTTGCTAATGCAATGGAAGTCGATATAGGGCAAGGATGGTCCAAGTGGGACCGGCAAGTCTTTAAGAGTCCCTGTTGGGATGAGTGTTGCCACTGTTTCTGGTGGTATGGGAGCCAAAGGTCAGGTTAAGAAATCTGATGTTGGTCGTTAGAAGTTAAGGGCAAGCAGGGAGAATCAGTGGGGGCACAGAAGAAAAAGGTGGTTGAGGAACTGGTGCCTGCCGTGGGTGTCAGGGTGCATACTGTGCGCCCTGGCAAGCAAGATGGCATTCTGCTCCGCACGCCATCGGTAGCTGAGAGGAATACATTCCTCGGGCATACAAAGCTCGAAGAGGGGGGTTTGTTGGCCGAAGCAGCATGGGGTAAATCTCTTGTCGTACAGAGGGTGCAGAAACGAATCTCCCCTGAAGAGTTCCTGGATGAACTACATAAGTTAAACATATGCAAGTTTAATAATGAGGAATTGGAATAGGAGGTCTGCCTTTCCACCCGTTGGGTGGCAGGGGATGGTCGCCTTAGGAGAAGGGAGGAGCTATATAAAGCACTTCTCGTTTCTGGTGAAGGAGAAGTCATTGGTGCAGTGGTGTAACCGGTGTCTCGGCCTGGATCACTTTGCATCCCGGTGTAGGCAGAAGGACTCTGTGTACTGGCGTTGTGGACAGTCGGGGCACTCTAAGCGAAATTGTAGTAATTCCATTCATTAGCGCGATTGTGACTTCAGGGGAAACCCGACTGGACACTTTATTCTAAGCATGGATTGTCTACTCTATGCTGCGGCAGTGGCCAGGGCAAGTGCTCGACACTAAAAATGTCTCTTAAATTAATTCAAAGTAATGTAAATGAAATTCAAATAAAGTAAATGACGTAAATACTGTGTGTTCCCTGATAGGCTCAAGTGAATGGAGTGTGTGTGAATGTTGAGGGTAGCTTTGGTAGGCTGATTTTATGCAGCTTTTGCTTCAAGCATGCCGTGGACATTGAACCGTTCTTGGCATACCTCGATGAGCTGCTACGGATGAATGGGAATAGCGCTGCGATTTTTGGCATTGACGCTAATGCAGTCTCCCCTTTGTGGTTCAGTAAAATGACAGGACGCACGTCCCAATTTAACAGTACCATCAGGGGGGAACTGCTAAGCGAATGGATAGCCGTTAATCCCAAACGGGCAAAGTGATATTGATGTGATCCTGGCAAATATGACGGCGCTTCGTAGCTTTGATTTTCAGTGGTGCATCTGGCGTTCTGAGGGGGGTGAGTGATCACAGCCTCATGGAGGTTGAGATTGTTCGCTCCAGTGGTACGCTAGATGTGCAGGAAAATTGGAATGAGAAGCGCAGGCTTGAACTTTCAAGAAAGGTCACATCAACACCACTTGAGGCCTTTCAACGTTTGGGTATCGATGGTAAGGTTGCTCTCATCAATGAATGTATGTGGGATGTCAACGACCGACTCTTTCCAAGAAGCCGTATGGTGAATCGGAAAAGGGTTAAGTGGTGGACATCTGAGTTGAATGTGAAACGTAATCAGGTTAGGATATTGCGAATGTATTTCCAAACCTGTAGACGTCACGGATTTGCCGACGTGGCTCAGGCAAAGCTTGCTTATGCAGGCATGCTTTGGCTGAATACAAGAGTATGCTTGTCCGCAGTAAGAATGAGAATTGCAGGACCGTGTTTTTCGGAAAAAAGGAAATCCTTGGAGCTTGGGGCCATCCTTCATGAGGGCCAAGTGCTCACATCATGGAGGGACTGTGTATCTGTCTTGATGGGTACTTTCTTTCCCAGAGCCATTGGTCCGATTGATCCACTTAAATCGAGGAAGTCACCAGGATTCGACGGACTGAATGGAGGGATGGTGAAAGTTATCTGGACAGTGGTTGCCGAATACTTGATGGCTCTTTACTCGTGCTGTGTCAGGGAGAATTATTTTCCCCTAGAATGGAAATGTGCAAAGGTGATAGTTCTGCTGAAGTCTAATGATAGGGTGAGGACCAATCCTCGCTCCTATCATGGCATCAGTCTCCTTCCTGTACTTGGAAAGGTGCTGGAAAGAGTCTTGGTGGACAGACTGATGCAGCTCATCCCTGGGCAGTCTTCATTCCAGTTAGGTTTGAAACCAGGGCGCAGTGTCCAAGATGCTTGGCTCTGCGTTAAGGACACTGTTGACGGATCTGCTGGGAAGTATGTCCTTGGTATCTTCATTGACTTCAAGGGTGCTTTCGATTGGCTTGACTGGGCAGGTGTGCTGCGGAGGTTGAGCGAGGTAGGGATTAGTGAGGGTACCATCTGGACGAGCTATTTTTCAAACAGGTCAGCTCGCGTTGTCAATGCATTTGACAGTGTGATGGTAGGTGTTGAGAGGGGATGTCCTCAGGGATCTGTTGCTGGTCCATATATTCATACTGGTAGTCTGCTGGAGAATAAATTCAACTATAATCCAATATTGAATTGATTGAATTATATAATCAATTATTATTTATTTAATCTACTTTATCAGTTCACTACCTTATCAACTAATGTACTAAACTTAACGTAACTTAACGCAACTAAAACTAGAACTAGATGTCAAATGAAAATTAGTAAAAGAATTGCTTAGAGATCAGTCGTTGTGAGTCAGTTTTTAAATAAAGAACCCCAATTTGTTATTATAACGTTTTCAGAACATATAGCGTTTCATTTTCACACATATATCGTGTCCGCTAGTCCCATCAAGAACAAAGGGCTCATTTTGTTCCCACACAGCATTTTGCTTAATGACATTGTTCTTCGAAGCCATTTTTTAGATAAAGCAGATATCCGTGTGTGTAACTAAAAAAAAAGTTAATTAAACATTAACATTTTTATAAAAAATAACATTTCTTAATTTGTACAACATTTATACAACAATTGTTCAATTCAAGTAAGTTTAAGAAGTGCAAGACGGTTTTCCTCGTCGTGAAATTTAAAAAACTTATAAATCAACCACACATTTTCCATCGTTGGATTAATATATATATATATATATATCTATATACACTCGCAACAACAGCTAGAACGGCACTGAGACAGTTGGAAAGAGTCCGTTGCATCAGTTAATCTGGAACCGCAGAAATTAAAATACGTAAGTTGAAATACACATTCATTTTTTTTTCTCTTACGAGTATTTATTTTACATCCGTCGTGTCATCTGCCCTGAGACTCCAACAAAATTTGCATAAAAAATAACAAAGGGTCTTGAAAATTTCGGAAAACGAATGATTAAGGAGCGCACCAGGAATAACATCGTCAACAGGATTTCTGTGCTGGGGCAGATTATAAAAGAAGCGCCCAGCTGAACATCGATGGAATTTCTGAGATCAAACCTGGAAAGGAACATGAATTAGAAGAAATTTTCTAAGCAATACTAATATAAGCGAAAACAAAATACGTTTACCAAAAATAAACTTACCAATTTTCACCGGCGATTACCAATCTTAGAGATCCTTCCATGATATGTTTGTGTCATTAATCAAAACGAATGCGACATTGACAGATTTAGAAAAATTGCACTACTTAAAATCAAGTTTAAGTGATTGTTGAACGATTGTTGCAACACCTAGCCATTGACAATGGAAATTTTGAACCAGCGTTGGAAATTCTCACTTCTCGGTACGAACACAAATACGTCCTTGTCAATGCGCAACTGAACACTTTCTTCGGGTAAGAAAACATCATTCATGAGACTGCTCCAAGCTTAAAGAAACTGTTGGACACGTCAGTAGAATGTAGGCATGCTTTAAAAAACCTTGGTATACCGGTTGAACATTGGAACGTGATAATAGTTTTTGTGCTTACTAAGAAGTTACGATGATAACTCAACATCTATGGGAAGAAAAATTAGGTACAGATAAGGAACCGAAGAAATTCAAAACATTCCAAGAATTCCTCGAAAGCAGGTTTAGGACATTGGAGGCCGTTGGTCAACAACAGGCTGCAGATTGCAGCAAGCTTAGTAAGCCATCAACAAAAGCTAAAACTTTTCACGTGAAACAAGCACAAAAAGCACAATACAGTTGCAAGGTCAGTCACTCATAGACCTTCGAGTAGTGCAGTTCGCGAGTGATTAGTGTTTAGAAAAATAAAAAATAAGACTTGCAGTTATCAAGTGCGAAACTTGCCGCGAGTTTATATAACAGACGAGTGGCCGAATAGGTAGGGTCAGTGCTTCAGTCGTTCACAGACCTCCACCAAGTGCAGACGTGTTTCGGCTTAGTGCGAACATAGACAGTTCAAGTGTGTAAAGTGGTGCAACAAGTTACAAGACCCGATAGCGTCGCGGTAGAGTGATCGCCGGTGACTTCGCGGTGCCGGGTACGAATCCCGAAGTGAAATCGAAATCTTCCTATTTTTTCAAATTAAATAAAAAACAGACACTAAATGCGAAAAAAAGTGCGATGGAGCAAGTGGAGCGACCCGAGCTCGAAAAATGGTGACGTAACTTCCACTACGGTCTTTAACATTAAAAACGGTCTGAAACAGGGGGCCATCGGTTCCCCGATCTTGTTTTCTATATTCACTGCAGATCTTATAGGTTCCATGCCGCACTTAATTGCGTACGTCGACGACCTAGTTGCGTACAGATCAGGTCCGAAGGTCGAGGTAATAAACAGCTATTGGTGCAGTGTTCCAGAGAGTGTATACGGTCAACGATGTTAGTAGGCCGACTCACGATCTGGAGAACAGAGCCCTGCTAAACCACTTCTATCTCCGCAATGAGATAAGTCAATGGCGATCAGAGAATCCAGGTTTCACCAGGTTCAATGACGAGAACATAGCACATAGTGCCGTCGCCAATAATGGGAATCACATCTTGATTTCTCAAGAAGATCTCCAGGGTATCTTCCACTCGCTGAAGAAGAAAAAGTCTGTGGGAATCGATGGAATACCGAACATTGTGCCTCGCCATCTTCCCCCCGAAGCGGTCCAAATTTGCACAACCTTGTTCAACAATGCGCTGAGTAATGCACATTACCCCACGCACTGAAAAACATCTGTTGTTCAACCGATCCCTAAACGGGACAAAGATAAGTCCATTCCGACAAATCTTCGGTCGATCAGTCTTCTTCCCTGTATAAGCAAGGTTTTTGAAAAGATAGTCATTCGAGTTCTGAAGCAATGGGCTGATGAAAGGAAAATCATACCGGAAAACCAGTTCGGATTTCGAGCGGGGCATGATACCATTAATGCCGCGTCAAAACTGGTGTCCGACATACAATGGAATAAAAACAAAAATCAGTGCCTGATTGACTTGGAGAAGGCGTTCGACACCGTTTGGTTGGAGGGCCTCTTCCTCAAGCTTGTCAGGCTTGGTATAAAATATGTAAACCATTGCTATACATGGTCTATGACATGATAACAGGTAGAAAGTTCGTTGTGAAAAATGGTGACGTAACTTCCACTACGGTCTTTAACATTAAAAACGGTCTGCAACAGGGGGCCATCGGTTCCCCGATCTTGTTTTCTATATTCACTGCAGATCTTATAGGTTCCATGCCGCACTTAATTGCGTACGCCGACGACCTAGTTGCGTACAGATCAGGTCCGAAGGTCGAGGTAATAAACATCTTGTTGCAGCGTGACTTCGAGAAAATCCAGCGATTTTGCGACGACTGGAAGCTGCTTATGAACTTCCAAAAGTGCGAAACTAGTTTTTTCCGGACCCCGTTGGACAGGGCAACGCGGGATACGCGCCAAAACTGGCGTAAGTTCGGCATAGTTGACCCGCATGGTCGGCCGTTAGCTGTAAAAAGTGTAGTTAGATATCTAGGCATTTGGCTGGATCAATATCTGTATTTTGATAAACATATAGATATTGCTCTGACGAAAGCCAGAAAAGCCTTTGCTGCGGCAAGAAGGTTGTTTTCCAGCAGCCAACTTGATACCAGAGTGAAGGTAATCTGCTACATGGCCCTAGTACGGCCCATTATGGTGTACGGTTGTCCATTGTGGTTCAACGTGAGTCCTTCCCAGATGGAAAAGATGAGGTTGTTCGAGAGGCAGTGTCTTAGGAGCTGTCTCCGTCTGTATCGCACACCCGAGTCTGAGTACAAGAAGTACTACCCTATCGAGGTCTTGTACAACGAGGCAAACGTGAATAGGGTAGATAATTTTTTAATTAAACTAATCAGAAGGCACACTGCACGAGCTATGACCTCGTCCAACAGTCTGTTCTTGGGGGCTTACTACCCCAATAGTATGTACCATGAAAGGGTGCGCCTTAACGGCTTTATTCCTCCCGAAGCATTCCTCTATCTAGACACAATTGGCCTAATACAGGATCCACAAGGATGTCCTATCATCTTCCATGTCGTACGCCGAACAGTGGATAGGCGACTTCAATACGAACCGGATGTCGTTCGCACCCACGAGGATCTCCTCCGGTTCAGTAGAGCGATCCCCGCTCGAGATAGGAAAGAGTCTGCCAAAGAACGGCAATTTTACTGGTGGTTACACCAAAACCAGCCTCCGCCACCGCTAGCTTTTCAAGAGGATCAGATAGCTGACCATAGTGGCCAGCTTATATAGTTTTTTAAGGTAGATGTAAGAAAAAAAAAATATAATAATAATAATAAAACATGAAATCCAAAAAAAAAAATAAAAATAAATATCTATATGAAATAAAAACAAAAAAAAAGGTGCATCACGGCGTATAAATTATATATGTTATGCAAATACACAACATATACGCCCTGGTGCACGTGTCCGTACTGTTACGGACATAGTTAAGATAGTATTAAGTTTTATTTTTGGGTAAGGTAGTATTAGGTAGTGTAAGTAGTTTAGTTTAGCCAAGTTTTTTACAAGTTTTCTTGGCAAAGTAATAAATAAATAAAAGATTGTCACTAAAGACTAAAAAAAAAACGTAGATTAAGCCGAAAGGCACATTTATAACATAGATTAGATTAGCTTAGAGTACCCGCATAGGGTCAGTAGGTTAGTATTAAGAACAATTGGAATTCTTAAGTTAGTTAAGCTAGTTTTAACTAATTTTGTCTAGCAAGTAAGAAATATAAAATGAATTAAATAAAATTGCATAAAGAAAAAAAAGAAAAAAAAAGTGATCGCCGGTGACTTCGCGGTGCCGGGTTCGAGTCCCGAAGTGAAATTGAAATCTTCCTTTTTTTCAAATTAAATAAAAAAACAGACACTAAATGTGAAAAAAAGTGCAATGGAGCAAGTGGAGCGACCCGAGCTCGAAAAATCGGGTGATGTTGTACCGGTGGCTGGGACATCAGGCCACCAGGCAACACAAGATGAGCTGAGGAAGAAGAGGAGGAAGAAGCTCCAACCACAGCCCAACCTTGTGAAGCGCCGTTCCAGCCTGGGATCAGCGGACACAAAATTGCGACCAAAGCCGCAACATCATTTACAGCAGCAACAACAACAACAACAGCTGTAGCCACAACTGCAGTAGCAGCAGCCAAAAGGCAGCAACCAATGGTCGACGACGTCGAGTACGAGTCGACAGAAGGGGAGGGGAGATTCTCCTACAGCGGGAGAGAGAATCCCTTCCACACGCTAACGTCATCTGAATCGGATGACGAAGAGGAAGAGGACCGGGAGCGGCTGGAAAAAAGCCAGCGAGAGAGGGACGCCCACATTCAAGCCCTCCAAATCAAACTGAGGGCCAGAAGAGCACCCAAAGAGGCTGCGTTGTGCAACAACAGCAGAAACAACAACAGCAGCAGCCAAAGCAGCAGCAACAACAACAGCAGCAGCCGAAAAAGCAGCAACGACAACAGCAGCAGCAACAACAACAACAGCAGCAGCAACAACAACAACAGCAGCAGCCAAAGCAGCAGCAGCAGCAACAACAACAGCAGCGGCCAAAGCAGCAGCAGCAACAACAACAACATCAAAAGAAGAAGGCACAGCAGAAGCAGCCGCAACAGCAGCAGCCAGCCAAAAAGGAGAGATGCCCTCCGATCAACGTCTTCGGACAGGAGACGAAGGACGTTGACATACTGTGTAAGTTGGCCACAAAAGAGTCATATTTTATTAAGTATAAGGGTCCACTACGGGTCTCTGTCCATTGCTTATCAATGGCAGACTATCACGTAGTCAAAGAAAGGTTAGCGGTGTCGGAGGCTGAGTTTTTCTCGTACACTCCGAAAGGGGAAAAGGTGCAGACCATGCTCCTTAAGGACGTGGATCCCGACACTGATCCCGATGAGATCCTCGCTATTCTGCGCCAAGCGCAGAGCGACGATGTCCAGGTCGTAGGGGTTAAGCCCTTCATCACTGCGGCATCGAGAAGGGAGAATAGGAAACTTCCTTTCTTCCTTGTTCAGGTCACCCCAGACAGCAAACTAGAGAGCCTAAAAAAAATTACCCATTTAGGCACTCTATCTGTTACATGGGAAACAATAAAAAAGACAAAGAACACACTCCCGTGTGTTTGTTGTCAGAGGTTCGGGCATGCCGCGGCGAACTGCAATATGCAGTCTCGCTGTGTCAAATACGCAGGAAACCACAATTGCGGGGAATGTCCCTTAGGGACCGATAAAGTTGATGATAGGAACAAGCTGACGTGCGTGCTCTGTAAGACCAGCGGGCATCCTGCTAACTATCCAAGAAATGAAAAAAATTATACAGGGCAAACGTAATGGCAAAATGGTAGAAGCGAGGCCAGTGCCCCGTGCTTCAGCTACCACTGTTACACCGGCAGTCTCCTATGCCCAAGTGGCATCGGCTGGGCAACCGGTTCAACAGACAGTGCCGAAAGTTACCCAGGTCCCTGTGGCCAGGCAACCAGAAGCAAATTTGGATGTGCAAACGATCCTGCTCTCTATCCAGAGGTAGATCGCTCAACTCCAAACTCAATTCCAGAACCAGTTACATGAACAAGCAGCGCGAATAGACCTCATCTATTCGACGCTGTTTGGAGAGCCAAACGCAACATCGGTATAATGGCTGCGCAGGCAGCCTACAACCTTAAAATTCTAGCAGTGAATGTGAATTCACTGATCCGCCCTGAACGTAAATTAAATTTCGGTAACTTGTTGCAGACCCATAATCCTGATGTGTTGATGGTTTGCGAAACTAAGCTAAGCCAGACGCACCCACTCAGGTACAAAAATTACAATATCATAAGAAGAGACCGAAACTACCTAGCTGGTGGAGTCGCACTCTTAATCAAAAAATGCCTTTGTCATAAGGTCGTGTATAGCGGTGAAGTGCGGAGATTCCAGGCCATAGAAACGTTTATCGCACGCATCCCCCTTCGGGGTGGTAAGCGGCTCTATGTGATCGCTATCTATGCGACTGACAAGTCACGCATCAACCAATATTTCATTTCAGAGCTCGATACTCTTTTCACTAGCCTTCGACTGAGCTCGGAGGAGAACTGCTATATCGTAGCCGGGGACTTGAACTCGAGGCATATAGAGTGGGGCAACGTGGTGCATAACACCAGGGGGACGTCATTGTATAACTGGTTGGCAGAACACAATGTTGAGTTCAAGCTAGCTTTGCTTGCAACCGATAGGCCATCGTATCCTAGAAGCGGGTCCTATCTGGATCTGATGCTGATAGACAAACGACTGACTATACTAGACGTGGAAAGACGCACACGGAACTGTCTAACTGCTGTTGAGTACGAGAGTGATCACTGCGGGCTCTTCGCAGTTATTCAGCTCCCGAACGAGGTGGAAGGACTGGAGGAGTATGTCCAGAGGCACCCTTATAATTATAATAAGGCCCGCTGGCCACGCTTCTCTAGGACTTTATCTACAGAACTACGTTCGAGTGGGAACAATCCACCGACAAACAGAAACCTGACGAACGAAGAGGTTGACAGGTACCTCATACAAATGGACGACGTAGTCAAACGTACGATGGACAAAACAATTCCGAAGGTAGTTCAAATCGACAACACCGATGTTTACCGAAATGCTACCATCGATGCACTTCACGTGCACAAAAGTAGGCTGCTGTCAAGACTCAAACTCTTGCACAGGCGTTTTACAGATCCGCAAAACGCGGAAGTCAGAGCATTGAAGTCGGAGATCAAGAACCTCCAACAGTTAATACACATAAACTATAGCTTGGCTATAAGCTTGCACTGGGGCAACAAAATCCGGGCTGGCAAGCACGATCTGGAGAACAGAGCCCTGCTAAACCACTTCTATCTCCGCAATGAGATAAGTCAATGGCGATCAGAGAATCCAGGTTTCACCAGGTTCAATGACGAGAACATAGCACATAGTGCCGTCGCCAATAATGGGAATCACATCTTGATTTCTCAAGAAGATCTCCAGGGTATCTTCCACTCGCTGAAGAAGAAAAAGTCAGTGGGAATCGATGGAATATCGAACATTGTGCCTCGCCTCGCCTCGCCATCTTCCCCCCGAAGCGGTCCAAACTTACACAACCTTGTTTAACAATGCGCTGAGTAATGCACATTACCCCACGCACTGGAAAACAGCTGTTGTTCAACCGATCCCTAAACGGGACAAAGATAAGTCCATTCCGACAAATCTTCGGTCGATCAGTCTTCTTCCCTGTATAAGTAAGGTTTTTGAAAAGATAGGCATTTGAGTTCTGAAGCAATGGGCTGATGAAAAGAACATCATACCGGAAAACCAGTTCGGATTCCGAGCGGGGCATGATGCCATTAATGCCGCGTCAAAACTGGTGTCCGACATACAATGGAATAAAAACAAAAATCAGTGCCTGATTGACTTGGAGAAGGCGTTCGACACCGTTTGGTTAAAGGGCCTCTTCCTCAAGTTGGTCAGGCTTGGCATAAGTAAACCACTGCTATACATGGTCTATGACATGATAACAGGTAGAAAGTTCGTTGTGAAAAATGGTGACGTAACTTCCACTACGGTCTTTAACATTAAAAACGGTCTGCAACAGGGGGCCATTGGTTCCCCGATCCTGTTTTCCATATTCACTGCAGATCTTATAGGTTCCATGCCGCACTTAATTGTGTACGCCGACGACCTAGTTGCGTACAGATCAGGTCCGAAGGTCGAGGTAATAAACATCTTGTTGCAGCGTGACTTCCAGAAAATCCAGCGATTTTGCGACGACTGGAAGTTGCTTATCAACTTCCAGAAATGCGAAACTAGTCTTTTCCGGACCCCGTTGGACAGGGCATCGCGAAATATGCGCCAAAACTGGCGTAAGTTCGGCATAGTTGACTCGCATGGTCGGGCGTTAGCTGTAAAAAGTGTAGTTAGATATCTAGGCATTTGACTGGATCAATATCTGTATTTTGACAAACATATAGATAGTGCTCTGACGAAAGCCAGAAAAGCCTTTGCTGCGGCAAGAAGGTTGTTTTCCAGCAGCCAACTTGATACCAGAGTGAAGGTAATCTGCTATATGGCCCTAGTACGGCCCATTATGGTGTACGGTTGTCCATTGTGGTTCAACGTGAGTCCTCAGATGGAAAAGATGAGGGTGTTCGAGAGGCAGTGTCTTAGGAGCTGTCTCCGTCTGTATCGCACACCCGAGTCTGAATACAAAGAGTACTACCCTAACGAGGTCTTGTACAACGAGGCAAACGTGAATAGGGTAGATAATTTTATTATTAAACTAATCAGAAGGCACACTGCACGAGCTGTGACCTCGTCCAACAGTCTGATATTTGGGGCTTACTACTCCAATAGTATGTACCATGAAAGGGTGCGCCTTAACGGCTTTACTCCTCCCGAAGCATTCCTCTATCTAGACACAATTGGCCTTATACAGGATCCACAAGGATGTCCTATCATCTTCCATGTCGTACGCCGAACAGTGGATAGGCGACTCCAATACGAACCGGATGTTGTTCGCACCCACGAGGATCTCCTCCGGTTCAGTAGAGCGATCCCCGCTCGAGATAGGAAAGAGTCTGCCAAAGAACGGCAATTTTACTGGTGATTACACCAAAACCAGCCTCCGCCACCGCTAGCTTTTCAAGAGGATCAGATAGCTGACCAAAGTGGCCAGCTTACATAGTTTCTAAGGTAGATATTAAGACAAAAAAAAATCCAAGAAAAAAGTAAAAAACAAAAAATCCAAAAAAAATTAATAAAACAACAAAACCAAAAAAAATAAAAACAAAAAAACAATATATGAATCAAAAACAAAAAAAGGTGAATCACGGCGTAGAAATTATATATGTTAGGCATATACACAACATATACGCCCTGGTGCACGTGTCCGTACTGTTACGGACATAGTTAAGATAGTATTAAGTTTTATGTTAGGTTAAGTTGGTACTAGGTAGTGTAAGTAGTTAAGTTTAGCCAAGTTTTTTTTAAAGTTTTCTTGGCAAACAAAAATTTAATAACAGATTGTCATAAAGACCAAAAAAAAACCCAGATTAAGCCGAAAGGCACAGTTATAACATAGATTAGATTAGCTTAGAGTACCCGCATAGGGTCAGTAGGTTAGTATTAAGAACATTGGAAATTCTTAAGTTAGGTAGTCTAGATTTAAGTAATTTTATCTAGCATGTAAGTAAAAAAATTTTCAGAATAAATAAAATTACATTGAAAAAAAAAGAAAAAAAAAAAAGTGATCGCCAGCGACTTCGCGGTGCCGGGTTCGAATCCCGAAGTGAAATTAAAATACTTTTTTTTCAAATTAAACAAAATACTGACACTGAGTGTGATTAAAAGTGCGATGGAGCAAATGGAGCGACCCGAGCTCGAAAAATCCGGTGATGTTGTACCGGTGGCTGGGACATCAGGCCACCAGGCAACACAGGATGAGGGGAGAAAGAAAAGGAGGAAGAAGCTCTAACCACAGCCAAACCTTGTGAAGCGCCGGTCCAGCTTGGGATCAGCAAACACAAAAATTGCGGCAAAAGCCGCAACTGCATTAACAGCATCAGCAACAAGAACAACAACAACTGTAGCCACAACTACAGCAGCAGCAGCCAAAAGGCAGCAACCCATGGTCGACGACGTCGAGTAGGAGTCGACAGAAGGGGAGGGAAGATTCTCCTACAGCAGGAGAGAGAATCCCTTCCACACGCTAACGTCCTCGGAATCGGAGGACGAAGAGGAAGAGGACCGGGAGCGGCTGGAAAGAAGCCAACGAGAGAGGGAGGAGCTGGACGCCCACATTCGAGCCCTCCAAATCAAACTAAGGGCCAGAAAAGCAGCCAAGGAGGCTGCACAACAACAACAGCAGTTACAAGAACAGCAGCAGCAGCAACAACAACAGCAGCAGCCAAAGCAGCAGCAACAACAACAACAACATCAAAAGAAGAAGGCACAGCAGAAGCAACCGCAACAGCAGCAGCCAGCCAAAAAGGAGAGATGCCCTCCGAGCAATGTCTGCGGACTTTAGACTAAAGACGTTGATATACTGTGTAAGTTGGCCACAAAAGAGTCATATTTTATTAAGTATAAGGGTCCACTACGGGTCTCTGTCCATTGCTTATCAATGGCAAACTATCACGTAGTCAAAGAAAGGTTAGCGGTGTCGGAGGCTGAGTTTTTCTCGTACACTCCGAAAGGGGAAAAGGTGCAGACCATGCTCCTTAAGGACGTGGATCCCGACACTGATCCCGATGAGATGCTCGCTGTTCTGCGCCAAGCGCAGAGCGACGATGTCCAGGTTGTTGGGGTTAAGCCCTTCATCACTGCGGCATCGAAAAGGGAGAATAGGAAACTTCCTTTCTTCCTTGTTCGGGTCACCCCAGACAGCAAACTAGAGAGCCTAAAAAAAATTACCCACTTAGGCACTCTGTCTGTTACATGGGAAACAATAAAAAAGACAAAGAACACACTCCCGTGTGTTTGTTGTCAGAGGTTCGGGCATGCCGCGGCGAACTGCAATATGCAGTCGCGCTGTGTCAAATGCGCAGGAAACCACAATCGCGGGGAATGTCCCTTAGGGACCTATAAAGTTGATGATAGGAACAAGCTGACGTGCGTGCTCAGTAAGAACAGCGGGCATCCTGCTAACTATCCAAGAAATGAAAAAAATTATACAGGCCAAACGTAATGGCAAAATGGTAGAAGCGAGTCCAGTGCCCCGTGCTTCAGCTACCACTGTTACACCGGCAGTCTCCTATGGCCAAGTGGCATCGGCTGGGCAACCGGTTCAACAGACAGTGCCGAAAGTTACCCAGGTCCCTGTGGCCAGGCAACCAGAAGCAAATTTGGATGTGCAAACGATCCTGCTCTCTATCCAGAGGTAGATCGCTCAACTCCAAACTCAATTCCAGAACCAGTTACATGAACAAGCAGCGCGAATAGACCTCATCTATTCGACGCTGTTTGGAGAGCCAAACGCAACATCGGTATAATGGCTGCGCAGGCAGCCTACAACCTTAAAATTCTAGCAGTGAATGTGAATTCACTGATCCGCCCTGAACGTAAATTAAATTTCGGTAACTTGTTGCAGACCCATAATCCTGATGTGTTGATGGTTTGCGAAACTAAGCTAAGCCAGACGCACCCACTCAGGTACAAAAATTACAATATCATAAGAAGAGACCGAAACTACCTAGCTGGTGGAGTCGCACTCTTAATCAAAAAATGCCTTTGTCATAAGGTCGTGTATAGCGGTGAAGTGCGGAGATTCCAGGCCATAGAAACGTTTATCGCACGCATCCCCCTTCGGGGTGGTAAGCGGCTCTATGTGATCGCTATCTATGCGACTGACAAGTCACGCATCAACCAATATTTCATTTCAGAGCTCGATACTCTTTTCACTAGCCTTCGACTGAGCTCGGAGGAGAACTGCTATATCGTAGCCGGGGACTTGAACTCGAGGCATATAGAGTGGGGCAACGTGGTGCATAACACCAGGGGGACGTCATTGTATAACTGGTTGGCAGAACACAATGTTGAGTTCAAGCTAGCTTTGCTTGCAACCGATAGGCCATCGTATCCTAGAAGCGGGTCCTATCTGGATCTGATGCTGATAGACAAACGACTGACTATACTAGACGTGGAAAGACGCACACGGAACTGTCTAACTGCTGTTGAGTACGAGAGTGATCACTGCGGGCTCTTCGCAGTTATTCAGCTCCCGAACGAGGTGGAAGGACTGGAGGAGTATGTCCAGAGGCACCCTTATAATTATAATAAGGCCCGCTGGCCACGCTTCTCTAGGACTTTATCTACAGAACTACGTTCGAGTGGGAACAATCCACCGACAAACAGAAACCTGACGAACGAAGAGGTTGACAGGTACCTCATACAAATGGACGACGTAGTCAAACGTACGATGGACAAAACAATTCCGAAGGTAGTTCAAATCGACAACACCGATGTTTACCGAAATGCTACCATCGATGCACTTCACGTGCACAAAAGTAGGCTGCTGTCAAGACTCAAACTCTTGCACAGGCGTTTTACAGATCCGCAAAACGCGGAAGTCAGAGCATTGAAGTCGGAGATCAAGAACCTCCAACAGTTAATACACATAAACTATAGCTTGGCTATAAGCTTGCACTGGGGCAACAAAATCCGGGCTGGCAAGCACGATCTGGAGAACAGAGCCCTGCTAAACCACTTCTATCTCCGCAATGAGATAAGTCAATGGCGATCAGAGAATCCAGGTTTCACCAGGTTCAATGACGAGAACATAGCACATAGTGCCGTCGCCAATAATGGGAATCACATCTTGATTTCTCAAGAAGATCTCCAGGGTATCTTCCACTCGCTGAAGAAGAAAAAGTCAGTGGGAATCGATGGAATATCGAACATTGTGCCTCGCCTCGCCTCGCCATCTTCCCCCCGAAGCGGGCAAATTTACACAACCTTGTTCAACAATGCGCTGAGTAATGCACATTACCCCACGCACTGGAAAACATCTGTTGTTCAACCGATCCCTAAACGGGGCAAAGATAAGTCCATTCCGACAAATCTTCGGTCGATCAGTTTTCTTCCCTGCATAAGCAAGGTTTTTGAAAAGATAGTCATTCGAGTTCTGAAGCAATGGGCTGATGAAAAGAAAATCATACCGGACAACCAGTTCGGATTCCGAGCGGGGCATGATACCATTAATGCCGCGTCAAAACTGGTGTCCGACATACAATGGAATAAAAACAAAAATCAGTGCACGGGTGCCTGCCTGATTGACTTGGAGAAGGCGTTCGACACCGTTTGGTTAGAGGGACTCTTCCTCAAGCTGGTCAGGCTTGGCATAAGTAAACCATTGCTATACATGGTCTATGACATGATAACAGGTAGAAAGTTCGTTGTGAAAAATGGTGACGTAACTTCCACTACGGTCTTTAATATTAAAAACGGTCTGCAACAGGGGGCCATCGGTTCCCCGATCTTGTTTTCTATATTCACTGCAGATCTTATAGGTTCTATGCCGCACTTAATTGCGTACGTCGACGACCTAGTTGCGTACAGATCAGGTCCGAAGGTCGAGGTAATAAACATCTTGTTGCAGCGTGACTTCGAGAAAATCCAGCGATTTTGCGACGACTGGAAGCTGCTTATCATCTTTCAGAAGTGCGAAACTAGTCCTTTCTGGACCCCGCTGGACAGGGCAACGCGGGATACGCGCCAAAACTGGCGTAAGATCGGCATAGTTGACCTGCATGGTCGGCCGTTAGCTGTAAAAAGTGTAGTTAGATATCTATGCATTTGGCTGGATCAATATCTGTATTTTGACAAACATATAGATATTGCTCTGACGAAAGCCAGAAAAGCCTTTGCTGCGGCAAGAAGGTTGTTTTCCAGCAGCCAACTTGATACCAGAGTGAAGGTAATCTGCTATATGGCCCTAGTACGGCCCATTATGGTGTACGGTTGTCCATTGTGGTTCAACGTGAGTCCTCAGATGGAAAAGATGAGGGTGTTCGAGAGGCAGTGTCTTAGGAGCTGTCTCCGTCTGTATCGCACACCCGAGGCTGAGTACAAGAAGTACTATCCTAACAAGGTCTTGTACAACGAGGCAAACGTGAATAGGGAAGATAATTTTATTATTAAACTAATCAGAAGGCACACTGCACGAGCTATGACCTCGTCCAACAGTCTGATCTTTGGGGCTTACTACCCCAATAGTATGTACCATGAAAGGGTGCGCCTTAACGGCTTTATTCCTCCCGAAGCATTCCTCTATCCAGACACAATTGGCCTAATACAGGATCCACAAGGATGTCCTATCATCTTCCATGTCGTACGCCGAACAGTGGATAGGCAACTTCAATACGAACTGGATGTCGTTCGCACCCACGAGGATCTCCTCCGGTTCAGTAGAGCGATCCCCGTTCGAGTTAGGAAAGAGTCTGCCAAAGAACGGCAATTTTACTGGTGGTTACACCAAAACCAGCCTCCGCCACCGCTAGCTTTTCAAGAGGATCAGATAGCTGACCATAGTGGCCAGCTTTCATAGTTTCTAAGGTAGATATTAAGAGAAAAAAATCCCAAAAAAAGTAAAAAACAAAAAATCCAAAAAAAAAAATAATAAAACAACAAAACCAAAAAAAAACAATATATGTATCAAAAACAAAAAAGGTGCATCACGGCGTATAAATTATATATGTTAGGCATATACACAACATATACGCCCTGGTGCACGTGTCCGTACTGTTACGGACATAATTAAGATAGTATTAAGTTTTATCTTGGGGTAAGTTAGTATTAGGTAGGGTAAGTAATTAGCCAAGTTTTTTAAAAGTTTTCTTGGCAAAGAAAAATGTAATAACAGATTAAGTCGAAAGGCACAGTTATAGCATAGCTTAGATTAGCTTAGAGTACCCGCATAGGGTCAGTAGGTTAGTATTAAGAACATTGTAAATTCTTAAGTTAGTTAAGCTAGATTTAAGTAATTTTGTCTAGCAAGTAAGTAACATATTTCAGAATAAATAAAATTACATGAAAAAAAAAACAAGGTCCGCAGCCGAGAACCGGCTGGGTTCGAAACCAAGCGGGAGCAATCTTAATTTTCTTTCTTTCTTTCTCCCTTTAATTTTCTCTCTCCCACTGCAAGTCATGGAGGAGAACGGGCAGTCAGCTCGCCCAGAGGAAGACGGCGGAAACCAGCAACCGACGGCAAAAGTCACGCCACCAATCAGCGGTTCCTAAAGATGGAACGACGAAGAGGAGGAGGAAAAATCAGACCTCCGCCAGTTCTAAACGACGCAATAGAAACGCGCCACCTAATTAACCTCAAATGGAGGAATCTGCGGCGTCTACGTCATCGAACGAGACTTCCCACGAGGCCGATGCAGAAGATGACGCATATTCTTATGTGTCTGAGGGGTAAGAGGGGCGATTCGCCATAAGCAGTATTGGCTTCGAATCGGTGCCCTCCGACACAGAAGAAGAAGCGGAGGCTATTATCCCCTCCACAGAAACAAACGTTTCAAATCTGAGGGTGGAGACGGACAAACTCCTTCAAGAGATCAGAGAGCTTCGCCAAAGAACTCTCGAAAGGCGAACGAAGGAGGAGGCAGTTCTACAACGAGGGCAACAGCAACAATGAACGTTGCCCGAATCAAGTCAGCTGGCGAAGCAGGCGGAGCAACAACAACAGCAAGCAGCGACGAAATAGAAAAAGCTGCTTCAACAGCCATCAGCGCAGCAACAACAGCAAAAAAAGCAACAGAAGAAAACAGCCCAGCAACAACAGAAAGCAACATCTCAACAATGGAAGAAGCAGCAACATGCAGTATACCAGCAACAACAGGAGCCAAAGAAGACAGAAAAAGTGCCACCTATCAAATTTATACAAGCCGGATATCATTTACACGGCACAGTAATGTAGGACGGTCGTAGGTAGTCGGAATTTTCTTATAAAAAAAAACAAAGGGTTCGAGAAATACTCAATCTGCTGCGAGACAGTAGACCAATACAATAAAATCAAGAATTTGCTAAAGCATTCTCTCTAACGCCAAAAGGAGAAAAACTCCAGTCAAAATTACTAAAGATCTCCGGATCGCTCGAAGCGGAGGAGATTTTCCAACTGCTCAAAGAGCATGTGTGTGACGGTCTCGAGATCGGTGGGGTAAAGCCCTTCACCACAGCTAAGGCAAAAAGGGAGGGGCGGCAATTACCGTATTTCATCGTACAGGTGTCACTCAAAAGCAAAGTAGATGAGCTGAACGATATTGTTCGTTTGGCGCGATGGCATTCTCCAATGCGGTCGCTGCCAAAGGTTTGGGCAAGCCTCGATACGTGAAGTGCAGTCAAAACCACAAGGCGGAGGATTGCCCGCTGGGGAAAGAGGGAGCAGCTGACAAAATGAAGCTCAAGTGCGTACTCTGCGGGAACGCGGGACACACCGCCAATTATTGGGGTTGCCCTAAGTTCCAAGAGCGGAAAGCAAAAATGGTTCTGCAGAAGCAGCCCCCAGTGAAAAATCCACTCGGGGCAGCCATACCCGTCACCCTCTAAGTGACCTATGCCCAAATGGTGTCTGATCAGAGGAACACGGAAAAGCAGCAACTACCAAAGGTAGTGCCGCAAGTCTCAGTGCCAAAAGCACACGAACCAGCGGCTGAATGGAAACCTTCCATTGAAGGGCGTATGGCTCTGTCAGAGGAGCAGGTCGGCCAAATTCTGGCCCTCCTGCAGAACCAACCACGTCAAAAGTCTTAATGGCTGCGCAGACGGAGAGCATTTTTAAGATCCTTGCAGTGAATGCAAATTTATTGATAGGGATCCCACGAAAAAACGAGCTCTATAGATTGTTGGACGATTAAAGCCCAGAGCTGGTGCTGATTAGCGAAACCAAGCTAACTCGGAGAGGCATACTGGAGCACAGTAAGTATAATGTTTTTAGAAGTGACCGGCCCAATTCCAGTGGTGAAGGCGGTGTTGCGATCTCCATAAAAAATAACATTAAGCACAAGGTAGTGTATAGTAGTGAAGTACGAAGGTTGCAAGAGTTGGAGGCCTGCATCGTGTGCATTTCGCTCCGCAGTGGAAGGAAGTTGTATGCGGTGTCGGTCTACTCTTCTGGCAACCCTAGTTCCAGAACAACTATATCAGAGCTCGATTCACTCTTTCGATGTCTGAGGCTGGACTCGGAGGAGAACTATTTCATTTTGGCCGGGGAGTTAAATGCTCGACATGGATATTGGGGGAACATGGTTTCCAATACCAGAGGGGACCAGCTATATAGCTGGTTTTGCTTGCACAATGTCGAGTACAGACTCGATCTGAAAGCAACAGAGATCTCGTCGTTCCCTAGAACCGGGTCGTATCTGGATTTCCTATTGTTAGACGCAACACTGCAGCTGACAGATACAAACGGTAAACTGTTTGAACACATTCGTGTACTTCAATGACCATTGCGGACTCAGTGCCGATATCAAGATCCCCAACGACATTGCGGAATTAGGAGAGTATGTTCAAACGTACACCTACAATTACAGTAGGGCACGATGGACACGCTTCTCCAGACAAATGACGCGAGCACTCTCTTCGAACGCGCTCCACATACCGTCTAATAGAAACTTGTCAAACGAAGAGATTGACATGTATCTAATTCAATTGGACGAGACAATCAAATGAACCATGGACATTACTAAACCTTGGTATAAACGGACAAACAACGAAAACTTGTACCGCAATGCGACAATCGACGCACTCCACCAACGTAAAAGTAGACTCCTGTCAAGATTAAAAACCTTGTATAGGCGGTTTACTGACAGACAAGACGAGGAAGTTAGGACACTGAAATCGCTCATTAAAAACATTCAAACATTGATTGCTCAGAACTACAGACTTTCTGTTAATATGTATTGGAACAATAAGATTCGGGCTGTTAGATCCAACAACCCGAGTATGTTTCCTCAAATAAATAAATTCTTCAGAAGTAAGAAGCAAAGCGATCTTCCGTGTCTTAAGCTTCCCAAAACGACGGACAATGAACAAGTACTGACTACAGCAGGTATTGATCCAGATAACGCCGTACTCGACGATAACTTCTTTGTGGTCGAAGATCCGCAAAAAAAATGGAGGTACTTGGCGCGGTCTTTCAAGAAGTGTATAAGGTGAATGAGAGTATTCGCCCGAACCACGACTTGGATAACCGCGTACTGGCTAGCAACTCTCAACTTCGAGAAGACATGCAACAATGGCGATCTGAGAGCACTGGCTTTGTCGTGTTCAATGATGATAACATGGCAGATAATGCTATCGCCGACGAAGGGGTTCATCCCCCCTTCATATCGAAGACAGAACTCCAAGCGGTCTTCGAATCATTAAAGAAGAAAAAGTCTGATTGAATCGATGGGATCTCTAACGTTGTATTAAGACACCTCCCCCTGGAAGTGGTTAATATGTGCACAGTCCTGTTTAACAATGCTCTGAATAATGCACATTATCCGGAGCATTGGAAAACGGCTATTGTGCAACCCATATCCAAGAGAGGAAAATATTCTTCGAATCCTTGCAACCTCCGGTCAATTAGTCTCCTTCCGAACATCAGCAAGGTATTCGAGAAGGTGATCAATAGAACTCTGATCAACTGGACTAAGGACGAAAATATAATTCCGGATAACCAATTCGGTTTCAAAGCGGCCATGACACTTTTAATGCTGCGGCGAAACTGGTTTCAGATATCCAATGGAACAAGAGCCAGAAACAATGTACGGGTGCATGCTTGATTGACCTGGAGAAGGACTTCGATACTGTATGGTCAGAAGGTCTTTTCTACAAGCTCAATCGGCTAGACATTAGCAAACCACTGCTGTACCTACTGTGTAACTTGCTTACCGGTAAACGGTGGCTTCGAATCGGTGCCCTCCGACACAGAAGAAGAAGCGGAGGCTATTATCCCCTCCACAGAAACAAACGTTTCAAATCTGAGGGTGGAGACGGACAAACTCCTTCAAGAGATCAGAGAGCTTCGCCAAAGAACTCTCGAAAGGCGAACGAAGGAGGAGGCAGTTCTACAACGAGGGCAACAGCAACAATGAACGTTGCCCGAATCAAGTCAGCTGGCGAAGCAGGCGGAGCAACAACAACAGCAAGCAGCGACGAAATAGAAAAAGCTGCTTAAACAGCCATCAGTGCAGCAACAACAGCAAAAAAAGCAACAGAAGAAAACAGCCCAGCAACAACAGAAAGCAACATCTCAACAATGGAAGAAGCAGCAACATGCAGTATACCAGCAACAACAGGAGCCAAAGAAGACAGAAAAAGTGCCACCTATCAAATTTATACAAGCCGGATATCATTTACACGGCACAGTAATGTAGGACGGTCGTAGGTAGTGGGAATTTTCTTATAAAAAAAAACAAAGGGTTCGAGAAATACTCAATCTGCTGCGAGACAGTAGACCAATACAATAAAATCAAGAATTTGCTAAAGCATTCTCTCTAACGCCAAAAGGAGAAAAACTCCAGTCAAAATTACTAAAGATCTCCGGATCGCTCGAAGCGGAGGAGATTTTCCAACTGCTCAAAGAGCATGTGTGTGACAGTCTCGAGATCGGTGGGGTAAAGCCCTTCACCACAGCTAAGGCAAAAAGGGAGGGGCGGCAATTACCGTATTTCATCGTACAGGTGTCACTCAAAAGCAAAGTAGATGAGCTGAACGATATTGTTCGTTTGGCGCGATGGCATTCTCCAATGCGGTCGCTGCCAAAGGTTTGGGCAAGCCTCGATACGTGAAGTGCAGTCAAAACCACAAGGCGGAGGATTGCCCGCTGGGGAAAGAGGGAGCAGCTGACAAAATTAAGCTCAAGTGCGTACTCTGCGGGAACGCGGGACACACCGCCAATTATTGGGGTTGCCCTAAGTTCCAAGAGCGGAAAGCAAAAATGGTTCTGCAGAAGCAGCCCCCAGTGAAAAATCCACTCGGGGCAGCCATACCCGTCACCCTCTAAGTGACCTATGCCCAAATGGTGTCTGATCAGAGGAACACGGAAAAGCAGCAACTACCAAAGGTAGTGCCGCAAGTCTCAGTGCCAAAAGCACACGAACCAGCGGCTGAATGGAAACCTTCCATTGAAGGGCGTATGGCTCTGTCAGAGGAGCAGGTCGGCCAAATTCTGGCCCTCCTGCAGAACCAACCACGTCAAAAGTCTTAATGGCTGCGCAGACGGAGAGCATTTTTAAGATCCTTGCAGTGAATGCAAATTTATTGATAGGGATCCCACGAAAAAACGAGCTCTATAGATTGTTGGACGATTAAAGCCCAGAGCTGGTGCTGATTAGCGAAACCAAGCTAACTCGGAGAGGCATACTGGAGCACAGTAAGTATAATGTTTTTAGAAGTGACCGGCCCAATTCCAGTGGTGAAGGCGGTGTTGCGATCTCCATAAAAAATAACATTAAGCACAAGGTAGTGTATAGTAGTGAAGTACGAAGGTTGCAAGAGTTGGAGGCCTGCATCGTGTGCATTTCGCTCCGCAGTCGAAGGAAGTTGTATGCGGTGTCGGTCTACTCTTCTGGCAACCCTAGTTCCAGAACAACTATATCAGAGCTCGATTCACTCTTTCGATGTCTGAGGCTGGACTCGGAGGAGAACTATTTCATTTTGGCCGGGGAGTTAAATGCTCGACATGGATATTGGGGGAACATGGTTTCCAATACCAGAGGGGACCAGCTATATAGCTGGTTTTGCTTGCACAATGTCGAGTACAGACTCGATCTGAAAGCAACAGAGATCTCGTCGTTCCCTAGAACCGGGTCGTATCTGGATTTCCTATTGTTAGACGCAACACTGCAGCTGACAGATACAAACGGTAAACTGTTTGAACACATTCGTGTACCTCAATGACCATTGCGGACTCAGTGCCGATATCAAGATCCCCAACGACATTGCGGAATTAGGAGAGTATGTTCAAACGTACACCTACAATTACAGTAGGGCACGATGGACACGCTTCTCCAGACAAATGACGCGAGCACTCTCTTCGAACGCGCTCCACATACCGTCTAATAGAAACTTGTCAAACGAAGAGATTGACATGTATCTAATTCAATTGGACGAGACAATCAAATGAACCATGGACATTACTAAACCTTGGTATAAACGGACAAACAACGAAAACTTGTACCGCAATGCGACAATCGACGCACTCCACCAACGTAAAAGTAGACTCCTGTCAAGATTAAAAACCTTGTATAGGCGGTTTACTGACAGACAAGACGAGGAAGTTAGGACACTGAAATCGCTCATTAAAAATATTCAAACATTGATTGCTCAGAACTACAGACTTTCTGTTAATATGTATTGGAACAATAAGATTCGGGCTGTTAGATCCAACAACCCGAGTATGTTTCCTCAAATAAATAAATTCTTCAGAAGTAAGAAGCAAAGCGATCTTCCGTGTCTTAAGCTTCCCAAAACGACGGACAATGAACAAGTACTGACTACAGCAGGTATTGATCCAGATAACGCCGTACTCGACGATAACTTCTTTGTGGTCGAAGATCCGCAAAAAAAATGGAGGTACTTGGCGCGGTCTTTCAAGAAGTGTATAAGGTGAATGAGAGTATTCGCCCGAAACACGACTTGGATAACCGCGTACTGGCTAGCAACTCTCAACTTCGAGAAGACATGCAACAATGGCGATCTGAGAGCACTGGCTTTGTCGTGTTCAATGATGATAACATGGCAGATAATGCTATCGCCGACGAAGGGGTTCATCCCCCCTTCATATCGAAGACAGAACTCCAAGCGGTCTTCGAATCATTAAAGAAGAAAAAGTCTGATTGAATCGATGGGATCTCTAACGTTGTATTAAGACACCTCCCCCTGGAAGTGGTTAATATGTGCACAGTCCTGTTTAACAATGCTCTGAATAATGCACATTATCCGGAGCATTGGAAAACGGCTATTGTGCAACCCATATCCAAGAGAGGAAAATATTCTTCGAATCCTTGCAACCTCCGGTCAATTAGTCTCCTTCCGAACATCAGCAAGGTATTCGAGAAGGTGATCAATAGAACTCTGATCAACTGGACTAAGGACGAAAATATAATTCCGGATAACCAATTCGGTTTCAAAGCGGCCATGACACTTTTAATGCTGCGGCGAAACTGGTTTCAGATATCCAATGGAACAAGAGCCAGAAACAATGTACGGGTGCATGCTTTATTGACCTGGAGAAGGACTTCGATACTGTATGGTCAGAAGGTCTTTTCTACAAGCTCAATCGGCTAGACATTAGCAAACCACTGCTGTACCTACTGTGTAACTTGCTTACCGGTAAACGGTTCGTAGTCAAAAATGGCAACGTGACCTCGACATGTATATTCCAAGTTAAAAATGGTTTCCAACAGGGTGGCGTTAATTCGCCGATCCTGTTCAACATGTACTTGAGCTATCAGTTTGCTCAAGTTCTCTTCCTCAGATAATTGCGTATGCCGATGACTTGATCGTGTAGAAAAGCCCGAGGCGCTTTTGCCCTTGCAAAAAGACTGTTTAACAACAGCTAACTCGATGCGAGGGTGAGGGTTATCTACTACATGGCCCTCATCCGGCCAATGATCACCTATGGCTGTCCCGTGTGGTTCAACGTGAGTGCAAGCTTGATGGAAAAGATTCGGTTGTTTGAGAGGGCTTGTCTTATCTTCCACATGGCCCGTTCAACTGTGGATGGGCGACTCAACCACGACCGTTCCGTAGCACAACGAGCTGAGGAGGGTCTCCTCCGGTTCAGTACGGCGGTATCAAGGAGAGATGTTCGGGATGTTGCAATGCAACATCGAAAATTCTGGTGGCTGGGGAGACAGGGAACTCCCTCGTCGAACCCTTTAGACCCGGGGTAGAAAGGGTAGTACGTATCCCCGAATTGGGCACCAGTCGGTCACTGTCTTGCAGCAGTTAGATGCAAATCTATAAGCTGCAACCTATGGCCGACCTACATAGCCTAGGGTGGTTTTTAAGGTAGTTGTGAGATGTAAATAGAAAAAAAAAAGTATTCACATGCGTACACCACTGTGTAGCTATGTGTATACACTGTATATACTAACTAAATATATATACATGTGCCTATATATTCATATATACATATGTATATGTATGTAGTTTAGGCTAAGTTAGTTTAAGTTATTTTTAAGGTAGTGTGTAAGTTAGTATATAAGTTTTAAGTAAATCCAGTTCAGCATGGATTTTTAGTTTAAGTCGAAAGACATAGGATAAGATTAAGTTTAGCTTAGAGTGCCCGCAGAGGGTCAGTAAGTTATATATATATAGTAATACTGTTCGTCCAACTAATTTTTAGCATTTTTGTCTAGTACGTAAGCATGTCATGAATTTTAAAATAAAAATAAATTGAAAAGATGAAAAGATAGCGTTTGTAGCTTACGTGGAAGGACTACTTTGTACTAGTATCACCGATTACGAGAGTCTCAAGTGGGTTTAAACTTAAAACTCCAAGCGTTCGTCTTCGTCATCGAGCATAGGAAGGGTGTCCAAAACGTAGTCCCTGATACTATCTCACGGGTCCATATGGAGAAGCTCACTGCCCCATTAACTAAGGAAGTCCACAGAAGAGTGTGGGGAGTTAAACAAGACATTTACTGATGACGAAGACCGACTTTCTGACTTGTGTGCCTCTGACGGGTTTGTGTACGGACGACTTACGTGCCGGGAACGTAATAAAAGATAACATGGCATGGAAGCTCTGGATACCGACGGAATTGTGCATGAGCCTGTTGGAAACTGCCCACAATGCGCCATCTGTAGGTCATGGTGGGGTTCAAAAACAATACCCAAACTAAGGCGAAAATATTATTGGCCATAAATGGTCACTCACGCTCAGGAGTGGGTCAGTTCCTGCAACACCTGTAAAGAAAACAAAGCCTCCGACTAGATTTCTCGGTCGCCGATGGGCAAACCGACAATTACGGAGCGGCATTTTCAGCGTCTCTACATCGACTTTTTAGTACCATACCCACGGACGAAGACTATTAATACCCACATATTTATCCTAGACCACTTAAGTAAATTTATATTTGTAAAACCCTTGAGCAAGGCAACAGCAACTGAGGTAGTTAAATATTTAGAAGAAAGTGTATTCCACATCTTCGGTGTACCCGAATCCATCACCCGATCCCATCTCAAGAATTGTATCCCTCGATCCTCGCACTGAAATTGCCATTGCGGGCGATTTCAATGTATAAAATTCTAATTCGACATTCACGCCAGACAACACGCGAAGGAGGATATGTCGAAATCTTTGCTGCGGTAAGCAATCTAACCAAGCTAGTAAAAGAGCACACACGTATACCTGACATTGTAGATCATTCCGCCAACACCCTGGACCGACAATAGAATGCTCCTAAGTATTTCATGCAAAAACGATGGTGAAAATCCATATATGTATTGTTATCAGTTTGTGCCATTTTTGATGATATAAAATAAATAATATCAAAAAGATGGTATTGGCAGCACCAAGAAGAAATGCAGGGTGACCATTATTTAAACTACTACGATCTGAAGGAAGAGCCAATTCAAAGAAGATAAGAAGGATCACGAGATACCACGGGATATTATGGAAAGACTATAACCGCCCCAAGAGACGGTCGACGAATTCTACTGAGATATCCGCGACATGGTCGTTAGGATGACGGACCGAACTAAATAAGTAAACCTCATGGGCATCCTGAGGCAAAATCTAAGGAAACGAATAGCGACGCTGATCTTCGGATGCGAGATAAATAGCATGTGGGATATAAGAGATAAATGTAGGCGCGCTGAAAAGCATTTAGCTGTCAGGGAATCGCGATACAGGCGAGGTATTAGCGAGATGGATGTTAGGGACGAAGAAGGTGAGGTTGACAAAGAGATTGAGGTAGCAGCGCTTCAGCCTAGACGACCGACTAGACCGACATACAATACGAACAGCCCAACTAGGTGGAATACCTCAACAAACGGACGGGACCGAACGACAACGTACCGAGCCAGATTGCAGCTACCCCTCCAAATGAATGTCCGTCCACTTTTCACACTATGACCTGCTTCAAGTGTAGTCATGGAAATATGTCTGTGGTTTGTGCAGCCTGTCAGGGAAACGGGAGTGGTGGCGGAGTGACCGGGACGAATCCGTCAACGAAGGTGGAAGTCTCGGAAACGAAGCGCCTCCCGTTTCAGTAATGATCCTGACAAGACCTGACGACGATGAGACTTTGGTGTATAAAATTTCACCTACGCGAAAGAGTCTTCATCTGAGGCAGGAATACGAAGAAGCCAGACATAGAATATTTGGAGAAGAAATGACTACTGTGCTGACCAAGTACAGGAATTATTTCAAAATTCGCAGGCTTAGGGAAAGAAGTGCAAAAAACAGATCATGCAAGAATCAGATAGAATCTACTGTGATAACCACATCTACCGACAGTAAGCCCTATGCAAAGGTAAAAATAACTGACGAAGAGATACTGCGCCTAGTGGTAAATTTGTGAGTTGCTTAGGCAGAGGAGCAGAGGAGTTCGTCAGCCGACACAACTTTCAACTGAAATGGCTGAACATGCAAGTCAAGACAGCAGATGGGAACCAACAAGCGATTAAAGGACGAAAGACATATACATCGTACCGTGTCTCCAATAGGAAGTAGATTTAGGAATAGACTTCTGGAGCGCTTTTAAGGTCACTCCAAATATAGTTACAGAGCTGGACATTCCGTCGCCGGCGATTACAGAGGACACAAGGTTCTGATGCCAGACCAAGCACCGCCGCTGAAGGAAATCAAGCGACAGTTACCCTCTTTCGCGATGAAGGGATTGGGTAAGACTTGCCTTGAATATATTATAGAAATGGATGAAGAAAAGATTCCCGTCAAGCAGAGGCATTACACAGTCTCTCCAGCGATACAAACACTTGTATACGAAAGCTTGATCGCATGCTCTCGTTTGGAGTTATTGATGAGAGTAACAGTCGTTGGAGTGCTTTAGTTGTAATGGTGAGAAAACCTGGTAAAACAGATTGTGTCTGGATTCACGTAAAGTTAATTCAGTCAAAAGGAAAGATGCTTACCCTCTTTCTCATATTGAGGGCCTTCTCAGCAGGCTGCAGAAAACGCACTACATATCCGGGATAGATCTGAAAGATCATTCTGGCAGATCCCTCTTGAGCGCAGCGGCTTTCACAGTCCGCGATCGGCCATTATATTAGTTAACGCTAAGCGAATGTGTAGGCTGATGGGCCTAGTCATTCCTTCTCGGGTAAGGGAGAATGTCTTTCTCTACCTCGATGACCTCTTGATTTGCTTGCCAGACTTTGAGACATATGCCAGTCTACTCGGAGAGGTAGCCAATTGTCTTCAGAAAGCTAGGTTGACCATCAATATGGAGATGAGTAAGTTCTGCTACAAACAGATCAGTATATCGTCGGTGATGGATATTTGCGAACCGATCCCGATAAGCTATCAGCAGTCAAGAACTTTCCAGTTCCGAAAACTCCCAAACAACTCCGCTGGTTTTTAGGTATGACGGCCTGATACAGACGCTTTATCGCAAATTTTGCGGCGGTAACAGCTCTCAAGACCGACTGCCTAAAGAAAGGCAAGACATTTAATATGTCGGACAATGCGCTTAACGCGTTTAATTCGCTTAAAGAGACTTTGGTGTCCACCCAATTCTCGCAAACCCAGACATTAAGAAACACTTTTACATACAGTGTGATGCATCAACGACTGACGTAGGAAGCGTGCTGTTTCAGATGGATGCGGAGTGTTCGTAGCTTACGTGGAAGGACTACCTTTGACTAGTATCACCGATTACGAGAGTCTCAAGTGGATGATGATGCAAAAGGACCTATATGGTCGGTTGACCGGAAGGAGCTTAAAACTCCAAGCGTTCTTCTTCCTCATCGAGCATAGGAAAGGTGTCCAAAACTTAGCCCCTGATACTCTCTTACGGGTACATATGGCGGAGCTCACTGCGCCATTAACTAAGGAAGTTGACAATAGCTCTGCTTACTTTTCCACAGAAGAGTATGAGGAGTTAAAGAAGACATTTACTGATGACCAAGACCGACTTTCTGACTTGTGTGTTTCTGACGGGTTTGTGTACAGACGAACCGACTTACGAACCTGGGACGTACTTAAAGACGACATGGCATGGAAGCTCTGGATACCGACGGAATTGTGCATGAGTCTGTTGGAAACTGCCCACAATGCGCCATCTGCAGGTCATGGTGGGGTTCACAAAACCTTACCCAAACTAAGGTAAAAATATTACTGATCCGGAATGGTCACTGACGCTCAGGAGTGGATCAGTTCCTGCGACACCTATAAAGAAAACAAAGCCTCCGACCAGATTTCTCGGCCGCCGATGGGCAAACAGACAGTTACGGAGCGGCCTTTTCAGCGTCTCTGCAGTGACTTTTTAGGACCATACCCACGGAGGAAGAGTATTAATACCCACATATTTATTCTAGACCACTTAAGCAAATTTTCATTTGTAAAACCCTTGAGGCAGCAGCTGAGGTAGTTAAATATTTAGAAGAAAGTGTATTCCACATCATCGGTGTACCCGAATTTATTCGTTCAGACAATGGTAAGCTGTTCGTTTCTGAATTGTTTACCAGCTTAGTGAAGGAATATGCTATCAATCATACTCTCCGCAGGCGAATGCGTCTGAACGCGTGAATCGCTCGATTTTGGCCAAGTTGCGGTCGTACATCGGCAGGGATCAACGAAACTGGGATATCCATCTGAGTGACGCGGCATTTTCCCTGAGGAGTGTGGTACACGGTGCGTCCAAGTCTGAACCGTATTTTGAGGTATTTGGTATATCGATGATACAACACGGAGATACGTATGAAGGGTTCCGACGGCTTGGTATGTTAAAATATACCGAGGTCGGGCCAAATTGACATTGTTAGGAGGAAAGCATTCGACAACCTTAGGCTGGCTCACCAGATAAGGACGACAATTTACAACACTAGGAAAAGAGACGTGACATATAGAATATGGCAAATAGTGTACCGACGCAACTTTAAACAGAGCGACGTACTTGACAATTACAATGCTAAATTGGGTCCCAAATTCCTGAAAGGAATGATCTTCAAGGCGAAAAGAAAATGCCTCTACGATGTCTGTAATTTGCGAGGGGAGAAAGTTCACGCATAGGAGAGTATAATTCTGAATAATGACGCAATATAGCATATTACAGCTGGATTACGCTAGGTTAAGGTAAATTTATGTTATTCATTTATTCGTGTATTTATTTCTTTATTTATTTATGTATTTATATATAGCATCTATTTATTTACCTATTTATTGATAGAGCTATTATCATATGTATTTTTTTTATGTAGAGTTAGGTGTGATATTATGTTAAGTATAAGCCCAGTTAAGTGGAAGGTATCTGCAGACCGTCCCCAGCCAATGGTGTATAAGACAAAATTAAACAGCCTTAACTTAGGAAAGGTAATAATATAAACTGTGATTTTTTATATAGATTTATTATACAATTATAAATAGATTAAGAGCCTCGTTATCTCAGTCGGTAGAGTATGAGACTTTTCAACCCTTGCCACATGTTAACACCGACTTTATGGTAAAAGTGGTAGGGTAGGTATTATGAAGGCTTCCTTTTTAACGAGGTAGGTTTACTCACGACCACTCAGTTCTGTGCCATCCTCCGACGAGTGCACATGTCTCCGTCCAGCAATAACTAAAATAAAAATCCCACGGTCAGTCCACCTATAATATAAAAGCTCTGCGAGTGCCAGAAAAAAAAATGCAAGTGCTAGTGAGATGTGTTTCGGTGTCGAGTGCATCCGGTCCGGTCCCTCTCGCCAGTTTCCTTCACAAGCGCATTCTCGGGCGCAACTCCCGTTTGATTTCAGCAGGCGGGTTGATGCAATAACTGAGAGTGCGTAGCATTAGACATAGCGGATCTTCGAAGTGTGAATTTGTTGGTGGACAACTCGAATCGATGTATGGGCATTACACTACATCGATTGTTGTTGGAAAGCTAATTTTAAATTTGCACTTCTCAATTCTGCTTCATCACTCGCAGTCGGAGTTGGAAGTTTTAGGGTTGATGTGAGCAATGTGCGTCAACTTAGACCGAATCTCTTCTCTGTGTATGTCCACCTATTCCGTTACAAACCAGCTGTCTTGGCGCTGAGTCAAACACAGGTAGGCGAATTATCGGATTTGAACCTGCCTGGATATAGCTTGGTGCCGCTCTTCTTTTTACACCGCGGTCTCGCCATTTACGTGCGTAGTGATGCAGCATACCAAATTCAACCACAATACGGCCTGTGTTCCAATCCGGAATTTAATTTTCTGTGGTTAAAACTCCATATCCGTAAGCATTTAATCCACTACTGATTTTAGAAGTCCTTTATTAATAGAAGTCCAAGCTTGGATAGCAATTCAACTTTTAGCGAAGCTGATGCGCTATCCGATCCCATATCAAGAATTGTATCCTTCGATCCTCGCACTGAAATTCCCATTGGGGGCAATTTCAATGTATACAATTCTAATTCGACATTCAGGCCAGACAACACGCGAAGGAAGATATGCCGAAATCTTTGCTGCGGTAAGCAATCTAACCCAGCTAGTAAAAGAGCCCACAAAAATACTTCACATTGTAGATCATTCCCCCAACACCCTGGACCTGTTTCTCACCTCTCATCCTGATAAATATTTGGAAGAACAGTAGGGCTGTACGAGAAAGTCGATTGGAGCGAACTTAACAACTTCTTTGAAATTTAACTGGTCACTATTGTTCCTCGATAGTGACCTGGTTGCCGCTGCTGATATGATCACAAACATTCTTTTTCCGGGCATGAGAACCTTCATTCCTCATAGAGTGAAGAGTATCAAGCCCAAAGCAAACGCATGGTATGACTCGGACTGTAAAGAAGTTATCAAGATGAGAGAGTTGAACTTCCGGACATACAAAGCCAACCCTACTGAGGAAAACCTGAACAAGTTTAAACGGGCCAGAAATAACTGCAATGCAACTATCAGATATGTGAAATTGTCTTATGAGCAAAAGTTGAGGGAAAAAATGCTTCAATATCCGAAAGGTAGCAAAAATTGTTGGTCGTTTGTAAAAAGCATAAAGAATTCCGCCTCGTCTTCGATTCCCAATCATTTACAATGACAATCCAGCTGTCAGCTCCTTAGGCAAAGCTTATCTGCTCGCGGCTCATTTCGCAGCCAGCTCAACACTGCCAGATTAAAATATGTCTCTACCTGTACTTGAGAGCGTTGATTTCACCATGGGACAAATTCACTTCCGCACTCGTATAGTTGCAAGAGTATTGAAGGATATCGACGTGCACAAATCCGCAATGCCCGGATGGTATTCCCCCTATAGTACTGAGGAGTTCTGCTGCACTGGGCGAATCAAAAAAAAAAATAAATAAATCTTCGTCATTTCACTACAAATCTCTGACTTCCTCGCCTATTTATTTAATCTGAGTATCGAAAAAGGTATTTTGCCTGTCTCTCTCAAGACATCTGTGATAATTCCACTACGTATGAAGCTAGACACCACAGTTTTCAATAATTATAGACCCACATCTCTCTTATCAACATTTTCAAACATTTTTGAAAGAGGTATAAAGAATGCTTTCATTCCTTGAGAAACATTTTTTGTTGTGAATCCCAGTTTAGATTTAGAAGTGGAAAATCTACCGAAGATGCGTTATTGAAATTATGTGGCGAAATTAACAACAGCTTAAATAGCTCGAAAACAACAGCTGCGCTATTTACAGATATTAACAAAGCGTTTAACATGGTTGATCATAAGTTGCTACTTAGTAAACTATATAATAAAGGCTTCAGAGGTGCAATGAATTCGTAGTTTTCATCATGTCTGCATAATCGTAAACAATGCGGAAGAACTAAAAAATGCTTGAGTTCAGTGAAGATTATTAAGATGCGTTATTGAAATTATGTGGCGAAATTAACAACAGCTTAAATAGCTCGAAAACAACAGCTGCGCTATTTACAGATATTAACAAAGCGTTTAACATGGTTGATCATAAGTTGCTACTTAGTAAACTATATAATAAAGGCTTCAGAGGTGCAATGAATTCGTAGTTTTCATCATGTCTGCATAATCGTAAACAATGCGGAAGAACTAAAAAATGCTTGAGTTCAGTGAAGATTATCTCAGGCGTTCCTCAAAACATCGTTCTGGGGCCAAAACTTACAGCTTTCGCTGATGATACTGCGTTATCCTACTCCAGGAATAATTATCTCGATATATATGCTGATCTGAACTCCGATCTTGAAACATTACGAAGATGGTTTAAGTTTCATAAACTACTAATTAGAGATAAAACCAAATTTATGATTTTTAACATTATGGGCATGATTCTGCAAGATATAATGTTACACTATCACTCTCCCGGATGCACCAGATTCTACCTAAGCGGTGGTCCTTCCCAACATCAATTGATACCTACCTATGATAATAGCTCTAGATATAGTAATGATTGCTTTATAGTTTTAATATATATTTTTTTTTGCTTTAAATTGGACTATAGATTAAATTGGAAGGATCATACAGAATACTTAAAGAATATTCTAACAGAGTCGTAAGACAAATTTGTCATTTTAGACTTCATTCTAATACGAAAGTTCTAATTATGGCTTACAATGGCTTGCTGAAATCCAAATTAGAGTTCGGAACCTCGTGCTGGGAATGTACGCATCTAAATAAAATTAAACCATTACTGACTAAGCAAAAACATGCGATTCGGGTCATCTGTCGAGTTAGTCGTAGAACCTCAACTTTTGATCTATTCAGACACCTTAAACTTCTTCCAATAAGATACTTATACTGCTTTAAAGTCCTTAAGATGTTTTTTCTCAAATCCGGATATACGGCCGGCAGACTACATGGTAATTTCAATTTACGTGTTAACACCAGTAATTTTGTACAGGTTCCCACAGTCAATAAAGCTATTTATTTTCAATTTTATTTTGTAACTGCTTGCCGTCTATTTAATAAACTATCAACAAATATTAGATGCGAGAGAAAAGCTTCAACATTTCTAATAAATACCCGAATGAGGCTTTGTTCATTGAATAATCACGAAATAACAACTTTGTACCACAATGGCTTAAAAAACAGTATTTAATTTTTTTTAATTATGTGTTTAATAATTTAAGAAATGAATTGTTATTAAGCACTGATGGTGCATTCGTCACTTGTCCCTTCGACAATAGAATGCTCCTAATTATTTCATGCAAAAACGATTGTGAAAATGCATATATGAATTGTTATCAGTTTGTGCCATTTTTGATGATATAAAATTAATAATAATAAAAAAGTTGGTATTGGCAGCACCAAGAAGAAATGCAGGGTTACCATTATTTAAACTACTACGATCTGAAGGAAGCGCCGATTCAAAGAAGATAAGAAGGATCACGAGATACCATGGGATATTATGGAAAGACTACAACCGCTCCAAGAGACCGTCGACGAATTCTACTGAGATATCCGCGAGATGGTCGTTAGGATGAGGGACCGAACTAAATAAGTAAGCCTCGTGGACATCCTGAGGCAAAATCTAAGGGAACGAATAGGGACGCTGATCTTCGGATGCGAGATAAAAAGCGTGTGGGATATAAGAGATAAATGTAGGCGCGATGAAAAGCATTTAGCTGTCAGGGAATCGCGATACAGGCGAGGCATTAGCGAGGTGGATGTTAGGGACGAAGAAGGTGAGGTTGACAAAGAGATTGAGGTAGCTGCACTTTAGCCTAGACGACCGACTAGACCGACATACAATACGAACAGGCCAACTAGTATGGAATACCTCAACAAACGGACGGGACCGAACGACAACGTAGCGAGCCAGATTGCAGCTACCCCTCCAAATGAATGTCCGTCCACTTTTCACACCATGACCTGCTTCAAGTGTAGTCATGGAAATATATCTGTGGTTTGTGCAGCCTGTCAGGGAAACGGGAGTGTTGGCGGAGTGACCGGCACGAATCCGTCAACGAAGGTGGAAGCCTCCCGTTTCAGTAAAGATCCTGAAAAGACCTGACGACGATGAGACTTTGGTGTATACAATTTCACCTACGCGAAAGAGTCTTCATCTGAGGCAGGAATACGAAGAAGCCAGACATAGAATATTTGGAGAAGAAATGACTACTGTGCTGACCAAGTACAGGAATTATTTCAAAATTCAAAGGCTTAGGGAAAGAAGTGCAATAAACAGACGATGCAAGAATCTGATAGAATCTACTGTGATAACCACATCTACCGACAATAAGCCCTATGCAAAGTTAAAAATAACTGACGAAGAGATGCTGCGCCTATTGGATTATGGTAAATCTGTGAGTTGCTTAGGCAGAGGAGCAGAGGAGTTCGTCAGCCGACACAACTTTCAACTGAAATGGCTGAACATGCAAGTCAAGAAGCAGATGGGAACCAACAAGCAATTAAAGGACGATTCAGGACTCAGGTCTCTTGGGGTACGAAAACAACAGAAAGACATATACATCATACCGTGTCTCCAATAGAAAGTAGATTTAGGAATAGACTTCTGGAGCGCTTTTAAGGTCATTCCAAATATAGTTACAGAGCTGGACATTCCGTCGCCGGCGAATACAGAGGACACAAGGTTCTGATGCCAGACCAAGCACCGCCGATGAAGGAAATCAAGCGACAGTTACCCTCTTTCGCGATGAAGGGATTGGGTAAGACTTGCCTTGAATATATTATAGAAATGGATGAAGAAAAGATTCCCGTCAAGCAGAGGCATTACCCAGTCTCTCCAGCGATACAAACACTTGTATACGAAAGCTTGATCGCATGCTCTCGTTTGGAGTTATTGATGAGAGTAACAGTCGTTGGAGTGCTTTAGTTGTAATGGTGAGAAAACCTGGTAAAACAGATTGTGTCTGGATTTACGTAAAGTTAATTCAGTCAAAAGGAAAGATGCTTACCCTCTTTCTCATATTGAGGGCCTTCTCAGCAGGCTGCAGAAAACGCACTACATATCCGGGATAGATCTGAAAGATCATTCTGGCAGATCCCTCTTGAGCGCAGCGTCTTTCACAGTCCGCGGTCGGCCATTATATTAGTTAACGCTAAGCGAATGTGTAGGCTGATGAATGTATCAGAATGTCTTTCTCTACTTCGATGACCTCTTGTCTTGCTTTCCAGACTTTGAGACATATGCCAGTCTACTCGGAGAGGTAGCCAATTGTCTTCAGAAAGCTGGGTTGACCATCAATATGGAGATGAGTAAGTTCTGCTACAAACAGATCAGTATATCGTCGGTGATGGATATTTGCGAACTGATTCTGACAAGCTATCAGCAGCCAAGAACTTTCCAGTTCCGAAAACTCCCAAACAACTCCGCTGGTTTTTAGGTATGACGACCTGATACATACGCTTTATCGCAAATTTTGCGGCAGTAACAGCTCTCAAGACCGACTGCCTAAAGAAAGGCAAGACATTTAATATGTCGAACAATGCGCTTAACGCGTTTAATTCGCTTAAAGAGACTTTGGTGTCCACCCAATTCTCGCAAACCCAGACATTAAGAAACACTTTTACATACAGTGTGATGCGTCAACGACTGACGTAGGAAGCTTGCTGTTTCAGATGGATGCGGAGTGTTCGTAGCTTACGTGGAAGGACTACCTTTGACTAGTATCACCAATTACGAGAGTCTCAAGTGGATGATGATGCAAAAGGACCTATATGGTCGGTTGACCGGATGGAGCTTAAAACTCCAAGCGTTCGTCTTCCCCATCGAGCATAGGAAAGGTGTCCAAAACTTAGCCCCTGATACTCTCTTACGGGTACATATGGAGGAGCTCACTGCGCCATTAACTAAGGAAGTTGACTTTAGCTCTGCTTACTTTTCCACAGAAGAGAATGAGGAGTTAAAGAATACATTTACTGATGACGCAGACCGACTTTCTCACTTGTGTGTTTCTGACGGGTTTGTGTACAGACGAACAGATTTAGGAAAGGGGGCGTACTTATAGAGGACATGGCATGGATTCTCTGTATTCTCTCCAACTGTCTGGAATCTCGAAAGTCAAAGTGTTTATCGAGGGCAACTTGCACTGTATTCTCATTGCACGAAGAAGACGATGATCTCCATCTGAAGATACACCTAGTACCTTCCGTAAAAGTTCTCTTCGAATGTGGGCCCAACAGCTGAAACCGATTATCAGTGCCGAATATACAAAGGCAAAAAGCATCTGTGTTTTGTTGAAGAGACTGGGCCATCATTAATAATAATGTTGCCAACGATTCTTGTTCCATCTTCAGATAACCATACTTAAAGTGGATACTGTCTACTGCATAAGAATTCTTTTAACTCGGTCACTCTTAACTCTCCCTCTACCATTGATGAGTTTGTATTTTTATAAGAAACTGTTTTTCGAACTGTCGAAATAGAAGGCAGTGGTAGATTAGCTGATAACGTCTCGTATAGTGATTTTCCTCCAAATAAATAGAGAAAACTGGAAAAAATTTTAATATCATCACTGTACAAGTTCAGTACATTATCAGATCGTATTTGGGATGATTTCAGTATTTCTTGCATAAGTTTCCTGAAAATATAAAGAAATTTATATCTACTTTTGGCAAAACTAATTTTGTCAACATACCAAATTTTGTATTGTATCCTTTACTCTTACCCCAAAATTGTCCTCATAAACTTAATTAAAATTTTTTTCTAAAGTTTGTTCGATTTCGTTTTCCGAGTAATGTTCACTAATTTCCCTGCTGTTTTCGTCATCTAGAGGTATAACATCCGAGAAAACGCCATTGCTCACTTCGTTGCTATTAACCGGACGTTGTTGACGAGGATTTGTATTGAAGAACTTTGCAATTGATTGTTTATTTTCTTTGGTTCCAGGATCGACATCGTGCTGCGACATATGCCTAGTAAAATTTGAAATTATTCATCTTTTACAATTGAATTTCATTCCACAATCTCAACCTCCATGAGGCTGTGATCACTTACCCCCTCAGAACGCCGCGACGTGGCTCCTGTGGGAAGAGCCGACTTGACTTCAGCCACAGCTTTAGTCAAGTACAGTTTGACGGAGCAACCTCTTCAACCGGCCTCTTTCTGACCTTACCCGCCTCCGCAATACTCTCAGTCTACATGGCAGAGTCATCTACCATGGAGGCCGAGGCCGACGCCAAGGATTCCCGGCGCGCCTTCCTCGTCTTCTTCTTGCCCTCCTCTGCCACCAGCGGACTCTTCAAAAAGAAATTCCGCAGCGGGACATGAGAGGCAACTGCCTCACTCTCGCAGTCGGAGAAAAGGCCACAAAAGGCATCCTCCCTCCGACCACCACTACTACCCAGGGCTTTCCAATCCTCTATATGCTGCTCCAACAACACTACATACACTAAATAAGTCACCCAGTATTACGTGCTACGGCGTAAACAAGTTTTTGCGTAAACAAGTTTCGCGTAAACAAGTTCTCGTTAGTGTGGAAAAAATTTCACACACACAAACACTCACTAAATCACCACGCTGCGGTGGCTTATCGCTAAACTATCCAAAAACTTTTATCACTGCACTAGCTAAATAACACGACTGCTCGCTTCGAGTGCTCACAGTGAAATGACTCTGTTGATAGGGACAGAAAGTCGAAAGTGTGCTTAACGTGAATACCCGGCCAATTATTGGCAAACTTCATGGTGGGCCTACCCACAATAACAGAGTCAAATTAAGCGTTGACCACCGCCCTGAGGAAGTATTTACCACCCCAGTAATAATTTAGTGACGCTTAAGGGCGACCACAAACCTTGCTGAGGGCGATGCCTATCAAACTCCTCTAGCATCCACAGATCCTGGATGTTATAGGATCTTCGGATGCTATACGCTCCCGCGATTTTGGGCAACCACAGCCACCATGATACTCCCACTAGGGGGCCTACCTCTTGATAGCACGGAAAAGAAATATCCTTTCCGGGGCCTGCTATCTCCCATGGTACCATAATATAGCCTCTGGTCAGGCTTTCGCAACCGTGAGGTCACTTCTAGATAAGTGCCTTAACACTCAAGGCGTAGCAACCTTTTAGATGACGCACTTCGAATCAGTTAGTCGAGGCAGTGACCAATGATCGAAATGCATCATCTACACAAAAATACAACACAAGACAACACAATTCCGCCCGGAAATCCCAACAAGGTCAGACCGAGGCATGCACTAACTAAATCGTTCCATACCACTACCGAAATATCTCATTGCAGGAGAGTGCAAGTACGTAACACATGCACTCATCTCTACCGAAAATCCCCCAAATAAAAACAAGGACAACAAAACTACTACTACTCGAAGAACCGGTTAGTTCGCGCATAGAACCACTGGCGCTATACACCCTCGTAACCGACGCTATAATTGCGAGGTCGGTTCATTACCGACCACATGAACAGGCACCCCATGCCCCACACGACAACTTATTACAGCTCCGGCCCAAATGTTGCCTAGTAAAAACACAGCAACATAAGGCGCCATTACAATAGCAAGAAGCAATGTTGGGGAGAACTCCCAAATGGGATCCGAGTGGGTCAGGATGAGACCTGTACAACCTCGTATAGCCAGGACTCTTTATGAGTCGAGCACCAAAAACTGAGGTCAGCGCTAAGTGAACCCCTTGTTAAACAGCAGTTTCTACTACAAGGACAATATTGCCATTATTGCCTCCGTATCCGAAAGATTTGCTCGGCAAAGATGGCTAGATTCTCAGCCGTCTCCTTTGAGAAAAGAACACGACTGAAATCCGAAGTGTCACCTACCCGCACTACACCCAAGACAGAGAGATCCCTGCAGTGAGCGTATCGCGGACACTTGTACATGTCTCCAATCTTTTCTCGGTGCACCACACGAGCACGCCGCTGACGTACATAGGGCCCTTTCATGCAAGAGAGCATTAAGGGAACCATGACCAGTCAGCAGAAAGCCCGCATAGAGAGAGAAGTCCAGACACTCCCGCTCACACGCATAAGCAACTTCAGGAAGGAACTCGAAAGTTACTCTTCCCTTGCTGCTCTCCCCCCAACGCAACTGCCACCTCGACAGTACGCCATTCTCCGACAGGGCCTTCAGTTCGCGGGCACTTAGACCCTGAACATTCCGGCACTCGCTCCAGTCAGATGCTGAGAGCGGCCGCTGCCTCCGCAATCTGCCGGCCATACCACGACAAATGACCTCCAGATCTAGCGGTGGCACACCTGCCAACACTTGTAGAGCCTCCGTTGAGACAGTCTTGCATACTCGAAGTGAACCAAGGAGCATAGTTCTCTGACAAGTCAGGAGCTTGCTTCTTCCTGTCACGGTCTTAGCAACATCGTACCATACCGGTGCACCAAATGCCGCGCATGCAACAAATAGTCCACCATATACACTACGGACTGCTTGCCCCGACAGACACCACTAACAATTCAGCAACCGTCTGAGTGCTGGCACGAGGGATGTGAGTTTTGCTCTCATCTTTACAAGATGAGGAACAAAGTTCATCCTCTCTCCGATGTTAATGCCAAGATACTTGATTTCAGTCACGTATCTTAGACTCACCCCGGCAGATCTAACAACTGGAGGCCGATTCAAGGATAATTAACCCTTGAGCAGCACTAAGGACGTCTTTTCCACCGACACCCGATCCTCAGTTAGTCACCACGCCCATGGCCTCCGTACCCCTACTCTCCAACTCAGCATGAGACTGGCCTTCGAGAAGGATAAGATCATCAGCATACGCGACAACACTGCAGTACGATTGCCAGGATGAAAGAAGCAGCAGCAGAGGATCCATTATCAATATCCATTATCCATATATATGGACCAGCAACAGACCCCTGAGGACATCCCCTCTCAACACCTACCATCACACTGTCAATAGAATCGACAACGCGAGCTGCCCGTTTGAAAAATAGCTCTTGCAGATGGTACCCTCACTAATCCTTACCTCGCTCAACCTAAGTAGCACACTTGCCCAGTCAAGGCAATCGAAAGCACCCTTGAAGTCAATGAAGATACCTAGGACATACTTCCCAGCAGATCCGTCAACAGTGTCCTTTACGCGCAGCCAAGCATCTTCGACACTGCGCCCTGGTTTAAAACCAAACTGGAATGGAGACTGCTCAGGGATGCGCTGCATCAGTCTGTCCACCAAGACTCTTTCCAGCACCTTTCCAAGTAGAGGAAGGAGACTGATGCCACGATAGGAGCTAGGATTGGTCCTCACTCTATCGCTAGACTTCAGCAGAACTATCACCTTTGCACATTTCCATTCCAGGGGAAAATAATTCTCCCTGACACAGCACGAGTAAAGAGCCATCAAGTATTCGGGAACCACTGTCCAGATAGCTTTCACCATCTCTCCAGTAAGTCCGTCGAATCCTGGTGACTTCTTCGATTTAAGCCTAGAAATCGCGCAGCCAATTTCACCTTCAGTAACCGCAGGCACATCGCCCGGCAAATCCACAAGTGGATCATTCGAGCTAATGGCCATCAGGACAGATACACAGTCCCTCCATGATGTGAGCACTTGGCCCTCATGATGGGTGGCCCCAAGCTCCAAGGATTTCCTTCCCCGACAAACACGGTAAAGACCCTCCGACACGGTGAAGGTCCTCCAATTGTCATTCTTACTGCGGACAGGCATACTCTTGTATTCAGCCAAACCATGCCTATAAGCCAGCTTTGCCTGATCCACGTCTGCAAATCCGTGACGTCTACAGGTTTGGAAACGCATTCGCAATCTCCTAACCTGCTTACGCTTCACATTCAACTCAGATGTCCACCACTTAACCCTTTTCCGAATCACCATACGGCTTCTTGGAAAGAGTCGGTCCTCCATGAGGTTGTGATCACTCACCCACTCAGAACGCCGGATGCGCCACTGAATATCAAAGCTACGAAGTGCCGTCATATTTGCCAGGGTCACATAAATATCACTTTGCCCGTTTGGACCATCGAAAGTATACAGGTCACTAGGCTGGTTGAGAATCCATTCGATTAGCAGTTCCCCCCTGATTGTACTGTACAATTGGGACGTGCGTCCTGTCATTTTACTGAACCACAAAGGGGAGACTGCATTAGCGTCAATGCCGAAAATCGCTAAAATTGGGACGTGCGTCCTGTCATTTTACTGAACCACAAAGGGGAGACTGCATTAGCGTCAATGCCGAAAATCGCAGCGCTATTCCCAATCATCCGTAGCAACTCATCGAGGTATGCCAAGTACGGTTCAATGTCCAAGGCATGCTTAAAGTAAAGGCTGCATAAGATCAACCTACCAAGGCTACCCTCAACATTCACACACACACCCCATTCGCTTGAGCCTATCAGGGAACACACAGTGTTAACATCATTTACTACGACAGCAGCATTGCCACTGTCGTCCACAACCGATCGTATGTGCGCAGGCAATCCCCTCACATGTCCTGCAACAGTGTAAGGTTCCTGCAACAACGCAAAGCTGCACTGTGAGCTACACAGTATCTGTCCTAACTCGAACATGGCTACTCGAGCACCCTGGCAGTTAAATTGAATTAATTTAACTGGCATTTTTAGTGTCGAGCACTCGCCCTGGCCACCGCCGCAGCATAGACTGGACAATCCATGCTTAGCATAAAGTGTCCAGCCGGGTTTCCCCTGAAGTCGCAATCACGGCAATGAATGGCATTACCACAATCTCGCTTAGAGTGGCCCGACTGTCCACAACGCCAGCACACAGAGTCCTTCCTACACCTGGATGCGAAGTGATCCAGGCCGAGACACCTGTTACACCATTGCACCAACGATTTCTCCTTCACCAGAAACGAGAAGTGCTTGATATAGCACCTCCCTTCTACGAGAAGGATACCAGCGGCTCTAGAGCTGCACTGTAGGACAGCATTCGGGCGACCATCCCCTGCCTCCCAATGGGTGGAAAGGCAGACCTCCTTCTCAAACTCCTCTTTGGTGAACTTGCATAAGTTTAGCTTATGCAGCTCACCCAGGAACTCTTCAGGGAAGATCCGTTTCTCCACCCTCTGCACGACAAGAGATTTACCCCTTGCTGCTTCGGCCAACAGACCCACCTCTTCGAGCTTTTTATGCCCGAAGAAAGCATCCCGCTCAGCTACCGATGGCGTGCGAAACAGAATGCCACCTTCCTTGTCAGGGCGCACAGTATGCACCGTGACACCCACGGCAGGCACCAATTCCTCCACCACCTTCTTCTAAAGTGGTCCCACTGACTCTCCCTTCCTGCCCTTAACAACAAAAGACCACGTCTCAACTGGTTTGGCAGGTTCAACATCAGGTGTCTTAACTTCCCTTTGCCGCCCATACCACCTGAAACAATGGCAGTGCTGGCAACCTGCGCAAACGAAGGTCGCCCCTCAACACTCATCCCAACAGGGACTCTTAAAGACTTGCCGGTCCCACTTGGACCGTCCCTGCCCTCTACAGACTCCGAAGCTCCCACTGCAGGAGCACGTCCTGAGTCCTCCCTACCGCTATGACGCTCGAGCGTTCCTGTTAACTCTAGAAAGAGTTCCTCATATTTTGAGGAAATCTCTGCTAGAGAAGCGCCTACCTCGGGATGGTGTCCAATAGTGGAAGCCACCATCTTCCTAATTTTCCTTACCCTATCCAAGACGTTAGCCAAGGTCAAACCCTCAGCCTGCCTTAACTCACGCATGGGTGGCGCTGGCTTCACCTTAGGCAAGGCACTCGCACCAGCAGAGCCCGCAGTGGCTTGCACCTGCGACGGGGCTCCTGTATAAAGAGCCGACTTGACTTCAGCCACAGCTTTAGTCAAGAGCGCCCTAGCCACAGGAGGATCCATCACCACTGGCACACTACCACCACTACCCGCTGCAACAACTGCTTCAGCCGGCAAAGGCACCAACACCACACGTGCCTACTTATTCCCTACCTTCTTTGAAGACGAAGAAGGCTCAGTAAGTAAGTTCTTGGTCACCAAAGAGTCCGGACCTGTAGAATTTGCCGGAGCAACCTCTTCGACCGGCCTCTTCCTGGCCTTACCCGCCTCCGCAACACTCTCAGTCTCCATGGCAGAGTCATCTACCATGGAGGCCGAGGCTGACGCCAAGGATTCCCGGCGCGCCTTCCTCGTCTTCTTCTTCTTCTTCCTCTTCCCCTCCTCAACCACCGGCGGACTCTTCAAAAAGAAGTTCCGCGGCGGCACATCAGAGGCAACTGCCTCACTTTCGCGAAAAAATTTCACACACACAAACACTATCTAAATAACCACTGTATTGTGGCTTATCGCTAAACTACTGAAAAACACTTTTATCACTGCACTAGCTAAAAAACACGACTGCTCGCTTCGAGTGCTCACAGTGGAATCGTAGATAGGGACAGAAAGTCGAAAAGTGTGCTTAATTATTGCCAATTATTTGCAAACTTCACGGTGGGCCTACCCACAATAACAGAGTCAAATTAAGCGTTGACCACCGCCCTGAGGAGGTATTCACCACCCCAGTAACAATTAAGTGACGCTTAAGGGCGACCACAAACCTTCCTGAGGGCGAGGCCTATCTAACACCTCTAGCATCCACAGATCCTGGATGTTATAGGATCTTAGGATGCTATATGCGCCCGCGATTTTGGGCAACCACAACCACCATGATACTCCCACTAGGGGGCCTACCTCTTGATAGCACGGAAAAGAAATATCCTTTCCGGGGCCTGCTATCTCCCATGGTACCAGAATATAGCCTCTGGTCAGGCTTTCGCAACCGAGAGGTCACTTCTAGATAAGTGCCTTAACACTCAAGGCCTAGCAACCTTTTAGATGACACACTTCGAATCAGTTAGTCGAGGCAGTGACCAATGATCGAAATGCATCATCTACACAAAAATACAACACAAGGCAACACAATTCTGCCCGGAAATCCCAGCAAGGTCAGACCGAGGCATGCACTAACCAAATCGTTCCATACCACTACCGAAAAATCCCATTGCAGGAGAGTGCAAGTACGTAACACATGCACTCATCTCTACCGAAAATCCCCAGAAAGCAAAGGCAAACTGGCATACCTAAAAAACAAGGACAACAAAACTACTACTACTCGAAGAACCGGTTAGTTCGCGCATAGAACCACTGACGCTATACACCCCCGTAACCGACGCAATAGTTGCGAGGTCGAGTCATCACCGACCACATGAACAGGCACCCCATGCCCCACACGACAACTTATTACGGCTCCGGCCCAAATGTTACCTAGTAAAAACACAGCAACATAAGGCGCCATTACCATAGCAAGAAGCAATGTTGGGGAGAAGCCCCAAATGGGATCCGAGTGGGTCAGGATGAGACCTGTATGGCCCCCCTCCCGCCCAAACATCCACCATCAGCAAGTTACAAGGAGGTTGCGGACTAAGTCCAACCTGCCAGTAAATCGGGAGCCCTGGAAGCATATAGCCGCAGACTACACTATGACTTGCGCCAACCTCGTATAGCCAGGACTCTTTCTGAGTCGAGCACCACAAACTGAGGGCAGCGCTAAGTGAACCCCTTGTTAAACAGCAGTTTCTACTACAAGGACAACATTGCCATTATTGCCTCCGTATCCGAAAGAGTTGTTCGATGGCTAGATTGTCAGCCGTGTCCCTTGAGAAAAGAACACGACTGAAATCCCAAGTGTCACCTACCCACACTACACCCATCGCAGAGAGATCCCTGCAGTGAGTATATCGCGGTCACTCGATTAGCACATGTCTCCAAGCTTCTCTCGGTGCACCACACAAGCACTCCGCCGACGCAGCTAGGGCCTTTTCATGCAAGAAAGCATTAAGGGAACCATGCCCAGTCAGCAGAAAGCCCGCATTGATAGAGAAGTCCAGACACTCCCGCCCACACGCATAAGCAACTTCAGGAAGGAACTCGAAAGTTACTCTTCCCTTGCTGCTCTCCCCCCAACGCAACTGCCACCTCGACAGTACGCCATTCTCCAACAGGGCCTTCAGTTCGCGGGCACTTAGACCCTGAACATTCCGGCACTCGCTCCAGTCAGATGCTGACAGCGGACGCTGCCTCCGCAATCTGCCGGCCATACCACGACGAATGACCTCCAGATCTAGCGGTGGAACACCTGCCAACACTTGTAGAGCCTCCGTTGAGACAGTCTTGCATACTCGAAGTGAACCAAGGAGCATAGTTCGCTGACAAGTCAAGAGCTTGCTTCTTCCTGTCACGGTCTTAGCAACATCGTACCATACCGGTGCACCAAATGCCGCGCATGCAACAAAAAGTCCACCATATACAGTCCGGACTGCTTGCCCCGACAGACCCCACTCACACTTCAGCACCCGTCTAACTGCTGGCACGAGGGATGTGAGTTTTGCTCTCATCTTTACAAGATGAGGAACAAAGTTCATCCTCTCTCCGTTATTAATGCCAAGATACTTAACTTCCGTCACTTATCTTATACTCAACCCGGCAGCTCTAACAACTGGAGGCCGATTCAAGGATAATTTACCCTTGAGCAGCATCAAGGACGTCTTTTCCACCGCGACTTCCACACCGACACTCGATCTCCAGTTAGTCACCACGCCCATGGCCTCCGTACCCCTACTCTCCAACTCAGCACGAGACTGGCCTTCGAGAAGGATAAGGAGATCATCAGCATACGCGACAACACTGCAGTACGATTGCCAGGATGAAAGAAGCAGCAGCAGAGGATCCATCATCAAGTTCCATATATATGGACCAGCAACAGACCCCTGAGGACATCCCCTCTCAACACCGACCATCACACTGTCAAAATAATTGACAACACGAGCTGACCTCTTGGAAAAATAGCTCTTCCACAAGGAACCCCCACTAGTCCCTACCTCCTGCAACCTCCGCAGCACACTTGCCCAGTCAAGTTTCAATCGAAATCACCCTTGAAATCAATGAAGATACCAAGGACATACTTCCCAGCAGATCCGTCAACAGTGTCCTTTACGCGCAGCCAAGCATCTTCGACACTGCGCCCTGGTTTAAAACAAAACTGGAATGGAGACTGCTCAGGGATGCGCTGCATCTGTCCACCAAGACTCTTTCCAGCACCTTTCCAAGTACAGGAAGGAGACTGATGCCACGATAGGAGCGAGGATTGGTCCTCACCCTATCATTAGACTTCAGCAGAACTATCACCTTTGCACATTTCCATTCCAGGGGAAAATAATTCTCCCTGACACAGCACGAGTAAAGAGCCATCAAGTATTCGGGAACCACTGTCCAGATAGCTTTCACCATCTCTCCAGTTAGTTCGTCGAATCCTGGTGACTTCTTCGATTTAAGCCTAGAAATCGCGCAGCCAATTTCACCTTCAGTAACCGCAGGCACATCGCCCGGCAAATCCACAAGTGGATCATTCGAGCCAATGGCTCTGGGAAAGAAAGTACCCATCAGGACAGATACACAGTCCCTCCATGATGTGAGCACTTGGCCCTCATGATGGATGTCCCCAAGCTCCAAGGATTTCCTTCCCCGACAAACACGGTAAAGACCCTCCGACACGGTAAAAATCTTCCAATTGTCATTCTTACTGCGGACAAGCATACTCTTGTATTCAGCCAAACCATGCCTGTAAGCAAGTTTTGCCTGATCCACGTCTGCAAATCCGTGACGTCTACAGGTTTGGAAACGCATTCGCAATCTCCTAACCTGCTTACGCTTCACATTCAACTCAGATGTCCACCACTTAACCCTTTTCCGATTCACCATACGGCTTCTTGGAAAGAGTTGGTCGTTGACATCCCACATACATTCATTGATGAGAGCAACCTTACCATCGATACCCAAACGTTGAAAGGCCTCAAGTAGTGTTTGTGTTACCTTTCTTGCAATCTCAGTCTTGTACGACACCCAGTCGACATTCTTGAAAAGCCAGCGCTTCTCATTCCAATTTTCCTGCACATCTAGCGTACCGCTGAAGCGAACAATCTCAACCTCCATGAGGCTGTGATCACCCACCCCCTCAGAACGCCGGATGCGCCACTGAAAATCAAAGCTACGAAGCGCCGTCATATTTGCCAGGGTCACATCAATATCACTTTGAACGTTTGGACCATCGAAAGTATACAGGTCACTAGGCTGATTGAGAACAGCAATGCGATTAACGGCTATACATTCGCTTAGCATGGTGCTGTAAAATTGGGACGTGCGTCCTGTCATTTTACTGAACCACAAAGGGGAGACTGCATTAGCGTCAATGCCGAAAATCGCAGCGCTATTCCCAATCATCCGTAGCAACTCATCGAGGTATGCCAAGTACGGTTCAATGTCCAAGGCATGCTTAAAGTAAAGGCTGCATAAAATCAGCCTACCAAAGCTACCCTCAACATTCACACACACACCCCATTCGCTTGAGCCTATCAGGGAACACACAGTGTTTACATCATTTAATACGACAGCAGCATTGCCACTGTCGTCCACAAACGATCGCATGTGCGCAGGCAATCTCCTCACATGTCCTGCAACAGTGTAAGGTTCCTGCAACAACCCAAAGCTGCACTGTGAGCTACACAGTATCTGTCCTAACTCGAACATGGCTACTCGAGCACCCTGGCAGTTAAATTGAATTAATTAAACTGGCATTTTTAGTGTCGAGTACTCGCCCTGGCCACCGCCGCAGCATAGACTGGACAATCCATGCTTAGCATAAAGTGTCCAACCGGGTTTCCCTTGAAGTCGCAATCACGGCAATGAATGGCATTACCACAATCGCGCTTAGAGTGTCCCGACTGTCCACAACGCCAGCACACAGAGTCCTTCTGCCTACACCTGGATGCGAAGTGATCCAGGCCGAGACACCGGTTACACCATTGCACCAACGATTTCTCCTTCACGAGAAACGAGAAGTGCTTTATATAGCACCTCCCTTCTCCAAGAAGGCTACCCGGGGCCCTGGAGCTGCACTGTAGGACAGCATTCAGGCGACCATCCCCTGCCTCCCAACGGGTGGAAAGGCAGACCTCCTTCTCAAACTCCTCTTTGGTGAACTTGCATAAGTTTAGCTTATGCAGCTCACCCAGGAACTCTTCAGGGGAGATCCGTTTCTCCACCCTCTGCACGACAAGAGACTTACCCCTTGCTGCTTCGGCCAACAAACCCACCTCTTCGAGCTTCTTATGCCCGAAGAAAGCATCCCGCTCAGCAACCGATGGCGTGCGGACCAGAATGCCACCTTGCTTTCCAGGGCGCACAGTATGCACCCTGACACCCACGGCAGGCACCAATTCCTCCACCACCTTCTTCCTCAATGCTCCCACTGACTCTCCCTTCTTGCCCTTGACAACAAAAGACCACGTCTCAAGTGGTCTGGCAGGTTCCACATCAGGTTTCTTAACCTGACATGTGCCCCCCATACCACCCGAAACAGTGGCAGTGCTGGCTACCTGCGCGAACGAAGGTCGTCCCTCAACGTTCATCCCAACAGGGACTCCTAGCGATTTGACAGTCCCACTTGGACCGTCCCTACCCTCTACAGACTCCGACTGCAGGAGCACATCCGGAGTCCGACCTACCCCTATGACGCTCGAGCATCCCTGTCAACTCTAGCACGAGTTCCTCATATTTGGAGGAAATCTCTGCTAGAGAAGCCTACCTCGGGATGGTGTCCAATTGTGGAAACCACCATTTTCCTAATCTCCCTAATTTTGTCCAAGACATTAGCCAAGGTCAAACCCTCAGCCTGCCTTGACTCGCGCATAGGTGGCGATGGCTTCGCCTTCGGCAAGGCACTCGCAACAACAGAGCCCGCAGTGGCTTGCACCCGCGATGGGGCTCCTGTGGGAAGAGCCGACTTGACTTCAGCCACAGCTTTAGTCAAGCGCGCCCTAGCCACAGGAGGACCCATCACCACTGGCACACTACCACCACTACCCGCTGCAACAACTGCTTCAGCCGGCAAAGGCACCGACACCACACGTGCCTTTACTTCCTACCACCTTACCTCCTACCTTCTTCGAAGAAGAAGAAGGCTCAGTAAGCGCCTTCTTGGCCACCAAAGAGTCCGGACCTGAAGAATTTGCCGGAGCAACCTCTTCAACCGGCCTCTTTCTGGCCTTACCCGCCTCCGCAACACTCTCAGTCTCCATGGCAGAGTCATCTACCATGGAGGCCGAGGCTGACGCCAAGGATTCCCGGCGCGCCTTCCCTTCCTCTTCCCCTCCTCAACCACCGGCGGACTCTTCAAAAAGAAGTTCCGCGGCGGGACATCAGAGGCAACTGCCTCAGTCTCACAGTCGGAGGAGAGGCCAACAAAGGCATCCTCCCTCCGACCACCACTACAACTAAGGGCTTTCTCCTCCTCCATGTGCTGCTCCAACAACACAAAATAACACTAAATAAGTAAAAAATAAACTCACCTAGTATCACTAATTACGGCGTAAACAAGTTTTTGCGTCAACAAGTTTCGCGTAAACACGTTACCGTTAGGGTGGAAAAAATTACACACACACAAACACTAACTAAATAACCACTCTACTGTGGCTTATCTCTAAACTTCTGAAAAACACTTTTATCACTGCACTAGCTAATAAAAACACGACTGCTCGCTTCGAGTGCTCACAGTGGAATGAGTGTGTAGATAGGGACAGAAGTCGAAAAGTGTGCTTAACGTGAATACTCGGCCAATTATTGGCAAACTTCACGGTGGGCCTACCCACAATAACGGAGTCAAATTAAGCGTTGACCACCGCCCTGAGGAGGTATTCACCACCCCAGTAACAATTTAGTGACGCTTAAGGGCGACCATAAACCTTGCTGAGGGCGAGGCCTATCTAACACCTCTAGCATCCACAGATCCTGGATGTTATAGGATCATAGGATGCTATATGCGCCCGCGATTTTGGGCAACCACAGCCACCATGATACTCCCACTAGGGGGCCTACCTCTTGATAGCACGGAAAAGAAATATCCTTTCCGGGGCCTGCTATCTCCCATGGTACCAGAATACAGCCTCTGGTCAGGCTTTCGCAACCGTGAGGTCACTTCTAGATAAGTGCCTTAACACTCAAGGCCTAGCAACCTTTTAGATGACGCACTTCGAATCAGTTAGTCGAGGCAGTGACCATTGATCGAAATGCAAAAATACAACACAAGACAACACAATTCCGCCCGGAAATCCCAGCAAGGTCAGACCGAGGTATGCACTAACCAAATCGTTCCATACCACTACCGAAAAATCCCATTGCAGGAGAGTGCAGGTACGTAACACATGCACTCATCTCTACCGGAAATCCCCAGAAAGCGAAGGCAAACTGGCATACCTAAAAACGAGGACAACAAAAGTACTACTACTCGAAGAACCGGTTAGTTCGCGCATAGAACCACTGGCGCTATACACCCCCGTAACCGACGCAAAGATGCGAGGTCGAGTCATCACTGATCACATGAACAGGCACCCCATGCCCCACACGACAACTTATTACGGCTCCGGCCCAAATGTTAACTAGTAAAAACACAGCAACATAAGGCGCCATTACCATAGCAAGAAGCAATGTTGGGGAGAACTCCCAAATGGGATCCGAGTGGCTCAGGATGAGACCTGTACGGCCCCCCTCCCGGCAAAAACATCTACCATCTGCAAGTTACAAGGAGGTTGCGGACTAAGTCCAACCTGCCAGTAAATCGGGAGCCCTGGAAGCGTATAGCCGCAGACTACACTATGACTTGCGCCAACCTCGTATAGCCAGGACTCTTTGTGAGTCGAGCACCACAAACTGAGGCCAGCGCTAAGTGAACCCCTTGTTAAACAGCAGTTTCTACAACAAGGATAACATTGCCATTATTGCCTCCATATCCGAAAGATTTGTTCGGCAAAGATGGCTAGATTGTCAGCCGTGTCCCTTGAGAAAACAACACGACTGAAATCCCAAGTGTCACCTACCCGCACTACACCCATCGCAGAGAGATCCCTGCAGTGAGCATATCGCGGACACTCGATTAGCACATGTCTCCAATCTTCTCTCGGTGCACTACACGAGCACTCCGCTGACGCAGCTAGGGCCCTTTCATGCAAGAAAGCATTAAGGGAACCATGACCAGTCAGCAGAAAGCCCGCATAGAAAGAGAGAAGTCCAGACACTCCCGCCCACACGCATAAGCAACTTCAGGAAGGAACTCGAAAGTTACTCCACCATATACAGTACGGACTGCTTGCCCCGACAGACCCCACTCACACTTCAGCACCCGTCTGACTGCTGGCACGAGGGATGTGAGTTTTGCTCTCATCTGTACAAGATGAGGAACAAAGTTCATCCTCTCTCCGATATTAATGCCAAGATACTTGACTTCTGTCACGTATCTTATACTCACCCCGGCAGCTCTAACAACTGGAGGCCGATTCAAGGATAATTTACACTTGAGCAGCATCAAGGACGTCTTTTCCACCGCCACATCCACACCGGCACTCGATCCCCAGTTAGTCACGACGCCCATGGCCTCCGTACCCCTACTCTCCACCTCAGCACGAGACTGGCCTTCGAGAAGGATAAGGAGATCATCAGCATACGCGACAACACTGCAGTACGACTGCCAGGAGGAAAGAAGCAGCAGCAGAGGATCCATCATCAAGTTGCATATATATGGACCAGCAACAGACCCCTGAGGACATCCCCTCTCAGCACCTATCATCACACTGTCAAAAGAATTGACAACACGAGCTGACCTGTTGGACAAATAGCTCTTCCACAAGGAACCCTCACTAATCCCTACCTCCTGCAACCTCCGCAGCACACTTGCCCAGTTAAGGCTATCGAAAGCACCCTTGAAATCAATGAAGATACCAAGGACATACTTCCCAGCAGATCCGTCAACAGTGTCCTTTATGCGCAGCCAAGCATCTTCGACACTGCGCCCTGGTTTAAAACCAAACTGGAATGGAGACTGCTCAGGGATGCGCTGCATCAGTCTGTCCACCAAGACTCTTTCCAGCACCTTTCCAAGTACAGGAAGGAGACTGATGCCACGATAGGAGCGAGGATTGGTCCTCACCCTATCATTAGACTTCAGCAGAACTATCACCTTTGCACATTTCCATTCCAGGGGAAAATAATTCTCCCTGACACAGCACGAGTAAAGAGCCATCAAGTATTCGGGAACCACTGTCCAGATAGATTTCACCATCTCTCCAGTTAGTCCGTTGAATCCTGTTGACTTGCTCGATTTAAGCCTAGAAATCGCGCAGCCAATTTCACCTTCAGTAACCGCAGGCACATCGCCCGGCAAATCCACTAGTGGATCATTCGAACCAATGGCTCTGGGAAAGAAAGTACCCATCAGGACAGATACACAGTCCCTCCATGATGTGAGCACTTGGCCCTCATGATGGATGTCCCCAAGCTCCAAGGATTTCCTTCCCCGACAAACACGGTAAAGACGACCCCAGGGGTCATCTCGGTGTTCCTCGGCAAAGGTCCTTTAATTGTCATTCTTACTGCGGACAAGCATACTCTTGTATTCAGCCAAACCATGCCTGTAAGCAAGTTTTGCCTGATCCACGTCTGCAGTTCCGTGACGTTTGGAAACGCATTCGCAATCTCCTAACCTGCTTACGCTTCACATTCAACTCAGATGTCCACCACTTAACCCTTTTCCGATTCACCATACGGCTTTTTGGAAAGAGTTGGTCGTTGACATCCCACATACACTCATTGATGAGGGCTACCTTACCATCGATACCCAAACGTTGAAAGGCCTGAAGTGGTGTTGATGTGACCTTTCTTGCAATCTCACTCTTGTACGACACCCAGTCGACATTCTTGAGAAGCCAGCGCTTCTCATTCCAATTTTCCTGCACATCTAGCGTACCGCTGGAGCGAACAATCTCAACCTACATGAGGCTGTGATCACTCACCCACTCAGAACGCCGGATGCGCCACTGAAAATCAAAGCTACGAAGCGCTTTCATATTTTCCAGGGTCACATCAATATCACTTTGCCCGTTTGGACCATCGAAAGTATACAGGTCACTAGGCTGATTGAGAACAGCTATGCGATTAACGGCTATCCATTCGCTTAGCAGTTCCCCCCGTCCTGTCATTTTACTGAACCACAAAGGGGAGACTGCATTAGCGTCAATGCCGAAAATCGCAGCGCTATTCCCAATCATCCGTAGCAACTCATCGAGGTATGCCAAGTACGGTTCAATGTCCAAGGCATGCTTAAAGTAAAGGCTGCATAAAATCAGCCTACCAAAGCTACCCTCAACATTCACACACACACCCTATTCGCTTGAGCCTATCAGGGAACACACAGTGTTTACATCATTTACTACGACAGCAGCATTGCCACTGTCGTCCACAAACGATCGCTTGTGCGCAGGCAATCTCCTCACATGTCCTGCAACAGTGTAAGGTTCCTGCAACAACGTAAAGCTGCACTATGAGCTACACAGTATCTGTCCTAACTCGAACATGGATACTCGAGCACCCTGGCAGTTAAATTGAATTAATTTAACTGGCATTTTTAGTGTCGAGCACTCGCCCTGGCCACCGCCGCAGCATAGACTGGACAATCCATGCTTAGCATAAAGTGTCCAGCCGGGTTTCCCCTGAAGTCGCAATCACGGCAATGAATGGCATTACCACAATCTCGCTTAGAGTGGCCCGACTGTCCACAACGCCAGCACACAGAGTCCTTCTGCCTACACCTGGATGCGAAGTGATCCAGGCCGAGACACCGGTTACACCATTGCACCAACGATTTCTCCTTCACGAGAAACGAGAAGTGCTTTATATAGCACCTCCCTTCTCCGAGAAGGATACCCGGGGCCCTGGAGCTGCACTGTAGGACAGCATTCAGGCGACCATCCCCTGCCTCCCAACGGGTGGAAAGGCAGACCTCCTTCTCAAACTCCTCTTTGGTGAACTTGCATAAGTTTAGCCTAGGCGCACAGTATGCACCCTGACACCCACGGCAGGCACCAATTCCTCCACCACCTTCTTCCTCAGTGCTCCCACTGACTCTCCCTTCTTGCCCTTGACAACAAAAGACCACGTCTCAAGTGGTCTGGCAGGTTCCACATCAGGTTTCTTAACCTGACATGTGCCCCCAATACCACCCGAAACAGTGGCAGTGCTGGCTACCTGCGCAAACGAAAGTCGTCCCTCAACGTTCATCCCAACAGGGACTCCTAGCGATTTGACGGTCCCACTTGGACCGTCCCTACCCTCTACAGACTCCGAAGCTCCCACTGCAGGAGCACATACGGAGTCCGACCTTCCCCAATGACGCTCGAGCGTCCCTGTCAACTCTAGCACGAGTTCCTCATATTTGGAGGAAATCTCTGCTAGAGAAGCCTACCTCGGGATGGTGTCCAATTGTGGAAACCACCATTTTCCTAATCTCCCTAAACTCATCCAAGACATTAGCCAAGGTCAAACCCTCAGCCTGCCTTGACTCGCGCATAGGTGGCGATGGCTTCGCCTTCGGCAAGGCACTCGCAACAACAGAGCCCGCAGTGGCTTGCACCCGCGATGGGGCTCCTGTGGGAAGAGCCGACTTGACTTCAGCCACAGCTTTAGTCAAGCGCGCCCTAGCCACAGGAGGACCCATCACCACTGGCACACTACCACCACTACCCGCTGCAACAACTGCTTCAGCCGGCAAAGGCACCAACACCACACGTGCTTCCTTACTTCCTACCTTCTTACCTCCTACCTTCTTCGAAGAAGAAGAAGGCTCAGTAAGCGCCTTCTTGGCCACCAAAGAGTCCGGACCTGAAGAATTTGCCGGAGCAACCTCTTCAACCGGCTTCTTTCTGGCCTTACCCGCCTCCGCAACACTCTCAGTCTCCATGGCAGAGTCATCTACCATGGAGGCCGAGGCTGACGCCAAGGATTCCCGGCGCGCCTTCCTCGTCTTCTTCTTATTTTTCCTCTTCCCCTCCTCAACCACCGGCGGACTCTTCAAAAAGAAGTTCCGCGGCGGGACATCAGAGGCAACTGCACAGTCGGAGGAGAGGCCAACAAAGGCATCCTCCCTCGGACCACCACTGCAACTAAGGGCTTTCCCCTCCTCCATGTGCTGCTCCAACAACACAAAATAACACTAAATAAGTAAAAAATAAACTCATCTAGTATCACTAATTACGGCGTAAACAAGTTTTTGCGTCAACAAGTTTCGCGTAAACACGTTAGCGTTAGGGTGGAAAAAATTTCACACACACAAACACTAACTAAATAACCACTCTACTGTGGCTTATCTCTAAACTTCTGAAAAACACTTTTATCACTGCACTAGCTAATAAAAACACGACTGCTCGCTTCGAGTGCTCACAGTGGAATGAGTGTGTAGATAGGGACAGAAGTCGAAAAGTGTGCTTAACGTGAATAATCGGCCAATTATTGGCAAACTTCACGGTGGGCCTACCCACAATAACGGAGTCAAATTAAGCGTTGACCACCGCCCTGAGGAGGTATTCACCACCCCAGTAACAATTTAGTGACGCTTAAGGGCGACCACAAACCTTGCTGAGGGCGAGGTCTATCTAACACCTCTAGCATCCACAGATCATGGATGTTATAGGATCATAGGATGCTATATGCGCCCGCGATTTTGGGCAACCACAGCCACCATGATACTCCCACTAGGGGGTCTACCTCTTGATAGCACGGAAAAGAAATATCCTTTCCGGGGCCTGCTATCTCCTATGGTACCAGAATATAGCCTCTGGTCAAGCTTTCGCAACCGTGAGGTCACTTCTAGATAAGTGCCTTAACACTCAAGGCCTAGCAACCTTTTAGATGACGCACTTCGAATCAGTTAATTCTACCCGGAAATCCTAGCAAGGTCAGACCGAGGCATGCTCTAACCAAATCGTTCCATACCACTACCGAAAAATCCCATTGTAGGAGAGTGCAAGTACGTAACACATGCACTCATCTCTACAGAAAATCCCCAGAAAGCGAAGGCAAACTGGCATACCTAAAAAGAAGGACAACAAAACTACTACTACTCGAAGAACCGGTTAGTTCGCGCATAGAACCACTGACGCTATACACCCCCGTAACCGACGCAATAGTTGCGAGGTCGAGTCATCACCGACCACATGAACAGGCACCCCATGCCCCACACGACAACTTATTACGGCGCCGGCCCAAATGTTACCTAGTAAGAACACAGCAACATAAGGCGCCTTTACCATAGCAAGAAGCAATGTTGGGGAGAAGCCCCAAATGGGATCCTGGAGCTGCACTGTAGGACAGCATTCAGGCGACCATCCCCTGCCTCCCAACGGGTGGAAAGGCAGACCTCCTTCTCAAACTCCTCTTTGGTGAACTTGCATAAGTTTAGCCTAGGCGCACAGTATGCACCCTGACACCCACGGCAGGCACCAATTCCTCCACCACCTTCTTCCTCAGTGCTCCCACTGACTCTCCCTTCTTGCCCTTGACAACAAAAGACCACGTCTCAAGTGGTCTGGCAGGTTCCACATCAGGTTTCTTAACCTGACATGTGCCCCCAATACCACCCGAAACAGTGGCAGTGCTGGCTACCTGCGCAAACGAAAGTCGTCCCTCAACGTTCATCCCAACAGGGACTCCTAGCGATTTGACGGTCCCACTTGGACCGTCCCTACCCTCTACAGACTCCGAAGCTCCCACTGCAGGAGCACATACGGAGTCCGACCTTCCCCAATGACGCTCGAGCGTCCCTGTCAACTCTAGCACGAGTTCCTCATATTTGGAGGAAATCTCTGCTAGAGAAGCCTACCTCGGGATGGTGTCCAATTGTGAAAACCACCATTTTCCTAATCTCCCTAAACTCATCCAAGACATTAGCCAAGGTCAAACCCTCAGCCTGCCTTGACTCGCGCATAGGTGGCGATGGCTTCGCCTTCGGCAAGGCACTCGCAACAACAGAGCCCGCAGTGGCTTGCACCCGCGATGGGGCTCCTGTGGGAAGAGCCGACTTGACTTCAGCCACAGCTTTAGTCAAGCGCGCCCTAGCCACAGGAGGACCCATCACCACTGGCACACTACCACCACTACCCGCTGCAACAACTGCTTCAGCCGGCAAAGGCACCAACACCACACGTGCCTTTACTTCCTACCACCTTACCTCCTACCTTCTTCGAAGAAGAAGAAGGCTCAGTAAGCGCCTTCTTGGCCACCAAAGAGTCCGGACCTGAAGAATTTGCCGGAGCAACCTCTTCAACCGGCCTCTTTCTGGCCTTACCCGCCTCCGCAACACTCTCAGTCTCCATGGCAGAGTCATCTACCATGGAGGCCGAGGCTGACGCCAAGGATTCCCGGCGCGCCTTCCTCGTCTTCTTCTTATTTTTCCTCTTCCCCTCCTCAACCACCGGCGGACTCTTCAAAAAGAAGTTCCGCGGCGGGACATCAGAGGCAACTGCACAGTCGGAGGAGAGGCCAACAAAGGCATCCTCCCTCCGACCACCACTGCAACTAAGGGCTTTCCCCTCCTCCATGTGCTGCTCCAACAACACAAAATAACACTAAATAAGTAAAAAATAAACTCACCTAGTATCACTAATTACGGCGTAAACAAGTTTTTGCGTCAACAAGTTTCGCGTAAACACGTTACCGTTAGGGTGGAAAAAATTTCACACACACAAACACTAACTAAATAACCACTCTACTGTGGCTTATCTCTAAACTTCTGAAAAACACTTTTATCACTGCACTAGCTAATAAAAACACGACTGCTCGCTTCGAGTGCTCACAGTGGAATGAGTGTGTAGATAGGGACAGAAGTCGAAAAGTGTGCTTAACGTGAATAATCGGCCAATTATTGGCAAACTTCACGGTGGGCCTACCCACAATAACGGAGTCAAATTAAGCGTTGACCACCGCCCTGAGGAGGTATTCACCACCCCAGTAACAATTTAGTGACGCTTAAGGGCGACCACAAACCTTGCTGAGGGCGAGGTCTATCTAACACCTCTAGCATCCACAGATCCTGGATGTTATAGGATCATAGGATGCTATATGCGCCCGCGATTTTGGGCAACCACAGCCACCATGATACTCCCACTAGGGGGTCTACCTCTTGATAGCACGGAAAAGAAATATCCTTTCCGGGGCCTGCTATCTCCTATGGTACCAGAATATAGCCTCTGGTCAAACTTTCGCAACCGTGAGGTCACTTCTAGATAAGTGCCTTAACACTCAAGGCCTAGCAACCTTTTAGATGACGCACTTCGAATCAGTTAATTCTACCCGGAAATCCTAGCAAGGTCAGACCGAGGCATGCTCTAACCAAATCGTTCCATACCACTACCGAAAAATCCCACTGTAGGAGAGTGCAAGTACGTAACACATGCACTCATCTCTACAGAAAATCCCCAGAAAGCGAAGGCAAACTGGCATATCTAAAAAGAAGGACAACAAAACTACTACTACTCGAAGAACCGGTTAGTTCGCGCATAGAACCACTGACGCTATACACCCCCGTAACCGACGCAATAGTTGCGAGGTCGAGTCATCACCGACCACATGAACAGGCACCCCATGCCCCACACGACAACTTATTACGGCGCCGGCCCAAATGTTACCTAGTAAGAACACAGCAACATAAGGCGCCATTACCATAGCAAGAAGCAATGTTGGGGAGAAGCCCCAAATGGGATCCGAGTGGGTCAGGATGAGACCTGTACGGCCCCCCTCCCGCCCAAACATCCACCATCTGCAAGTTACAAGGAGGTTGCGGACTAAGTCCAACCTGCCAGTAAATCGGGAGCCCTGGAAGCATATAGCCGCAGACTACACTATGACTTGCGCCAACCTCGTATAGCCAGGACTCTTTCTCTCTTTTTTTTTTTTTTTCTCTTTCTCGAGTCGAGCACCACAAACTGAGGCCAGCGCTAAGTGAACCCCTTGTTAAGCAGCAGTTTCTACAACAAGGACAACATTGCCAATATTGCCTCCGTATCCGAAAGATTTGTTCGGCAAAGATGGCTAGATTGTCAGCCGTCTCCCTTGAGAAGAGAACACGACTGAAATCCCAAGTGTCACCTACCCGCACTACACCCATCGCAGAGAGATCCCTGCAGTGAGCATATAACGGACACTCGATTAGCACATGTCTCCAATCTTCTCTCGGTGCACCACACGAGCACTCCGCTGACGTAGCTAGGGCCCATTCATGCAAGAAAGCATTAAGGGAACCATGCCCAGTCAGCAGAAAGCCCGCATTGAGAGAGAAGTCCAGACACTCCCGCCCACACGCATAAGCAACTTCAGGAAGGAACTCGAAAGTTACTCTTCCCTTGCTGCTCTCCCCCCAACGTAACTGCCACCTCGACAGTACGCCATTCTCCAACAGGGCCTTCCGTTCGCGGGCACTTAGACCCTGAACATTCCGGCACTCGCTCCAGTCAGATGCTGAGAGCGGCCGCTGCCTCCGTAATCTGCCGGCCATACTACGACGAATGACCTCCATATCTAGCGGTGGCACACCTGCCAACACTTGTAGAGCCTCCGTTGAGACAGTCTTGCATACTCGAAGTAAACCAAGAAGCATAATTCGCTGACAAGTCAGGAGCTTGCTTCTTCCTGTCACGGCCTTTGCAACATTGCACCATACCGGTGCACCAAATGCCGCGCATGCAACAAAAAGTCCATACAGTACGGACTGCTTGCCCCGACGGACCCCACTCATACTTCAGCACCCGTCTGACTGCTGGCACGAGAGATGTTAGTTTTGCGCTCATCTTTACAAGATGAGGAACAAAGTTCATCCTCTCGCCGATATTAATGCCAAGATACTTGACTTCCGTCACGTATCTTAGACTCAACCCGGCAGCTCTAACAACTGGAGGCCGATTCAAGGATAATTTACCCTTGAGCAGCATCAAGGACGTCTTTTCCACCGCCACTTCCACACCGGCACTCGATCCCCAGTTAGTCACCACGCCCATGGCCTCCGTACCCCTACTCTCCAACTCAGCACGAGACTGGCCTTCGAGAAGGATAAGGAGATCATCAGCATACGCGACAACACTGCAGTACGATTGCCAGGATGAAAGAAGCAGTAGCAGAGGATCCATCATCAAGTTCCATATATATGGACCAGCAACAGACCCCTGAGGACATCCCCTCTCAACACCTACCATCACACTGTCAAAAGAATTGACAACACGAGCTGACCTCTTGGAAAAATAGCTCTTCCACAAGGAGCCCTCACTAGTCCCTACCTCCTGCAACCTCCGCAGCACACTTGCCCAGTCAAGTTTCAATCGAAATCACCCTTGAAATCAATGAAGATACCAAGGACATACTTCCCAGCAGATCCGTCAACAGTGTCCTTTACCTGGTTTGAAACCAAACTGGAATGGAGACTGCTCAGGGATGCGCTGCATCAGTCTGTCCACCAAGACTCTTTCCAGCACCTTTCCAAGTACAGGAAGGAGACTGATGTCACGATAGGAGCGAGGATTGGTCCTCACCCTATCATTAGACTTCTGCAGAACTATCACCTTTGCACATTTCCATTCCATGGGAAAATAATTCTCCCTAACACAGCACGAGTAAAGAGCCATCAAGTATTCGGGAACCACTGTCCAGATAGCTTTCACCATCTCTCCATTTAGTCCGTCGAATCCTGGTGACTTCCTCGATTTAAGCCTAGAAATCGCGCAGCCAATTTCACCTTCAGTCACCGCAGGCAAATCCACGCCTGCAAATCCGTGACGTCTACAGGTTTGGAAACGCATTCGCTGGGTTTCCCCTGAAGTCGCAATCACGGCAATGAATGGCATTACCACAATCGCGCTTAGAGTGGCCCAACTGTCCACAACGCCAGCACACAGAATCCTTCTGCCTACACCTGGATGCGAAGTGATCCAGGCCGAGACACCTGTTACACCATTGCACCAACGATTTCTCCTTCACCAGAAACGAGAAGTGCTTGATATAGCACCTCCCTTCTACGAGAAGGATACCCGCGGCCCTAGAGCTGCACTGTAGGACAGCATTCAGGCGACCATCCCCTGCCTCCCAACGGGTGGAAAGGCAGACCCCCTTCTCAAACTCCTCTTTGGTGAACTTGCATAAGTTTACATTATGCAGCTAACCCAGGAACTCTTCAGGGGAGATCCGTTTCTCCACCCTCTGCACGACAAGAGATTTACCCCTTGCTGCTTCGGCCAACAGATCCACCTCTTCGAGCTTCTTATGCCCGAGGAAAGCATCCCGCTCAGCAACCGATGGCGTGCGGACCAGAATGCCACCTTGCTTGCCAGGGCGCACAGTATGCACCCTGACACCCACGGCAGGCACCAATTCCTCCACCACCTTCTTCTTCAGTGCTCCCACTGACTCTCCCTTCTTGCCCTTGTCAACAAAAGACCACGTCTCAACTGGTTTGGCAGGTTCAACATTAGGTTTCTTAACCTGACATTTGCCCCCATACCACCAGAAACAGTGGCAGTGCTGGCTATCTGCGCAAACGAAGATCGCCCCTCAACACTCATCCCAAAAGGGACTCCTAGCGATGACGGTCCCACTTGGACCGTCCCTACCCTCTACAGACTCCGAAGCTCCTACTGCAAAAGCACATCCGGAGTCCTCCATACCCCTATGACGCTCGAGCGTCCCTGCCAACTCTAGCACGAGTTCCTCATATTTTGAGGAAATCTCTGCTAGAGAAGCGCCTACCTCGGGATGGTGTCCAATAGTGGAAACCACCATCTTCCTTATTTTCCTAAAACTAGCTAAGACATTTGCCAAGGTTGAACCCTGAGCCTGCCTTAACTCACGCATAGGTGGCGCTGGCTTCACCTTCGGCAAGGCACTCGCAACAGCAGAGCCCGCAGTGGCTTGCACCCGCGACGGGGCTCCTGTGGGAAAAGCCGACTTGACTTCAGCTTTAGTCAAGCGCGCCCTAGCTACAGGAGGACTAGACTTCTGCAGAACTATCACCTTTGCACATTTCCATTCCATGGGGAAATAAATCTCCCTAACACAGCACTCTCTGCTAGAGAAGCGCCTACCTCGGGATGGTGTCCAATAGTGGAAACCACCATCTTCCTTATTTCCCTAAAACTAGCTAAGACATTTGCCAAGGTTGAACCCTGAGCCTGCCTTAACTCACGCATAGGTGGCGCTGGCTTCACCTTCGGCAAGGCACTCGCAACAGCAGAGCCCGCAGTGGCTTGCACCCGCGACGGGGCTCCTGTGGGAAAAGCCGACTTGACTTCAGCTTTAGTCAAGCGCGCCCTAGCTACAGGAGGACCCATAACCACTGGCACACTACCACTACTGCTATTACCTGCTGCCACGACTGCATCAGCCGGCAAAGGCACCAACACCACACGTGCCTACTTATTCCCTACCTTCATTGAAGACGAAGAAGGCTCAGTAAGTAAGTTCTTGGTCACCAAAGAGTCCGGACCTGAAGAATTTGACGGAGCAGGCGCGCCTTCCTCGTCTTCTTCTTCTTCTTCCTCTTTCCCTCCTTTACCACCGGCGGACTCTTCAAAAAGAAATTCCGGGGCGGGACATCGGAGGCAACTGCCTCACTCTTGCAGTCGGACGAGAGGCCCACAAAGGCATCCTCCCTCCGACCACCACTACACCCATCCTCCATATGTTGCTCCAACTACACTAAATGCTAAATACACTAAATAAGTATAATTACAACTCACCCAGTGAAATAGTTTTGAGTCTGAGTGATATATATATATATACGTATGAAATAAAACACGTCTAGAGTACGTTATAATAATTACTTTAATTGTTCTGTTCGGTATGAATGTTCAACTTTAAGTGATTAACAATGTTACTTTATTAACAATTTGTATTTGACACTTGTTGCCTTTCTGTTACACATATTATATGTTATACATGTTATATTTGTTATACATATGGAATTCAGTACGATAATGTAGTGTTTAATCTGTGTTAATTATTAATTATTACATTAAATTAATTATATAAAATTATAAACTCCAACATCCTCCCCGGCTATGAACGAAGTTCATAATAATTCACTTGAACCGATCTGATCACATCCATATCGCGTCGCATCTCGATGATGTCTTGTCATAAAGTTGATTCATATTGATCTGCATTGACACATATCGATGACGTCGGTGTTTGCCATCAGCCGTGGTACGGGTTAGTGCGTGAGTAGGTTATGTGTTCTGTTTTGGCTGTGTGTTTTCACACACCAAGTAAAAAAAGTGTAAAAAGTGAATAATTAATTCAGGTGAGTGACTATCTATTATATATATATACATTTATAATAATAGGTTCTGCAGAAATAGGTTCTGCAATTGCGTGTGTGATTTGTGTGGTTGGAAATGCTCCGTTAGCCCAAGCCTCAATGGACCGCTCATCCATTGAAGGTACTCGGTTTGTGTTTACGTTCAATTTGCGTCTCGGATACAATACATTCGTGCGTGTGTCGTATTGTATATGCAATTGAATTTCGCTAAAGTGTTGTGTAGTGTTTTGACTCCAAGTGAATGTACATTGAAGTACCTGGAGGAAAGAAAAGAAAACTTAAAGCAGTGTTTTAATGAAGTGTTATTTTTTTTTTTTTAACAGTGAGAAACAATAAGTGCATATAAAAAAAAGAGACGATACGATTGTGTGTGCGTGTGTGTGATTTCGCGGCGGTTTTTTTTTTTTTTTTTTTTTTTTTTAATGTGATATTTATGTATGTAATGCTGCGTCGATCTAAATATGCATTTGGTGTACAAACATACATAAGTGTTGTCCATGGATATTTACGTATGGACGTACGCATGGAATGGAACATTTTCAGTGTACTAAAGGTGTTTCATTTATGTGACAGTTCGCTTGTTTACATTTGTTTGATTGAAATTAAATTTGAAAAGTGAGTTGTCAATTTAATAATGTTTCAATAAATAAAATGATTAAATTTGCTTCTGTTGTGTTATTATTCCGTTCTTAAGTATTTTAGTTTAAGTTGTATGATATTGTGTTCGTTTTTCTTGGATTTTTGAAATAAATTTAAATTGAAACTGCAGATTTTCGTGATTGGTCTTTTGACTTCTCCTGTGGGGGTTTTTAAAGTTACAACTCGGATCAAGTTATCAGTGCCTGGGTGCGTTTGTGTGATGCGCGCTAGACTCCACTTCGTTGGTGCCAAGTTGTCCTCTTTGATCAGCACCAAGTCACCTACCTTTGGTTGGCGTTCTTCGCGAATCCACTTTGGACGTTGTTGTAGTCTGCTCAAGTACTCCGATTGCCACTTTTTCCAGAACGACTGTTGTGCCCTTTGAATCCTCTGCCATCGTTGATGTGGTCCTACAGGTCTTTCGGTAAGATCGGCTTGAGGTACTGCATCCAGAGCCCTGCCAATAAGGAAATGCCCGGGAGTAAGTGCTGTAAAGTCTAATGGATTGTCTGTTAATGGGCATAATGGCCTGGAGTTCAGGCATGCCTCGACTTGGTGTAGCAGTGTAGTAAGTTCCTCAAAGGTGTATGCCTCGCATCCGGTTATTCTTTTGAGGTGGTACTTTACAGGCTTAACTCCCGCTTCCCAAAGTCCTCCGAAATGTGGCGCCGCCGGAGGGATGAAGTGTCAATGCCGTCCATGGCCGTTGTGTCGAGTACCTGAGTCCAGTCAAATTTGGCGGCATCCAACAAGTTCTTCAGTTCGCGGTTCGCTTCAACGAAGTTGGTCCCGTTGTCGCTGTACACGTGTGCACATAGTCCTCTGCGTGCTGTGAACCTCCTGAATGCGGCGATGAATCCTGGAGTGGTGAGGTCGCTTACTAATTCGATGTGAATGGCCTTAGTCGCCAAACACACAAATAGTGCGAAGTAACCCTTGTAGGCCTTGGCGTTTCATCCCCTCCAAGTCTTCACATCAATCGGGCCGGCATAGTCGACACCGGTGTTGACGAACGGTAGTGTTACTCGAACTCTCGGTGCTGGCAAACTTCCCATGAGTTGCTGTGAAGCTTTTGTCCGATATCGGTAGCATTTAACGCATTGGTTAATTACGCCTTTCACAGTATTTTTGAATCTCAGGATCCAATACCTCTTCCGTAGATGCATCATCGTTTGTTGGAGTCCTCCATGCAAAGTTTTTTGATGTGCTTCGCTAATCAATATTTTTGAGAAATGGTGACTTCCTCGTAGGATGATGGGATGCTGTTGTTCAAAGGATAGTTCGGAGTTCTGCAGCCTACCTCCTACTCGTATTATGCCGTCGGCATCGGTGTATGGCATGAATGATTTTGGAATGTCATCCTTTCCGTTTTTAAACATCTCCGCTTGAATAATCCTAACTATAGCTAATCGGGCAGCGTTGAGTTCCGCCGGGGTTAATGTGTGATGACTTCGCTCTTTCGCTGACCTTCTGCAATTATCGATGAACCGCTGACAGTACGCAACTATTCTAATTAGCTGTCCTATATTAGATTTGGATAAGATTAATTCAATGAACTCATTGATCACCTGTCTGCTGATGTGGACCTTAACCGACCGTTTCTCCTCCTCTGTTATGCTCATCGGCTGGTGTGGACATTCAAAGTCCCAATTTTTCCGAAGAAACCAAAGCTGCCAAAGCTGCTGCATCATTATCTTTCCTTTTATAACGCAGGGTGAAATCCATCCCAGTGGGTCGAATAGCCTGGCGATGGACGAAAGAATGTGCCTTTTGTGGGCTCCGCATACTTTGCTTGCGCGTTCTGGAACGATAAGTAGTCTCCCGCTGGACATCATTGGATTCCTAGAGCTTTGATCTGCTCCGCACTAGTAACTGGCAAGGCCAAGTTTACTTCTTTGTCCTCCTCAGGTATGCCGTCGAGAATTTTTGAGGAGTTACTTGCCCATTTGCGCAGACAAAATCCTCCCGCCAGCAACAAGTTGCTTACTTCGCATCGTTTCCGGATAGCCTCCTCAACATTGTCGGCGCCAGAGAACAAGTCGTCGACGTAGATATCCTGCTTAACCATCCTTGCACCCTGTGGATACTTGTGCACTTCGTCATCAGCCAACTGGTTTAGTGTGCGTATTGCTAAATACGGTGCGCTACTCGTTCCAAATGTAACTGTTTTCAATCGGTACACCTTGAGCGATTCGGTCTCGCAGTTTCGCCAAAAGATCAGTTGATAGTACGAATCCTCATCTTTGATTCGGATTTGTCTATACATCTTCTGGATGTCCCCGGTAAATGTGAACTTATATGTTCTCCATTTCATTATAACATCTATGATGTCAATTTGCTTCTTGGGACCCTTCATTAGATGCTGGTTCAACGATGTCCCATCAACCGTCTTGGCTGCCGCATCAAACACTACCCGGAGTTTCGTGGTGGAACTGCTTTCCTTAAATACTGCATGGTGTGGCAAAAAATAGTGATATGGTGTTGTAAGTACATCATTCTTGTTGGTGTTAACCTCTTCCATGTGTCCCAGAAGAGAGTATTCAGTGATGCACTTGCTGTATTCATCTTTTAATGTAGGATTCGCATTGAATCGTCGCTCTAAATGAGCAAACCTCCTTAATGCACTTTGCCTTGATGATCCGAGTGCCGGCTTGGTTCCTGCCTTGAAGGGTAATGCGACTTCGTACCTGCCATCCGAAAGTCTCCTTGTCGTGATCGCATAAAACTTCTCGCAGGCTTCTTCCTCATCAGTCCGATGCATTTCAAAGGGGGCCTCTTCCATCTCCCAAAAGCGTTGCAGCTGTCGATCTACATCGATGGTTTGGATGAAGCTCCTTACGCTGTAGGTTGGTGGATGGACCTTTCCCATCACTATCCATCCCAGGCGAGTGTTCAGGGCGATTGGTCTTCTTCGGTCGAACGATTTCCGGCAGTACCACCTCGGAATATACGTCGTTACCTAAAAGTAGATCCAGGGATCGGCTAGAGATAACTCGTTCAGATGGTCCCAGTGTTGTGTTACCGCGTGTGTTGGCAGATGACCTGTCAGCGACTTCATAATCAATGCTCGTACGTTGGTCTCGAAGTCAGTGTGCAGCGATCCGATTGTCAGGTCTATGTACCCATGGCAAATCCCATTGGTGACTTCCTCTAAACCAGATACCTGAACAAGCGTACCCTTACTTCTAAACCCTAAACGTCGAGCTGCTTTATTTGTGATAAAGGTGGCTTCTGATCCCGGATCGATCAAGCCGCGAAGATTAATGTGGTTACCTGCAACAGTTCGAACGCTCACTGTTGCCGTAGCTAACAAAACTTCTGTGTTGTGTTGTGTTGTGAGCATGCTTTGCACTCTAGACGAATGTGTGGGGTTAAATGTATATTGTGTTGTAGCAGTAGATGTGCTAGGCGCTGAGTGTGTAGTGTAGTGTGGTGTGTTTGTTACGTGTGAAACTGTTTGATTGTTTGAATGTGGGGTAGAGTTTTCGTGAAGGAGTGGGTGATGTTGCTGTTGGCAGAAGTAACACCTCCGTGTACTCGGACAAGAGGGTGTATTGTGGCTATATGCCAAACAATTTTCACAAACCCCAAGTCGATGAACATTGTTTTTTCTGGACATGATGTCCATTTTCAAAAATTTACTGCAGGTTCTCAACGCGTGAGCACCTTTATTGCAAATCTTGCAGCGAAATTGGTTGTTCCTGGCCTGTCTAATGTGAAACGCTTGTGTTCTAGATGAAATTTCTTTTGCGACCTTGATACCTTTCATGTCTTGTTGTTGTCCTACTGCCTCTAATGTCCTGAAACGAGTTTCCAAGAACTCACAAAAAGCCTTGAACTTCGGCAACTCTTAGTCGGAACCTAACCTTTCTTCCCAAAGTTGTTGCGTAGATCGCGCAAGTTTTCGAACTAAACAAAATATCAGGATAGAATCCCAATGATCTACCGGCAACTCCAGATTCCTTAGGGCATGGCAGCACTCCACCGATGTATCTAATAATCGCTTTAGTGCTGAAGCCGATTCATTCCTAATTTCCTCTTGCCCGAATAATGTTTTGAACTGCGCGTTGAATAAAAATCGCTTATGGTCATACCTCGAAGTGAGTATCTCCCATGCTGGCTTATAGTGTCCTCTGGCGATGGGAATATGCTGCAATAAGCGCTCAGCCTCATCGCGCAAGCTCGATTTAAGGTAATGGAGCTTCTCTACATCCGACAGTTCGGAATTGTTATGTATTAAAGACATAAATAGATCGTGAAAAGACCTCCAAGATTTGTATTCTCCATTGAACACAGGTAAATTTATTTTGGGCAAGCGAATGCCTTGTGGAACATGGACATGACTACTTATGCTAGCACTCACCGGTTGTTCAGCGGGTGGATCAACCCTTTCCAGACTATCCAGCAGTGCTGTTTTGTAATCCAGGTAAATCTCATTAATTTTTCCGAAAACTTCTTCTAATGCTTCTTCCTGTACAGGCTCCTCACACGACGAAATTCCATCGATGTTGTTCTTCGTGCTTGCTGCGAAGTTTGTTTCCAGCGTGGTTATTATATTGGTAATATAATTCTTCGATCTCTCCTTCACTGACCGCTTGACAAAATTTTCGAAGTCTTTGGTTATTTCCTTCAGCAAATTCTTCTGCAGCTTCAGCGCGGTACTCATAACTGAAATTATGCGTAAGAGAAAAAAAATATGCAAAAGTATTTCAACTTACGTGTAGAGATCGAAGTCCACTCCAATAAATGTAAAAATATTGCGTATATTCAGCACCGGTTCAATACTGTATGTATCCCGTTCCAGCAATAGATGTAAAAATTTTACGGTTATTCAGCAGCGGTTCAACACTGTATGGATCCCGTTTGCCTATGTTCCGCTATTTCCCGTTTGGTTCGCTACAACGGTGCGTAAGAGAAAAAAAAGGGGTGATATTTCAACTTACGATCGTCCTTCAGATTCGAACAATGAATTCGAAACAAAAAAAAACTGCAAACTGCTGTGTTCAAATTCGATCGATTGATGATGCAAAGACTGCAAATTGCTCCGTGTTCAGCTTCGAACGACTGATAAACTCGAACGAAAAAACTGCAACTGTTAGAAACTACACCTGCCGCTGTAATTGCACGACGCGTGAAACCGGTTTGCACTTACACAAAATTCACCAAATGTATATGTTAAATGTCGAATATATATATTATGTTCAAGTGTACGTATGTACATGAAGTGTAAGTAATTTATTAGACTTAAAACACTGTTGAAATTAATCTTTTTTATTTTTCTTATTTCAGTTCACACACGACGGAGTATCAACTTAATCCGTGAATAAACTCTCGAAGGACCATGAAATAATTTGAGTCTGAGTGATACATATAAAGATACGTATGAAATAAAACACGTCTAGAGTACGTTATAATAATTACTTTAATTGTTCTGTTCGGTATGAATGTTCAATTTTAAGTGATTAACAATGTTACTTTATTAACAATTTGTATTTGACACTTGTTGCCTTTCTGTTATACATATTATATGTTATACATGTTATATTTGTTATACATATGGAATTCAGTACGATAATGTAGTGTTTATTAATTATTACATTAAATTAATTATATAAAATTATAAACTCCAACACCCAGTATCACGTGTTGCGGCGTAAACAAGTTTCGCGTAAACAAGTTCCCGTTAGTGCGGAAAAAAAAATTCCACACGCACAAACACTAACTAAATAACCACGCTGCGGTGGCTTATCGCTAAACTACAAAAACGCTATTCACAGCACTAGCTAGGAAACACGACTGCTCGCTTCGAGTGCTCACAGTGGAATGGCGTAGATAGGGACAGAAGTCGAAAAGTGTGCTTAACGTGAATACCCGGCCAATTATTGGTAAACTTCACGGTGGGCCTCCCACAATAACGGAGTCAAATTAAGCGTTGACCACCACCCTGAAGAGGTATTCACCACCCCAGTAACAATTTAGTGACGCTTAAGGGCTACCACAAACCTTGCTGAGGGCGAGGCCTATCCAACACCTCTAGCATCAACAGATCCTGGATGTTATAGGATCATAGGATGTTATATGCGCCCGTGATTTTGGGCAACCACAGCCACCATGGTTGGAAAAGAAATATCCTTTCCGGGGCCTGCTATCTCCCATGGTACCAGAATAAAGCCTCTGGTCAGGCTTTCGCAACCGTGAGGTCACTTCTAGATAAGTGCCTTAACACTCAAGGCCTAGCAACCTTTTAGATGACGCACTTCGAATCAGTTAGTCGAGGCAGTGACCAATGATCGAAATGCATCATCTACACAAAAAGACAACACAAGACAACACAATTCCGCCCGGAAATCCCAGCAAGGTCAGACCGAACATGCACTAACCAAATCGTTCCATACCACTACCGAAAAAATCAAATTGCAGGAGAGTGCAGGTACGTAACACATGCACTCATCTCTACCGAAAATCCCCAGAAAGCGAAGGCAAACTGGCATACCTAAAAACGAGGACAACAAAAGTACTACTACTCGAAGAACCGGTTAGTTCGCGCATAGAACCACTGGCGCTATACACCCCCGTAACCGACGCAAAGTTGCGAGGTCGAGTCATCACCGATCACATGAACAGGCACCCCATGCCCCACACGACAACTTATTACGGCTCCGGTCCAAATGTTACCTAGTAAAAACACAGCAACATAAGGCGCCATCACCATAGCAAGAAGCAATGTTGGGGAGAACCCCCAAATGGGATCCGAGTGGGTCAGGATGAGACCTGTACGGCCCCCCTCCCGCCCAAACATCCACCATCTGCAAGTTACAAGGAGGTTGCGGACTTAGTCCAACCTGCCAGTAAATCGGGAGCCCTGGAAGCATATAGCCGCAGACTACACTATGACTTGCGCCAACCTCGTATAGCCAGGACTCTTTGTGAGTCGAGCACCACAAACTGAGGCCAGTGCTAAGTGAACCCCTTGTTAAACAGCAGTTTCTACAACAAGGACAACATTGCCATTATTGCCTCCGTATCCGAAAGATTTGTTCGGCAAAGATGGCTAGATTGTCAGCCGTCTCCCTTGAGAAGAGAACACGACTGAAATCCCAAGTGTCACCTATCCGCACTACACCCATCGCAGAGAGATCCCTGCAGTGAGCATATCGCGGACACTCGATTAGCACATGTCTCCAATCTTCTCTCGGTGCACCACACGAGCACTCTGCTGATGCAGCTAGGGCCCTTTCATGCAAGAAAGCATTAAGGGAACCATGCCCAGTCAGCAGAAAGCCCGCATAGAGAGAGAAGTCCAGACACTCCCGCCCACACGCATAAGCAACTTCAGGAAGGAACTCGAACGTTACTCTTCCCTTGCTGCTCTCCCCCCAACGCAACTGCCACCTCGACAGTACGCCATTCTCCAACAGGGCCTTCCGTTCGCGGGCACTTAGACCCTGAACATTCCGGCACTCGCTCCAGTCAGATGCTGAGAGCGGCCGCTGCCTCCGTAATCTGCCGGCCATACCACGACGGATGACCTCCAGATCTAGCGGTGGCACACCTGCCAACACTTGTAGAGCCTCCGTTGAGACAGTCTTGCATACTCGAAGTGAACCAAGGAGCATAGTTCGCTGACAAGTCAGGAGCTTGCTTCTTCCTGTCACGGTCTTAGCAACATCGTACCATACCGGTGCACCAAATGCCGCGCATGCAACAAAAAGTCCACCATATACAGTACGGACTGCTTTCCCCCACAGACCCCACTCACACTTCAGCACCCGTCTGACTGCTGGCACGAGAGATGTGAGTTTTGCTCTCATCTTTACAAGATGAGGAACAAAGTTCATCCTCTCTCCGATATTAATGCCAAAATACTTGACTTCCGACACGTATCTTATACTCAACCCGGCAGCTCTAACAACTGGAGGCCGATTCAAGGATAATTTACCCTTGAGCAGCATCAAGGACGTCTTTTCCACCGCCACTTCCACACCGACACTCGATCCCCAGTTAGTCACCTCGCCCATGGCCTCCGTACCCCTACTCTCCAACTCAGCACGAGACTGGCCTTCGAGAAGGATAAGGAGATCATCAGCATACGCGACAACACTGCAGTACGACTGCCAGGATGAAAGAAGCAGCAGCAGAGGATCCATCATCAAGTTCCATATATATGGACCAGCAACAGACCCCTGAGGACATCCCCTCTCAACACCTACCATCACACTGTCAAAAGAATTGACAACACGAGCTGACCTGTTGGAAAAATAGCTCTTCCACAAGGAACCCTCACTATTCCCTACCTCCTGCAACCTCCGCAGCACACTTGCCCAGTCAAGGCAATCGAAAGCGCCCTTGAAATCAATGAAGATACCAAGGACATACTTCCCAGCAGATCCGTCAACAGTGTCCTTTACGCGCAGCCAAGCATCTTCGACACTGCGCCCTGGTTTAAAACCAAACTGGAATGGAGACTGCTCAGGGATGCGCTGCATCAGTCTGTCCACCAAGACTCTTTCCAGCACCTTTCCAAGGACAGGAAGGAGACTGATGCCACGATATGAGCGAGGATTGGTCCTCACCCTATCATTACTTCAGCAGAACTATCACCTTTGCACATTTCCATTCCAGGGGAAAATAATTCTCCCTGACACAGCACGAGTAAAGAGCCATCAAGTATTCGGGAACCACTGTCCAGATAGTCCGTCGAATCCTGGTGACTTCCTCGATTTAAGCCTAGAAATCGCGCAGCCAATTTCACCTTCAGTAACCGCAGGCACATCGCCCGGCAAATCCACAAGTGGATCATTCGAACCAATGGCTCTGGGAAAGAAAGTACTCATCAGGACAGATACACAGTTCCTCCATGATGTGAGCACCTGGCCCTCATGATGGATGGCCCCAAGCTCCAAGGATTTCCTTCCCCGACAAACACGGTAAAGACGACCCCAGGGGTCATCTCGGTGGTCCTCGGCAAAGGTCCTCCAATTGTCGTTCTTACTGCGGACAAGCATACTCTTGTATTCAGCCAAACCATGCCTGTAAGCCAGCTTTGCCTGATCCACGGCTGCAAATCCGTGTTGCCTACAGGTTTGGAAACGCATTCGCAATATCCTTACCTGCTTACGCTTCACATTCAACTCAGATGTCCACCACTTAACCCTTTTCCGATTCATCATACGGCTTCTTGGAAAGAGTTGGTCGTTGACATCCCACATACACTCATTGATGAGGGCAACCTTACCATCGATACCCAAAGATTGAAAGGCCTCAAGTGGTGTTGATGTGACCTTTCTTGCAATCTCACTCCTGTACGACACCCAGTCGACATTCTTGAGAAGCCAGCGCTTCTCATTCCAGTTTTCCTGCACATCTAGCGTACCGCTGGAGCGAACAATCTCAACCTCCATGAGGCTGTGATCACTCACCCCCTCAGAACGCCGGATGCGCCACTGAAAATCAAAGCTACAGGGTGACATCAATATCACTTTGCCCGTTTGGACCATCGAAAGTATATAGGTCACTAGGCTGATTGAGAACAGCTATGCGATTAACGGCTATCCATTCGCTTAGCAGTTCCCCCCTGATGGTACTGTAAAATTGCGTGCGTCCTGTCATTTTACTGAACCACAAAGGGGAGACTGCATTAGCGTCAATGCCGAAAATCGCAGCGCTATTCCCAATCATCCGTAGCAACTCATCGAGGTATGCCAAGTACGGTTCAATGTCCAAGGCATGCTTAAAGTAAAGGCTGCATAAAATCAGCCTACCAAAGCTACCCTCAACATTCACACACATACACCATTCACTTGAGCCTATCAGGGAACAGACAGTGTTTACCTCATTTACTACGACAGCATTGCCACTGTCGTCCACAAACGATCGCATGTGCGCAGGCAATCCCCTCACATGTCTTGCAACAGTGTAAGGTTCCTGCAACAACGCAAAGCTGCATTGTGAGCTACACAGTATCTGCCCTAATTCGAACATGGCTACTCAAGCACCCTGGCAGTTAAATTGATTTAATTTAACTGGCATTTTTAGTGTCGAGCACTCGCCCTGGCCACCGCCGCAGCATAGACTGGACAATCCATGCTTAGCATAAAGTGTCCAGCCGGGTTTTCCCTGAAGTCGCAATCACGGCAATGAATGGCATTACCTCAATCGCGCTTAGAGTGGCCCGACTGTCCACAACGCCAGCACACAGAGTCCTTCTGCCTACACCTGGATGCGAAGTGATCCAGGCCGAGACACCGGTTACACCATTGCACCAACGATTTCTCCTTCACGAGAAACGAGAAGTGCTTTATATAGCACCTCCCTTCTCCGAGAAGGATACCCGGGGCCCTGGAGCTGCACTGTAGGACAGCATTCAGGCGACCATCCCCTGCCTCCCAACGGGTGGAAAGGCAGACCTCCTTCTCAAACTCCTCTTTGGTGAACTTGCATAAGTTTAGATTATGCAGCTCACCCAGGAACTCTTCAGGGGAGATCCGTTTCTCCACCCTCTGCACGACAAGAGATTTACCCCTTGCTGCTTCGGCCAACAGATCTACTTCTTCGAGCTTCTTATGCCCGAGGAAAGCATCCCGCTCAGCAACCGATGGCGTGCGGAGCAGAATGCCACCTTGCTTGCCAGGGCGCACAGTATGCACCCTGACACCCACAGCAGGCACCAATTCCTCCACCACCTTCTTCCCCAGTGCTCCCACTGACTCTCCCTTCTTGTCCTTGACTACAAAAGACCACGTCTCAAGTGGTCTGGCAGGTTCCTCATCAGGTTTGTTAACCTGACATTTGCCCCCCATACCACCCGAAACAGTGGCAGTGCTGGCTACTTGCGCGAGCGAAGGTCGGCCCTCAACGCTCATCCCAACAGGGACACCTATCGATTTGACGGTCCCACTTGGACCGTCCCTACCCTCTACAGACTCCGAAGCTCCCACTGCAGGAGCACATCCGGATTCCGCCCTACCCCTATGGCGCTCGAGCGTCCCTGTCAACTCTAGCACGAGTTCCTCATATTTGGAGGAAATCTCTCCTAATCTCCCTAAACTTCTCCAAGACATTAGCCAAGGTCAAACACTCAGCCTGCCTTGACTCGCGCATAGGTGGCGCTAGCTTCGCCTTCGGCAGGGCACTTGCAACAGCAGAGCCCGCAATGGCTTGCACCCGCCACGGAGCTCCTGTGCGAAGAGCCGACTTGACTTCAGCCACAGCTTTAGTCAAGCGCGCCCTAGCCACAGGAGGACCCATCACCACTGGCACAGTACCCTACCCGCTGCAACAACCGCCTCTGCCGGCAAAGGCACCAACACCACACGTGCCTCCTTGCTGCCTGCCTCCTTGCTGCCTACCTTCTTACCTCTTACCTTCTTCGAAGAAGAAGAAGAAGAAGGCTCGGTAAGCGCCTTCTTGGCCACCAAAGAGTCCGGACCAGAAGAATTTGCCGGAGCAACCTCTTCAACCTCAAAAATTAACTGACCTAGTATCATTAATTACGGCGTAAACAAGTTTTTGCGTAAACAAGTTTCGCGTAAACACGTTACCGTTAGTGTGGAAAAAATTTCACACACACAAACACTAACTAAATAACCACTCAACTGTGGCTTATCACTAAACTACTGAAAAACTCTTTTATCACTGCACTAGCTAATAAAAACACGACTGCTCGCTTCGAGTGCTCACAGTGGAATGTAGATAGGGACAGAAAGTCGAAGAGTGTGCTTAACGTGAATACCCGGCCAATTATTGGCAAACTTCACGGTGGGCCTACCCACAATAACGGAGTCAAATTAAGCGTTGACCACCGCCCTGAGGAGGTATTCACCACCCCAGTAACAATTTAGTGACGCTTAAGGGCGACCACAAACCTTGCTGAGGGCGAGGCCTATCTAACACCTCTAGCATCCACAGATCCTGGATGTTATAGGATCATAGGATGCTATATGCGCCCGCGATTTTGGGCAACCACAGTCACCATGATACTCCCACTAGGGGGCCTACCTCTTGATAGCACGGAAAAGAAATATCCTTTCCGGGGCCTGCTATCTCCCATGGTACCAGAATATAGCCTCTGGTCAGGCTTTCGCAACAGTGAGGTCACTTCTAGATAAGTGCCTTAACACTCAAGGCCTAGCAACCTTTTAGATGACGCACTTCGAATCAGTTAGTCGAGGCAGTGACCAATGATCGAAATGCATCATCTACACAAAAAGACAGCACAAGACAACACAATTCCGCCCGGAAATCCCAGCAAGGTCAGACCGAGGCATGCACTAACCAAATCGTTCCATACCACTACCGAAAAATCAAATTGCAGGAGAGTGCAGGTACGTAACACATGCACTCATCTCCACCGCAAATCCCCAGAAAGCGAAGGCAAACTGGCATACCTAAAGACAAGGACAACATGTAGATAGGGACAAGTGAGTGTTTGGATTTACGTGATCACCTGCCGTAAAGGCTTTATACCACGGGGTCCTCACACCCAGGGTCAGGAAAACGCCGACCAACGCCTTGAATTTCAAGTACCAATCAAGATCATGTCTTAAGGGACAATTCCTTTCCCTTGGTAAGGGACGAGGCCTATCTAACACCTCTGCTGCTCTAAAGGTTACAGCACCCGGTTGTAATGAAACTCCACACCGAGTTAGGTTATAATTCCATGCATGTCACAGAGTCGATTGCGATCACCGCGTGCGGGAGTCGCAATTGTCTCCATGACTCGGTGGTATTATTCCCAACTCTCCCCGCGATTTGGGTCTAAACCACAGCCACCACGATGCTCCCACAAGGGGACCAACCGCTCGGTCAGGCTGAAACTATGTTTCAGGGGCCCCTGACCTCCCGTGGTACCAGAATATAGCCTCCGGTCGGGCTTCGCAACCAATTGGTTACTACAGTTGGGTTCCTTAATACCCGGGACTGCTAGCCCAAACCTACCTAACGAGATATACCTATTCTAACACAAAATCCCTGTTCTCCTATGCAGAAACTGCCTTACCTACCTACCTATCCTAATTAGCTGATCTGATTTGACGTCTAGTAAATATTTGCCTAGCAAATATACTGAGTCTATTTGTACTATCTGTAAGCTCTGATATTCATAGCTGCGAGGTCTCTAATGTCGGAATACAGTGGGCATACACACAAGACGTGCTCCCAGTCCTCCAGGTTGGAGCCGCAGTCACATGACTCTGTATCCGCAAGTGATCTTTTATAGAGGAAGGCGTTCAAGGACCCGTGTCCGGTCAGCAGAAAGCTGAGAAACATGTTGAACGTGAACCCTCCTCTATCATCTACAAAGGACACATTCTTTATGAAGCGGTACTTTGTCCTACCGTTGATGTGTCTATTCCACCTATCTTGCCACTTCTCTGTGAAGTGCCTTCTGAGTAATGCCTTTCGATCGGCAAGACCCAGGCCTTCTAATTCCCTGCTTTCAGGTCCACAAACGCGTGGCAGTGCCAACCCTCTTTTGGCCGCAAAGAGTATACCCTTGCGGAAAACCTCTAAATCGAGTGGCAAAGCTCCTAAAAGAACCTGTAGTGCCTCGGTAGACACTGTATGGCACACCGGTAGGCATGCCAGTAACGCTGCCCTCTGACATGTCAGGATCCTACGCAATCCCCATGCAGTTTTTGCAGTTTCACACCATACATACGCTCCATATGTCGCACAAGCCACGAATAGGCCAGTATATATGCTACGAGCTGCATTCCTACTAAGCCCCAATCGTTTTTGAGGACCCGCCATAATTGACCCGCGACTCTCACCAGTCGGTCTTTAAGGCTTCGTATGTGGGGAAGGAAATTCATTCCTTTACCGACGACAATGCCCAGGTACTTGACCTCTGTTACCGTACGCAACGGAGTGCCGTTGACACGCACGGAAGGATTCCGTGTTGCCGAAAAACTACCTTTCAGCATCATCATCGTAGTTTTGTCGAGGGCCAAGCTGACACCGACCCCTAACCCCCACTCACTAACTATGTTCATCACATCACTGGCGAGCCGCTCCAACTCAGCGCGAGACTGTCCTTCAATCATGAGGAGCAGATCATCTGCGTAGGCACAGTGCTTGCATGCAACTTCCAGCTGCCTCAGAAGTGGGTCCATCATTAGGTTCCATATGAAGGGCCCACAGATAGACCCTTGTGGACAACCACGGGCTACGTTAGTTTGGACGTTGAGTCCCGATGGGCTCACCACGAACGCACTTCTGTCGGAGAAGTAACTTTCCCAGAGTGCGATTTCTTGGCAGCCAACTTCACGTAGCCTTGCCACAATGCTCGTCCAGCACAAGTTATCAAAAGCCCCTTTGAAGTCCACGAATACACCCAGGATGTATTTGGACTGGGACTCAGACACGGTTCTTTTAACGTGTATCCACGCATCTTCTGTACTCATTCCCTGCCTAAATCCATACTGTGTTGGACACATATTTTCATTCACGATTTCTCCTACTCTTTCTATCATTATCCTCTCAAGTACCTTCCCAAGGACGGGTAAGAGGCTAATGCCCCTATAGGAGCGGGGGTTGCTCTTATCCTTGTCAGGTGACTTGAGGAGAATAATCAATTTCGCCTTCTTCCAATTAGCTGGGAATTCTCCACGGCGGATGCATCCACTGTAGAGGACCTCTAAATATTGGGGATAACGGTCCAGATGGATTTGACCATTTCCCCTGTCAGTCCGTCCATGCCAGGAGACTTCCTGCTTCGCAGCCTGGAGACGGCTGCGGAAACTTCCGACGACCGCAAATCGGGAGCTGAGATTAAATCCTCGGAATTCGAGGTCGGGATTTCGTCATTCCTTGCGCTCGGAAAGAACTCCGTTAGGAGTGTCCTTACGCATTCACTCCAAGTGGTCACTAGAGATCCATTGCAGTTCATTCTGCTTATCTCTACGTGTTTCCTACGCCTACTACATATTCGATAGAGATGACCCCATGGGTCATCCCTATTCGCTCTTGCGATGGCTCGCCAATGCTCCCCCTTAGTCTTGGTGAGAAGACTCTTGTATTCAGCAAGACAGGTCCTGAAATCCCTGCAATGCTGTAATAGTTCGTCGGAGTTGGTTCTTCGCGCTCTTTGAACCCTTTTTCTATGGCTGCGTACCAGCCTTTTTTTTCCTCTAACTCGGGAGTCCACCATTTGACCTTTTTCAGTTGTGCTGGTTGGCATCTGTCGAAAAGACTATCGCAGACGTTTTCCACGGTTCCCTCAAGATGTGCGACCTGTTCACGTGAAGTGAGGTTTGCGAAATCTTGAAGAGGGACCGAGGAGACAGAGTCTCTAACGAGCGCACCGAATGTGGCCCAATTTGCTCTAGCGGTTCGCCAGCGTTTCTCAGTCTGTCTTGTGATGTGACGCTCTTCGGTCTTATTCCAGCGAGCAGTGATCTTAATTAGATTGTGATCACTCACATCTGCATGGACCAATGACCAGGAAAACTGCAGACTTCCCCCTGCATTACTGGCCAACGTGACATCGACGTCACTCTCCCCTACAGGGCCACTGAAGGTGTAGAGCGAACTTGATTCGTTAAGAATCTGGAGTTCCCGAGATAGGACAAACTCGCTTAAAACTTCTCCACGTCGGAGACTTCGAACCTCAGCCGTAGCAGACCTGGTAGGTTTGCTGTACCAAGCTTGAGAGGAAGCGTTCGCATCAAGTCCCACAATTAGGGGAAGGCCATTTGCTAACTGTAGCAATCTATCCAGATATAGGATATATATATATAATTTCCCTTCCTTTGTATAGGGCTCCTGCACTAGAGCGAAATGGCTGGTCAAAGCAAGTATGTTTTGACCTAAGCTACACATCGCAGCATAGGAGCCCTGGCAGTTAAGCTGCAGGATGCTGGCCATTTCAGTGCCTTGATTCCCTTCTATCCCTTGCTTGCCTATAAATAGGGCATTCCGCTGACATCATAACGTGCAGTCGATCTGTTAGACCCTTTCTCGCGCATATTTGGCAGTCTAAGGGGGAACCACAGCGTGAAGCATGGTGGCCTTCCTTGCCGCAGCGTCAACAAACGTTTCTTGGTTCTTTGCACTGGCTGACCCTATGAGTGGGGCTCAAGCAGCGAAAACATCCCATGTTTGACTCATATTTGCCTACCCTGAATTATTGGCACTCAATATATAACCGTCCGTTATGCATGAGGCCATCCATTACCTTCCTGCTGCCCTCAAGGACAACACTCCTTGTGCCCTCCTCTTTCTTCCATGTGCCTCCTATAATTGCAATTTCCCTATCGAACTCCTCTCTAGTCATGCTCTCTTTCAAGTTTTTTTTGTAGAGTTCTTTTAAGAAAACGTCCCTGCCAATACTCTTGGGTACTCTATGCACCACCACTCTTGGCCCTACCTTCTTGTACTCTCTAGCTTCCAGACCCGCATTCTTAAATTTCTCGCTTTGGAGCAGTTTTGCTCTCTCTGCCTCGGTGGGTGTGCGGATTATCGCCCCACCATCCTTAAGCGGCCTAACCTCATATATCCTTACACCCGCTTTGGGGCCTACGTCCTTCATGAATTTATCAATGACATCCTTCGATGCCATGCCTGGTTTTCCATTTATAACTACCCCGTACGTGTTAACCACCTTCCTCTGGGGTAATGACGCTCCTAACTTTGGGAGTTGAGTAGCCTTAACCCCCGATTTTTCTCCGCCGTTTTGTGATACGGCTGTCACAGTCGAACACACAGACGCATAGCTGGCGACCTGTGTCTTTTTTGCGGCCCCCTTGACGGCGCTAGCTTTCCTTTCAACTGGACTAGGTGCTGGAATGTCCTGGCGTGAAGCCACACTCTTTTCAGCACGTAGTTGGGGGCGGAAAGAGTTCCCGCTCATCAGAACGTCCAAGCGTCCTTTAAACCTCTCATTCTTTGCCACGACTTTGTAGAACAGCCTTTCATATTTTCCTATGCTTTTTGCAATAAATGCCTTGGCTGTCGGACTGATTTCTGTATCCTCCCTGAGAATGTATTCGAACAACTCGCTGGGTACTTTGGTCAAGCTACCACTTGACCATCCCTCCCCTGCTGCTGTAGCTAACGCCCTCAATTTCTTCCTTTCAACATCCCCACATTGAGGTACCTCCACCATCTCTTCAGTAGGCGGAGCTTCGACTACCACCTTCTCCTCCTTTTCTGCCTTGTTCCTATTTTTCTTTTCTTTTTTCTTTTTCCCTGGCTTAACTAGCATCATTTCTTCATCGTTGATGTCCTTTAACAGCAATTTATCCTTCGCATTCTTTGGCGAGGGGCATATCCACTCACTTGTGGAGTCGGTATCCTCTTCGTTAAGGTCTTTTGACCCTTTTCTCCTTTTATTACCCATAGCAATAAAACTCACCTAATTGTTTTCTCGGAACAATAGCAGATCTCCACAGGAAACTGGCAATAAACATGCGCTACAGAGCACAAATTGTCTTTTATTGCTTTGTTTTCTTTTCACTGCACACACTACAACACACACATCTAAAAGTGCACTTACACAACACACAATTTTTACTCAGGCACGAGCAGACTGCGCGCACGTCCTTACACTTCAAGAGTTGAACAACGAGTGATGTAGATAGGGACAGTAGGAATCTCGTTAATCCATTCATGCGCGTCACTAGTTAGATGACGAGGCATTTGGCTGCCTTACGAGGGTAATAGTTACTCCCGCCGTTTACCTTCGCTTACTTGAATTTCTTCACATTGTGTCAACGCCCGTTATGGCCATCACAATGCTTTGTTTTAATTAGACAGTTGGATTCCCCAAGTCCGTGCCAGTTCTGAATTGATTTGTAATTGATAGTCGTTATAAATCATAAGAAACTATCAAATGATACAACTATGATTTTTTTAACAAGAAAATTCCACAATTGACTACGTAAACTACTATCCGAGGAACAAAATCCGAAAATTTTTTTTTATTTACCCAGAACGAGTTCATAAACCATGTTATTGCTTCCAATTCAAGCCCGACTATCTCAATCTTCAGAGCCAATCCTTATCCCGAAGTTACGGATGTATTTTGCCGACTTCCCTTACGTACATTATTCTATCGACTAGAGACTCTTCACCTTGGAGACCACCTGCGTATATCGGTACGGCCTGTTGAGAAGTTTGCGTAACCTCACCAAAAATGTTCAAGGTCCGAGGAGAAAATATCGACACAACAGTAAATGTCATGCTCTTCTAGTCCATCTACCAAGACTTCCATGGTAGTACGACTATAAAAGAGAAAAAAAAAAACTCTTCCGATATCTCTCGTCGTATCTCTTTATGGTTGTTCCTGTTGCCAGGATGAGCAAAAGGCACATTTTTAATAACAAACAGATACTCAACAGGTTAAGAATTGGACCCGTATTGCCTTTCGTTCAAAAATAATCAAGCTTATAATTACAATATTAAATAAATTCATATTTTTTATTTTCATACATATTTCGATGAGTTGCAACGGATAATTGGGAATATCGCTGCGATTTTTGGCATTGACGCTTATGCAGGTAAAGGGGAGACCCTTTGTGGTTCAGTAAAATGACTGGACGCACGTCCCAATTTTACAGTACCATTGGGGAGAACTGCTAAGCGAATGTATAAACGCATTGCTGTCAGCCTAGTGACTTATATACTTTCGATGGTCCAAACGGGCAAAGTGATATTTATGTGACCCTGGCAAATATGACGGGGCTTCGTATCTTTGATTTTCAATGGCGTATACGGCGTTCTGAGGGGGTGAATGGGTGTGAGTTTGGCATTGTTTGCGTCAGTGGTACGTAAGATGTGCAGGAAAATTGGAATGAGAAGCGCTGGCTTCTCAAGAATGTCAACTGGGTGACGTACAAGAGTAAAATTGCAAGAAAGGTCACATCAACACCACTTCAGGCCTTTCAACGTTTGGGTATCGATGGTAAGGTTGCCCTCAGCAATGAGTGTATGTGGGATGTCAACGACCGACTCTTTCCAAGAAGCCGTGTGGTGAATCGGAAAAGTGTTAAATGGTGGCCATCTGAGTTGAATGTGAAGCGTAAGCAGCTAAGGAGATTGCGAATGTGTTTTCAAACCTGTAGTCGTCAGGGATTTGCAGACGTGGATCATGCAAAGCTTGCTTATAGGCATGGTTTGGCTGAATACAAGAGTATGCTTGTCCGCAGTAAGAATGAGAATTGGAGGACTTTTGCCGTGGAACGCCGAGAGCTTGGGGCCATCCATCATGAGGGCCAAGTGCTCACATCAATGAGGGACTGTGTATCTGTCTTAATGGGAACTTTCTTTCTCAGAGCCATTGGTCCGATTGATCCACTTTTGGGTTTGCGGAGCGACGTCCCTGCGGTTAGAGAAGGTGAAATTGACTGCGCGATTTCTAGGCTTAAATCGAGGAAGTCACTAGGATTCGACGGACTGACTGGAGATATGGTGAAAGCTATCTGGACAGTGGTTCCCGAATACTTGATGGCTCCTTACACGTGCTGTGTCAGGGAGAATTGTTTTCTCCTGGAATGGAAATGTGCAAAGGTGATAGTTCTATGATAGTCTCCTTCCTGTACTTGGAAAGGTGCTGGAAAGAGTCTTGGTGGACAGACTGATGCAGCGCATCCCTGAGCAGTCTCCACTCTAATTCGGTTTCAAGCCAGGGCGTAGTGTCGAAGATGCTTGGCTGCACGTAATGGACACGGTTGACGGATCTGCTGGGAAGTATGTCCTTGGTATCTTCATTGACTTCAAGGGTGCTTTCGATTGCCTTGACTGGGCAAGTGTGCTGCGGAGGTTGCGAGAAGTAGGGATTAGTGAGGGTACCATGTGGAAAAACTATTTTTCGAATAGGTCAGCTCGCGTTGTCAATTCATTTGATAGTGTGATGGTATGTGTTGAGAGGGTATGTCCTCAGGGGTCTGTTGCGGGTCCATATGTATGGAACTTGATGATGGATCCTTTGCTGCTGCTTCTTTCATCCCGGCAGTCGTACTGCAGTGTTGTCGCGTATGCTGATGATCTCCTTATCCTTCTCGAAGGCCAGTCTCGTGCTGAGTTGGACTCTACTGGTACGAAGGCCATGGACGTGGTGACTAACTGGGGATCGGGTGTCCGTGTGGAAGTTGCGGTGGAAAGACGTCTTTGATGCTGCTCAAGGGTAAATTATCCGTGAATCGGCCTCCAGTTGTTAGATCTGGCGGGGTGAGTCTAAGACATGTGAAGGAAGTCAAATATCTTGGTATTAACATCGGAGAGAGGATGAATTTTTTTCCTCATCTTGTTAAGGTGAGAACAAAACTCACATCTCTTGTGCCAGCAGTCAGACGAGTGCGGAAATGTGACTGGGGTCTGTCGGGGCGAGCAGTCCGTACTATGTATGGTGGACTATATGTTGCTTGCGCGGCACTTGCTACGATGTTGCTTAGACCGTGACAGGAAGAAGCAAGCTCCTGAGTTGTCATAGAACTGTGCTCCTTGGTTCACTACGAGTATGCAAGACTGTCTCAACGGAGGCTGTACAAGTGTTGGCAGGTGTGCCACCGCTAGATCTGCAGGTAATTCGTCGTGGTATGGCCGGCAGATTGCGGAGGCAGAGGCCGCTCTCAGCATCTGACTGGAGCGAGTGCCGGAATGTTCAGGGTCTAAGTGCCCGCGAACTGAAGGCTCTGTTGGAAATTGGCGTTCTTTCCAGGTGGCAGTTGCGCTGGGGGAGAGCAGCAAGGGAAGAATAAGTTTTGAGTTCGTTCCTGAAGTTGCTTATGCGTGTGGGCGGGAGTGTCTGGACTTCTCACTCTCTGCGGGCTTTCTACTGACTGTTCATGGTTCCCCAAATGCTTTCTTGCATGAATGGGCCCTAGCTGCTTCGGCGGAGTAGTCGTGTAGTGCACCGAGAGAAGATTGGAGGCATGTTCTAATCGAGTGTCCGCGATACGATCACTGCGGGGAACTCTCTGCAATGGGCTGAGAACCTAGCCATCTTTGCCGAACAAATCTTTCAGGTACGCAGATAATAATAGGAATGTTTTTCCTTGTAGTAGAAACTGCTGTCTTATGCCTCAGTTTCTGGTTCTCGGTTCATACAGAGCTCTGGCTATATGAGGTTGGTGCAAGTCTTAGTGTAGTCTGCGGTTATATGCTTCTGGGGCTCCTGATTTACTGGCAGTTTGGACTTAGTTCGCAACATCCTTGAAAATTGTAGATGGAGGATGTTTTAGCGGGAGGGGGGCCGTGCAGGTCACATCATGACCCACTCGGATCCCATTTGGGGGTACTCCCCAACATTGGTTCTTGCTGTGGTAATGGCGCCTTATGTTGTTGTGTTTTTACTAGGAAACATTTGGGCTGGAACTGTGTTAAGTTGTCGTGTGGGGCATGGGCTGCCTCTTCATGTGGTCCGTGATGAGTTGACCGCGCAATTAATGCGTCGGTTACGGGGTTGTATAGTGGCAGTGTTTCTTCTCGCTTGAGCGTTAAGGCACTTATTTAGAAGTGATCTCACGGTTGCGAAAGCGTGACTAGAGGCTATATTCTGGTAACATGGGAGATAGCTGGCCCGGAAAGGATAGAAGGATAGTTGGTGCCGTTAGGCTTCCAACTTCCTATTCCGTGCTATCAAGAGGTAGGCCCCTTAGTGGGAGTATCATGGTGGCTGTGGTTGCCCAAAACCGCGGGCGCATATAGCATCCTAAGATCCATGACATCCAGGATGCTATAATATCCCAGATCTGTGGGTGCTAGACGTGTTAGATAGGCCTCGCCCTCAGCAAGGTTTGTGGTTGCCCTTAAGCGTCACTAAATTGTTACTGGGGTGGTAAATACTTCCTCAGGGTGGTGGTCAACGCTTAATTTGACTCTGTTAGGCCCACCGTGAAGTTTTCCAATAATTGGCCGGGTATCAACGTTAAGCAAACTTTCGACTTTCTGTCCCCATCTACTATCCAGCGAAACCACTTCCAAGGGAACGGGCTTTTAATAATTAGCGGGGAAAGAAGACCATGTTGAGCTTGACTCTAAACTGGCAGTGTATGGAGACATAAGAGGTATAGTATAAGCGGGAGAAAGTTTGTTTCGACCTTTTACCACCAATGAAATACCACTACTCTTATTGTTTCGTTTCTTACTTGATTAAATGGAACGTGTATCATTTCATAGCCATTATATGGATATATTTATATATCTTATGGTATTTGATCTTGATGCAAGCTTCTTGATTAAAGTATCACGAGTTTGTTATATAATTATAAACAAATTTCGATGAAATAATAGTGTATTTATATGTTATTATACTGCGTTCATAGCGACGTAGGTTTTGATCCTTGAAAATTCACCAAGCGTTAGATTGTTCACCCATGCAAGGTAACGTGAGCTGGGTTTAGCCCGTCGTGATAAAGGTTATTTTTAACCTACTGATGACTACTGTTGTTACGACAGCATTCCTGTATAGTACGAGAGGAACCGCAGGTACGGACCAATGGCACAATACTTGTTCGAGCGAACAGTGGTATGGATTATGCTTGAACGCCTCTTAGGTCGTATTCGTGCTGGACTGTAATAATAAAAATGGAGCAATTGTATTGTATGGCAATAAATTATTTAAAGTTTATATTTATATAAACGACACTGAAAGTAATACCAATGTTCTATATAACACAGCACATATGGGTGTATTATTAATCACCTTTAGCCTCGCTAGTTATATAGTTAAATATTATTATATACGATGTTAATGCTTAGAATCAGGTGGAAACGACTTTGGTAACAGGCAAGGTGTTGTAAGTGGTAGAGCAGCTGCCATACTGCGATCCACTGAATCTCATACTTCGCTTGAAGATTCGATTATATCGAATTCTGGATCAGTTTGTGCATTGTGCAAACATTATTTTTTACACGAAAATTATAAGAGCTGTTAGCTCTATAATAAGACTATCAGAAAAAAAAACCAAACCAAAACAAACGATTAAAGTCAAGTGCCTATATAAAAATTCATATGAGCAATATTTATTGTTTTATGTTAGCTCCAAGGTAAAAATAAAAATCAGAAGATAAAAATTATATGAATTATTACAGTACATATAGTAAAAAAAGCCCAACACAAAGTTTTTATAAAAAACCAATTCGAGTAATATTCGTATATTACTCTACATACAGAAATCCAAAGAAACAAAGTATACTAATACTGAATTATTGAATAAAACCAAATACTGAATAAAATTTAAGTATTTGTACAATTACAATCAGAGTAATCTATACACACACAAATCACACATATACACGCGCTATACACAGCCATTCATCTACCTACACTCAATGCAGACGCCCACATTCATAAATGCACAACGAAATATAGTTTCCAAGTAACAGTACACTCTAGTAACGGTACATATAACGTTTAACGGAATTCCTACCCTATCGGAAATTTTGTACCGGGAAACAATTATTTGTTGCTTTGTGTTACTGATATGTTGGCAAAATATTAAAAACAGAGAAATGTATTAAAAAAGAACTCACTGCGTTTTTGGTGTACGTTTTTTTTTGATAATTTCATGAACTAGTTTAGAACCAGTTTTCTCGCATTCAAGATACAAAAATCGTATATGATTGAAAATCGAGAAAAAGCAGATAATGCAATTTTTCACTTTACACATTTCACCTGAAATGCGTACAATCTTGATTTCTTAGTTTCTCTTTGCTACTTCATATTATGAAAATATTGTAAAATGTTCGAAAAACCTTTAAGTCACAGATTTTCTTTCACTTTTACAACTTAAGAATTTTTCCATTTCACGAAAAATGTTAAAATCCTGATTTCTTAGTTTCTTGCATCATAGTATGAGAATATGCTTAAATGCTCGGAAATCGAAATTTAAGTTTTTTAGGAAACAGGGTTCGATTCCGGAGAGGGAGCCAGAGAAACGGCTACCACATCTAAGGAAGGCAGCAGGCGCGTAAATTACTCACTCCCAGTTCGGGGAAGTAGTGACCAAAAATTACAATACAGGACTCATATCCGAGGCCTTGTAATTGGAATGAGTACACTTTAAATCTTTTAACAAGGACCTATTGGAGGGCAAGTTTGGTGCCAACAGACTTCAATAGCGTATATTAAAGTTGTTGCGGTTAAAACGTTCGTAGTTGAATTTGTGCTTCATACGGGTAGTACAACTATAATTGTGGATTGTACATTACCTTATGTATGCAAGCGTATTACCGGTAGAGTTCTTATATTTAGTGATACTTGTATTGTTGTTTATACCTCCTATTTAATCCTGCCTCAGTGCTCTTCATCGTGTGTTGTTGTGGGCCGGTACTATTACCTTGAACACCTTAGAGTGATTAACGCAGGCTCCAATGCGGCCAATGTGGTTCTGTGCCATCCTCCGACGTGCACTTGTCTCCGTCCGTGCAGTACGTGAGTGCAATATGGTCCCTCCACCATCAAAAGCTCCTCGAATGCCCCGAAAAAAAATTAAGTAAGAAAAAGTGCTAGTGAGAAGTGTTTCGGTGTCGAATGCGTCCGCTCCCTCCCGCCCCTTTCCTTTACAAGCCACTGTTGCCTATTCTCGGTTGCGACTCCCGTTTGATTTTATCAGGCGGGTTGATGCAATGACTGAGAGTGCGTAGCATCTGACATAGCGGATCTTAGAAGTGTGAATTTGTTGGTGGACCAACTCGAATCGATGTATGGGCATAACACCTACATCGTTTGTTGTTGGGAAGCTAATTTTGAATTTGCACTTCTCTTTTCTGCTTCACCAGTTGCAGTCGGAGTAGGTTTTTTTATATCTGCGTTTTGTCCTTTATGGGAAGTTTTGGGGTTGATGTGAGCAATGTGCGTGGACTTAGAGCGAATCTCTTCGCTGTGTATGTCCACCTATCCCGTTACAAACCAGCTATCTTGGCGCTGAGTGAAACACAGGTAGGTGAGAATACCGAATTATCGGATTTGAACCTGCCTGGATATAGCTTGGTGCCGCTCTTGTTTTTACACCGCGGTTTCGCCATTTACGTGCGTAGTGATGTAGCTTACCACATTCAACCACAATACGGCCTCTGTTCCAATCCGGAATTTAATTTTCTGTAGTTAAAACTCCATGTCCGTAAGCATTTAATCCACTACTGCTTTACTACTGCGAAGCTGATGCGCTATCCGATCCCATCTCAAGAATTGTATCCCTCGATCCTCGCACTGAAATTGCCATTGCGCGCGATTTCAATGTACACAATTCTGATTGGCTTCGGCATTCAGGCCAGACAACACCCGAGAGAAGGTACGCCGAAATCTTTGCTGAGGTAAACAATCTGACCCAGATAGTAAATGAGCCTACACGTATACCTGACATTGAAGATCAATCCGCCAACACCCTGGACCTGTTTCTCGCCTTTCATCCTGATAAATATTCTGTTGACATACTGTCACCTCTAGGCTCGTCGGACCATTGTGTCGTATCAGCAACATTTTCGTTATCAGCACAAACAATTAGAGAACAAATTCCTAAAAGAACGGTTTGGCTGTACGTGAAGCCGATTGGAACGAACTTAACAACTTCTATAAGAATTTTAACTCGACACTTTGCTTACTCGATACTGACGTGGATGAGAACCTTCATTCCTCACAGAGTGAAGAGTATCAAGCCCAAAGCAAACGCATGGTATGACTCGAGCTGTAAAGAGGCTATTAGGATGAGGGAGTTGAATTTTCGGACATACAAAGCCAACCCAACTGAGGAAAACCGGAAGAAGTTTAAACGGGCCAGAAATGTCTGCAATGCAACTATCAGACGTGCGAAATTCTCTTATGAGCAAAAGTTGAGACAAAAAGTCCTACAATGTCCCAATCAGCAAAAAATCTTGGTCATTTGTGAAAAACGTAAAGAATTCCGCCTCGTCTTCAATTCCCACGCTCATTTACAATGACATTCCAGCTGTCAGCTCCTTAGACAAAGCTAATCTGCTTGCCGCTCATTTTGCAGCCAGCTCAATACTGCCAGATTCCAATATGTCTCGACATGTACTTGAGAGCGTTGATTTCATCACCTACTCTTTAGGTCTCTTTCCGAGCAGATGGAAAATAGCATTTGTCCAGCCCGTCCCTAAAAAGGGCCAATCTTCGTCACCCACCTCGTACCGACCCATAGCACTTACGTCCCTTCTTCGTAAGGTCATGGATAGCGCTGATAAATCGCCAGCTTATAAAATATCTTGAATCGCGGAAGCTTCTTAATGACCGACAATATGGTTTCCGCAGCGACAGGTCCACTGGTGATCTGATAGCTTATCTCACCGAAAAGTGGAACCAGTCTTTGCACAATGCAGGCGAAGGCGAGATCGTTGCGCTTGATATTTCTAAAGTATTTGACAGAGTTTGGCATCAAGCTCTCTTGTCGAAAATGCGTGCCTATGGTATCGATGAATCTCTTCTTCTATGGATTAGAAATAACCTTTCGAACCGTTCAATTCAAGTAGTGTTGGATGGGTTCAAGTCTGATATCCACCAAATAAATACTGGTGTTCCCCAAGGCTTAGATCTGTGCCCGAGACTCTTTCTCAATTTTATAAATGATCTCTTGTCTGCTACTTCTAATCCAATCCATTCCTTCGCTGATGACAGCACCCTTAGCTTTTCATATTCGTTCAGTACGATTGGAGCTTTCGAACGCGCTTGACCGCATAATTCGTTTTTTTTTTTCGTCGTATAAAAGTGCAAATCCAACATTGCGAAACGTGTAAGATCGCCTGATCCAGAGGGCAAGTTTATGTCCTTTGGTGAGAAGATTCGTGCTAACATGCCCCCAAAATCTCAGAAGGATCCAATGGCGAATTTTTACAGCCCTTTACAAACTCTACCTGATAGTGATTTTGTAGAAATGGATGAAATTATTTCTCCAACAAAACCTCAAAAAGTGTACGTACCACCAATAAAACTATTACAAAAGTCTTGTGATTATGTACATTCATTAATGAAAAAAAATAATTTAATTGATTATTGTATCAAAAAACTTTCAATTGGCATCAAAATTGTGTGTGAAACAATGGTCACTTATAACAAATTGATCAGGTCATTAAAGGACGAGAAGTGTCAATTCCTTACTCATGACTTAAAAAGTGAAAAATCATTCAAAGCTATCATGTATGGAATGTGTGATACAGACATCAACACCATAAAGAACGAACTCATTAGCTTAAATCTGAAGTGCACTGAAGTCAAAAATATCACAAAAAAATATGAACAATACACTGACTTTATATATCTTGTGTCTTTTGAAAGTGGTTCAATTAAATTCAACGAATTAAAAAAACGAGCTCGGTCTATTTTACACACCCAAATAAATTGGGATATGCATCGCAAACTAAAAAATAAAGTGACACAATGCCACAATTGCCAAATGTTTGGCCACGGTGAGAAGAACTGTCACATTAAAATTTATTGTGCATATTGTGCTGGACCTCACAAAACAGCTGATTGCACTAACACTAATACACTTAAATGTGCCAACTGCAATGGCAAACACAAAGCCACTGATCTATCGTGTGTCAGCCGAACAAAGTTCATTGAAATGCAAGAAAAGTTCTCCAATAGACAGTCTCGTTTACATCCAGCGGCTCAGTCTACAAAAAAAGTTTTGTACTCTCAACCACAAAACGCACATGTGCAAGAATCGGTTGCGATCAACTCCATGACTGATTTTCCTCCGCTGCCACGGAATCATAACAACAGAATGGAGCTTTCTTCTGGGGGAACGCATCAATCAACCAACACATGGGCTAAAGCTTTTGAGGGAACTTTAAGCACTGAACAGAACAGTATGTCCAATAAAAATAACAACACCTTATTTACAATTGAAGAATTAAATGATTTAGTTATGGAAATGATTACTAAATTAGGTTCATGTAAGACAAAAGTAGACCAATTTAACGTTATCGCACATTTAGCGACTAAGTTTTTATATTCAAATGTTAAGTAATATGAATTGTAATAATATCAATATTGTAACTTGGAATGCTAGAAGTATTTGTAAGAAACAGGCAGAATTCATGCATTTTTTACACAACAAAAACATTGATGTTGCATTAATTACCGAAACGTGGCTTACACCAAATTGTCATTTATCTACTTCTGATTACAAATGCTATCGCGTTGACAGAAGTGAGAGAAGTGGAGGGGGAGTTGCTATTCTCATCAGGAGATCAATTCGACATTCCCTTTTACCCATTGTACGAACTAAATTTATAGAAAACGTTGTAATCAAAGCTGAACTTAGAGATGGAAAGTCAATTACTCTTATCTGTGCATATTTTCCAGGTGGAGTAATTAACAATAACAATAAAATAAGTCTAGCTAATGATTTCAGAAAATTATTCAGTACAAATGGGGATTTTGAAATTGGCGGGGATCTTAATTACAGAAGTAGAGATTGGGGTTGCAGTAGAGGTAACGCGTGGGGGAATATACTAACAAACATTTGCAATACATTCCCAATTACCATTTTATATCCATCTAGCCTGATAGTACCCGTAAGCGTCCGTCTGTAATTGATATTTTTATTAGTAATGTGCCTAGTCAAATATCTCAACCTGCTTCCTTGTGTTCACTTAGTTCCGATCATAATCCAGTTGTATGTACATTTAAATGTTCTGAAAATTGTACAGCTAAAAACTCCTTAAATCTTAAAAACGCTAATTGGGCACTCTACCGGAGGAAATTAAATTCATATTTACGAAGCTTCCCAACTAACCTTGATAGTGTGTATTCCACGAATCATGTCGATGTAGCAGTCGAATTTTTATCCCGAAATGTGCTTCAGGCAATCAACGATTCTGTCCCAAAAGTACAAAAACGTAATCACGTTCCCAAACTTTCATAGCACATTCTCGAACTAATAAAACTTCGAAATTCGGCTAGGAGAAAATGGCAAAGATGTCGCCATTCCGCTCATAAGAAGGAAATGAAGGATCTTAATAAGCAAATTACAGTGCTCATTAATCACTAACGCAACATCACTTGGAATACTAATCTCCTGAAGCTGGAAAAAAACGCAAAGCCCTTCTGAAATATTGCTAAGATAATAAAAAATAAAAATAGACATATTCCACCCTTGCAAAATGACATATACACTGATGTTGACAAAGCAAACGAACTTGCTTCTAAATTTGGGAAAAAATCACTCAGTCTCGGAGCATTTAGGTGACCCTGCCACAATCAGCTTGGTCAGTACACAGCTAAATAATTTCAATATGTCTTGCGGTGATACTCCACAAAGCGCATATGTCTCTGACGATGACATTGAGTTCCATCTAAATAACCTCAAGATAAGGAAATCCCCTGGATTTGATCAAATATGTAACACTTATCTCAAGGAATTGCCCAAAGTTGGCATCAGCCTTATAACTTTAGTTATAAACGCTTGCTTAAAAATCAGATATTTTCCCGATGCTTGGAAACTTGCTAAGGTTATTCCAATAAATAAACCTGGAAAGCCTCCAGATAAAGCTGAGAATTACAGACCAATTAGCCTTCTTAGTAGTCTAAGTAAATTACTAGAAAAGGTTATTAAAGAAAAGTTGATGCAGTTTATACGAGATCAAAATATTCTCCCAAACGAACAATTTGGATTTCGGAATGCACACAGCACTTCACACCAAGTCTTACGAATTGTTAATTATGTCAAAGAACAACGAGCTCAAGGCAAGTCTACAGGTATGATTCTGCTCGACATAGAAAAAGCCTTCGATTCTGTGTGGCATGATGGTCTTGTATTTAAAATGATTAGCCTCAATTTCCCATATTATCTTTGTAAATTAGTCCAAGGTTTCCTTAGTAATCGTTCATTTAGTGTATCCGTTAATAATGTGCTTTCGGAAATCAAATACTTCCATGCTGGGGTTCCGCAGGGTTCTGTTCTTAATCCTGTCTTGTATTCTGTATTTACTTCGGATATTCCCAATCTCCCGTTTTGCGAAATTGCTACTTACGTGGATGACACAGCTGTTTTTACATCCCAAAAATTTTCTCTCGTTCTTGAGATGAATCTATCCTATGGGCTGGAAATTCTGAGTATCTACCTTGCTAAGTGGAAAATTAAGTTGAATAAGCCATCTTTTTCACAAGAAAAAGGAAAGCTTGCTATATTCCCTCCAACCCTTTGCGGGTGGATAATGTGTCAATCGGGTGGAGCTCTCGCGTAAGGTACCTGGGAATCCATCTGGACTCAAAACTATTATTTAACCAACACACAAAAGAAACATTAAACAAAATTAATATAAGTACAAGACTACTATATCCACTCATAAACAGAAAATCTCTATTATCACTAGAAAACAAAATAATAATTTGTAAAGTAATATTTCAAGCAATAATTTTATATGGGTGTCCGGTCTGGGGTAACTGTGCGAAATGTCACATACCAAAGTTACAAATTGCACAGAACGAACTTTTAAAAATGATGCTACGTCTCCCGTGACATTACTCTACAAAATCCTTGCATAGAAGAGCGAATGTTGAATTGATCTCTGATAGGATACACACTTAACGAAAAATTTGTAAGTCGCTGCAACTGCTCCGAAAACCCTTTAATAAGAAATTTATTTTCTTAGACATTGATCTGCAATACTTCCAAGCAATTCCAAGAAACTTTGGTAATAAACATTCGTTTGTACTTATTTATTGTTCGTATAGGCACATACATGTACATTTTTGGTTATTTAGTATTTATTTATTTATTTATTTATTTATTTATTTATTTATTTATTTATTTATTTCTTTATTTATATATTTATTTATTTATTTATTTATTTATTTATTTATTTATTTATTTATTTATTTATTTATTTATTATATATTTATTTATTTATTTATTTATTTTTTTTATCTACTTATTTATCTATTTATTTATTTACTTATTTATTTCTTTATTTACTTATTCATGTATCTATGTGCTTATTTATTAAATTTTTATACTTACTGTAAGGCATTAAACAAATTTATTTCTTGCCATATTTAAATTCATAAATATACATTTTTTATTTACTAACTTAAATGAGGTTTTTTTATTAATGTTAATTTGTACATTCATTATATCTTTTGAAACAAATATAATCATGAATTCAGTAGACAGATGCAATTAGGTATCAAATCTCTGTGTAAGATAATGTGCGGTAACTCAGACCATGTACATTTTAAAAGAATCTGAATAAATAACTATCTATCTTCATATTCGTTCCAAGACTCACGACCCCGCCCGCCCTTCGGCCGTAGAATTGGAACGGCAGCGTATGTAAAGCACATTGAATTCCGATCTTGACAGCATAATTAACTGGGGAAAAAACAATAGAGTGGAATTCAATGCTTCAAAAACTCAATGCTGTCTGCTGTCACTCAAGCGAACCTTTGCTAATCACCCATTATCCATGAATGGCGCTTGTGTCGATGAAACCGGAAAACTTTTTCATCATTGGTATCAACACTAGACTTAGTTGGAACGATCACATATTTGAGGTCGCCAAAAATGCTGCGAAACGTTTAGGTTTACTTAATCGATGCAAGATATATTTCACCCCTACTGATGTGGTTTTAATTTATAAGGCGTACATCCGCCCCAAGCTTGAGTATAACGCTCATATCTGGTCTGATGCCCCCAAGCCTACTTTCGGACGCACAGTTAAATTCAGAGACTCGTTCTTCAGCCGCACTGCTCGAATATGGAATGCTCTTCCCAACCTAATATTTCCCACTGACTACAACCCGCAGATATTTAAGTCCAATGTGCACAGGTACCTCCTCGCCCTTTCTCCCTCTATACCATTGGCCCGTGCTGTGTCTTGAACCCGGACACATAAGGGTATTAGCAATCCCATGAGCACGCGCAAATTATATAAAAAAAATAACGTATTACCGGTGGAGTTCTTATATTTAATGATACTTGTATCGTTGTTTATACCTCCTATTTAATCCTGTCTCAGTGCTCTTCATCGTGTGTTGTTGTGGGCCGAATACCTTGAACAAGTTAAAGTGATTAACGAAGGCTCCAAATGCCTGAATATTTTGTGCATGGAAAATTAAAAATTAAAAATAAGACCTCTGTTCTACTTTCATTGGTTTTTAGATCAAGAGGTTATGATTAATAGAAGCAGTATGAGGGCATTAGTATTACGACGCGAGAGGTGAAATTCTTGTACCGTCGTAAGACTAACATAAGCAAAAGTATTTGCCAAAGATTTTTTCATTAATCAAGAACGAAAGTGAGAGTTTCGAAGGCGATCAGATACCGCCCTAGTTATAACCATAAACGATGCCAGCTAGCAATTGGGTGTAGCTACTTCAATGGCTCTCTCAGTCGCTTCCCGGGAAACCAAAGCTTTTGGGCTGAAACTTAAAGGAATTGACGGAAGGACACAGGCACCACCAGGAGTGGAGCCTGTGGCTTAATTTGACTCAGCACGGGAAAACTTACCAGGTCGGAACATAAGTGTGTCTCTTTCTCGAATCTATGGGTGGTGGTGCATGGCTGTTCTTAGTTCGTGGAGTGATTTGTCTGGTTAATTCCGATAACGAGCGAGACTCAAATATATTAAATAGATGCTTTCAGGATTATGGCATTGAAGCTTGCATAGCCTTCATTCATGAATACAGTAAAATGTAGGAGTGTTTGAATGTGTTTATGTAAGTGGAGTCGTACCTGTTTGTTTTTCCCATTATGGACACTAACTTCTTAAATGGACAAATTGCGTCTAGCAATAATGAGATTGAGCAATAACAGGTCTGTTATGACCTTAGAAGTCCTGTATTGCCTTGACCGAGAGGTCCGGGTAAACCGCTGAACCACTTTCATGCTTGGGATTGTGAAATGAAACTGTTCACATGAACTTGGAATTCCCAGTAAGTGGGAGTCACTAACTCGTATTGATTACGTCCCTGCCCTTTGTGCACACCGCCCGTCGCTACTACCGATTGAATTATTTAGTGAAGTCTCCGGACGTGACCGCTGTGACGCTAAAGTGTTGCGGTTGTTTCGCAAGTTGACCGAACTTGATTATTTAGAGGAAGTAAAAGTCGTAACAAGGTTTCTGTAGGTGAACCTGCGGAAGGATCATTAACGTGTTCCTTCAAAACAAATAAAAATAATCAATTTCTGTAAAAAGAAATCTTTTATAAAAAATAGCCAAATGATGTATTTTACGGTGAACATCATTTTCACATTTCCTACAATGAAATGTGGGCAATATATTTGTGCTTTTAATATAGAAAACATTATGTTATATTTTACATAATAAAACAAAAATATCAAAATGGTATGACTGTTTATGAAAATGTACATTAATAAATTGAATTTTGAATTAGCGATTTCTTCATGTAGATTTATTCAGCTTTTATTTTATGGGTTCAATAAATGCAGACGGAACATAGAGCATACAACATTTAACAGTCATATGTTGTACTTATATTAAGTAACGATTCCTTTTAGAACTGGACATTCGCAACAATAGACTGTTTTGTCTATCATTTACTATTTTTAAAATGAAAAATATGTAAATGATTCATATAAGTTATATAAGAGAAATAACTAAAAAAAAATATATATATATATCATTGTTATTTCTTTTAAAAGAATTGACTAATTTTAACAACAAAAATGTCTTACTCCAAGCGGTGGATCACTTGGCTCATGGGTTTTTTTTAAATGTTGTTTTTATTATTACATATGTTATTCGTTTACAATTGTTTACCTGCAAAGCTAAATGCTTACCTGCAGGTGGTTGTAAATACATAGATTGTGACAGGCTTTGAAGTGACATTACATTCTTTGGTTTTAAGTTTACATTAATTCAAGTTTTGGTTAATTTTCAAGCTTATTTTAGTGAGATTGATATTTACGAGTTAAAAACTCTAAGATACATAATGAGATTGCAATTGAAGTTTGGAATGACTTTTAAAAACTGTGGCAGTGAGTTCATTAGTTTGGGGACAGTGCATTGTAGTTCACGGTATCCATACGAGTTGAAAGCTTCCGGAACTTCAAGCATGCCTTGGGCTCGTCTTCTTGTGCTTAGCGAGTGACTTAAGGGTAGCTGAAATCATGGGTCACTCATGTAGTGTAGCAGTGTTGTCATCTGGAAGATTACCTTGTCAAAAGATTACAATAACAATTTTTTACAAGACGACGTTGTAGGTTGGATATCTTATCCATGTGCGATTTTGCTGCGTTTCCCCAGGCCAGAATACCGTATTGATGAAGAAAGCAGCAAACCGTGCGTCAACGTGTGAACTGCAGGACACATGAACATAGACATTTTGAACGTATATCGCAGTCCATGCTGTTATGTACTTTAATAAATTTTAAGGTACTGCTTGGATATGGTTGAGGGTTGTTAGACTATGCTAAATAAGTTGCTAAAAGTATAAATTTTAATATATTAAAAAATATACCCAAGTGAAAGCACATGTTCTATTATTGAATAAATATCTTCATGCTTAACGATTGACGGTAAAGCGAATGATTAAAGGCCTTAGGGTCGACACGATCCTAACCTATTCTCAAACTTTAAATGGGTAAGAACTTAACCTTTCTTGATATGAAATAAGTTGTGATATATTGTGCCCAGTGGGCCACTAAGGGTGAGCAGAACTGGAGCTGTGGTATGAACCCAAAATTAACAACTCATGCAAATACCATTAAAGGCGTTGTTTGCTTAAAACAGCAGGACGGTGGACATGGAAGTCGTAATCCGCTAAGGAGTGTGAAACAATTCCCCTGGCGAAGCAACTAACCCTTAAAATGGATGGCGCTTAAGTTGTATACCTATACATTACCGCTAAGGTAAATGATTTATAAATCAAAAATATTTGAGTATACGTTTTGAAACTTTAGTGAGTAGGAGGGTACAATGGTGTGCCTTGAAGTGTTTTGCGTAAGCCTGCATGGAGCCGCTATTGGTACAGATCTTGGTGGTAGTAGCAAGTAATCGAATGAAACCTTGGAGGACTGAAGTGGAGAAGGGTTTCGTGTGAACAGTGGTTGATCACGAGTTAGTCGGTCCTAAGTTCAAGGCGAAAGCCGAACATTTTTAAGTTAAAAATGAAAATAATAAATATAAATTTATTTAATATTGAAATTATTATGTGCTTTTTGCTCATCCTGGCAACAGGAACACCCATAAAGAAGCCGACGAGAGATATTGGAAGAGTTGTCTTTTCTCTTTTATAGTCGTACTACTATGAAAGTCTTGGTAGATGGACTAGAAGAGCATGACATTTACTGTTGTGTCGATATTTTCTCCTCCAACCTTGAACATTTTTGCTGAGGTTACGCAAACTTCTCAACAGGCCGTACCGATATCTGCAGGTGGTCTCCAAGGTGAAGAGTCTCTAGTCGATAGAATAGGATTGGATTGGCTGTGAAGATTAAGATAGTCGGGCTTGAATTGGAAGCAATAACATGGCTTATGTACTCGTTCTGGGTAAATAAAAATTGTCGGATTTTGTTCCCCGGATAGTAGTTAACGTAGCCAATTGGTAAAAATCATAAGTTGTATCATTTGATAGTTTATAACGACTATCAATTAATAATCAATTCAGAACTGGCACGGACTTGGGGAATCCAACTGTCTAATTAAAACAAAGCATTGTCGAAGCGAGCAGTCGTGTTTCTTAGCTAGTGCAGTGAATAGCGTTTTTGTAGTTTAGCGATAAGCCACCGCAGCGTGGTTATTTAGTTAGTGTTTGTGCGTGTGGAATTTTTTTTTCCGCACTCACGGGAACTTGTTTACGCGAAACTTGTTTACGCCGCAACACGTGATACTGGGTGAGTTGTTATTATACTTATTTAGTGTATTTAGCATTTAGTGTAGTTGGAGCAACATATGGAGGATGGTTGTAGTGGTGGTCGGAGGGAGCATGCATTTGTGGGCCTCTCCTCCGACTGCAAGAGTGAGCCAGTTGCCTCCGATTTCCCGCCCCGGAATTTCTTTTTGAAGAGTCCGCCGGTGGTAAAGGAGGGTAAGAGGAAGAAGAAGACGAGGAAGGCGCGCCTTGAATCGTTGGCGTCGACCTCGGCCTCCATGGTAGATGACTCTGCTATGGAGACTGAGAGTGTTGCGGAGGCAGGTAAGGCCAGAAAGAGGCCGGTCGAAGAGGTTGCTCCGGCAAATTCTTCAGGTCCGGACTCTTTGGTGACCAAGAACTTACTTACTGAGCCTTCTTCGTCTTCAAAGAAGGTAGGGAATAAGTAGGCACGTGTGGTGTTAGTGCCTTTGCCGGCTGATGCAGTCGTGGCAGCAGGTAAGTGGTAGTGTAGTGGTGGTAGTGTGCCAGTGGTTATGGGTCCTCCTGTGGCTAGGGCGCGCTTGACTAAAGCTGAAGTCAAGTCGGCTTTTCCCACAGGAGCCCCGTCGCGGGTGCAAGCCACTGCGGGCTCTGCTGTTGCGAGTGCCTGCGTGAGTTAAGGCAGGCTCAGGGTTCAACCTTGGCAAATGTCTTAGCTAGTTTTAGGGAAATAAGGAAGATGGCGGTTTCCACTATTGGACACCATCCCGAGGTAGGCGCTTCTCTAGCAGAGATTTCCTCAAAATATGAGGAACTCGTGGTAGAGTTGACAGGGACGCTCGAGCGTCATAGGGGTATGGAGGACTCCGGATGTGCTTTTGCAGTAGGAGCTTCGGAGTCTGTAGGGTAGGGACGGTCCAAGTGGGACCGTCATCGCTAGGAGTCCCTTTTGGGATGAGTGCTGAGGGGCGATCTTCGTTTGCGCAGATAGCCAGCACTGCCACTGTTTCTGGTGGTATGGGGGCAAATGTCAGGTTAAGAAACCTAATGTTGAACCTGCCAAACCAGTTGAGACGTGGTCTTTTGTTGACAAGGGCAAGAAGGGAGAGTCAGTGGGAGCACTGAAGAAGAAGGTGGTGGAGGAATTGGTGCCTGCCGTGGGTGTCAGGGTGCATACTGTGCGCCCTGGCAAGCAAGGTGGCATTCTGGTCCGCACGCCATCGGTTGCTGAGCGGGATGCTTTCCTCGGGCATAAGAAGCTCAAAGAGGTGGATCTGTTGGCCGAAGCAGCAAGGGGTAAATCTCTTGTCGTGCAGAGGGTGGAGAAACGGATCTCCCCTGAAGAGTTCCTGGGTGAGCTGCATAATCTAAACTTATGCAAGTTCACCAAAGAGGAGTTTGAGAAGGAGGTCTGCCTTTCCACCCGTTGGGAGGCAGGGGATGGTCGCCTGAATGCTGTCCTACAGTGCAGCTCTAGGGCCGCGGGTATCCTTCTCGTAGAAGGGAGGTGCTATATCAAGCACTTCTCGTTTCTGGTGAAGGAGAAATCGTTGGTGCAATGGTGTAACCGGTGTCTCGGCCTGGATCACTTCGCATCCAGGTATAGGCAGAAGGACTCTGTGTGCTGGCGTTGTGGACAGTCGGGCCACTCTAAGCGCGATTGTGGTAATGCCATTCATTGCCGTGATTGCGACTTCAGGGGAAACCAAACCTGTAGACGTCACGGATTTGCAGACGTGGATCAGGCAAAACTAGTTTTGCAAAGCGCTTAGAGTGGCCCAACTGTCCACAAAGCCAGCACACAGAGTCCTTCCTACACCTGGATGTGAAGTGATCCAGGCCGAGACACCTGTTACACCATTGCACCAACGATTTCTCCTTCACCAGAAACGAGAAGTGCTTGATATAGCACCTCCCTTCTACGAGAAGGATACCCGCGGCCCTAGAGCTGCACTGTAGGACAGCATTCAGGCGACCGTCCCCTGCCTCCCAACGGGTGGAAAGGCAGACCTCCTTCTCAAACTCCTCTTTGGTGAACTTGCATAAGTTTAGATTATGCAGCTCACCCAGGAACTCTTCAGGGGAGATCCGTTTCTCCACCCTCTGCACGACAAGAGATTTACCCCTTGCTGCTTCGGCCAACAGATCCACCTCTTTGAGCTTCTTATGCCCGAGGAAAGCATCCCGCTCAGCAACCGATGGCGTGCGGACCAGAATGCCACCTTGCTTGCCAGGGCGCACAGTATGCACCCTGACACCCACGGCAGGCACCAATTCCTCCACCACCTTCTTCTTCAGTGCTCCCACTGACTCTCCCTTCTTGCCCTTGTCAACAAAAGACCACGTCTCAACTGGTTTGGCAGGTTCAACATTAGGTTTCTTAACCTGACATTTGCCCCCATACCACCAGAAACAGTGGCAGTGCTGGCTATCTGCGCAAACGAAGATCGCCCCTCAGCACTCATCCCAAAAGGGACTCCTAGCGATGACGGTCCCACTTGGACCGTCCCTACCCTACAGACTCCGAAGCTCCTACTGCAAAAGCACATCCGGAGTCCTCCATACCCCTATGACGCTCGAGCGTCCCTGTCAACTCTACCACGAGTTCCTCATATTTTGAGGAAATCTCTGCTAGAGAAGCGCCTACCTCGGGATGGTGTCCAATAGTGGAAACCGCCATCTTCCTTATTTCCCTAAAACTAGCTAAGACATTTGCCAAGGTTGAACCCTGAGCCTGCCTTAACTCACGCAGGCACTCGCAACAGCAGAGCCCGCAGTGGCTTGCACCCGCAACGGGGCTCCTGTGGGAAAAGCCGACTTGACTTCAGCTTTAGTCAAGCGCGCCCTAGCCACAGGAGGACCCATAACCACTGGCACACTACCACCACTACACTACCACTTACCTGCTCCCACGACTGCATCAGCCGGCAAAGGCACTAACACCACACGTGCCTACTTATTCCCTACCTTCTTTGAAGACGAAGAAGGCTCAGTAAGTAAGTTCTTGGTCACCAAAGAGTCCGGACCTGAAGAATTTGCCGGAGCAACCTCTTCGACCGGCCTCTTTCTGGCCTTACCTGCCTCCGCAACACTCTCAGTCTCCATAGCAGAGTCATCTACCATGGAGGCCGAGGTCGACGCCAACGATTCAAGGCGCGCCTTCCTCGTCTTCTTCTTCCTCTTACCCTCCTTTACCACCGGCGGACTCTTCAAAAAGAAATTCCGGGGCGGGAAATCGGAGGCAACTGGCTCACTCTCGCAGTCGGAGGAGAGGCCCACAAATGCATGCTCCCTCCGACCACCACTACAACCATCCTCCATATGTTGCTCCAACTACACTAAATGCTAAATACACTAAATAAGTATAATAACAACTCACCCAGTATCACGTGTTGCGGCGTAAACAAGTTTCGCGTAAACAAGTTCCCGTGAGTGCGGAAAAAAAAATTCCACACGCACAAACACTAACTAAATAACCACGCTGCGGTGGCTTATCGCTAAACTACAAAAACGCTATTCACTGCACTAGCTAAGAAACACGACTGCTCGCTTCGACAATGCTTTGTTTTAATTAGACAGTTGGATTCCCCAAGTCCGTGCCAGTTCTGAATTGATTATTAATTGATAGTCGTTATAAACTATCAAATGATACAACTTATGATTTTTACCAATTGGCTACGTTAACTACTATCCGGGGAACAAAATCCGACAATTTTTATTTACCCAGAACGAGTACATAAGCCATGTTATTGCTTCCAATTCAAGCCCGACTATCTTAATCTTCACAGCCAATCCAATCCTATTCTATCGACTAGAGACTCTTCACCTTGGAGACCACCTGCAGATATCGGTACGGCCTGTTGAGAAGTTTGCGTAACCTCAGCAAAAATGTTCAAGGTTCGAGGAGAAAATATCGACACAACAGTAAATGTCATGCTCTTCTAGTCCATCTACCAAGACTTTCATAGTAGTACGACTATAAAAGAGAAAAGACAACTCTTCCAATATCTCTCGTCGGCTTCTTTATGGGTGTTCCTGTTGCCAGGATGAGCAAAAAGCACATAATAATTTCAATATTAAATAAATTTATATTTATTATTTTCATTTTTAACTTAAAAATGTTCGGCTTTCGCCTTGAACTTAGGACCGACTAACTCGTGATCAACCACTGTTCACACGAAACCCTTCTCCACTTCAGTCCTCCAAGGTTTCATTCGATTACTTGCTACTACCACCAAGATCTGTACCAATAGCGGCTCCATGCAGGCTTACGCAAAACACTTCAAGGCACACCATTGTACCCTCCTACTCACTAAAGTTTCAAAACGTATACTCAAATATTTTTGATTTATAAATCATTTACCTTAGCGGTAATGTATAGGTATACAACTTAAGCGCCATCCATTTTAAGGGTTAGTTGCTTCGCCAGGGGAATTGTTTCACACTCCTTAGCGGATTACGACTTCCATGTCCACCGTCCTGCTGTTTTAAGCAAACAACGCCTTTAATGGTATTTGCATGAGTTGTTAATTTTGGGTTCATACCACAGCTCCAGTTCTGCTCACCCTTAGTGGCCCACTGGGCACAATATATCACAACTTATTTCATATCAAGAAAGGTTAAGTTCTTACCCATTTAAAGTTTGAGAATAGGTTAGGATCGTGTCGACCCTAAGGCCTTTAATCATTCGCTTTACCATCAATCGTTAAGCATGAAGATATTTATTCAATAATAGAACATGTGCTTTCACTTGGGTATATTTTTTAATATATTAAAATTTATACTTTTAGCAACTTATTTAGCATAGTCTAACAACCCTCAACCATATCCAAGCAGTACCTTAAAATTTATTAAAGTACATAACAGCATGGACTGCGATATACGTTCAAAATGTCTATGTTCATGTGTCCTGCAGTTCACACGTTGACGCACGGTTTGCTGCTTTCTTCATCAATACGGTATTCTGGCCTGGGGAAACGCAGCAAAAAGAGCAAGCAAAAGGCAAAGCTAGCTTATAGGCATACACTTTAATTGGGTAAGAACTTAACCTTTCTTGATATGAAATAAGTTGTGATATATTGTGCCCAGTGGGCCACTTAGGGTAAGCAGAACTGGAGCTGTGGTATGAACCCAAAATTAACAACTCATGCAAATACCATGAAAGGCGTTGGTTGCTTAAAACAGCAGGACGGTGTACATGGAAGTCGTAATCCGCTAAGGAGTGTGAAACAACTCCCCTGCCGAAGCAACTAGCCCTTAGAATGGATGGCGCTTAAGTTATATACCTATACACTACCGCTAAGGTAAATGATTTATAAATCTAAAATATTTGAGTATACGTTTTGAAACTTTAGTGAGTAGGAGGGTACAATGGTGTGCTTTGAAGTGTTTTGCGTAAGCCTGCATGGAGCCGCTATTGGTACAGATCTTGGTGGTAGTAGCAAGTAATCGAATGAGACCTTGGAGGCCTGAAGTGGAGAAGGGTTTCGTGTGAACAGTGGTTGATCACGAGTTAGTCGGTCCTAAGTTCAAGGCGAAAGCCGAACATTTTTAAGTTAAAAATTAAAATAATAAATATAAATTTATTTAATATTGAAATTATAGGCTTGATTATTTTTTAAACCAAAGGGAATACGGTTCCAATTCCTTAACCTGTTGAGTATCCGTTTGTTTTTATAAATGTGCTTTTTGCTCATCCTGGCAACAGGAACAACCATAAAGAAGCCGACGAGAGATATCGGAAGAGTTGTCTTTTCTCTTTTATAGTCGTACTACTATGAAAGTCTTGGTAGATGGACTAGAAGAGCATGACATTTACTGTTGTGTCGATATTTTCTCCTCGAACCTTGAACATTTTTGCTGAGGTTACGCAAGCTTCTCAACAGGCCGTACCGATATCTGCAGGTGGTCTCCAAGGTGAAGAGTCTCTAGTCGATAGAATAATGCAGGTAAGGGAAGTCGGCAAATTAGATCAGTAACTTCGGGATAAGGATTGGCTGTGAAGATTAAGATAGTCGGGCTTGAATTGGAAGCAATAACATGGCTTATGTACTCGTTCTGGGTAAATAACAATTGTCGGATTTTGTTCCCCGGATAGTAGTTAACATAGCCAATTGTGGAATTTTCTTGGTAAAAATCATAAGTTGTATCATTTGATAGTTTATAACGACTATCAATTAATAATCAATTCAGAACTGGCACGGACTTGGGGAATCCAACTGTCTAACTAAAACAAAGCATTGTGATGGCCATAACGGGCGTTGACACAATGTGAAGAAATTCAAGTAAGCGCAGGTAAACGGACGCGCATGAATGGATTAACGAGATTCCTACTGTCCCTATCTACGATTCCACTGTGAGCACTCGAAGCGAGCAGTCGTGTTTCTTAGCTAGTGCAGTGAATAGCGTTTTTGTAGTTTAGCGATAAGCCACCGCAGCGTGGTTATTTAGTTAGTGTTTGTGCGTGTGGAATTTTTTTTTCCGCACTCACGGGAACTTGTTTACGCGAAACTTGCTTACGCCACAACACGTGATACTGGGTGAGTTGTTATTATACTTATTTAGTGTATTTAGCATTTAGTGTAGTTGGAGCAACATATGGAGGATGGTTGTAGTGGTGGTCGGAGGGAGCATGCCTTTGTGGGCCTCTCCTCCGACTGCGAGAGTGAGGCAGTTGCCTCCGATTTCCCGCCCGGCATTCCTTTTTGAAGAGTCCGCCGGTGGTAAAGGAGGGCAAGAGGAAGAAGAAGAAGAAGACGAGGAAGGCGCGCCTTGAGTCGTTGGCGTCGACCTCGGCCTCCATGGTAGATGACTCTGCTATGGAGACTGAGAGTGTTGCGGAGGCGGGTAAGGCCAGAAAGAGGCCGGTCGAAGAGGTTGCTCCGGCAAATTCTTCAGGTCCGGACTCTTTGGTGACCAAGAAATTACTTACTGAGCCTTCTTCGTCTTCAAAGAAGGTAGGGAATAAGTAGGCACGTGTGGTGTTGGTGCCCTTGCCGGCTGATGCAGTCGTGGCAGCAGGTAATAGCAGTAGTGGTAGTGTGCCAGTGGTTATGGGTCCTCCTGTGGCTAGGGCGCGCTTGACTAAAGCTGAAGTCAAGTCGGCTTTTCCCACAGGAGCCCCGTCGCGGGTGCAAGCCACTGCGGGCTCTGCTGATGCGAGTGCCTTGCCGAAGGTGAAGCCAGCGCCACCTATGCGTGAGTTAAGACAGGCTCAGGGTTCAACCTTGGCAAATGTCTTAGCTAGTTTTAGGGAAATAAGGAAGATGGTGGTTTCCACTATTGGCCACCATCCCGAGGCAGGCGTTCCTCTTAATGAGATTTCCTCAAAATATGAGGAACTAGAGTTGACAGGGACGCTCGAGCGTCATAGGGGTATGGAGGACTCCGGATGTGCTTTTGCAGTAGGAGCTTCGGAGTCTGTAGGGTAGGGACGGTCCAAGTGGGACCGTCATCGCTAGGAGTCCCTTTTGGGATGAGTGTTGAGGGGCGATCTTCGTTTGCGCAGATAGCCAGCACTGCCACTGTTTCTGGTGGTATGGGGGCAAATGTCAGGTTAAGAAACCTAATGTTGAACCTGCCAAACCAGTTGAGACGTGGTCTTTTGTTGACAAGGGCAAGAAGGGAGAGTCAGTGGGAGCACTGAAGAAGAAGGTGGTGGAGGAATTGGTGCCTGCCGTGGGTGTCAGGGTGCATACTGTGCGCCCTGGCAAGCAAGGTGGCATTCTGGTCCGCACGCCATCGGTTGCTGAGCGGGATGCTTTCCTCGGGCATAAGAAGCTCAAAGAGGTGGATCTGTTGGCCGAAGCAGCAAGGGGTAAATCTCTTGTCGTGCAGAGGGTGGAGAAACGGATCTCCCCTGAAGAGTTCCTGGGTGAGCTGCATAATCTAAACTTATGCAAGTTCACCAAAGAGGAGTTTGAGAAGGAGGTCTGCCTTTCCACCCGTTGGGAGGCAGGGGATGGTCGCCTGAATGCTGTCCTACAGTGCAGCTCTAGGGCCGCGGGTATCCTTCTCGTAGAAGGGAGGTGCTATATCAAGCACTTCTCGTTTCTGGTGAAGGAGAAATCGTTGGTGCAATGGTGTAACAGGTGTCTTGGCCTGGATCACTTCGCATCCAGGTGTAGGAAGGACTCTGTGTGCTGGCTTTGTGGACAGTTGGGCCACTCTAAGCGCGATTGTGGTAATGCCATTCATTGCCGTGATTGCGACTTCAGGGGAAACGCGGCGAATGCGTTTCCAAACCCGTAGACGTCACGGATTTGCAGAAGTGGATCAGGCACAGCTAGCTTATAGGCATACACTTTAATTGGGTAAGAACTTAACCTTTCTTGATATGAAATAAGTTGTGATATATTGTGCCCAGTGGACCACTTAGGGTAAGCAGAACTGGAGCTGTGGTATGAACCCAAAATTAACAACTCATGCAAATACCATGAAAGGCGTTGGTTGCTTAAAACAGCAGGACGGTGTACATGGAAGTCGTAATCCGCTAAGGAGTGTGAAACAACTTCCCTGCCGAAGCAACTAGCCCTTAGAATGGATGGCGCTTAAGTTATATACCTATACACTACCGCTAAGGTAAATGATTTATAAATCTAAAATATTTGAGTATACGTTTTGAAACTTTAGTGAGTAGGAGGGTACAATGGTGTGCTTTGAAGTGTTTTGCGTAAGCCTGCATGGAGCCGCTATTGGTACAGATCTTGGTGGTAGTAGCAAGTAATCGAATGAGACCTTGGAGGCCTGAAGTGGAGAAGGGTTTCGTGTGAACAGTGGTTGATCACGAGTTAGTCGGTCCTAAGTTCAAGGCGAAACCCGAACATTTTTAAGTTAAAAATTAAAATAATAAATATAAATTTATTTAATATTGAAATTATAGGCTTGATTATTTTTTAAACCAAAGGGAATACGGTTCCAATTCCTTAACCTGTTGAGTATCCGTTTGTTTTTATAAATGTGCTTTTTGCTCATCCTGGCAACAGAAACAACCATAAAGAAGCCGACGAGAGATATCGGAAGAGTTGTCTTTTCTCTTTTATAATCGTACTACTATGAAAGTCTTGGTAGATGGACTAGAAGAGCATGACATTTACTGTTGTGTCGATATTTTCTCCTCGAACCTTGAACATTTTTGCTGAGGTTACGCAAGCTTCTCAACAGGCCGTACCGATATCTGCAGGTGGTCTCCAAGGTGAAGAGTCTCTAGTCGATAGAATAATGCAGGTAAGGGAAGTCGGCAAATTAGATCAGTAACTTCGGGATAAGGATTGGCTGTGAAGATTAAGATAGTCGGGCTTGAATTGGAAGCAATAACATGGCTTATGTACTCGTTCTGGGTAAATAAAAATTGTCGGATTTTGTTCCCCGGATAGTAGTTAACGTAGCCAATTGTGGAATTTTCTTGGTAAAACTCATAAGTTGTATCATTTGATAGTTTATAACGACTATCAATTAATAATCAATTCAGAACTGGCACGGACTTGGGGAATCCAACTGTCTAACTAAAACAAAGCATTGTGATGGCCATAACGGGCGTTGACACAATGTGAAGAAATTCAAGTAAGCGCAGGTAAACGGACGCGCATGAATGGATTAACGAGATTCCTACTGTCCCTATCTACGATTCCACTGTGAGCACTCGAAGCGAGCAGTCGTGTTTCTTAGCTAGTGCAGTGAATAGCGTTTTTGTAGTTTAGCGATAAGCCACCGCAGCGTGGTTATTTAGTTAGTGTTTGTGCGTGTGGAATTTTTTTTTTCCGCACTCACGGGAACTTGTTTACGCGAAACTTGCTTACGCCGCAACACGTGATACTGGGTGAGTTGTTATTATACTTATTTAGTGTATTTAGCATTTAGTGTAGTTGGAGCAACATATGGAGGATGGTTGTAGTGGTGGTCGGAGGGAGCATGCCTTTGTGGGCCTCTCCTCCGACTGCGAGAGTGAGGCAGTTGCCTCCGATTTCCCGCCCCGGCATTCCTTTTTGAAGAGTCCGCCGGTGGTAAAGGAGGGCAAGAGGAAGAAGAAGAAGAAGACGAGGAAGGCGCGCCTTGAGTCGTTGGCGTCGACCTCGGCCTCCATGGTAGATGACTCTGCTATGGAGACTGAGAGTGTTGCGGAGGCGGGTAAGGCCAGAAAGAGGCCGGTCGAAGAGGTTGCTCCGGCAAATTCTACAGGTCCGGACTCTTTGGTGACCAAGAACTTACTTACTGAGCCTTCTTCGTCTTCAAAGAAGGTAGGGAATAAGTAGGCACGTGTGGTGTTGGTGCCCTTGCCGGCTGATGCAGTCGTGGCAGCAGGTAATAGCAGTAGTGGTAGTGTGCCAGTGGTTATGGGTCCTCCTGTGGCTAGGGCGCGCTTGACTAAAGCTGAAGTCAAGTCGGCTTTTCCCACAGGAGCCCCGTCGCGGGTGCAAGCCACTGCGGGCTCTGCTGATGCGAGTGCCTTGCCGAAGGTGAAGCCAGCGCCACCTATGCGTGAGTTAACACAGGCTCAGGGTTCAACCTTGGCAAATGTCTTAGCTAGTTTTAGGGAAATAAGGAAGATGGTGGTTTCCACTATTGGCCACCATCCCGAGGCAGGCGTTCCTCTTAATGAGATTTCCTCAAAATATGAGGAACTAGAGTTGACAGGGACGCTCGAGCGTCATAGGGGTATGGAGGACTCCGGATGTGCTTTTGCAGTAGGAGCTTCGGAGTCTGTAGGGTAGGGACGGTCCAAGTGGGACCGTCATCGCTAGGAGTCCCTTTTAGGATGAGTGTTGAGGGGCGATCTTCGTTTGCGCAGATAGCCAGCACTGCCACTGTTTCTGGTGGTATGGGGGCAAATGTCAGGTTAAGAAACCTAATGTTGAACCTGCCAAACCAGTTGAGACGTGGTCTTTTGTTGACAAGGGCAAGAAGGGAGAGTCAGTGGGAGCACTGAAGAAGAAGGTGGTGGAGGAATTGGTGCCTGCCGTGGGTGTCAGGGTGCATACTGTGCGCCCTGGCAAGCAAGGTGGCATTCTGGTCCGCACGCCATCGGTTGCTGAGCGGGATGCTTTCCTCGGGCATAAGAAGCTCAAAGAGGTGGATCTGTTGGCCGAAGCAGCAAGGGGTAAATCTCTTGTCGTGCAGAGGGTGGAGAAACGGATCTCCCCTGAAGAGTTCCTGGGTGAGCTGCATAATCTAAACTTATGCAAGTTCACCAAAGAGGAGTTTGAGAAGGAGGTCTGCCTTTCCACCCGTTGGGAGGCAGGGGATGGTCGCCTGAATGCTGTCCTACAGTTCAGCTCTAGGGCCGCGGGTATCCTTCTCGTAGAAGGGAGGTGATATATCAAGCACTTCTCGTTTCTGGTGAAGGAGAAATAGTTGGTGCAATGGTGTAACAGGTGTCTCGGCCTGGATCACTTCGCATCCAGGTGTAGGCAGGAGGACTCTGTGTACTGGCTTTGTGGACAGTTGGGCCACTCTAAGCGCGATTGTGGTAATGCCATTCATTGCCGTGATTGCGACTTCAGGGGAAACCCGGCTGGACACTTTATGCTAAGCATGGATTGTCCAGTCTATGCTGCGGCGGTGGCCAGGGCGAGTACTCGACACTAAAAATGCCAGTTTAATTAATTCAATTTAACTGCCAGGGTGCTCGAGTAGCCATGTTCGAGTTAGGACAGATACTGTGTAGCTCACAGTGCAGCTTTGCGTTGTTGCAGGAACCTTACACTGTTGCAGGACATGTGAGGGGATTGCCTGCGAAACATGCGATCGTTTGTGGACGACAGTGGCAATGCTGCTGTCGTAGTAAATTATGTAAACACTGTGTGTTCCCTGATAGGCTCAAGCGAATGGGGTGTGTGTGTGAATGTTGAGGTAAGCTTTGGTAGGCTGATCTTATGCAGCCTTTACTTTAAGCATGCCTTGGACATTGAACCGTACTTGGCATACCTCGATGAGTTGCTACGGATGATTGGGAATAGCGCTGCGATTTTCGGCATTGACGCGACGCACGTCCCAATTTACAGTACCATCAGGGGAGAACTGCTAAGCGAATGGATAGCCGTTAATCGCATTGCTGTTCTCAATCAGCCTAGTGATTGTATACCTTCGATGGTCCAAACGGGCAAAATGATATTGATGTGACCCTGGCAAATACGACGGCGCTTCGTATCTTTGATTTTCAGTGGCGCATCCGGCGTTCTGAGGGGGACAGTGATCACAACCTCATGGAGGTTGAGATTGTTCGCTCCAGCGGTAAGCTAGATGTGCAGGAAAATTGGAATGAGAAGCGCTGGCTTCTCAAGAATGTCGACTGGGTGTCGTACAAGAGTGAGATTGCAAGAAATGTCACATCAACACCACTTGAGGCCCTTCAACGTTTGGGTATCGATGATAAGGTTGCTCTCATCAATGAATGTATGTGGGATGTCAACGACCGACTCTTTCAAAGAAGCCGTATGGTGACTCGGAAAAGGGTTAAGTGGTGGACATCTGAGTTGAATGTGAAACGTAAGCAGGTTAGGAGATTGCGAATGCGTTTCCAAACCTGTAGACGTCACGGATTTGCAGACGTGACTCAGGCAAGTCTTGCTTATAGGCATGGTGTGGCTGAATACAAGAGTATGCTTGTCCGCAGTAAGAATGACAATTGGAGGACCTTTGCCGAGGGGAAGGAGCTCGGAGCCATCCATCATGAGGGCCAAGTGCTCACATCATGGAGGGACTGTGTATCTGTGTTGATGGGTACTTTCTTTCCCAGAGCCATTGGTCCGATTGATCCACTTGTGGGTTTGCCGGGCAATGTGCCTGCGGTGACTGAAGGTGAAATTGGCTGCGCGATTTCTAGGTTTAAATCGAGGAAGTGACCAGGATTCGACGGACTAACTGGAGAGATGGTGAAAGTCTTTACTCGTGCTGTGTCAGGGAGAATTATTTTCCCCTGGAATGGAAATGTGCAAAAGTGATAGTTCTGCTGAAGTCTAACGATAGGGTAAGGACCAATCCTCGCTCCTATCGTGGCATCAGTCTCCTTCCTGTACTTGGAAAGGTGCTGGAAAGAGTCTTGGTGGACAGACTGATGCAGCGCATCCCTGAGCAGTCTCCATTCCAGTTTGATTTTAAACTAGGGCGCAGTGTCGAAGATGCTTGGCTGCGCGTTAAGGACACTGTTGACGGATCTGCTGGGACATACTTGGTATCTTCATTGACTTCAAGGGTGCTTTCGATTGCCTTGACTGGGCAAGTGTGCTGCGGAGGTTGCAGAAGGTAGGGATTAGTGAGGGTACCATGTGGAAGACCTATTTTTCCAACAGGTCAGCTCGTGTTTTCAATTTATTTGACAGTGTGATGGTAGGTGTTGAGAGGGGATGTCCTCAGGAGTCTGTTGCTAGTCCATATATATGGATCTTGATGATGGATCCTCTGCTGCTGCTTCTTTCATCCTGGCAGTCGTACTGCAGTGTTGTCGCGTATGCTGATGATCTCCTTATCCTTCTCGAAGGCCAGTCTCGTGCTGAGTTGGAGCGTAGGGTGACTAACTGGGGATCGGGTGTCGGTGTGGAAGTTGCGGTGGAAAAGACGTCCTTGATGCTTCTCAAGTGTAAATTTTCCTCGAATCGGCCTCCAGTTGTTAGAGCTACCGGATTGAGCCTAAGATACGTGACTGAAGGCAAGTATCTTGGCATTAACATCGGAGAGAGGATGAACTTTGTTCCTCATCTTGTACAGATGAGAGCAAAATTCATATCCCTCGTGCCAGCAGTCAGACGGGTGCTGAATTGTTAGTGGTTTCTGTCGGGGCAAGCAGCCCGTAGTGTATATGGTGGACTAATTGTTGCATGCGCACCATTTGGTTCACCGGTATGGTACGATGTTGCTAAGACCATGACAGGCAGAAGCAAGCTCCTGACTTTTCAGAGAACTATGCTCCTTGGTTCACTTCGAGTATGCAAGACTGTCTCAACGGAGGCTCTACAAGTGTTGGCAGGTGTGCCACCGCTAGATCTGGAGGTCATTCGTCGTGGTATGGCCGGCAGATTGTGGAGGCAGCGGCCGCTCTCAGCATCTGACTGGAGCGAGTTCCGGAGTGTTCAGGGTTTAAGTGCCCGCGAAATGAAGAGCCTGTTGGAAAATGGCTCACTGTCGACGTGGCAGTTGCGTTGGGGGGAGAGCAGCAAAGGAAGATTAACTTTCGAGTTCCTTCCTGAAGTTGCTTATGCGTGTGGGCGAGAGTGTCTGGACTTTTCACTCTATGCGGGCTTTCTACTGACTAGTCATGCTTTTTGTATGAAAGGGCCCTAGCTGCCTCGGCGGAGTGCTTGTGTGGTGCACCGAGAGAAGATTGGAGACATGTACTAATCGAGTATCCGCGATACGCTCACTGCAGGGATTTCTCTGCGATGGGTGTAGTGCGGGTAGGTGACTCTAGGGATTTCAGTCGTGTTCTTTTCTCAAGGAAGACGGCTGAGAACCAAGCCATCTTTGCCGAACAAATCTTTCGGATACGGAGGCAATAATGGCAATGTTGTCCTTGTAGTAGAAACTGTGTTTTACGAATGGTTCACTTAGGCCTGGCCTTAGTTTGTGGTGCTCGACTCATAACGAGTTCTGGCTATATGAGGTTGGCGCAAGTCATAGTGTAGTCTGCGGTTATATGCTGCCAGGGCTCCTGATTTACTGGCAGGTTGGACTTAGTCCTTAACCTCCTTAAAACTTGCAGATGGTAGTTGTTTTGGTGGGAGGGGGTCGTACAGGTCTCATCCTGACCCACTCGGATCCCATTTGGGAGTACTCCCCAACATTGCTTCTTACTATGGTAATCGCGCCTTATGTTGCTGTGTTTTTACTAGGTAACATTTGGGCCGGCGCTGTAATAAATTGTCGTGTGGGGCATGGGGTGCCTGTTCATGTGGTCAGTGATAACTCGACCACGCAATTAATGCGTCGGTTAGGGGGGTGTATAGCGCCAGTGTTTCTATGCGCGAACTAAGCGGTTCTTCGAATAATAGTATTTTTTCTTGTTGTTTTTAGGTATGCCTTTTTGCCAACGTTTTCTGGGAATTTTCGGTAGAGATGAGTGCATGTGTTACGTACTTGCACTCTCCAGCAATGGTATTTTTCGGTATTGATTGCACGATTTGGTTGGTGCATGCCTCGGTCTGACCTTGTTGGCATTTCCGAGAAAAATAGTGTTGTCTTGTGTTGTGTTTTTGTATAGATGATGCAATGGTCGATCACTGCCTCGACTACTGATTCTATGGGATTAACTGATGCAACGGACTCTTTCCAACTGTCTCGGTGCCGTTGTTGCGAGTTTCTATATATATATATATATATAAAAAAAATATATATATATACATACACATATGTATATATATATATATATACCCTTGTTTTTAGGTATGCCAGTTTGCCTTCGCTTTCTGGGGATTTTCGGTATATATATATATATATATATATATATATATATATAGGCAAACTGGCATACCTAAAAACAAGGGTATATATATATATATACATATGTGTATATATATATATAGATATATATATATATATATATATCTATCTATATATATATATATATATATATATATATTGTGTTGTCTTGTGTTGTATTTTTGTGTAGATGATGCATTTCGATCATTGGTCACTGCCTCGACTAACTGATTCGAAGTGCGTCATCTAAAAGGTTGCTAGGCCTTGAGTGTAAAGGCACTTATCTAGAAGTGACCTCACAGTTGCGAAAGCCTGACCAGAGGCTATATTCTGGTACCATGGAAGATAGCTGGCCCCGGAAAGGATAGTTGGTGCCGATAAGCTTCCAACCACCTATTCCGTGCTATCAAGAGGTAGTTCCCCTAGTGGGAGTATCATGGTGGCTGTGTTTGACCAAAATCGCGGGAGCATACAGCATCCTAAGATCCTATAACATCCAGGATCTGTGGATGCTAGAGGTGTTAGATAGGCCTCGCCCCCAGCAAGGTTTGGTTTGCGGTCGCCCTTAACCGTCACTAAATTGTTACTGGGGTGGTAAATACTTCCTCAGGGAGGTGGTCATCGCTGAATTTGGTTCTGCTATTGTAATTAGGCCCACCGTGCAGTTTGCCAATAATTGCCCAGGTATTCACGTTAAACACACTTCGATTTTCTGTCCCTATCTACATTCCACTGTGAGCACTCGAAGCGAGCAGGCGTGTTTTTTAGGTAGTGAAGTGAGAGTAGTGATTTAATAGTTCAACTGATAAGCCACTGCACCGTGGTAATTTGTGTGTGTGAAATTTTTTTCACACTAACAGGAACTTGTTTACGCGAAACTCGCTTACGCAATACTTGTTTACGCCGTAGCAAGTGATAATATATTGATTGAGGTCTTTTTTCTTACTATTGAGTGCTTGTTGGAGCAGCAGATGGAGGAGGGGAAAGCCCTGAGTTGTAGTGGTGGTCGGAGGGAGGATGCTTTTGGTGGCCTGTCCTCCGATTGTGAGAGTGAGGCTGTTGCCTCCGATGTCCCGCTGCGGAATTTCTGTTTGAAGAGTCCGTCAGCGGCAGAAGGTGGCAAGAAGAAGAGGAAGAAGACGAGGAAGGCGCGCCGGGAATCCTTGGCGTCGGCCTCGGTTTCCATGGTAGATGTCTCTGCCATGGAGACTGAGAGTGTTGCGGAGGCGGGTAAGGCCAGAAAGAGGCCGGTTGAAAAGGGTGCTCCGGCAAACTCTTCAGGTCCGGACTCTTAGGTGACCAAGAAGTCGCTTACCGAGCCTTCTTCTTCTTCCCAGAAGGTAGGGAGTAAGGAGACACGTGTGATGTTGGTGCCTTTGCTGGCTGATGCAGTCGTGGCGGCGGGCAGTAGGGGTAGTGTGCCAATGGTGATCGGTCCGCCTGTGGCTAGGGCGCGTTTAAGTAAAGCTGTGGCTGAAGTCAAGTCGGCTCTCCCCACAGGCGCCCCGTGTCTTAGCTAATGTCTTAGCTAGTTTTAGGGAAATAAAAAATATGGTGGTTGCCGCTATTGGCCACCATCCCGAGGCAGGCGTTCCTCTAACAGAGATTTCCTCAAAATATGAGGAACTCTTGTTAGAGTTAGCAGGGACGTTTGAGGGTCATAGGGGTAGGGAGGACTCCGGACGTGCTCCTGCAGAGGAAGCTTCGGAGTCGGTAGAAGGCAGGGACGGTCCAACTGGGACCGTCAAATCGTTAGGAGTCCCTGTTGGGATGAGTGTTGAGGGGCGACCTTCGTTTGCGCAGGTAGCCAGCACTGCCGCTGTGGTATGGGGGGCAAAGGTCAGGTTAAGAAACTTGATGTTGAACCTGACAGTGGCCACGCCGCAGTCGTAGTAAATGATGTTAACACTGTGTGCTCCCTGATAGGCTCAAGCGAATGGGGTGTGTGTGTGAATGTTGAGGGTAGCTTTGGTAGGCTGATTTTATGCAACTTTTACTTTAAGCATGGCTTGGACATTGAACCATACTTGGCATACCTCGATGCGTTGCTACGGATGATTTGGAATAGCGCTGCGATTTTTGGCATTGACGCTAATGCAGTCTCCCCTTTGTGGTTCAGTAAAATGACAGGACACACGTCCCAATTTAACAGTACCATCAGGGGGGAACTGCTAAGCGAATGGATAGCCGTTAATCCCATTGTTGTTCTCAATCAGCCTACTGGCCTGTATACTTTCGATGGTCCAAACGGGCAAAGTGATATTTTTTCAATTCAATTCAATTTTGCTTTTATTCAATTAAAATGTTTCTTAGTTACATAATCTGCAAAGCCATAAGGGCTTGTCTGCAGAAGACTGAATACAATATTTGTTTATGTTATTATTGTTGTTGAATTCAAGGTTTATGTTAATGTAATTATATAAAAATTGGAAAAGATAAAAAAATAAAATTTTGAGTTGAAAATTATACAGATTGAGTTATTAACAAAAAGAAAATTAAGACATACATGTAATGATGAAATGAATGAACACGATTTTACAAGTAATATATAAAATTAAGAAAGAAAGAAAATAAAGATATATATATATGTAAAACATTTTTTTTTTTTGACTTTTCATTTTTTTGATTTGTTTCAGCTCTTCAGGTCTCGTGATGTTGCGATATTCTCTTGGTATGCTGTTCGATATCGTTGGGACTGCTACGTTGAATGTTCTGCGACCATACTCGTTCCAGAACCTCGGTACAACGTACAGTTGGTGTTGTCGTCTTCTGGTGTTGACTTTTTGCTGCGTCTGGATTCTATAGGTGTTGTCGTTGTAGAAACTTGCCAGCACTTCGAGGTTATGGATTTGCGTGATGGTCAGCATATTTGTAGTTTGATCTCCCCATTCCCCATTACCATTATACCTTGCTTTTAGAACAATTTTCTGTAGTTTTGCTTGTACTTTTTGTAGTTGTTGCATCTGCGAAGCTCTTCCCCATACGAGTATGCCGTATCTGATATGGGATTCCACCAATCCGAAATAACACTGTTTAAGGACATTACCAGTACATTTATCACTTAGATGGAAGAGTGCATACGCTGCTTGATGTAACTTCTTCTTCAGCACTTCTATATGGTTCCTCCATTTAAACTTTGCAGTCAACAATCAGGCCAAGATACTTGTATGTTGATACGTTGTCTAAATATTTGCTGCAGTTATCATCTTCTCTTATTTGTTCATTATTCCGACTTCTGTGCAAGCAATCTATGTCATGCATTTTTATCTTTAGTTTTGTTTCTGGGATATGCGGCGGACGAATGTGCATTACCTTGGTCTTCAGAGCGTTGATAATTAATCCATGGTCGTGACACCAAGCTGTGATACCATTGAAGTGTAATTGCATCATTTTGGCTGCTTCGTCTACGATCCTATGGCTAACTACTATCGCTGTGTCATCTGCATACGCATATCCCGTACTATACTTTAGCACTGACAATAGATCGTTGACGTAAATAATGAATAAAAGTGGCCCCAATTTTGATCCCTGTGGGACACTGTAAGACACTTTTTGTTCTTCGCTGAAATTACCAATCTTAACTTTGAACGACCTGTTACTTAGATATTTCTCAAACCACGCCAGAATGTCGCCTCTTACTCCAATTTTATCCAGTTGTCTCAGGATTTGCTTGTGACTCAATGTATCGAACGCTTTCTTGAAGTCAATGAATAAGACTAGCGAGTTGTGATTCTTATCCAAGCTTTGATATATTTTGTTCGAAAAGTCTCCCAGCAGTCGATTGATACTTTTATTCTTGCGAAATCCAAATTGATGTGTGTTTAATACTTCGTATTTCTCCACATAGTCATAAAGCTTTTGTGCCAGTAGTTCTTCCATAACTTTGTCGACAACTGACAATATAGAAATTGGCCTATAATTTGTGACTTCATTCTTTTTACCACTCTTGTATATTGGTCTAACTACAGACATTTTGAGCACGTCCGGGAATAATGCTTGGTCTAAACTCATGTTGACTAGCTTTGTTATTGTTGGTGCGAGAGTTTCTGCATTAATCATCAGGTCTTTCGGTCTTATATCATCTATTCCCGCGGATTTATTGCATTTTATAGACTTTGGAACATTTTTTACCTCTTGTGTTGATACTCTATTTACATACATTGAGTTCTGTCTGCTACTTGATTGGGCAACATATGTCTTTTGGTTGCATTCATGCACAATGTTAGAGATCTCAGACGACATTGTGGTTGCGAATCTGTCTGCGAGGTCTTTAAGGTCTTTCGCGTTTGCAAAATTCTTTTTCAAAGTTTCGTCCAAATTGACATGCACTTTCCCCACAATTGAGTTTACTAATTTCCACGTCTCTTTTGGATTATTATGAAACTCTTGGAACTTGTGTTTGTAAAACTGAGCTTTTATTCTTGCAATTTTCTTATTTAGTTCGTTTCGGTAAGATTTGTACTGCATATGGTAATCTTCGTTATGTCTATTGCTTCTATACCGTCTGTACAATCTGTCACGTTCTTTACAGTCTCGTTTTAAATCGGCGGTTATCGAGTTATGTTCGTTGTTCCGCTTTTTTCGCATTTCTGTTGATGAAGAAACGATTGTGTTTATCGTCTGTTTAAAGTGATGGTAAAATGTGTTAACGTCCGCGTAAGCGTTTAGTTGTTCCCAGTTATAGTTATTTATCTTCTCTGTCACTTAATGTGTTTTTATGTGTTTTTCTTGCTCCTTTTCATTTTTCGTTACTTGATTCTTATTCAGTCCGAGATATAAGGTGTAGTGGTCCGATATACATGTCTCAATCAATGCAGACTTAATTTGTCGATCTTTTATCCTAACTAGATTATGGTCAATTAATGTCTTTGTGTTTTTGATTAGATCAACTCTCGTATGTGAAAATATAGTATTATACAGTCCCTTTGAGGCTATCATTGAAAGATAGTCACTGACGTCTGCCTTGTTTTTGTCTTTAATGTTAATATTTATACCCACAACTATCAGATTTGTTGACGCTCCGACCGAATCGATATGTTCACTAAGTTCGTGAATGAAGCTCTTTACATTTAGCTTTGGTGGTCTATACACAAAGATAACCGACGACATGAAGTTTCCACGCATAACATTAAGGGACACATTTTCATACATACAGCTTCTTCGATCTATTCTTTCATAGCAAATATCTTTTTTCATATATACTGCTATTCCTCCTCCTCCTGAGTAGCTCCTATTGAAGAATTCGTTGTTATATCCTTCAATTTTATACAGATTGTTTTCTTCTTTTGTTATATTTATCTCACACAACATGATTACATCAATACTGGACAAAAAGTCATTTACATATAAGACAAATGCATTCCAATTAGTTCTCAAAGACCTCACATTTAGAGATAGGCACGAAAATTCAGTATTTTTATCTTTTATATAACAACATACATCCTCTTGCGATTTAAGATTTTTAAAATTAATATTTAATATTTCGTTAATTTCGTCTGGCATTATTGATTTAATGAATTTCGGACATTAGTGTACTTATGGTGTGAACATATGGTAATTCTTATGACATTTTATCGATATCATTGATTATCTGTATATCGATAATTCTGTCTCCTTCTGATTTTCTGAGAAGTACTTTGTTGTTCCTAAACCAAACGAACTTGATATTCAGTGCTCGTGCTTTTGTTTTTGTCAGCCACAATATCTTTTTAAAGTGTGGTGTTAAATCATTTATGTATATATTCTGTTTTCCTAATTTGGTGCATATTTCGTCATACTTCATTGACCTTTTCTGTTTTGCACGTTCTAAGAATGAAACTTTTGTTTGTTTTCGCGAGAAATTTACAACAATGTTTTTCATTTGATTGTTTTTCTTATCTCTAAACGAATACATTTCCTCGATGTCGTTTTCAGTGATTTATGTATTTAATGTTTCTTCTATAGCACGTATGATGTGAAAATCATTTTCTGTGTTTGACATGGGGACATTTTTAATTTCTATGCTCCTGTCAATTTGTTTTTGTTCTAGTGTATTGACCTGTACTTGCAGATTCGAGATTTGTGCCTCTTTTATGTCTATTTGTTTTTTATACTCTTCTATTTCGTTCATCAGTGATTGTAATAGAGTGTTATTTTTGTTCAGTGAAATATTTATTTCATCGTATTTATGTGTTGTAAATTCGACTGCTTTGGCATACTCTTTTAACAGTGTCTTATTTCTTTTAGCTCTTTGTTTATAGAGCTGTTATTAGACAGCTGTTCATCGGTGGATTTTGGGGACTCCGCTGGCCTTGATCTCTTTGCCGTTTGCGCTCCGTCTTCGGGCATCGCCTTCTCCTTTGTCCTGCACCAAGTGCATGCCCAGTTCTTTTTCGATTGTTGGGACATATTCCGGTAAGAACTTTGGGATATTGAACAGCAGTTAAAGTGAAAATTTCCATTACAAGGAGAGCAGTTAATGAAGTCATCGTCGAGCGGTAACGGATCTTCGCATCGTACGCAGATTTTTTCCATTGAATCGGATGTTTCCTGAAGATTTAATAAACAAATAACTATTATACACTCTACCTAGTAATAAATATGCTTGAAGTATTTTGATTTTTGTTTGTTTTATTTTTGTTCTTAATTTATTCAACTTTTTTGCGAGAGCAATTCTTTACAACGTCTGTCAACTTTGACTCAACAACATTTATATAGTGTGACCCTGGCAAATATGACGGCGCTTCGTAGCTTTGATTTTCAGTGGTGCATCCGGCGTTCTGAGGGGGTGAGTGATCGCAGCCTCATGGAGGTTGAGATTGTTACTGTGTGATTGATGTTGTGGTACGCTAGATGTGCAGGAAAATTGGAATGATAAGCGCATGCTTGAAATTGCAAGAACGGTCACATCAACACCACTTGAGGCCTTTCAACGTTTGGGTATCGTTGGTAAGGTTGCCCTCATCAATGAATGTATGTGGGATGTCAACGACCGACTATTTCCAAGAAGCCGTATGGTGAATCGGAAATAGGTTAAGTGGTGGACATCTGAGTTGAATGTGAAACGTAAGCAGGTTAGTTGCGAATGCGTTTCCAAACCTGTAGACGTCACGGATTGGCTCAGGCAAAGCTTGCTTATGCAGGCATGCTTTGGCTGAATACAAGAATATGCTTGTCCGCAGTAAGAATGAGAATTGCAGGACCAGGCAAGGAACACTGAGATGACTCCTGGCATGGCTTGGGGCCATCCTTCATGAGGGCTAAGTGCTCACATCATAGAGGGACTGTGTATCTGTCTTGATGGGTACTTTCTTTCCCAGAGCCATTGGTCCGATTGATCCACTTAAATCGAGGAAGTCACCAGGATTCGACGGACTAACTGGAGATGTGGTGAAAGTTATCTGGACAGTGGTTCTCGTATACTTGATGGCTCTTTACTCGTGCTGTGTCAGGGAGAATTATTTTCCCCTAGAATGGTAATGTGCAATGGTGATAGTTCTGCTGAAGTCTAACGATAGCGTGAGGACCAATCCTCGCTCCTATCGTAACATCAGTCTCCTTCCTGTACTTGGAAAGGTGCTGGAAAGAATCTTGGTGGACAGACTGATGCAGCGCATCCCTGGGCAGTCTTCATTCCAATTAGGTTTCAAACCAGGGCGCAGTGTCCAAGATGCTTGGCTCTGTGTTAAGGACACTGTTGACGGATCTGCTGGGAAGTATGTCCTTGGTATCTTCATTGACTTCAATGGTGCTTTCGATTGGCTTGACTGGGCAGGTGTGCTGCGGAGGTTGAGTGAGGTAGAGATTAGTGAGGGTACCATCTGGAAGAGCTATTTTTCAAACAGGTCAGCTCGCGTTGTCAATTCATTTGACAGTGTGATGGTAGGTGTTGAGAGGGGATGTCCTCAGGGATCTGTTGCTGGTCCATATATTCATACTGGCAGTCTGTTGGAGAATAAATTCAACTATAATCCAATATTGAATTGATTGAATTATATAATCAATTAATATTTATTTAATCTACTTTATCAGTTCACTACCTTATCAACTAATGTACTAAACTTGACGTAACTTAACGCAACTAAAACTAGAACTAGATGTCAAATGAAAATTAGTAAAAGAATTACTTAGAGATCAGTCGTTGTGAGTCAGTTTTTAAATAAAGAACCCCAATTTGTTATTATAACGTTTTCAGAACATATAGCGTTTCATTTTCACACATATATCGTGTCCGCTAGTCCCATCAAGAACAAAGGGCTCATTTTGTTCCCACACAGCATTTTGCTAAATGACATTGTTCTTCGAAACCATTTTTTAGATAAAGCAGATATCCGTGTGTGTAACTAAAAAAAAAGTTAATTAAACATTAACCTTTTTATAAAAAATAACATTTTTTAATTTTTACAACATTTATACAACAATTGTTCAATTCAAGTGAGTTTTAGAAGTGCAAAACGGTTTCCCTCGTCGTGAAATTTAAAAAACTTATAAATCAACCACACATTTTCCACCGTTGGATTAATATATATATATATCTATGTATATACACTCGCAACAACAGCTAGAACGGCACCGAGAAAGAGTCCATTGCATCAGTTAATCTAGAACTGCAGAAATTAAAATACGTAAGTTGAAATACACATTCAGATTTTTTCTCTTACGAGTATTTATTTTACATCCGTCATGTCATCTGCCCTGAGACTCCAACAAAATTTTCATAAGCAAATAACAAAGGATCTTGAAAATTTCGGAAAACGAATGATTAAGGAGCGCACCAGGAATTACATCGTCAACAGGATTTCTGTGCTGGACGCAAATTATAAAAGAAGCGCCCAGCGGAACATCGATGGAATTTGTGAGATCGAACCTGGAAAGGAACATGAATTAGAAGAAATTTTCGACAAAATCAGAGAAACGTACATGGATTACAAGACAGCGTTAATGGATGCCCTAGACCAAATACGAACAGTTACAGAACCGGGAAGTGCTAGTTTAAGCAATACTAATATAATTGAAAACAAAATACGTTAACCAAAAATAAACCTACCAATTTTCACCTACGATTACCAATCTTGGAGATCCTTCCATGATATGTTTGTGTCATTAAACAAAACGAATGCGACATTGACAGATGTAGAAAAATTGCACTACTTAAAATCAAGTTTAAGTGATTGTTGAACGATTGTTGCAACACCTAGCCATTGACAATGGAAATTTTAAACCAGCGTGGGAAATTTTCACTTCTCGGTACGACCACAAACACGTCCTTGTCAATGCGCAGCTGAACACTTTCTTCGGGCAAGAAAACATCGTTCATGAGACTGCGCCAAGCTTAAAGAAACTGTTGGACACGTCAGTAGAATGTAGGCACACTTTAAAAAACCTTGTTATACCGGTTGAACATTGGGACGTGATAAAAGTTTTTGCGCCTACTAAGAAGTTACCGATGATAACTCAACATCTATGGGAAGACAAATTAGGTACAGATAAGGAACCAATAACAGCTAAAACTTTTCACGTGAAACAATCACAAAAAACACAATACAGTTGCAAGGTCTGCAACAAAGGAGCACACTCAGTGCAAAAGTGCGGTCGTTTCATAAATATGGACATCTCGTCCCTACAGAATATGATACGGAGGATAGGAGTATGTGAGAACTGTTTGGCTTACAGCCACACAACACACCAATGCCCAAGCAGAGTTCGGTGTTTTTTCTGCCACCAACCTCATCACTCCTTACTACACGATAACTCCAATCCTTCATATACCAATAATATTCATCAAAATTTACGCACACTAAGCACACCACACCACACTACACATACAGCACCTAATACATCAAACACCAACACTACACAAACAAATCTCTTAGCAACGGCTGAATCATTCACACCTTCGCAAGTAGGTAATTTATTAGCGACACAGAAGGTCAACACAGAAGTATTATTGCCCACTACACTTGTAAGGGTCAGATCCGCTTCCCAATTTGATGTCGTACTTCGAGGTCTGATCGATCCAGGTTCAGAGGCATCTTTTATAACGGAGAAAGCTGCCAGGCGTCTGGGCTTTACTGCCAAAAGAACCTTTGTTGAGGTTTCGGGGTTAGGGAAGGTCAGCAGTGGAGCGTCTCATTCTTATGTCGACCTTACCCTCAAGGCATTACACACGGGCTACGAGACAAGTACCCGTGCATTGATTTTCAAGTCACTGACTAGCCTTCTGCTGGCCTACAAACTCACACCAGATAGATGGAATCATCTTCGGGGCCTCTCTCTGGCCGATCCAGCTTTCCACAAACCAGCTGAAATCGATTTATTATTGGGAGCTGATATCTTTGCAGAGATAATACTTCCACAAGTGGTCCGCGGCGAAGGGGCACTTACACGAGTTGCCTAGAATACATTGTTTGGTTGGATTTTGGTGGGCAAAGTTCATCAACCAACTCCAACTATTCGAAACTTCAACCAAGCAGTTGAGGTCAGCAGACAACTTCGAAAATTCTGGGAGATCGAAGAAACACCGTATAAACCACACGAAACGACTGAAGACAAAGACTGTGAGGCATTTTTCCTAGCTACCACCGAGAGATTGTCGAACGGAAGATATCAGGTATCGATACCGTTTAAAGGGAGGAACAGACCTGCGCCTTGCGTAGGTCTGTTCAATTAGAACGATGATTCCGAATCAACACAAAGTTAAGGGACGAATACAAAAAGTGTATGCAAGAATACTTACACCTCGATCATATGGAGGAGGTCGACGTCAATGATGAAATACTCAGCACACCATATCACTTCTTATTACCACACCATGCCGTCTTCAAGGAGTCCAGTACAACCACGAAACTCCGAGCTGTATTTGACGCGGCAGCTAAGACTTTGGATGGAACGTCTCTTAACCAACACATGATGACAGGGCCTAAAACGCAAAGTGATATTATAGACATTGTCCTTGGGTGGAGACGACATAAATACACATTTACGGCGGATATTAAAAAAATGTACCGCCAAATCCGTGTTGACCCCAAGGACTCATACTATCAATTGATACTTTGGCGTGATTGCGATGCGGACCCCATCAAGATCTATCGTCTCAAGACGGTCACCTTCGGTACAACTTGTACACCCTACCTCGCAATTCGCACACTCCATGAACTGGCAAAGGATGAAGAATCCAAATTTCCAGTAGGCGCTCTTATGGTTAGGGAAGACCTTTATGTGGATGATTTGTTCGCAGGATCTGACACACTTCCAGAGGCGATAAGTCGACGTCACCAGGTAAACAACTTGTTGTTGTCGGGAGAGTTCAACTTGCGTAAATGGGAAAGTAATGTGGCTGAAATTATCGATGATGTACCTACGGAAGAGAGGGAAGACAATTTTTCATTGCAATCTAACGCGTTGCATGACATCAAAGCTCTAGGGATAAAATGGTTTCCTGCGGAAGATAATCTCTCTTTTCAGACAATACAAATCGACTCACCAGAACCGACGAAGAGAAATATTCTATCGACCATCGCCAAACTCTTCGACCCCCTTGGCTGGATATCGCCATGCAAAATCATTTGCAAAATCATGATGCAAGATCTTTGGCGTGGTGGACTGGATTGGGATGAATCCATACCCATGGAATTGCTGCAGCAATGGAACGCATTCCGGGGAGAACTGTCGTATCTCACTCAACTACGCATACCTCGATGGATCCATATGAGCAACACCCAGAAAGCCATTGAATTGCATGTTTTTAGCGACGCATCCGAGAGAGCGTACGGTGCGGCGGTATATCTTCGAGTGCTCGACTCGGAAGACAAGGAACATATGCATTTGCTTCTATCAAAGACCAGAGTAGCACCAGTCCAGACCCAAACGCTTCCACGCCTAGAACTGTATGGAGCGGTAATGCTTGCAAAGCTACTACATTATGCAGCAGACGTTCTAAGGTTAAAAGCGGCAAAGCAATACGCATGGACTGATTCAGCCATTACCCTCACATGGATTGCTGCTTCTCCAACCAGATGGGACCTTCGTCAGCCATAGGGTCGCAGAGATACAGCGACTGGTACAAGTTGAAAGTTGGAAGCATATTCCAGGAGAGTTGAACCCTGCCGACCTAGCATCAAGAGGAATAAGGCCTTCGGCTTTAATTTCAAACACCCTCTGGTGGACTGGTCCCATATTCTTGCACGAAGAGTGGCTCTTCCAGTATCCACACCAGCCGACGAGCCTAGGAACGGAGGAAGAAAAAAGAACCATAAAAACGCATATGATCAATCTATGAAATAGCATTAATGATCTAATAACGAAATATTCTAACTCACATCAAATTGGACATCAATGGTCTCTTGAGAGTAGGAGGGCGGCTTCAAAACGCGGAGCTCATGTACAACCAACAACATCCCATCATTCTAAAAGGAAACCATCACTTTTCCAAGATGATCATACGAGACGCACATCAAAGAATACTACACGGGGGACTCCAACAAACCATGATGTATTTATGACAGCAGTATTGGTTCCTCAAATACAAAACTTGCGTCAAAGAGGTCATCAATAACTGTACCACATGTTTCCGGTATCGTACGAAAGTTGCACAGCAACTAATGGGTAATTTACCAGCACCCAGAGTACGAGTAGCTCAACCCTTCATGCATACGGGGGTAGATTACGCGGGACCGATCGAGGTCAAAACCTGGAGAGGTCGGAACGCGAAGAAATACAAGGGGTACTTTGCTATATTTGTCTGTTTAACTACAAAGGCAATACACAACCAGTTGGTAAGTAGACTCACGACACAGGACTTCAAAACAGCACTCCGGTGATTCACCGCGAGAAGAGGCTTGTGCTCCAAAATCTTCAGTGACAACGGGACTAACTTTGTAGGAGCTAATAGAGAACTGAAGAAGTCACTCGATGAAGCCAAATTAAATTGGTCTGAAGTCGCCGAAACATCCGCCACGGACGGGATAGAATGGCATTTTATTCCTCCTGTGTGGGAGAGTGGCGTTCTTTCCAGGTGACAGTTTCGTTGGGGGGAGAGCAGCAAAGCAAGAGCAACTTTTGAGTTCCTTCCTGAAGTTGCTTATGCGTGTGGACGGGAGTGTCTGGACTTCTCACGCCATGCGGGCTTTCTACTGACTGGTCATGGTTCCCTTAATGCTTTCTTGCATGAAAGGGCCCTAGCTGCGTCAGCGGAGTGCTCGTGTGGTGCACCGAGAGAAGATTGGAGACATGTACAAGTGTCCGCGATATGCTCACTGCAGGGATCTCTCTGCGTTGGGTGTAGTGCGGGTAGGTGGCACTTGGGATTTCAGTCGTGTTCTTTTCTCAAAGGAGACGGCTGAGAATCTAGCCATCTTTGCCGAACAAATCTTTCGGATACGGAGGAAATATTGCACTGTTGTCCTCGTAGTAGAAACTGCTGTTTTACAAGGGGTTCACTTAGCGCTGGCCTCAGTTTATGGTGCTTGACTCATAAAGAGTCCTGGCTATATGAGGTTGGCGCAAGTCATAGTGTAGTCTGCGGCTATATGCTTCCAGGGCTCCTGATTTACTGGCAGGTTGGACTTAGTCCGCAACCTCCTTGTAACTTGCAGATGGTGGATGTTTGGGCGGGAGGGGGGCCGTACAAGTCTCATCCTGACCCACTCGGATCCCATTTGGGGGTTCTCCCCAACATTGCTTCTTGCTATGGTAATGGCATCTTATGTTGCTGTGGTTTTACTAGGTAGCATTTGGGCTATAGCTGTAATAAGTTGTCCTGTTGGGTATGGGGTGCCTGTTCATGTGGTCGGTGATGAGTCGACCTCGCAATTAATATGTCGGTTAAGGGGTGTATAGCGCCAGCGGGTCTATGCGCGAACTAACCGGTTCTTCGAATAGTAGTAGTTTTTCTTGTTATCCTTGTTTTTAGGTATGCCAGTTTGCCTACGCTTTCTGGGCTTCCAACCTCCTTTTCCGTGCTATCAAGAGCTAGGCCCTCTAGTGGGAGTATCATGGTGGCTGTGATTGCCCAGAATCGCAGGAGCATATAGCATCCTAGGATCCTATAAAATCCAGGATCTGTGGATGCTAGAGGTGCTAGATTGGCCTCGCCCTCAGCAAGGTATGTGGTCGCCCTTAAGCGTCACTAAATTGTAACTGGGGTGGTAAATACTTCCTCAGGGCGGCGGTCAACGCTTAATATGACTCTGCTAATGTGGGTAGGCCCACCCTGAAGTTTGCCAATAATTGGCCGGGTATTCAGGTTAAACACACTTCGACTTTCTGTCCATATCTACAGCTATCAAGAGGTAGGCCCCCTAGTGGGAGTATCATGGTGGCTGTGGTTGCCCAAAAACGCGGGACCATATAGCATCCCAAGATCCTGCAACATCTAGGATTTGTGGATGCCAGAGGTGTTAGATAGGCCTCGCCCTCAGCAAGGTTTGTGGTCGCCCTTAAGCGTCACTAAATTGTTACTGGGGTGGTAAATACTTCCTCAGGGCGGTGGTCATCGCTTAATTTGACTCTGCTATTGTAATTAGGCCCATCGTGAAGTTTGCCAATAATTGGCCGGGTATTCACGTTGAACACACTTCGACTTTCTGTCCCTATCTACAAGTGGTACGGTAGATGTGCAGGAAAGTTGGAATGAGAAGCGCTGGAAAGAGTCTTGGTGGACAGACTGATGCAGTGCATCCCTGAGCAGTCTCCATTCCAGTTTGGTTTCAAACTAGGGCGCAGTGTCGAAGATGCTTGGCTCTGCGTTAAGGACACTGTTGATGGATCTGCTGGGAAGTATGTCCTTGGTATCTTAATTGACTTCAATGGTGCTTTCGATTGCCTTGACTGGGCAAGTGTGCTGCGGAGGTTGAGCGAGGTAGGGATTAGTGAGGGTACCATCTGGAAGAGCTATTTTTCAAACGGGCAGCTCGCGTTGTCGATTCAATTGACAGTGTGATGGTAGGTGTTGAGAGGAGATGTCCCCAGGGGTCTGTTGCTGGTCCATATATATGGACCTTGATGATGGATCTTCTGCTGCTGGTTCTATCATCCTGGCAGTCGTACTGCAGTGCTGTTGCGTATGCTGATGATCTCCTTATTCTACTCGAAGGCCAGTCTCGGGCTGCGTTGGTGAGTAGGTGTACGGAGGACATGGGCGTGGTGACTAACTGGGAATCGGGTGCCGGTGTGGATGTTGCGGTGGAAAATAGGTACCTGATGCTGCTCAAGGGTAAATTATCCTTGAATCGTCCTCCAGTTGTTGAGCTGCCGGATTGAGTCTAAGATACGTGACGGAAGTCAGTATCAGCATCTGACTGGAGCGAGTGCCGGAATGTTCAGCGTATAAGTGCCCGCGAACTAAAGGCTCTGTTGGAGAGTGGCGTTCTTTCCAGGTGGCAGTTACGTTGGGGGGAGAGCAGCAAAGGAACAGTAACTTTTGAGTTTTTTCCTGAAGTTGCTTATGCGTGTGGGCGGGAGTGTCTGGAATCACTCTATTCGAGCTGTCTACTGACTGGTCATGGTTCACTAAATGCTTTCCTGCATGAAAGGGCACTAGCTGCCTCGGCGGAGTGCTCGTGTGGTGCACCGAGAGAAGATTGGAGACATGTACTAATCGAGTGTCCGCGATACGCTCACTGCAGGGATCACTCTGCGATGGGTGTAGTGTGGGTAGGTGACACTTGGGACTTCAGTCGTGTTCTTTTCTCAAGCGAGACGTCTGAGAATCTAGCCATCTTTGCCGAACAAATCTTTCGGATACCGAAGCAAAAATGGCAATGTTGCCCTTGTAGTAGAAACTGCTGTTTTACAAGGGATTCTCTTAGCGCTGGCCTCAGTTTGTGGTGCTCGAGTCATAAAGAGTCCTGGCTATATGAGGTTGGCGCAAGTCTTAGTGTAGTCTGCGGTAATATGTTTCCAGAACTCCCGATTTACTGGCAGGTTGGACTTAGTCCGCAACCTCCTTGAAACTTGTTGATGGTGGATGTTTTTCTGGAGGGGGGCCGTGCAGTTCTCATCCTGACCCACTCGAATCCCATTTTGGGGTTCTCTCCAACATTGCTTCTTACAAGGCAACATTTGGGCTAGAACTGTGATAAGTTGTCGTGTGGGGCATCGGGTGCCTGTTCATGTGGTCGGTGATGCCTCGACCTCGCAATTAATGCGTCGGTTACGGGGATATATAGCGCCAGCGGTTCTATACGCGAACTAACCGGTACTTCGAGTAGTAGTAGTTTTGTTGTCCTTGTTTTTAGGTATGCGAGTTGTGTTGTGTTACGTACTTGCACTCTCCAGCAATGGGATTCTTCGGTAGTGGTATTGACAGATTTTGTTGGTGCATGCCTCGGTCTGACCTTGTTGGGATTTCCGGGCAAAATTGTGTTGTCTTGTGTTGTGTTTTGTGTAGATGACGCAATTCGACCATTGGTCACTGCCTCGACTAACTGATTCGAAGTGCGTCATCTAAAAGGTTGCTAGGCCTTGAGTGTTAAGGCACTTATCCAGAAGTGACCTCACGGTTGCGAAAGCCTAACCGGAGGCTATATTCTGGTACCATGGTAGATAGCTGGCCCCGGAAAAGCATAGTTGGTGCCGTTAGGCTTCCAACCTCCTATTCCGTGCTATCAAGAGGTAGGCCTCCTAGTGGGAGTATCATGGTGGCTGTGGTTGCCCAAAATCGCGGGAGCAAATAGCATCCTAGGATCCTCCAACATCTAGGATCTGTGGATGCTGGTGGTGTTAGATAGGCCTCGCCCTCAGCAAGGTTTGTGGTCGCCCTTAAGCGTCACTTAATTGTTACTAAAGTGGTGATTACTTCCTCAGGGCGGTGGTCAATGCTTAATTTGACTCTGTTATTGTGGGTAAACCTACAGTGAAGTTTGCCAATAATTGTCCGAGTATTCACGTTAAACACACTTTCGACTTTCTGTCCCTATCTACTCATTCCACTGTGAGGGCTCGAAGCGATCAGTCGTGTTTTAGGCAGTGCAGTGAAATTAGTGTTTCTAGTAGTTCAGCTGATAAGCCACCGCAGCGTGGTAATTAAGTGAGTGTTTGTGTGTGTGAAACTTTTTCCACACTAACGGGAACTTGTTTACGAAAAACTTGTTTACGCGAAACTTGTTTCCGCCGTAGCACGTGTTATTCATGTAGGATTTCACTCCTCGAGAATAAAAAACGTGATAAATTATATAACTTTATTTATTTCAAAGTACGTCGTTCCTCTTTGAACGTTTGATGACGATTCATTGTCGTGCAGTTCGTTTTGTCTTGTCCTCTTTGGTCTGTCTGTCTGTATGTTCGTATGTGTGTAGGTGCGTATACTGTCTGCGAATTTGAGTGGCGTGTGTCGTGTGAAGCTCTTTGTTCTCAGTAATATGTGTTCTGTTGGGTCGTTGTAACTGTCCTCTTCGTCGACGTGTGTGAATGTATTTGTCTACTTGAGTTGTTCTGTTTGTACTCTGTCGTCGATCAGGCGATCGTGAACCGTTTGTCCTGTTGAGTGGTCTGTATGTTCTGCGTTATGTTTGTAGTGTATCGTCGGTTGGTCTGGCTCCAAATCCCACATTCGGCTATCCTGACGGCTCATTCGTCCCGAATGAAGGGGTCCACTTCTTCATATTCTCAGCAATCGTATTCGTCATATTTGGACCTTCGTGTTCACCAACTTTGACGACTTCATACCTTCCGTTGTTCAGCTTTTTAGTTATCTTATACGGCCCGTAAAACTTCGGTCTTAGCTTCATGCTTGTGCCGAACTGAGTGCGCTTAATGGCGACTAACTCGTTCAGTTCGTATACCCTTTCTTCCACCCGGTTCCTGTCGAACGACCTCTTGTTCTCTCGCTGGATACTGGCGATGTTTTTTCTGACTTCCTCCCTAACGGCCTCTCGGTCCGCTTCCACTTCTGCGATAGCGGTATCGTCCAACAATTCTCGAAGATCTGCGTGGTCTGGAATGCGCATCTCTAAACCAGTAAGTATCTGGAACGGGCTGAATTTCGTGCTTCTAGATGGTGAGCTGTTGAGTATCTGCTGCACATGATCGATGTGTTTATACCAGTCCTTCGCGCCGCCCATACACGCTTTCGCCAGCATCGGGACAATAATTCTGTGAATTCTCTCCACCTGACCATTACCTCGCGGAACACCTGTCGCGATTAGTAGATGCTGAATGTTTTCGCTCTTACAGTATTCCTCGAACGCGGTTGAGGTAAAAGCCGTTCCTCTGTCCGAAATTAAACGTCTGGGGTTACCGAAAATCGAAGCCTGCTTCCTCAATCGATCCACCACCTCATTTGTTCCCGTACTCTTCGTCGGATGAAGCCAAACGAATTTGGAGAACGCGTCTACTACCACGAGGATGTGATTATACAACTTACGAGTCTGCTCCATTGGTCCCACGTGGTCTATGTGGTATGTGCCTAATGGTTTATCTTCCTTGTCTATAGGCCTCAAAAACCCCTCCTTCTTACCGGCTTTGGATTCAGTGATAATGCACTTGATACAGCCCCTAACAACTTCTGTTACCTTTCGGGTTAAGTCCGGGATAAAGAACGTTTTCTCAACCAAGTCTTGCGTCTTCTTAATGGAAAAATGACCCTGTTGGTGTGCTACGCTAATTATCTCCTTTTCCATCGCAGTCGGTATAACCACCAGCTCGTTCACAGCATCCTTACACAAAATTCCGGACTTCATGAAAAAGTCTTCATAACTATCCTTTTCCAGAACCTTTTGTACTGCCTTTATCCACTCGTCCCTTAACTGCGCCTCCCTTATGCGATGAATCAGTGAGTCCTCCAGGATGAGACATGAAACTCTGCTGAGAGCGTCGACATGTTTCATCTTTGTACCGGAGCGATGTTCGATTTCGTATTGAAACTCTTGCAGAAACATCGCCCACCGAGCCACCCGTAATGGAACGTCCTTCTTCTTCATAGTCATTGTGAACGCATTGCAGTCGGTGACGATCTTAAACTTGTTACCCAAGACGTACACTCTCCATTTCTTCAATGCTTCGATAATTGCCAACACTTCCAATTCGTATGAGTGGTACTTTTCTTCAACAGCTGACGTCTTCCGGCTCATGAACTGTATTGGATGAAATTCTCGGTCCTCTGCGTCTTTCTGCAATAGAACTGCCCCGTATCCAAATTTGCTGGCGTCAGTATGGATCTCGGTTGCGGCCTTGGGGTTGAACAGCTTCAAAACGGGTGCTTTGACTAGCGCTGCTTTAAGCTGTTGAAGAGCCAGTAGTTGTTCCGTTCCGAAGTGAAATTTGACATCTTTGCGCAGCAAGTCCGACAATGGCTTTGCGATGATAGCAAATCCCTCGATGAACCTCCTAAAATATGAGGCTAGTCCCAAGAAACGTTGAAGCGTTTTCTTGTCGACCGGCACCGGAAAATTAACTACCGCCTTTGACTTTTCTGTTGAGGGACGAATAGCATTGTCCCTTATAACGTATCCAAGGAATTCCACCTCCGCCTTCAGGAACTTACACTTTTCCCATTTTATCCTTAGCCCATACTCTGCCGACACAGTCAAGACCAACTTCAGTTTTGCGATACCGTCTTCTTTATCCTTCGATGGAATTATTATATCGTCCATGTATACAACGATGGTACCCGCTTGAATTAACTCTCTGAAAACAGCGTGAATGTACCTTCCAAATACTGCTGGCGAGTTAGATATTCCGAAAGGCACGAAAAGATACTCGTATTGTCCTTCAGAAGTCACAAACGACGTGTATTTTCGAGAATCGGGATGTACTGGAACATGAAAGAATCCGTTTGCTAAGTCCAAGGTGGTAAATATTTTCGCTCCTTGCAAACGCTCCAGGACGTCATCAATTAAGACCATAGGAAAGTTATCCCTTACTATTTTCTCGTTCAGCTTGCGATAGTCGCAGCATAGTCTTTTTGTTCCATCTCTTTTTGCTACTAAAACTATTGGTGACGCGTACTCGGATGTGCTGCGCTGGATGATTCCTTCGTCCAATAAACGATTGACATTTTCCTTCACCAATTCGCGGTCCGCATATGGTATAGGTCTTGGCCTCTGGAAGACTGGGATCTCATCGGTCAATATCAACTTCATCTCTATAGGTGGCTTCTTGTTCCCGATAGGTGAGTAGTTGTTAATCATTTGCTTGAGGACTTCTCTTTCTCCATCCCCTAAATGGTTCAAGTCGATGGTGCGATCTATTTTGAAAACTCCTTCTTCCGCTGACAAACAAACCTGTCCAAACTCCTGTACTAATTCTCGTACATCCGACCTGTCATTCTCACACAAATCTCTTTCAACTACTATTGGCTTAGTAACATCATGGCTGATCTTCTTCGTTCGACTTTCGCCTTCGGATGCGGCATCACCTGTCTCTACGCTACTCTGTTTGTACTTAAACTCGGCTCCGTCATCCGTGATTGATAAATCCACTTCACCGAGTATATCGTTGCCTAACACTACTGGATACTGCATATCCTTTTCCTTGACTACGTGGAAATTGACTTTAAGTTTGACGTCATCCACTTCCACGTCCATCCAACAACTACCAATAGTCGTTACTTTGCTCTGACCTATCCCAACAAGGCTTCTTCTGCTTTTTGATAACTCTAATTGCTCCATAAGAACCAGATTGTCATACCTTAACAAACAAAGATCGCTTCCAGTGTCAACCAGTGCCGATAATGTAACGCCTCCGATCGCTATGTCTTTGAACACTCTATTTAATCCCACTGCCAAGCAAATTCTTGATTCAAGAAAAACGTCGCCCCCGTTGTTCGTTGATGCGATACTAACGGTGCTGCGTTCGACTTTGGGTTGCCGTTGTGGCTGTTTGCATTGTTGTGCTTTATGCCCTAGACGTCCACATTTGAAACACTTGGTCCTAGACGGACATTCTCTGGCTAGGTGACTTGTATCGCCACATGAAAAACATTTCCTCTCGCTTGTTTCCGGTTTCACCTCTAATAAATGCCTCGCTGGTGCGTGTCTGTAGCTCCCTCTTGAGTATGATGACTGCGGGTTCAGAATACGTACTTTTTCGTATATTTTCAGCTGCTTCTTTAGCTCATCGATGTTGTGGGCTTGATACAGCACTAATTTATTTTGGATGGTATCTGTTATTCCAGATATGACATACTCCACAATGCTCTCTTCGTCCAGATCGATGGGCCTTGCTATCTCCATTAGCTCGTACAGATATTCTCTCAATGACTCGGACGGCTTCTTCTTCCGACTGCTCAACTGTCGATGTATCTCTGCCGTTGATACTTTACCGCCAAACTCTTTACTTAGTGCCAATTTCAGCGATTTCCAGTCCTTGATGCCCTCCTGACCCCTGATGAACAACCTAGCTGCGCCCTTCAGCAGCTGTTTCGCGTAAATGAACTTTTGCGACGAGTTCCAATTTACTGCAACGGCATTATCCTCAAACTCTTGAATCCAAAATTGTATAGCTGGATGTCCAATACCGTCGAACGACAAGAGCCCTTCTTGTATGTCGCGTAGGGTAAATTGACTTCTTACCGCAGCCGCACCAACCGTTGTGAACGATTCGTCGCCTTCGTTGTCTGTGTCCACTTCCTGCTGCTCGGGACATTCTACGTCGTCGCGGGATAAACCGTAGTGCCTAAGGAGCCTTTCGCGTAAATCGTCTTTAAGCCCCGTTGTCGGTAAGTTTAATTGTGTCAGTTTTTCCCTAAGTCCGTCCACCGTCAAAATCAAAATTTGTTCAATATCCATTTTACAGGTTACTTAATAATTAGGATTTAATATAATGATAAATTGTATTTCAGTATAAACTTTAAAAGATAACTTAGCTTATCGGCTTAAATGTACCAATGTACAGCAACAGCTTCAATGTACCGCTTGCTTCTTCCCCTTGTCTGCCTCTTGTCTTGCTCCTGCGCGTTGCCACACCGCTACTTTCGTTGGAGCATACAACAACGATACGGTTGAATTTTGCAGCAACCACTTCGTCGGTTGAGAGAATTCACGCGCTATCGTCTTCACGTTGTTGCCCTTTATTTTAATGTTGTTTTTTTTTTTGTGACTTTTTGCACTTGCACTTTTAAGCGATCTGTAACATACGGGATTGGCTTCACCGTTGTTGCTATATATTCACTCCCTGCACTGTCCACACACTTTAACTGCATTCGATTTATGTGCAAACTGATGTTTATTAAATTGCCTGTATCGATGGTTTAGCGACTCTCGATCAGGGGTTTTTTTTCGCGCACAATCGTTTTTGTTTGCAGTTACTATTCACTTTGAGTTAATGCTCACCGTCACTGCTCAATCCCGGTTGAGCCCCCAATTTGTAGGATTTCACTCCTCGAGAATAAAAAACGTGATAAATTATATAACTTTATTTATTTCAAAGTACGTCGTTCCTCTTTGAACGTTTGATGACGATTCATTGTCGTGCAGTTCGTTTTGTCTTGTCCTCTTTGGTCTGTCTGCCTGTATGTTCGTATGTGTGTATGTGCGTATACTGTCTGCGAATTTGAGTGGCGTGTGTCGTGTGAAGCTCTTTGTTCTCAGTAATATGTGTTCTGTTGGGTCGTTGTAACTGTCCTCTTCGTCGACGTGTGTGAATGTATTTGTCTACTTGAGTTGTTCTGTTTGTACTCTGTCCTCGATCAGGCGATCGTGAACCGTTTGTCCTGTTGAGTGGTCTGTATGTTCTGCGTTATGTTTGTAGTGTATCGTCGGTTGGTCTGGCTCCAAATCCCACATTCATATTACCCAATATGTTATTTACTGAAAAATTTTACATTACCATCAGGGGGGAACTGCTAAGCGAATGGAAAGCCGTTAATCGAGTGACTTGTACACATTCGATGGACCAAACGGGCAAAGTGATATTTATTTATTTATTTATTTATTTTTTTTTTATTTATTTATTTATTTATCTAAAATCTACAAATTACATATGTATTAACAGATTTTGTGAAGTGTTTTATAATTGTACAATATTTAATGATAAGTTAATACTTTATTTCAGAGCTCAATACATTTTAAAAAGTAAAAAGGCTTAAAAGGTTACTTTTAAAGTGCTGTCTAGTATGGGGCAGGTCCAAATGTTGTGAATGTTCGTTAAAAACACGAATTATTCTTGTTAATGGTTCGTTTTTACCATAGTCTGTGCTATGAAACCTTTCAAATAAAAAATCCCAAGTACGGAGTGACCTTGAAGGCATATGAAATTGAATCTCAGATAAGAGACATGAACATTTTATATGATTGCAGAGTATATCCCTGACAAATATAACATCGTGGGCACTATCCACGATCTAGTTGATAGAGACTTTATACCAAGCAGTTGGCATCTAGCTTTGTAGCTAGGATGAAAATTCCAGTGCATTTTAAAGAAGATGTACTTGGTGAATCGCTTTTGAACTTTTTCAATACGTTCGGAAAAAGTGCTGAAAGCCGGGTTCCAGACTACGACCGCATATTCAAGGAAAGGTCGGACTAGGGAAATATACAGTGCTAAAAAGGCAAATGGATCAGTAAATCCTTTAGTATTACGTTTGATGAAGCCGACTGCTGAGTTGGCTTTTGCTAAAATATGAGAGATATGATTTTGAAATGAAAATGGGGAGTTAAACATAACACCCAAGTCTTTGACACTGCTTACAGTCGAAAAATATGAATTACCAATTGAATAATTAAATTGGATTTGAAAAGCTGATTTCGTAAAAGAGATATAATTGCATTTACTTAAGTTAAGACCAAGTTCATTATTTACACACCAATCAAAGATGCTGTTTATATCTGATTGAAGCATGATACAGTCATTAAAATTTCGAATTGTTTTGAATATTTTCATGTCGTCAGCATATTGACGTGACCCTGGCAAATATGACGGCGCTTCGTAGCTTTGATTTTCAGTAGCGCATCTGGCGTTCTGAGGGGGTGGGTGATCACAGCCTCATGGAGGTTGAGATTGGTCGCTCAAGTGGTACGATAGATGTGCAGTAAAATTGGAATGAGAAGCGCTGGCTTCTCAAAAATGTCGACTCGGTGCCGTACAGGAGTGAAATTGCAAGAAAGGGCACAGAAACACCACTTGAGGCCTTTCAACGTTTGGGTATCGAAGGTAAGGTTGCCCTCATCAACGAATGTATGTGTGATGTCAACGACCGACTCTTTCCAAGAAGCCGTATGGTGAATCGGAAAGGGGTTAAGTGGTGGACATCTGAGTCGAATGTGAAACCTGCTTAAGGGGAGGAAATTGCGAATGCGTTTCCAAACCTGTAGACGTCACATATTTACAGACGTGGATCAGGCAAATGGTTAGGCTGAATACAAGAGTATGCTTGTCCGCAGTAAGAATGACAATTGGAGAACCTTTGCCGAGGAACACCAATATGACCACTGGGGTCGTCTTTACCATGTTTGTCGGGGAAGGAAATCCATCCATCATGAGGCCAAGTGCTCTGTATCTGTCTTGATGGGTACTTTCTTTCCTAGAGCCATTGGTCCGATTGATCCACTAGTGGGTTGCCGGGCGATGTGCCTGCGGTTATGAAATGCGGTTGAAAATGGCTGCGCGATTTCTAGGCTTAAATTGAGGAAGTCAACAGGATTCGACGGACTAACTGGAGAGATGGTGAAAGCTATCTGGATAGTGGTTCTTGAATACTTGAGGGCTCTTTACTCGTGCTGTGTCAGGGAGAGTTATTTTCCCCTGGAATGGAAATGCGCAAAGGTGATAGTTCTGCTGAAGTCTAACGATAGGGTGAGGACCAATCCTCGCTCCTATAGTGACATCAGTCTCCTTCCTGTACTTGGAAAGGTGCTGGAAAGAGTCATGGTGGACAGACTGATGCAGTGCATCCCTGAGCAGTCTCCATTCCAGTTTGGTTTCAAGCCAGGGCGCAGTGTCGAAGATGCTTGGCTGCGCGTTAAGGACACGGTTGACGGATCTGCTGGGAAGTATGTTCCTGGTATCATCATTGACTTCAAGGGTGCTTTCGATTGCCTTGAGTAGGCAAGTGTGCTGCGCAGGTTGCGAGAGGTAGGGACTACAGAGGGTACCATCTGGAAGAGCTATTTTTCGAATAGATCAGCACGCGATGTCAATTCATTTGACAGTGTGTTGGTAGATGTTGAGAGGGGATGTCCTCAGGGGTCTGTTGCGGGTCCATATATATGGAACGTGAATGATGGACCCTCTGCTGCTGCTTCTTTCATCCTGGCAGTCGTACTGCAGTATTGTTGCGTATGCTGCTGATCCTTTAAACCTTCTCGAAGGCCAGTCTCGTGCTGAGTTGGGAGTAGGGGTACGGAGGCCATGGGCGTGGTGACTAACTGGGGATCGGGTGTCGGTGTGGAAGTTGCGGTGGAAAAGACGTCCTTGATGCTGCTCAAGGGTAAATTATCCTTGAATTGGCCTCCAGTTGTTACATCTGCCGGGGTGAGTGTCAGATACGTGCCGGAAGCCAAATATCTTGGTATTATCATCGGAGAGATGATGAATTTTGTTCGTCATGTTGTTAAGATGGGAGCAAAACTCACATCACTTGTGCCAGCAGTCAGATGGGTGCTGAAGTGTGACTGGGGTCTGTCGGGGTGAGCAGTCCGTACTGTATATGGTGGACTATTTGTTGCATGCGCGGCATTTGGTGCACCGTATGGTACGTTGTTGCTAAGACCGTGACAGGAAGAAGCCAGCTCCTGAGTTGTCAGAGAGCTATGCTCCTTGGTTCACTTCGAGTATGCAAGACTGTCTCAACGGAGGCTCTACAAGTTTTGGCAGGTGTGCCACCGCTAGATCTGGAGGTCATTCGTCGTGGTATGACCGGCTGATTGTGGAGGCAGCGGCCGCTTTATGCGGGATTTCTACTGACTGGTCATGGTTCACTTAATGCTTTCTTGCATGAAAGGACCCTAGCTGCGTCAGCGGAGTGCTCGTGTGGTGCACCGAGAGAAGATTGCAGACATGTACTGATCGAGTGTCCGATATACGATCACTACAGGGATCTGCGATGGGTGTAGTGCGGGTAGGTGACTAAAATCTAGCCATCTTTGCTGAACAAATCTTTCGGATATAGAGGCAATAATGGCAATGTTGTCCTTGTAGTAGAAACTGCTGTTTTACAACTGGCTATATGAGGTTGGCGCAAGTCTTAGTGTAGTCTGCGGTTATATGCTTCCAGAGCTCCCGACCTTCTGGCAGGTTGGACTTAGTCCGCAACCTCTTTGAAACTTGCAGATGGTGGATGTCTGGTCGGGAGGGGTGTTCTCATTTGGGGGTTCTCGCCAACATTGCTTTTTGCTGTGGTAATGGCGCCTTATGTAGCTGTGTTTTTACCAGGCAACATTTGGGCTGGAACTGTGATAAGTTGTCGTGTGGGGCATGGGGTGCCTGTTCATGTGGTCGGTGATGACTCCACTTCGCAATTAATGCGTCGGTTATCGAAGTGTATAGCGCCAGTGGGTCCATGCGCGAACTAACCGGTTCTTCGAGTAGTAGTAGTTCTTCTTGTTGTCATTGTTTTTAGGTATGCCTTTTTGCCTACGTTTTCTGGGGATTTTCGGTAGAGATAAGTGCATGTGTTGGTTGGTTGCTAGGCCTTGAGTCTTAAGGCACTTATCTAGAAGTGACCTCACGGTTGCGAAAGCCTTACCAGATGCTATATTCTGGTACCATGGGAGATCAGGACTGCCCCTGAGACCCGCATTGGTTTCAGCCTGATCACTTGAGGTTGGCCCCCAAGTGGGAGAATCATGGTGGCTGTGGCTTACCACCCAAAGCGGGGAGAGTTGGCGCTTATACCTATACGACTTGGGGTTAATCATGTTGAAGAAGGCGACAATGTGTGCAATTCCGAGACGTAAACGGTATATGATCCAAATGTACATGGAGTTGCAGATCTCAACCGGGTGCTGCGACCCAAAGAGCAGCAGAGGTTTTAAGGTGGAATAAGTGTCCATAAGCATGAATTCGATTTGGTACTTGAGTTTCCTACTTATGACCTAAATGGTCATAAGGAGTAAAATAACTCGTGATATAAGTCTTTCAACAGGAGATCACTTGTCCCTATCCACTCCTTTCACTGTGAGCACTCGAAGCGATCAGTCGTGTTTTAGGTAGTGCAGTGCAATTGGTGTTGGTAGTAGTTGAGCTGATAAGCCGCCGCAGCGTGGTAGTTAGTTAGTGTGTGTGTGGAATTTTCCCACACTAACGGGAACTTGTTTACGCGAAACTTGTTTGCCGGCCTCGGCCTCCGTGGTAGATGACTCTGCCATGGAGACCGAGACTGTTGCGGAGGCGGGTAACGCCTGAAAGATGCCGGTTGAAAAGGATGAACTGGCAAACTCTTCAGGTCCGGACTCTTTGGTGGCCAAGAAGGCACTTACTTCCGAGAAGGTAGTCACGAAGGAGGCACGTGTGGTGTTGCTGCCTTTGCCGACTGATGCAGTCGGGCGGTGAGCAGCAGTGTTAGTATGCCAAAGGTGATGGGTCCTATTGTGACTAGAGCGTTTTTGACTAAAGCTTTGGCTAAAGTCAAGTCGTCTCTTCCCACAGGCGCCCCGTCGTGGGTGCAAGCGACTGCGGGCTCTGCTGGTTCGAGTGCCTTGCCTAAGGAGAAACCAGCGCCACCCATGCGTTAGATCAGGCAGGCCGAGCTCGACATGGGTATAACCTTGGCTAGGGTCTTAGCTGGATTCAGGGAAGTTAAGAAGATGGTGGCTTCTGCTATTGGCCACCATCCCGAGGCAGGCGTTCCTCTTAATGAGATTTCCTCACAATATGAGGAGCTCTTGTTAGAGTAAGCGGGGACGCTTGAGCGTATTAGGGGTAGGGAGGACTCCAGATGTGCCCCTGCAGTGGGACCTTCGTAGTCGGTTGAGGGCAGGGACAGTCCAATTGGGACCGTCAAGACTTTTGGAATCCCTATTGGGATGAGTGCCGAGGGGCGACCTTCGTTTGCGCAGGTAGCCAGAACTGCCACTGTTTCAGGTGGTATGGGGGGCAGGTCAGGTAAATAAACCTGATGTTGAACCTGCCAAACCAGTTGAGACGTGGTCGTTAGTAGTTATGGATAAGCAGGAAGAATCAGTGGGGGCAGTAAAGAAAAACGTGGTTGAGGAACTGGTGCCTACCGTGGGTTGCAGGGTACATACTGTGCGCCCTGGCAAGCAAGGTGGCATTCTGGTCCGCACGCGATCGGTAGCTGAGCGGGATGCGTACCTCGGGCATATAAAGCTCGAAGAGGTGAGCCTGTTGGCCGAAGCAGCAAGGGGTAAATATCTTGTCGTGTCTGTGGAGAAACGGATCTCCCGTGAAGAGTTCCTGGATGAACTGCATAAGTTGAACTTATGTAACCATGGAGGAATTTGAAAAGGAGGTCTTCCTTTCAACCCGTTGGGAGGCAGGGGATGGTCGCCTTAATGCTGTCCTAGTGTACAGCGCTAGGGCTGTGGGTATCCTTCTCGGAGAAGGGAGGTGCTATATCATGCACTTCTCGTTTCTGGTGAAGGAAAAGTGGGTTTTGCAGTGGTGTAACCGGTGTCTTGGCCTGGATCACTTTGCATCCAGGTGTAGGCAGAAGGACTCTTTGTACTGGCGTTGTGGACAGTCGGGCCACTCTAAGCTAGATTGTGGTAATGCCATTGATTGCCGCGAGTGTGACTTCAGGAGAATCCCGACACTTTATGCTAAGCATGGATTGTCCAGTCTATGCTGCGGCGGTGGCCAGGGCGAGTGCTCGACACTAAAGATGACAGTTAAATGAATTCAATTTAACTGCCAGGGTGCTCGAGTACTCACAATGCAATTTTGCTTTGTTGCAGGAACCTTACACTGTTGCAGGACATGTGAGGGGATTGCCTGCGCACATGCGATCGTTTGTGGACGACAGTGATGATGCTGCTGTCGTAGTAAATGATGTCAACACAGTGTGTTCAAGCTCAAGCGAACGGGGTGTGCGTGTGAATGTTGAGGGTAGCTTTGGTAGGCTGATTTTATGCAGCCCTTACTTTAAGCATGCCTTGGACATTGAACCGTACATCGATGAGTTGCTACGGATAATTGGGAATAGCGCTGCGATTTTTGGCTTTGACACTAATGCAGTCCCCCTTTTTGGTTCATTAAAATGACAGGACGCACGTCCCAATTTTGCAGTACCATCAGGGGGGAACTGCTAAAAAAAAGTTCTTGCAGCAAAAGGTTGTAATTGTGCAGTCCAACCAGCACTGTCAGATTGTATCCACCTTTAGATTTTCGCTGTTTTTTCACCACCGTTGGATCCACACCGTTTGCACTAGAGTACGAACAGACATCAGTGAAAACTGGAAAAAAGAAAAAGATTTTATCTTTGATTAAGAACCAATCGTAAGTTGAAATACATACATCAGTTTTTTTTTCGCGTACGCGTACCATTTTCTTCATTGTTTCATCATGCCATCGGTACTGAGAGTTGCTGGTCGCTGCTTGCCGACCCAAATCACCAAGGACACCGAAAATTTTGCGAAACGTTCGATGAAGGAGATAACTAAAAATTATGTGAGCAACCGAATAGCAATATTGAAGGAAAATTATAAAACCAGTACCCAGCAACACAAAAAGGGAATTTCGGATACAGAACCAGAAAAGGTACAGGAACTGGAAGAGATTTATGAGAAGGTGCGGGAGAAGTACTACCAGTACAAAACATCCTTGATGGATAGTTTGGATAAAATACAAGCACCGGTACCAGAACCAGGTAAGTGCTAGCTTAAGTATAAGTAGCCAACGTTTATCCCTTCCAAAATTAATATACCTACGTTTACGGGAGATTATGAAAGTTGGAGTTCTTTCCATGACCTTTTTGATGCTCTTATTAATAAAAACAGTGTTAACGGGGGTTGAAAAATAAAATTATTTGAAGTCGAATGTAGGAGCGAAGCAGAAAGGTTAATTCAACATCTTGCCATTGACAACGCTAACTATAGATCGGCATGGGAGATTCTAACTTCACGTTATGATCACAAACGCTGCCTTGTCAATGAACAGTTAAATATATTTTTCGGGCAGGAAACATTAACTAATGAGACTGCGTTAAGTTTAAAAAAGCTGTTGGACAGTTCTGTAGATTTCCGACATGCTTTAATGAATTTAAAGGTCCCAGTTGAACATTGAGATACTATTATCATATTCGTTCTTCCCAGGCAACTACCTATTATCTCCCAGCAACTATGAGAAGAGAAACTAGGTACCACAATCGAACTGCCGGAATTCAAACAATTTCAGGAATTTCTCGAAAGCAGATTTAGAATGTTGGAGGCCGTTGATCTTCAGCAAGCTTGGTAGGACGCAATCGGTGAAAGCAAAAGCTCTTCACATCAAGCCAACGCCCCCACCACAATTCAGCTGTAAGGTTTGCCACAAAGGTGCACACGCAATCCGAAATTGCAATCGTTTCCTTAGAATGGACGTAGTGTCACGTAGAGGTCTAATAAAACAGATCGGTGTTTGCGACAATTGTTTAGCTTATAACCACGCAACTCGGAAGTGCCATAGCAGAGTTCGGTGTCATTTCTGCAGCATCGAATACCACGACGACCATCACGAGGTCATCAAGGAGTCCAGCAGTACAACAAGACTTCGAGTGGTATTCGATGTGGCAGCCAAGTCTTCAGATGGAACGTCGCTTAATCAACACTTGATGACGAGTCCTAAAGACCAGAGTGACATGATTGATATTGTGCATAAGTGGAGACGACACAAATAGACCATCACGGCGGACATCGAAAAGAGAGAAGGACTCGTATCACCAATTAATACTATGGAGAAATTGTGAAACCGTGCCCGTTAAAATTTGAAGTGAAGTGAAATTAATCGTTTGCTGTCATCGGGAGGGTTCAACTTGCGCAAGTGGGCAAATAATGCTGCGGAAATCATCGACCAAGTACCTGCGGAAGATAGAGAAGTGAAAGTTACAATGCCTTTAAGTGAGTCGGATCCCATCAAAGCGACGCTTCGGAGAAAGCGTATGGCGCAGCAATTTAACTTCGGGTTCTCGACTCTGAGCAAAACGTCCACGTTAATTTGCTGACAGACGCCGAGTCGCGTCTGTCAAAACCCAAACGCTACCACGGCTCGAGCTTTGTACTGCCGTAATGCTGGCCACCCTATTAGCATATACCAGAATGTTTTAAAGTGTCCAGGAATAAAAAAATATGCGTGGACGGATTCTACAATCACGCTGTCTTGGATCGCTGCACCTCCGACACGACGGGCCACCTTTGTCAGTAACAGGGTCGCTGAAATACAAAAGTTGGTTGGAGCAGAGAGTTGGAGACATATTCCCAGGGAACTGAACCGTGGCGACCTCGGTTCGAGAGGAATAAGGCCTTCGGCCTTAATTTCAAACAGCCTCTTGTGGAAAGTTCCCGAGTTCCTACATGATTCGTTGGAATTCCGAAGTCCCCAACAGCCGGAGAACCGTTCGATAAAGTCGCACAATATAACACAGGTACCAAACTATATACTCACTTTAATATCAGAACAGTCGAGTCTCGCTAAACTGTTAAGTTTGTTAACACTCACCTCGTTCAAGAATCGATAATGTGTTGTCTCAAACCGAACTGCAGGCTACAGCACTGGTGTTAATAAAACTGGTACAAGAGGATATGTCAAGTCCCAAAGTCGCTCTACACGTTCACTGACTTCTACGGAATTTTGCGGGTTGGTCTTCACTTCACGAAGCTAGTAATAGCTGACGCTCACAGCAAAACGTTTCACGGTGGACTGCAACAAACAGCAGCGTATCTTCGGAACAGATTTTGGATCCTGAAATCTAAAACGTCGTTAAAAAATGGTTTACACAAGTGCATAATATGCTTTTCGTATATCGTCTCAAAGCGGAAAACCAACTCATGGGTAATCTACCAGCTCCGAAGATCAGAGTATAACAACCCTTCCAGGTCCAATTGATATTTGCTAGGTTGAGGAGCCAAAACACTGAAGGCGTATTTTGCTATTTTTGTCTGTCTAGCCACCAAGGCCATACATTTAGAGCTCTTCAGCGATTTGACCACACAATCTTTCATTGCAGCCTTGCGAAGGTTCATCGCCAGGCGTGGAACATGCTCCCATCTCTATAGCCACAATGGGACAAATTTCGTAGGGGCTAATGGCAATTGAGAAAGATGCTCGCAGAGGCCGACTTCGGGTGGAAAAATGCTGCTGAGATCCTGACCAATGAAGGCATTGAGTGGCACTTCAACCCTCCTGCTGCTAGTCACTTCGGCGGACTCTGGGAAGCCGGGGTTAAATCAGTTAAATATCATCTGAAAATAGTCGTAGTAGATGAAAAATGCTCATTCGAAGAGCCAAATACCTTTTTACATCAGGTCGAAGCCTGTTTGAATTCCCGGCCGCTATGTCCGATGACAGAAATTCATTTTACAGCACTTACAGCAGGACACTTCCTCATCGGTCGAGCGCTAAATGCCATACCGGAAGCAAACACAACGGAAGAACGAATTGGGCCACTGCAAAGATGGCAACAGATCCAACGACTACAACAAAACTTCTGGAAGCGGTGGACATCAGAGTACCTCACCAGATTGCAGCAGCGGCCAAAATGGCTTAAAGTAGAAAATCAACCCCAAGTAGGCGACTTGGTATAATTCGAGGAGGATAATTTGCCTCCAGCCAAGTGGAACCTAGCGCGCATAGTCGAGCTGCATCCAGGAAAAGATTACTTGGTACGAATCGTCACACTTCGTACAGCAAACGGTCAAGTAAAACGACCTATAAAAAATATGTTTGCTCCCTTCCAACGATTCATACGAACACGACACATCCTTACATAGAAACATCCAAAGTATCACTTAAATCCTGCTCAACAACAAGCAAATGCTCTTATAGTTCACAATATCTTACACTCATGAATTACACATAATAACATTCATTTCTACAAAACGAATTTCCATTCCGCCATCATATAAGATGTCACCGCACATTGAAAACAAAACTACTTCATCACCTGCCTGTCCGTCAGCCTCAGTTTCGGCATGTGGTGACGTTCATCATCCTATTAACATTCCTACAATCCAATATGTTCCTCAGGAATATAGGTCAATGACAGTCTACAATGATACATATACACACATATTTACAACCCAACCGACGCGACGCGATTTGCTCAGCATTACACACACACATATAAAGACGTCGTCCTGTTATTTTTTTTTCATATGCACTGTTTTCTCACCATGAATAAAAAAAACGCTATTAATCTACTTTTCTTAGTTCTTTTCACCAGGTACTCCCCAGAGAAGTAGAAACAAGAACACGACAGATTCTATGGTCTTTTCATGTACTATTATGTACAAGTAAGCAAACTCCAAACATACACAAGTTAATTACAAGCACAGCTGGATTTGCGTTCCATGAAGGTTCTGCGTCACGGATGTCATGATCATCATCAACACGTTAAACCGATAATATAGATACAAAAACAATACATATAATTAATTAATTATCTAATAGCACTTACCTGTGAAAGTAGCATCAACTAATAAAACAAATTTTTCTACACAGCACAGAATACGAAGCCACCGCACAAAGCAATAACATCACAGCCGGCACGGCACGCAATGAAGACGAACGAGAACAAGACATTAAAGCAGAATGAAGGTCAGCGCCGCCATTGAAGCTGAATGAGTGAGTTCGAGCCAATTAAACGTGGTTGGGGTCTTCGATAGAAACAATAAAAAAGGAGGTGTTCGATTATGATTGCGAGCTCCGTCCTTGGCCGGGGAGGATGTTGAACACTGAATACATCCTTATTATTAAAATGAATTAAATTAATTACCTAATTATTGATTTATATAATTAATATCAATTAGTAGGCTACCTTATCATAGCACTGTATTATCGCCTAATGTACTAAAAGAAAGTTAACGTAATTAAATTTCGTTTAATTGTCTAACTAAATGTCAAAGACAAATATGTAAAAGTTCACTTCTTAGAAAGCGCTTGTAATTAGCAGTTTAATCCAAATATACGGAATTTTGTAACGCTTATAAGCCCTTGCGTTACTTTTCAAAATATATCTACATATATATATATATATATATATATGTATATATCTAGGTTTCTGAACAAAGATCTCGCTTGTTCGAATCATAATTATATGATTTTTCATGTGGTGCACCGAGAGACGATTGGACAGACATGTTCTAATCGAGTGTCCGCGATACGCTCACTGCAGGGATCTCTCTACGATGCGTGTAGTGCGGGTTGGTGACACTTGGGATTTCAGACGTGTTCTTTTCTCAAGAGAGACGGCTGAGAATCTAGCCAGCTTTGCCGAACAAATCTTTCGAATACGAAGGCAATAATGGCAATATTGTCCTTGTAGTAGAAACTGCTGTTTTACAAGGGGTTCACTGGCCTCAGCGTCGGTCAGGGGGGTGTATAGCGCCAGTGGTTCTTTGCGCGAACTAACTGGTTCTTCGAATAGTAGTAGTTTTGTTATCCTTGTTTTTTAGGTATGCCTGTATGCCTACGTTTTCTGGGGATTTTCAGTACAGATGAGTGCATGTGTTACGTACTTGTACTCTCCAGCTACGGGATTTTTCGGTAGTGGTTGAACGATTTGGTTGCTGCATGCCTCGGTCTGACCTTGTTGGGATTTCCGGGCAAAACTGTGTTGTCTTGTGTTTTATGTAGATGAAGCAATTCGACCATTGGTCACTGCCTCGACTAATTGATTCGAAGTGCGTCAACTAAAAGGTTGCTAGGCATTTATCTAGAAGGGGCCCCACGGTTGCGAAAGCCCGACCAGAGGCTATATTCTGGTACCATGGGAGATAGTTGGCCCTAGAAAGGATCCAACTTCCAACCTCCAATTCCGTGCTATCAAGAGGGAGGCCTCCTAATTGGAGTATCATTGTGGCTGTGGATGCTCAAAATCGCGGGAGCATATAGCATCCTAGGATCCTCGAACATCTAGGATCTGTGGATGCTTGAGGTGTTAGATTGGCCTCGCCCTCAGCAAGGTTTGTGGTCGCCTTTAAGCGTCACTAAATGTGGTGGTGAATACTTCCTCAGGGCGGTGGTCAACGCTTAATTTGACTCTGCTGTTGTGAAAGGCCCACCGTGAAGTTTGCCAATAATTGGCCGGGAATTCACGTTAAACACACGTTCGACTTTCTGTCGTTATCTACTCCATTCCACTGTGAGCGGTCGAAGCGAGCAGTCGTGTTTTCGGTAGTGCAGTGAAATTAGCGTTTTAGTAGTTCAGCAGATAACCCACCGCAGCGTGGTAGTTTATTGTGTGTTTGTGTGTGTGAAATTTTTTCTACACTAACGGGAACTTGTTTACGCCTTGGCACGTATCATCTATATTGGTTGAGTTATTTATATATTGAGTGTTTGTTGGAGCAGCAAATGGAGCAGGGAAAAGCCCTGAGTGGTAGTGGCGGTCGCAGGGAATCCTAGCGCCTTTCTTGGCCTCACCTCCGAGGCTGTTGCTTCCGATGTCCCCCTAAAGAATTGCTTTTTGAAGAGTCCAACGGTGGCAGCGGAGGGCAAGAAGAAGAGAAATCTACGGCCTTCGTGGTAGATGACTCTGCCATGGAGACGGAGAGTGTTGCGGAGGCGGGTATGGCCAGAAAAAGGCCGGTTGAAAAGGGTGCTCCGGCAAACTCTTCAGGTCCGGACTCTTTTTAGGCCAAGAATACGCTTACCGAGCCCTCTTCTTCTTCCCAGAAGGTAGGAGATAAGGAGGCACGTGTGGTGTTGCTGCCTTTCCCGGCTGATGCAGTCGTTGCGGCAGGCAGTAGTGGTAGTGTTCCAAAAGTGATGGGTCCTCCTGTGGCTAAGGCACATTTGACTTAAGTTGTGGCTGAAGTCGAGTCGGCTCTTCCCAAAGGCACCCCGTCGTGGGTGCAAGCCACTGCGGGCTCTGCTGGTGCGAGTGCCTTGCCTAAGATGAAGCCAGCGCCACCTATGCGTGAGATAAGGCAGACTGAGGGTTTGACCTTGGCTAATGTCTTGGCTAGGTTCAGTGAGATTAGGAAGATGGTGGCTTCCGCTATTGGACACCATCCCGAGGCAGGCGTTTCTCTAAAAGAGATTTCCTCAAAATGTGAGGAAAACTTCCTAGAGTTAACAGGGACGCTCGAGCGTCATAGGGGTAGGGGGGACTCCGTACGTGCGCCTGCAGTGGGAGCTTAGGAGTCGGTAGAGCGCAGGGACCGTCAAATTGTTAGGAGTACCTTTTGGGATGAGTGTTGAGGGGCGACCTTCGTTTGCGCAGGTAGCCAGCACTGCCACTGTTTCAGGTGGTATGGGGGGCAAAGGTCAGGTTAAGAGACCTGATGTTGAACCTGCCAAACCAGTTGAGACGTGGTCGTTTGTTGTTAAAGGCGAGAAGGGAGAGTCAGTGGGGGCACTGAAGAAGAAGGTGGTGGAGGAATTGGTACCTGCCATGGGTGCATACTGTGCGCCCTGACAAGCAAGGTGGCATTCTGGTCCGCACGCCATCGGTAGCTGAGCGGGATGCGTTCCTCGGGCATAAAAAGCTCGAAGAGGTGGGTCTGTTGGCCGAAGCAGCAAGGGTTAAATCTCTTGTCGTGCAGAGGGTGGATCAACGGATCTCCCCCGAAGAGTTCCTGGGTGAGCTGCATAAGTTAAACTTATGCAAGTTTACCAAAAATTAATTTGAGAAGGAGGTCTGCCTTTCCACCCGTTGGGAGGCAGGGGATGGTCGCCTTAATACTGTCCTACAGTGCAGCCATAGGGCCTGTGCCATGTGGTCCAGTGGTCATGCCGCTGTCGTAGTAAATGATGTCAACACAGTGTGTTCCCTGATAGGCTCAAGCGAATGGGGTGTGTGTGTGAATGTTGAGGGTAGCTTGGGTAGGCTGGTTTTATGCAGCCTTTACTTTAAGCATGCCTTGGACATTGAACCGTACTTGGCATACCTCGATGAGTTGCTACGGATGATTCGGAATAGCGCTGCGATTTTCGGCATTGACGCTAATACAGTCTCCCCTTTGTAGTTCAGTAAAATGACAGGACGCACGTTCCAATTTTACAGTACCATCAAGAGGGAACTGCTTAGCGAATGGATAGCCGTTAATCGCATTGCTGTTCTCAATCAGCCTACTGACCTGTATACTTTCGATAGTCCAAATGGGCAAAGTGATATTGATGTGACCCTAGCAAATATGACGGCGCTTCGTAGCTTTTATTTTCATTGGCGCATCCGGCGTTCTGAGGGGGTGAGTGATAACAGCCCCATGGAGGTTGAGATTGTTCGCTCCAGTGGTACGCTAGATGTGCAGGAAAATTGGATTGACAAGCGCTGGCTTCTCTAGAATGTCGACTGGGTGTCGTACAAGACTGAAATTGCAAGAAAGTTCACATCAACACCACTTGAAGCCTTTCAACATTTGGATATCGATGGTTAGGTTGACCTCATCAATGAATGTATGTGGGATGTCAACGACCGACTCTTTCCAATAAGCCGTATGGTGAATCGGAAAAGGGTTAAGTGGTGGCCATCTGAGTTGAATGTGAAACGTAAGCAGGTAAGGAGATTGCGAATGAGTTTTCAAGTCTGTAGTCGTCAGGGATTTGCAGACGTGGATCAGGCAAAGCTTGCTTATAGGCATGGTTTGGCTGAATACAAAAGTATGCTTGTCATCAGTAAGAATGAGAATTGGAGGACCTTAAGCGAGGAACGCCGAGAGCTTGGGGCCATCGATCATGAGGGCCATGTGCTCACATCATGGAGGGACTGTGTATCTGTCTTGATGGGTACTTTCTTTCTCAGAGCCATTGGTCCGATTGATCCACTTGTGGGTTTGCCGGGCGATGTGCCTGCGGTTAGTGAAGGTGAAATTGACTGAGCGATTTCTAGGCTTAAATCGAGGAAGTCGCTAGGATTCGACGGACTAACTGGAGAGATGGTGAAAGCTATCTGGACAGTGGTTCCCGAATACTTGATGGCTCTTTACTCGTGCTGTGTCATTGAGAATTATTTTCTCCTGGAATGGAAATGTGCAAAGGTGATAGTTCTGCTGAAGTCTAAAGATAGGGTGAGAACAAATCCCCGCTCCTATCGTGGCATCAGTCCCTTTCCTGTACTTGGAAAGGTGCTGGAAGGAGTCTTGGTGGAAAGACTGATGCAGCGCATCCCTGAGCAGTCCCCACTCCAATTCGCTTTCAAACCAGTGCGTAGTATAGAAGATGCTTGGCTGCACGTAAAGGACACGGTTGACGGATCTGCTGGGAAGTATGTCCTTGGTATCTTCATTGACTGCAAAGGGTGCTTTCGATTGCCTTGACTGGGCGAGTGTGCTGCGGAGGTTGCGAGAGGTAGGGATTAGTGAGGGTACCATCTGGAAGAACTATTTTTCGAATAGGTCAGCTCGCGTTGTCAATTCATTTGATAGTGTGATGGTAGGTGTTGAGAATCTAGCCATCTTTGCCGAACAAATCTTTCAGATCCGGTGTTTCTTCTCGCGTGAGTGTTAAGGCACTTATTTAGAAGTGACCTCACGGTTGCGAAAGCGTGACCAGAGGCTATATTCTGGTAACATGGGAGATAGCTGGCCCCGGAAAGGATAGAAGGATAGTTGGTGCCGTTAGGCTCCCAACCTCCTATTCCGTGCTATCAAGAGGTAGGCCCCCTAGTGGGAGTATCATGGTGGCTGTGGTTGCCCAAAATCGCGGGAGCATTTAGCATCCTAGAATCCTATCACATCCAGGATGTGTGGATGCTAGGCGTGTTAGATAGCCCTCGCCCTCAGCAAGGTTTGTGGTTGCCCTTAAGCGTCACTAAATTGTTACTGGGGTGGTAAATACTTCCTCAGGGCGGTGGTCCACGCTTAATTTGACTCTGTTATTGTGGGTAGGCCCACCGTGAAGTTTGCCAATAACTGGCCGGGTATTAACGTTAAATATACTTTCGAATTTCTTTCCCTATCTACTATCTAGCGTAACCACAGCCAAGGGAAAGGGCTTTTAATAATTAGCGGGGAAAGAAGACCATGTTGAGCTTGACTCTAAACTGGCAGTGAAAATAAACGGGAGCAAGTTTGTTTCGGCCTTTTATCACCAATGAAATACCACTACTGTTTGTTTCGTTACTTACTTGATGAAATGGAACGTGTTTCATTTCCTAGCCAATATATGGATATATTTATATATCTTATGGTATTTGATCTTGATGCAAGCTTCTTGATTAAAGTATCACGAGTTTGTTATATAATTATAAGCAAATTTCGATGAAATAATAATGTGTTTATATGTAATTATACTAATTGATTTTGGTATAACTCCAACACTCAGGTATGATCCAATTCAAGAACATTTCCAGGTGGGGCGTTTAACTGGGGCTGTACATCTCTCAAATAACAACGGAGGTAACCCAAGGCCAGCTCAGTGTAGACAGAAACCACACATAGAGCAAAACGGCAATTGCTGTTCAGTACACACAGAGACAGCAAAAGCTTGGCCTATCGATCCTTTTGGTTTAAAGAGCTTTTAACAAGAGGTGGCAGAAAAGTTACCACAGGCTAACTGGCTTGTGGCAGCCAAGCGTTCATAGCGACGTCGTGTTTTGATCATTCAATGTCGGCTCTTCCTATCATTGTGAAGCAAAATTCACCAAGCGTTGGATTGTTCACCCATGCAAGGTAACGTGAGCTGGGTTTAGACCGTCGTGAGACAGGTTAGTTTTACCCTACTGATGACTATTGTTGTTACGACAGCATTCCTGCGTAGTACGAGAGGAACCGCAGGTACGGACCAATGGCACAATACTTGTTCGAGCGAACAGTGGTATGACGCTACGTCCGCTGGATTATGCTTGAACACCCCTTAGGTCGTATTCGTGCTGGACTGTAATAATAAAAATGGAGCAATTGTATTGTATGGCAATAAATTATTTAAAGTTTATATTTATATAAACGACACTGAAAGTAATACCAATGTTCTATATAACACACCACATATGGGTGTGTTATTAATTACCTTTAGCCTCGCTAGTTATATAGTTAAACATTATTATATACGATATCAATGCTTAGAATCAGTTGGAAACGACTTTGGTAACAGGCAAGGTGTTCTATGTAGTAGAGCAGCTACCATACTGCGATCCACTGAATCTCATCCTTCGCTTGAAGATTCGATTATATCGAATTCTTAATCAGTTTGTGCATTGTGCAAACATTATTTTTTACACGAAAATTATAAGAGCTGTTAGCTCTATAATAATACTATCAGAAAAAAAAACCAAACCAAACGGATAAAGTCAAGTGCCTATATAAAAATTCATATGAGTAATATTTATTATGTTAGCTCTAAGATAAAATTAAAAAACGGAAGATTAAAATTATATGAATTATATACAATATATATAGTTAAAAAAAATCCCAACACAAAGTTTTTATAAAAAACTAATTCGAGTAATATTCATATATTACAGAAACCAAAGAAACAAAGTATACTTATACTGAATTATTGAATAAAACCAAATACTGAATAAAATTTAAGTATTTGTACAATTAAAATCAGAGTAATCTATAAACACACAAATCACATGCACGCACACACACACACGCTATACACAGCCATTCATCTACCTACACTCAATGCAGACGCCCACATTCATAAATGCACAACGAAATATAGTTTCCAAGTAACAGTACACTCTAGTAACGGTACATATAACGTTTAACGGAATTTCTACCCTATCGGAAATTTTGTACCGGGAAACAATTATTCGTTGCTTTGTGTTACTGATATGTTGGCAAAATATTAAAAACAGAGAAATGTATTAAAAAAGAACTCACTGCGTTTTTGGTGTACGTTTTTTTTTTGATAATTTCATGAACTAGTTTAGAACCAGTTTTCTCGCATTAAAGATACAAAAATCGTATATGATTGAAAATCGAGAAAAAGCACATAATGCAATTTTTCACTTTACACATTTCACCTGAAATGCGTACAATCATGATTTCTTAGTTTCTCTTTGCTACTTCATATTATGAAAATATTATAAAATGCTAGAAAAACCTTTAAGTCACAGATTTTCTTTCACTTTTACCACTTAAGAATTTTTCCATTTCATGAAAAGTGTTAAAATCATGATTTCTTAGTTTCTTGTGTCATTATATGAAAATATGGTAAAATGCTCGAAAATCGAATTTTGAATTTATTTTTGAAAAGTGTTATAATCATAATTTCTTAGTTTTTTGCATCATAGTATGAGAATATGGTAAAATGCTCGAAAATCGAAATTTAAGTTTTTTAGGAATCAGGGTTCGATTCCGGAGAGGGAGTCAGAGAAACGCCTTCTAAGGAAGGCAGCAGGCGCGTAAATCCCACTCCCAGCTCGGGGAAGTATCGACGAAAAATAACAAAACAGGACTCATACCCGAGGCCCTGTAATTGGAATGATTACACTTTAAATCCTTTAACAAGGACCTATTGGAGGGCAAGTCTGGTGCCAGCAGCCGCGGTCATCCCAACTCCAATAGCGTATATTAAAGTTGTTGCGGTTAAAACGTTCGTAGTTGAATTTGTGCTTCATACGGAAATTACAACTACAATTGTGGATTGTACATTACCTTATGTATGCAAGCGTATTACCGGTGGAGTTCTTATATTTAATGATACTTGTATTGTTGTTTATACCTCCTATTTAATCCTGCCTCAGTGCTCTTCATCGTGTGTTGTTGTGGCCAATACTATTACCTTGAACAAATTAGAGTGATTAACGCAGGCTCCAAATGCCAATGTGGTCAATGTGGTTCTGTGCCATCCTCCGACGCGTGTGTTACCTCCCGGACGCAACCTGAACCAACACATCCGCTTAACAAATCTGTTTACTTTAAGTATTCCCCATCAAGTAGATTATTGACTACAGTTCGATTCCCTTTAACCTCTTCATCTACTGCATACTAATTATTTCCTGTTTTCCTCCATTGCCCTACTTAATATATTGTATGAAATGCAATTCCGCAACTTCCAATGTTCATATATTGTACGATATGAAACTTCGCAACTTCCGTTCAACAACATTTTACCGATAATGTACAGTTTGCATTGAGAAATAGTTCTTTAGAACAAATTTCGAAACTAGTGAAGTGATCGATAGTGAAAAGAATAGTCATATAAACAACAATAAGTAGAAAGAGTTAGATACCAAAGTATTCGTCAGTTGCATTACTTATCAAAGTAAAAGTAGAATAAAAATCCGTGAATGAGAAAGTGTAAAAGTGAACGGTTCGATTTGAACAGAAACTTATATTTTCATACCGAAAGTGACAGTGATAACGATTTAGTAATAATGTCTAATCCCGAATCCACAACACAAGAAATTACCCTTACCCTTAGCATACACGATATAACAAAAGATGCGTCAAGAATCCATGAATTTCGTGGTGACGATAGTTATGCCCTCACTGCCTTTCTACGAGAAGTTGATACCCTTTTGCCACTTCTGGATAACTGTCAACAGGCAAAAGACTATGTATACCAACGTATAATTATTAATAAAGTCCAAGGACCAGCTCTGGACGTTGTTCGACAACTCGGTGAAGGACCCCGATGGAGCGATATAAAATCAGCACTAGTAAGAAACTTTGGAGTTCAGGAATCTTATCACAAAGTTCTCTCCTCAACAATCTATAATGTAAGTGAATATTTTATTGTATTAAGAAATATATTAGTTAAGTAAAACGAAAAATATGAATATGATCCAAATAAACCAGCAGAGTTTAGCCCAAAAAATAATGAAGCAATTTTATTAAGAGCTTTTATAAACAACATTAATGTTAACTTTGCGTCGGTGGTCCTAAACAGGAAATGTACAAGCTTACGGGAAGCCTTTACCTTATTGGAGAATGAAGGATTAATTAGAGAAAACAAAATGCACAATAATAACAAATATATTTCGAAATATTTCCCCAGTCATAACTTTGTTCCTCAACCAATTAACCAAGCCCAAGGTTATCAACAGCGTAGACAAACATTCAGTCAGCAAAGTACTAATCGTAGACAGTATTTTGATAGTAATTACAACAGAGAGAATTCAGTAACCACTCATATTAGATCCCAAGATAATCTTAATGACTCCCGAAATCCTAGGCATGGTTTCGCTAATCATAGGTAAAATACTACACAGGCAAGAAATAGTTCTAGAATTAGTAATAATAATACAAACAATGTTGAGGCGCTGAGCGTTGATCATTACGAACATGATGTAAATTTTCATATATCCCCTACCAAAAATATTTACCCATAGTAGAAATTACAATAGGCAATGACAAACTGACATGCCTTATTGATTCAGGATCATCTATTTCTTTGCTGCATAATACAAAACTGTGGAATTCTTAAATATCCCATAAGGCTAAAATCTCTTAGTGTATCTTAGCGAAAATTTAGCATATGAAGAAATAATAAGCGATTTACCAAAAGAATTTAGAGAAGAATCACTTATGACCTGGAAACTTATTAACTTTAAAGGGAAAACCTTCGATGCAATTTTAGGACAAAACATTTTGGGACCCCAAGAAGCAATTATAGATATGAAAAAAGAAGCTTTGACTATTAATAACAACGTAATCAATTTCATTAATACCTGTCCTTTTTAATACGATGAAATTCACTCGTTGCAAGAATCCAAATTAGATGAAAATATTATAGAGAAGTTAGACCGTAAAGATATGAATATAGAAGAACGAGATGAACTAAGGAAACTCGTTAAAAGTAACAAAGGTTTTTTTTTCAAGAAGACCATAAGCTTACACATACTCAAGATATACAACATGAAATAATAACTACTACAGAAAAACCGGTGTATTCCAAAATATACAGATATCCTGAAATACATGAAGAGGCAATAACTAATCAAATCGGAGAAATGTTGGCGCAAGGAATAATTACACAGAGTAACTCTCCATACAACTCACCTTTATGGATCGTTCCTAAGAAGATCGATAACTCTGGTAGAAAGAAATGGAGAATAGTTATCGCTTACACGAAACTAAATGAAGTTACTGTGAGCGACATATTTCCTATCCCTAATAATGAAAATATATTAGAAAAATTAGGAAGAGCACAGTATTTTACAACATTGGACCTCGCCAAGGTATTTCACCAAGTTTTAATAAAGGAATGTGACAGAAAAAAAACAGCATTTTCAACGCCGTTAGGACATTATGAGTTCGTAAGAATGCCGTTTGGGTTAAAAAATGCACCGGCAACATTTCAAAGATTAATAAATTCAGTTCTCAGAGAATATATTAATCGAATATGTGTCGTATTAGACGATATTTTAATTTTCAGCACTACATTGAGAGAACATACTGAAAATATACAAAAAATTTTCAATAAACTAAGAGAAAACAATCTGAAAATTCAGTTAGAGAAATGTAATTTATTTACCAAAACAACTGAATACCTAGGACATATTCTTACAATAGATGGGATAAAACCCAATATGAATAAGATTGAAAATATTCAAAAACTAAGAATACCTGAAACACAAAAACAAATAAAGTCATTCTTAGGAATGAAGGACTATTCAAAAATTGCGTACGGTATGACTAAATACTTAAAAAAGAACTCAAAAATTAATATAAAGGATCCTCAATATGTAGACACATTTCAAAAGCTGAAAAGATTACTAATGGAAGCACCGATATTTAAGTACCCGGACTTTGACAAACGATTCAAACTAGTTACAGATGCCAGCCACTTTGCGTTAGGCGCAGTTCTCACACAGGATGGACATCCTCTCTGTTACGCCAGCAGAACTTTGAACGAACATGAAAGGAAATACTGAACAACAGAAAAGGAGATTCTTGCAATCGTTTGGGCCGTTAATTACCTTCGCCCATATATTTATGGTTAACCCTTCGATCTATCAACTGACCACCAACCCTTAAAATGGTAACACAGTAAGCACAAAGCCAAAGATATAAATCCCAGATTGCAACGTTGGCTTCTTCAACTTCAAAGAATATGATATGAACATTAATTATGTAAGAGGAACAGAAAACAAAGCTGCAGACTTTATAAGCAGAATAAATGCAGACACAGGAGAAATTAACCCAAATCGATACCATGATTACAGACGCTACAATTCACTCACAAGAAGAAGAACAAAACGATAATTTTCGAATACTAGATACAGTTGTTAATAGGTTTTCAACCCAAATCATATTAATAAACCATAAAACAATGGAAATGGAGGTTTTAAATGGAAAACAAAAGATTTATATCAGTGCAGATGATATAGAAAATAATTTCATGATTGATATATTTCGTAGATTTTTTAAATCAAGAAAAATAGGTATTTTCTCAGAACTGTCAGACCGCGAATATAATAAAGTGCAAGGATATGAAAGATGAGGATGAAACTTACAGCCTTAGGATTAACTTATAGCCAAATATCATAAGACCGAAATAGATGCTGGAATAAACGAAAACTATGAAGGATTGAAAAAGCTTATTCAGTTCAAGAACTTAAAGACATGTATAAAAAAATACATCAATAATTGTGATGTGTGCAACAGAGCAAAATATGATAGAAATCCAATCAAGCCCAAATTTCATCTTACTGAAACCCCAAGCGATATAAATCAGATAGTACATGTAGACATATATATGAACAAAAGACATAGTTTCATATTCTTCATCGACAGATTTTCAAAACATGCAGTGGTACTTTGCTTAGAAGATAGGAACAGTGTCATCATTGTACAAAAAATTCGGTTGTTTTTTGTTGCAAAAAGAGGTAAGCCAAATCTTTTGATTTTAGATAACGAGTTCAATTCGGTCAATGTAAAAAAAATTCTGAGACTAGAAGGGGTTGAAACACATTACACCAAATCAAACAGTCATACAGGAAACTCTGATATAGAAAGGTTTCATAGTACAATCGGAGAAAAACTTAGAGTCTTGGAAATAGAGAAATCAGAATCACCAATTCAAGAGAGACTGTTTAAATGTGTAGAATTGTACAACAAGTCAATTCATTCAGCAATAAAAGCAAAACCGGTAGATGTGATGTTAGGTAAGGTTGATAAGCAATATATAGCAAAATTGTTAAACGAAATGAAAATCGTGAAATATATAGGCGAACTCATGAGGAAGGTTATATAAAAAATTACAAAGCATTAAGGCACAAAGACGAGCCTAAATATAGAAAACTTAAGCCAGAAAATATTCACCCAGTTAATATTAAAAGGCGTACAAAATTTGCAGATCAAATAGATACAAAAGACTACGACAGAAATGATCAAGAATAGATAATAATAAAAGCTCTGCTGAGATAAAATTAGAAGACGTTGATTAGAATAAGTTAGTTTAGCATAAGTCATTATAATATATTATATTCTAATAAAATATCAATAAATTCCTGAGGTATATTTGTTAGTAATAATTGGATAATATTAATTAGTGTATAACCTGGACGCTAACTCAAACACAGTTGACGGTAGAGAAAATCGAAACAAATGTGGGATTCATGGAGATCTATCTTGAAAAGGTCCATTTCACTATTAACTACGATAGAGTTGTACATATAGTCAATCCAAGAGAAATCCTAAATATTTTGGACAGTTTAGAAGTTAATGTAAAAATCTCGGGTTTGGAAGACAGAGCTACTACTCTACAGCTTCAAATTGATATGATGAGAAATAAGTTTTACAGACTTATACCTCATAGGCAAAAGTGAGGGTTAATGAACTTTGTAGGTTCTGCACAAAAATGGCTTTTTGGCACAATGGACGACGGCGATCGTCAAGAGGTAGAACAACATCTAAGGGTAACTGACGAAAACAACCACAATGCCATCCAAAACCTCAATAAACAAATAAAAATCAACACAAGCTTTAATGATACATAAGGCTTGGAACTCTTAAAGATGATCACGAGAATAAAATATTTGTTATTAGAATTCCAAAAAAGGCAATTGAACTTCATAAGGCTTTTCTTGTTCCTATTGGGGAAAACTAAAACAGGGAATTAATGTTTGATGCTCAAGTAATTATAAGATATGAAAACAAAACCTATAATTATGAACAAGAAAAAGTGCTAGTGAGTCGAGTGCGTCCGCTCCCTCTCGCCCCTTTCCTTTACAAGCCACTGTTGCGTATTCTCGGTTGCAACTCCCGTTTGATTTTATCAGGCGGGCTGATGCAATAACTGAGACTGCATAGCGATATTTGTTGGTGGACCAACTCGAATCGATGTATGGGCATAACACCTACATCAATTGTTGTTGGGAAGCCAATTTTGAATTTGCACTTCTCATTTCTGCTTCACCAGTTGCCGCCGGAGTTGGTTATTTTATATCTTCGTTTCGTCTTTTAGGGTAGATGTGATTAATGTGCGTAAGCTTAGAGCGAATCTCTTCTCTGTGTATGTCCACCTATTCCGTTACAAACCAGCCGTCTTGGCGCTGAGTGAAACACAGTTAGGTGAGAATACCGAACTTTCGGATTTGAACCTGCCTGGATATAGCTTGGTGCCGCTTTTCTTTTTACACCTCGGTCTCGCCATTTACGTGCGTAGTGATGTAGCTTACCAAATTCAACCACAATACGGCCTCTGTTCCAATCCGGAATTTAATTTTCTGTGGTTAAAACTCCATGTCCATAAGCAATTAATCCACTATTGCTTTATTTATAGAAGTCCAAGCTTGGATAGCAATTCAACTTTTAACGAATTTGATGCGCTATCCAATTCCATCTCAAGAATTGTATCCCTGTATCCTCGCACTGAAATTGCCATTGCGGGCGATTTCAATGTACACAATGCTAATTGGCTTCGTCATTCAGGCCAGACAACACCCGAAAGAAGGTACGCCGAAATCTTTGCTGAGGTCAACAATCTGACCCAGCTAGTAAATTAGCCCACACGAATACCTGACATTGCAGATCATTCCGCCAACACCCTGGACTTGTTTCTCACCTCTCATCCTGAAAAATATTCTGTTGACATACTGTCACCTCTAGGCTCGTCGGACCATTGTGTAGTATCAGAAAAATTCTCGTTATCACCACACACAATTAGAGAATAAATTCCTAAAAGAACAGTTTGGCTGTACGGGAAGCCGATTGGAATGAACTTAATAACTTCTTAAGGAATTTTAACTGGTCACTTTGCTTCCTCGATAGTGACGTGGATGCCGCTGCTGATATGATCACAAATATTCAACTGCTGGGCATGAGAACCTTCATTCCTCACAGAGTGAAGAGTATCAAGCCCATTGCAAACGCATGGTATGACTCGAGCTGTAAAGAGGCTATTAGGATGAGAGAGTTGAATTTCCGGACATAAAACGCCAACCCTACTGAGGAAAACCGGAAGAAGTTTAAACGGGCCAAAAATGTCTGCAATGCAACTATCAGACGTGCGAAATTCTCTTATGAGCAAAAGTTGAGGCAAAAAGTGTTACAATGTCCCAAGGGTAGCAAAAACATTTGGTCATTTGTAAAAAACGTAAGGAATTCCGCCTCGTCTTCAATTATCAGCTCCTTAGGCAAAGCTAATCTGATTGCCGCTCTTTTTGCAGCCAGCACAACACTGCTAGATTCCAATATGTCTCCACCTGTACTTGAGAGCGTTGACTTCACCACCTACTCTTTAGGTCTCTTTCCGTGCAAATGGAAAACAGCATTTGTCCAGCCCGTCCCTAAAAAGGGCTAATCTTCGTCACCCACCTCGTACCGACCCATAGCACTTACGTCCCTTCTTCCTAAGGTCATGGAAACGCTGATAAATCGGCAGCTTATAAAATATCTTGAATCGCAGAACCTTCTTAATGACCGACAATATGGTTACCACAGCGACAGGTCCACTGGTGATCTGATAGCTTACCGAAAAGTGGAACCAGTCTTTGCACAATACAGACGAAGGGAAGATCGTTGCGCTTGATATTTCCAAAGTATTTGACAGAGTCAAGCTCTCTTGTCGAAAATGCGTGCCTATGGTATCGATGAATCTCTTCTTCTATGGATTAGAAATTACCTTTCGAACTGTTCAATTCAAGTTTTGTTGGATGGGTTCAAGTCTGATATCCACCAAATAAATACTGGTGTTCCCCAAGGCTCAGATCTGTGCCCGACACTCTTCCTTAATTTTATAAATGATCTCTTGTCTGCTACTTCTAATCCAATCCATTCCGTCGCTGATGACAGCACCCTTAGCTTTTCATATTCGATCCAAGACTCACGAACGTAGAATTGGAACGGCAGCGTATGTTAAGCACATTGAATTCCGATCTTGACAGCATAATTAACTGGGGAAAAAACAATAGAGTGGAATTCAATGCTTCAAAAACTCAATGCTGTCTGCTGTCACTCAAGCGAACCTTTGATAATCAGTCATTATCCATGAATGGCGCTTGTGTCGATGAAACCGGAAAACTTTTTCATCATTGGTATGTGTATCAACACTACACTTAGTTGGAACGATCACATATTTGAGGTCGCCAAAAATGGTGCGAAACGTTAAGGTTAACTTACTCGATGTAAGAAATATTTCACCCCTACTGATGTAGCTTTAATTTATAAGGCGTACATCCGCCCCATGCTTGAGTATAACGCTCATATCTGGTCTGGTGCCCCCAAGACCACATTGCACCTACTTGATAGAATCCAAAAGCGAGCGATAAAACTTATAGGAGACAACAATATCGCAGAGTCATAAGACTCGCTCGAACATCGACGTACCGTCTCTTCTTGTCCGTTTTATCGTTATTTCAACAAACGATGCTCAAGTGAGCTAGCCAACTGCATTCCTCATCTCCATGAATCCACCCACAATACTCGTCTCGCCAGGAATGCCCATCAGTACACCCTTAAGCCTACTTTCGGACGCACAGTTAAATTCAGAGACTCGTTTTTCAGCCGCACTGCACGAATATGGAATGCTCTTCCCAACCTAATATTTCCCACAGACAACAACCCGCAGATATTTAAGACCAATGTGCACAGGTACCTCCTCTCCCTTTCTCCCTCTATACCACCGGCCCGTGCTGTGTCTTGAGCCCGGACACATAAGGTTATTAGCAAACCCTTGAGCACGCGCAAATTATAAAAAAAAAAAACGTATTACCGGTGGAGTTCTCCTATTTAATCCTGCCTCAGTGCTCTTCATCGTGTGTTGTTGTGGGCCGTACTATTACCTTGAAAATGTTAAAGTGATTAACGAAGGCTAAAAATGCCTGAACATTTTGTGCATGGAAAAATAAAAATTAAAATAAGACCTCTGTTCTACTTTCATTGGTTATTAGATCAAGAGGTAATGATTAATAGAAGCAGTTCGGGAGCATTAGTATTAAGACGCGAGAGGTGAAATTCTTGTACCGTCGTAAGACTAACATAAGCGAAAGTATTTGCCAAAGATGTTTTCATTAATCAAGAACGAAAGTTAGAGGTTCGAAGGCGATCAGATACCGCCCTAGTTATAACCATAAACGATGCCAGCTAGCAATTGGGTGTAGCTACTTCTATGGATCTCTCGGTCGCTTCCCGGGAAACCAAAGCTTTTGGACTCCGGGGGAAGTATGGTTCCAAAGTTGAAACTTAAAGGAATTGACGGAAGGGCACCACCAGGAGTGGAGCCTGCGGCTTAATTTGACTCAACACGGGAAAACTTACCAGGTCGGAACATAAGTGTGTCTCTTTCTCGAATCTAGGGGTGGTGGTGCATGGCTGTTCTTAGTTCGTGGAGTGATTTGTCTGGTTAATTCCGAAAGCGAAGGAGACTCAAATATATTAAATAGATGCTTTCAGGATTATGGCATTGAAGCTTGCATAGCCTTCATTCATGAATACAGTAAAATGTAGGAGTGTTTGAATGTGTTTATGTAAGTGGAGTCGTTCCTGTTTGTTTTTCCCATTATGGACACTAGCTTTTTAAATGGACAAATTGCGTCTAGCAATAATGAGATTGAGCAATAACAGGTCTGTTATGCCCTTAGATGTCCTGTATTGCCTTGACCGAGAGGTCCGGGTAAGCCGCTGAACCACTTTTTTTTGAAATGAAACTGTTCACATGAACTTGGAATTCCCAGTAAGTGTGAGTCACAACTCGTATTGATGGATCATTAACGTGTTCCTTCAAAACTAATAAAAATAATCAATTTCTGTAAAAAGAAATCTTTTATAAAAAACACAATATGTTTAATATATGATACTGCACAATATAGCCAAATGATGCATTTTACGGTGAACATCATTTTCACATTTCCTTCAATGAAATGTGGGCAATATATTTGTGCTTTTAATATATAAAACATTATGTTATGTTTAAAATAATAAAACAAAAATATCAAAATGGTATGACTGTTTTTGAAAATGTACATTAAGAAATTGAATTTTAAATTAGCGATTTCTTTATGTAGATTTATTCAGCATTTATTTTATGGGTTCAATAAATGCAGACGGAACATACAGCATATAACATTTAACAGTCATATGTTGTACTTATATTAAGTAATGATTCCTTTTGGAACTGGACATTGGCAACAATAGACTTTTTTGATTCATCTAAGTTATATAAGAGAAATAACTAAAAAAAGATATATATCTTTGTTATTTCTTTTAAAAGAATTGACTCATTTTTTAAGAACAAAAATGTTTTACTCTACGCGGTGGAGCACTTGGCTCATGGGTTTTTTTTTAAATGTTGTTTTTATTATTACATATGTTATTCGTTTACAATGGTGTAACTGCAAAGCTAAACGCTTATCTGCAGGTGGTTGTAAATACATAGATTGTGACAGGCTTTGGTTTTAAGTTTACATTCTTTGGTTTTAAGTTAACATTAATTCAAGTTTTTGGTTAATTTTCAAGCTTATTTCAGTGAGATTGATATTTACGAATTAAAAACTCTAAGATACATAATGAGATTGCAATTGAAGTCGTGCAGACCTCTGAACAGTGCGGTTATAGTTCGCGAGTGACGACTTAAAAAAGTGACTAAAATTAAAAATTTAAAATTGTGTTCAAGTGCATAATTGACGCAGTTCACCACAAGATCCCATTGGCCGAACGGGTAGAGTCAGTACCCTTTTCTACTTCCTTGCATCAGCAAGGCATTTGAAAAGATTGTAGTTCGAGCTCTGCAGACATGGGTCGCGGACAATAATATTCTACCGGACAACCAATTTGGATTTAGGGCAGGGCATTCGAAAGTGCATGCTGCTGCAAAGTTGGTTTCCGACATACAATGGAATATTGATAAAAAGCAGTGTACGGGTGCCTGTCTTTTCGATTTGGAAAAGGCATTTGATACCGTCTGGTTAGAAGGCCTTTTCCTTAAGTTGGTCAGACTTAGGCTAAATAAACCATTGTTATACATGATTTATGATATGATAACAGGTAGGAAGTTCGTCGTGAAATGTGGCGGCGTACCGTCAAGTAGAATATTTAGTATAGAAAACGGTCTACAACAGGGGGCTGTAGGATCCCCATTATTGTTTTCTATATTTACTGCAGATCTTCTATGGTCTATGCCGCACCTTATCGCGTATGCCGATGACCTAGTGGCTTACAGATCAGCACCGAAGGTAGTAGTCATAAACACCTTGTTGCAACGGGATGCAAATAAAATAACTGGATTTTGTAATGACTGGAAGTTGCTTATCAAAAAAACTTTTCTTTTCCGTGCCCCGGTGCACAGGGCTTCATGTGATACGCGTGCGAACTGGAAAGAGTTCTGCATTATTGACCCTCAGGGCCAGCCGCTAATCGTGAAAAGTGTAGTCAGATATCTCGGCATTTGATTGGATCACTTTCTGTATTTTAACAAACATATAAAGAAGGCTTTGACCAATGCTAGAAAAGCCTTTGCTGTGGCAAGAAAACTGTTTTACAGTAGCCAACTTGATACCAGGGTGAAGGTAATCTGCTACATGGCCCTCATAAGGCCCATCATGGTATATGGTTGTCCCCTTTGGTTCAACGTGGCCCTTCCCAGATGGAAAAGTTGAGGGTGTTCGAGAGACGGTGTCTTAGGACCTGACTCCGGTTGTATCGGACACCTGAATCCGAGTTCAAGAAGTACTATCGCAAAGAGGTCTTGTACAACAGGGCTAACGTGAAAAGAGTAGACAATTTTATAATTTCACTAACGCGACATTGCAAAGAATATGATGTCTACCAACAGTCTGATGTTCGGGGCTTATTACCCGAACTTTATGTATCATGAGAGGGCGCGCTACACCGGCTTTACCTGAGTCTTTCCTCTATTTAGATTCGTTAAATCTGATTCAGGACATGAGTGGATGTCCTATAATCTTCCACGCTGTACGCCGAACAGTTGACAGGCGACTCCACTATGAATCGGATATCGCTCGGGAACACGAGGATCAACTCCGGTTCAGTAGAGCGATCCCCGCTCGAGATAGGAGAGAGAGTGCAAAGGAGCGGCACTTCTTTTGGTGGTTACACCAGAACCAGTCTCCGCCATCGCCAACGCCTGATCGGATAGTCGGTCTGTTGGACAACAGCCCACTTACATAGATTTAAGTTAGGTTAAGTTAGACTAAGAAAAAAAAAAAATAAACAACAGCATATAAATAACGTACACGCCCTTGTACACACGTCCGCAATGTCACGGACATAGTGTAAGTTCATTAGAGTTAGGGTTAGTTAGTTTTAAGAAAATTAAAAAGAAAATTTTTAGAGCGCCAAGTTTTTCCTAAGTTTTCTTTGCCAGTAAGCAAAAACAATAAAGATTGTCCATATAGACTGCAAAAAACAATATTAGTAGTAGACGCTGAAAGGCAAATAGATAAGTAAGTTTAGGTTATTTTAGAGCACCTGCGAAGGGTCAGTAAGATACATTTTAAGAACATGAATTGTTTAGATAGTAAGATAGATTTAATGATTTTTGTCTAGTTTTATGAATCATGAATTTAAAATATAAAAATGAATTTAAGAGTTAAAAAAAGTCAGTACCCTTGGCTCCACAGGTCGCAGGTTCAAGCCCTTGTGAGGGCGTAAAAGTACTTTTTTTTTTCTAATAAAGTAAAGCTAAAATACTTGCTAAGTGAGTAAGAGCGGGAAAATGGAATCCCAAGAGCGGTCCGCGCTCTTAGAAGCGGACAACGAACAACAACAACCGGTGGCTGAATCAGGCCACCAGTCAACGGTACCACAAGAAGGCACAACGAAGAGGAGGAGAAAAAAAAAACAACTCCAAAAAGTGCGAAAAGCCGCAACACCAAGGCGTCTCCCGAAGGGCTGCAGGGAGAAGAAACGAGTGATGCGGCGGCCGAAACCGAGGAGGAGGAGGAGGTCCACTACGTGTCCGACGGAGGAGAAGGTGTGTTTGCTATTAGCAGCAACAGCTTCGAATCGTTGGCATCGGATACATAGGACGAAGTAGAACGAGTTCTTCGCTCCAAAGAAAACGAAGTGAAGAATATGGAGGAGAAACTTAATTGTCTCCTCCAAGAAATGAGAGTTTTGAGGGAAATGACTCTCGCCAGAAAATCATTGGACCGACAGAAAGAGGCCCAACAACAACAAAACAGGCAACAACAGTCTGTACAAAAAAAAGAAAAGAAAACTGCAGGGCAGAAACAAAAACAGCCCGCAGCCCAGCAACAACAGCTGCCAGAAACCCAGCAGCAACAGCTGGCAGCAGCGCAGCAACAACAACAAACTGCTATGCAGCAGCAGCCAACAGCGCAACAACAATCACCAATTCAGCAGACGCGGAAGCAGCAGCCAAGATCAGTCGTCCAAAAACAGCCAGCTCTGCAACAGCATCAAAAGTCTGCAGTCCAGCATCAGCCAGCAGCTCATCAACATCAACAACAGCAGCGGCCACAAAAAAAGGAACAGGTGCCACCCATTACTATTTACAAGGCAAATGTGGAGCAGACCGCTAAGGTATGTAAAGAGGCCATAGGTAGTGGTAATTTTATAATTAAAAAAAATAAAGGATTTGAGAAATATTCAATCCACTGCACGACGGTGGAACAACATAATAAAATGGTAGAATATTTAAAGATTTCGAGGTTGGAGTTCTTCCACTACACCCCAAAAACAGAAAAGTGTCACACGATGCTATTAAAGCTTCCCACGCCGATTGAGGCGGAGAAGGTTTTCCAAATGCTCAAAGAGCAAGTGTGCGACGGTGTCGAGATCGTCGGGGCTAAGCCTTTCACCACAGCGAAGGCAAAGAGAGAAGGGCGGAAACTACCCTTTTGTATTGTACAGGTTTCGCCCACAAGCAAACCGGGCAATCTAAAGAAAATCAAGTTCTTAGATTACCTAGATTGCACCTGGGACAGCATAATAAGGAGCGACGGCATTCTCCAATGCGCTCGCTGCCAAAAGTTTGGGCACGCCGCGTCGAACTGCCAAATGCGGCCTAGATACGTGAAGTGCAGCAAAAACCACAAGGCGGAGGACTGCCCGCTGGGGAAATAAGGAACAACTGACAAAAGTCAGCTAATGTGCGTACTCTGCGGGAACGCGGGGCACACCGCTAACTATCGGGGTTGCCCTAAGTTCCAAGAGCGGAAGAAACAAATGATTCTGCAGAAGCAGCCCCCAGTGAAAAATCCACTCGGGGCACCCATAACCGTCACCCCTCAAGTGACTTACGCCCAAATGGCGTCTAGTCAGAGGAGCATGGAAAAGGAGCTACCAAAGGTAGTGCCGCCAGTCTCAGTGCCAAAAGCACACGATCCAACGCTGGATTGGATAACATCCATCGAAATGCGTATGGATCGGTTAGAGGAGCAGGTTGGCCAAATTCTGGCGCTCCTGCAGAATCCAGCACGTCAACAATCTTAATGGCTGCGCAAGCGGGATGTGCTTATAAGATCCTTGCATTGAATGCAAATTCATTGACAGGGATCGATCGAAAAAACGAGCTCTACAGATTGTTGGTCGATCAAAGCCCAGAGCTGATGCTGATTAACGAAACTAAGCTAACTCGGAGAGGCAAATTGGAGCACAGTAAATATAATATTATTAGAAGAGACCGGCCCAATTCCATTGGTGGAGGCGGTGTTGCGATTCTCATAAAAAATAACATTGAACACAAGGTAGTATATAGCAGTGACGAGGTTTCAGGGGTTGCAGGCCTGCATCGTATGCATTTCTCTCCGTAGTGGAAAGAAGTTGTATGCGGTGTCGGTCTACTCCTCCGGCTCTTTTCATTCCGGAACAATGATATCAGAGCTCGATTCACGCTTTCGATGTCTGAGGCTGGACTCGGAGGAAAACTACTTTATTCTGGCCGGGGACTTTAATGCCCGACATGGATATTGGGGAAACACAACTTTCAACAATAGAGGGGACCAGCTTTACAGCTGGTTTTCCTTACACAGTGTCGAGTATAGACTCGATTTGAAAGCAACTGAGATCTCGTCCTATCCCAGGAGCGGCTCTTATCTGGATTCACTGCTGTTAGACGCAAGACTGCAGTTGACAGACACAAACTCACAAACGGTAAACTGTTTGAACACTTTCGTGTATCTCAGTGACCATTGCGGACTCAGTGCCGAAATCAAGATCCCCAACGATATTGCGGTGTTAGGAGAGTTTGTTGAAACGTACCCTTACAACTACAGTAGGGCACGATGGACACGCTTCTCCAGACAAATGACGCGAGCACTCTCTTCGAACGCGCTCCACATACCGTTCAATAGAAACTTGTCAAACGAAGAGATTGACATGTATCTCATTCAATTGGACGAGACAATTAAACGAACTATGGACATAACTATACCTCGGTATACACGGACAAACAACGAAAACTTGTACCGCAATGCGACAATCGACGCATAATCTAGACTTTTGTCAAGATTAAAAACCTTGTACAGACGGTTTACTGACAGACGAGACGAGGAAATTAGGACCCTGAAATCGCTCATCAAGAATGTACAAACGTTGATTGCTCAAAATTATAGATTTTCGGTTAACTTGCACTGGGACAGTAAGATTCGAGCTGTTATATCTAACAATCCGAGCATGTATCCACAGATAAGCAAATTATTTCGAAGCAAACATAGCGGTCTTCCGTGCCTTAAGTTCCCTAGAACGACGGACAACGAACAAATACTGAATACAGCAGGTATTGATCCAGATAACGCTGTACTCGACGATAACTTCTTTGTGGTCGAAGATCCGCAAGAAAAAATGGAGGTACTAGGCGCGGTCTTCCAAGAAGTGTATAAGGTGAATGAGAGCGTTCGCCCGAACCACGACTTGGATAACCGCGTACTGGCTAGCAACTCTCAACTTCGAGAAGACATGCAGCAATGGCGATCTGAGAACACTGGCTTTGTCGTGTTCAATGATGATAACATGGCAAATAATGCCATCGCCGAAGAAGGGGTTCATCCCCCGTTCATATCGAAGACAGAGCTCAAAGCGGTCTTCGAATCACTTAAGAAGAAAAAGTCTGGTCGAATCGACGAGATCTCGAACATTGTGTTAAGGCATCTCCCTCTAGGTGTGGTTAATATGGACACAATCCTTTTTAACAATGCGCTGAATAATGCATATAATCCGGAGCATTGGAAAACTGCGATTGTGAAACCCATATCCAAGCGAGGAAAAGATTCTTCGAATCCGTGCAACCTCCGGTCAATTAGTCTCCTTCCGAACATCAGCAAGGTATTCGAGAAGTTGATCAATAGAGCCTTGATCAACTGGACTGAAGACAAACATATTATTCCGGTTAACCAATTCGGTTTCAAAGCGGGGAATGACACTATTAATGCCGCGTCGAAACTCGGTGTCGGATATCCAATGGAACAAAAGCCAGAAACAATGTACGGGTGCCTGCTTGATTGACCTGGAAGGCCTTTGACAACGTGTGGTTAGAAGGACTTTTCTACAAGCTCAATCGGCTAAGCATTAGCAAACCACTGCTGGACCTACGGTGTAACATGCTTACCGGTGGACGGTTCGTAGTCAAGTATGGCAACGTGACCTCCACAGGTATATTTGAGGTAAAAATGGTCTCCAACAGGGAACCGTTAATTCGCCGATCCTGTTCAACATTTACTTGAGTTCTCTTCCTCATGCAATTGCGTACGCCGATGAGTTGAACGTGCACAGATCAGGCAAAAAGATCGAGGAAATCACTACTCTCATTCAGGGTGATTTCGATTCATTCATGAGAAGTTGCGATGACTGGAAGTCGGAAACCATTCTGTTCAGGACGCCGTTGTATAAGGCCTCGGCGGATACGAAAAAGAATTGGCGAAAGTTCTCAATCGTTGGAAGACACGGGGAACCACTGGCGCAAAAGACTGTAGTCAGATACCTGGGGATCTGGCTAGATCAGTATCTATATTTTAACAAATATGTAGATGCTGCTCTGGCCAGAGCCCGAGGCGCTTTCGCCCTTACAAAGAGACTGTTTTACAACAGCCAACTCGATGCGAGGGTGAAGGTTATCTGCTACATGACCCTCATCCGGCCAATGCTCACCTATGGGTGTCCCGTGTGGTTCAACGTGATTGCAAGCTTAATGGAAAAGATTCGGTTGTTCGAGAGGGCTTGTCTTAGGGCTTGCCTTCGCCTTTATCGAACTCCAGAGTCCCAGTACATAAAATACTATTCCAATGAGGTCTTATACAACAGGGCAAACCTGATAAGAGTGGACAATTTCCTGTTGAAGTTGATTCGAGGTCATACTGCCAGAGCGATGAACTCGGTCAACAATCTGATCTCTGGGGCTTACTACCCCAACCCACTATACCACGAAAGGGTACGTCACAACGGCTTCGTCCCCCCAGAAGCATTCCTCCATTTGGATAAGCACGGTCTGATACAAAATATAAATGCGGTACCGCTCATCTATCACATCGCCAGATCAACTGTGGATGGGCGACTCAACCACGACCGCTCCGTCGCACAACGAGCTGAGGAGGGTCTGCTCCGGTTCAGTACGGCGGTATCTAGGCGGGATGTGCTGGATGTTGCTTTGCAACACCGAAAGTTCTGGTGGCTGGGGAGCGAGAGAACTCCAGCTTCGAACCCTTTAGACCCCGGCTAGAAAGGGTAATTCAGACTCCCTCATGGGGAGTAGTCGGTCCACGTCTTGCAGCGGATTTTATATCAGCTGTAACCTATGGCTGTTTATGTTAATTATTATAAAAAATTAAAAAAAAAATAATAAATAAATAAATAAATAAAAAAATAAAAAATTAAAGAAAGAATGTATATATTAATATGCATAACGATATATATATGCATTATGTATATAAGGATATATGCGTATACGCATGTGTATATAGCTACACAAATGTGTATATGTATATATACGTAGATAAGCTTAAGATAGTTTGTAAGTTTTATTTTAAGGTAGAATGTAAGTTAGCTTGTAGTTTCTTTTTATTTATTTTTTTATTCTTTTTTAGGCCAGAATACCGTATTGATGAAGAAAGCAGCAAACTTAGCGTCATCGTGTGAACTGCAGGACACATGAACATAGACATTTTGAACGTATATCGCAGTCCATGCTGTTATGTACTTTAATAAATTTTAAGGTGCTGCTTGGATATGGTTGAGGGTTGCAAGACTATGCTAAATAAGTTGCTTAAAGTATAAATTTTAATATATTAAAAAATATACCCAAGTGAAAGCACATGTTATATTATTGAATAAATATCTTAATGCCTAATGATTGATGGTAAAGCGAATGATTATAGGCTTTAGGGTCGAAACGATCTTAACCTAGTCTCAAACTTTAAATGGGTAAGAACTTAACCTTTCTTAATATGAAGGTCTAAGTTGTGATATATTGTGCCCAGTGGGCCACTTTTGGTAAGCAGAACTGGCGCTGTGGATGAACCCAAAATCAACAACTCATGCAAATACAATGAAAGGCGTTGGTTGCTTAAAACAGCAGGACGGTGGACATTAAAGTCGTAATCCGCTAAGGAGTGTGTAACAACTCACCTGCCGAAGCAGCTAGCCCTTAAAATGGATGGCGCTTAAGTTGTATACCTATACATTACAGCTAAGGTAAATAATTTATAAATCAAAAATATTTGAGTATACGTTTTGAAAGTTTAGGGAGTAGGAGGGTACAGTGGTGTGCTCTGAAGTGTTTTGCGTAAGCCTGCATGGACCCGCTATTGGTACAGATCTTGGTGGTAGTAGAAAGTAATCGAATGAGACCTTGGAGGACTGAAGTGGAGAAGGGTTTCGTGTGAACAGTGGTAGATCACGTCGGTCCTTAGTCGGTCCTAAGTTCAAGGCGGAAGCTGGACATTTTTAAGTTTTAAATGAAAATAATAAATATGAATTTATTAAATATAAATTATATACTTGATTATTTTTTAACGAAAGGGAATACGGTTCCGATTCCGTAACCTTTTGACCATCCGTTTGTTATTAAAAATGGGATTTTTGCTCAATCCGGCAACAGGAACAAACATAAAGAAGCCGTCGAGAGATATCGGAATAGTTTTCTTTTCTGTTTTATAGTCGTACTACCATGGAAGTCTTGGTAGATGGACTAGAAGAGCATGACATTTACTGTTGTGTCGATATTTTCTCCTCGGACCTTGAACATTTTTGGTCAGGTTACGCAAACTTCTCAACAAGCCGTACCAATATCCGCAGGTGGTCTCCAAGAGTCTCTAGTCGGTAGAATAATGCAGGTAAGGGAAGGCGGCAAATTAGACCCGTAACTTCGGGATAAGGATTGGCTCTGAAGATTGAGATAGTTGGGCTTGAATTGGAAGTAATAACATGGTTTATGTACTCGTTCTGGGTAAATAAAAAAAAAATTCGGATTTTGTTCCCCGGATAGTAGTTTACGTTGACAATTGTAAAATTTTCTTGCTAAAAATCATAAGTTGTATCATTTGATAATTTTTTTTATGATTTATAACGACTATCAATTAACAATCAATTCAGAACTGGCACGGACTTGGGCAATCCGACTGTCTAATTAAAAACAAAGCATTGTGATGGTCCTAACGGGCGTTGACACAATGTAAAGGTAGCCAAATGCCTCGTCTAGTGATGCGCATGAATGGATTAACGAGATTCCTAGTGTCCCTATCTACGCCATTCCACTGTGAGCACTCGCAGCGAGCAGTCGTGTTTTTATTAGCTAGTGATAGCAGTGATAAAAGTGTTTTTCAGTAGTTTAGTGATAAGCCACAGTAGAGTGGTTATTTAGTTAGTGTTTGTGTGTGTGAAATTTTTTCCACACTAACGGTAACGTGTTTACGCGAAACTTGTTTACGCCATAATTAGTGATACTAGGTGAGTTAATTTTTTACTTATTTAGTGTTATTTTGTGTTGTTGGAGCAGCACATGGAAGAGGGGAAAGCCCTTAGTTGTAGTGGTGGTCGGAGGGAGGATGCCTTTGTTGGCCTCTCCTCCGACTGCGAGAGTGAGGCAGTTGCCTCTGATGTCCCGCCGCGGAACTTCTTTTTGAAGAGTCCGCCGGTGGTTGAGGAGGGGAAGAGAAAAAAGAAGAAGAAGACGAGGAAGGCGCGCCGGGAATCCTTGGCGTCAGCCTCGGCCTCCATGGTAGATGACTCTGCCATGGAGACTGAGAGTGTTGCGGAGGCGGGTAAGGCCAGAAAGAGGCCGGTTGAAGAGGTTGCTCCGGCAAATTCTTCAGGTCCGGACTCTTTGGTGACCAAGAAGGCGCTTACTGAGCCTTCTTCTTCTTCGAAGAAGGTAGGTGGTAAGGAGGTAGGAAGTAAGGAGGCACGTGTGGTGTTGGTGCCTTTGCCGGCTGAAGCAGTTGTTGCAGCGGGTAGTGCTGGTAGTGTGCCAGTGGTGATGGGTCTTCCTGTGGCTAGGGCGCGCTTGACTAAAGCTGTGGCTGAAGTCAAGTCGGCTCTTCCCACAGGAGCCCCGTCGCGGGTGCAAGCCACTGCGGGCTCTGCTGTTGCAAGTGCCTTGCCGAAGGCGAAGCCAGCGCCACCTATGTGTGAGTCAAGGCAGGCTGAGGGTTTGACCTTGGCTAAGGTCTTAGATAGGTTTAGGGAGATTAGGAAGATGGTGGTTTCCACTATTGGACACCATCCAGACGTAGGCGCTTCTCTAGCAGAGATTTCCTCAAAATATGAGGAACTCGTGCTAGAGTTGACAGGGACGCTAGAGCGTCATAGGGGTAGGGCGGACTCCGGATGTGCTCCTGCAGTGGGATCTTCGGAGTCTGTAGAGGGTAGGGACGTTCCAAGTGGGACCGTCAAATCGCTAGGAGTCACTGTTGGGATGAGCGTTGAGGGGCGACCTTCGTTCGCGCAGGTAGCCAGCAAATGTCAGGTTAAGAAACCTGATGTGGAACCTGCCAGACCACTTGAGACGTGGTCATTTGTTGTCAAGGGCAAGAAGGGAGAGTCAGTGGGAGCATTGAGGAAGAAGGTGGTGATGGAATTGGTGCCTGCCGTGGGTGTCAGGGTGCATACTGTGCGCCCTGGCAAGCAAGGTCCGCACGCCATCGGTTGCTGAGCGGGATGCTTTCCTCGGGCATAAGAAGCTCGAAGAGGTGGGTCTGTTGGCCGAAGCAGCAACGGGTAAGTCTCTTGTCGTGCAGAGGGTGGAGAAACGGATCTCCCCTGAGAGTTCCTGGGTGAGCTGCATAAGCTAAACTTATGCAAGTTCACCAGGAGTTTGAGAAGGAGGTTTGCCTTTCCACCTGTCCTACAGTGCAGCTCCAGGGCCGCGGGTATCCTTCTCGGAGAAGGGAGGTGCTTTATAAAGCACTTCTCGTTTCTCGTGAAGGAGAAATCGTTGGTGCAATGGTGTAACCGGTGTCTCGGCCTGGATCACTTCGCATCCAGGTATAGGCAGAAGGACTCTGTGTGCTGGCGTTGTGGACAGTCGGGCCACTCTAAGCGCGATTGTGGTAATGCCATTCATTGCCGTGATTGCGACTTCAGGGGAAACCCGGCTGGACACATTATGCTAAGCATGGATTGTCCAGTCTATGCTACGGCGGTGGCCAGGGCGAGTGCTCGACACTAAAAATTCCAGTTAAATTAATTCAATTGAACTGCCAGGGTGCTCGAGTAGCCATGTTCGAGTTAGGACAGATACTGTGTAGCTCACAGTGCAGCTTTGCATTGTTGCAGGAACCTTACACTGTTGCAGGACATGTGAGGGGATTGCCTGCGCACATGCGATCGTTTGTGGACGACAGTGGCAATGCTGCTGTCGTAGTAAATGATGTACACACTGTGTGTTCTCTGGTAGGCTCAAGTGAATGGGGTGTGTGTGTGAATGTTGAGGGTAGCTTTGGTAGGCTGATCTTATGCAGCCTTTACTTTAAGCATGCCTTGGACATTGAACCGTACTTGGCATATGTTGCAGTCTCAAATTGCATTGTGGAATCACCCTAATACTTTCCTATATTGTTTTTGAATGTTGGTAGTTCAACCGTTTTATGTTTTGTTCATTACCCCATTTTTTTTTGTATAAAACTTACTTCCTGTTCGTCCATTCAATAAAACACACGATTGTCTTACTTACAAGGGAACACGCGGTCTTTTATTTGACACACTTTTTCTCTCTACAGCTAAAATCGAACGCGCAAACATTTGGTCCTATCGAGCACGGATTTCATATCGCGAAAAAATTGTTTTGGCAAAATCGAAATTTTGTCCAATCGAACTACATAAGCCCAACACGTGCGAGTGTGATTTTATCCATAATATACAAAAAATCAAATTGCAAAGAGAGCCGCGAACAGTTCATTGACTAAAATCAGAAAGTGTTATCAAAATTGAATTAAATCCAAAATTACATGAAAAAGTACACCTACGTGTTAACGGTACTCGTCTCAGAATCTGTGTGGCTATAATTGATTAATTGCAGCGTTATTGTCGTAAATTCAATTGTCCGTTATTCGAACTTGCCCTCGTACACAGTACATGTGCAATTGCATACATTCGGTTCAATTGTTTCATCAAAGTGTTTTTTTCAAAACAACTCAGTTAGCCGCTACTCCAACTTGTTTATCTCGTGCGGTTATTGTCTCGATCCAAGTCGTCGTGTCGGTGAGGAGTCGCGATTGTAGCAATGGAAGCTTTGAAGCGTCTGCGCGCGGCGTTGAAGGGACAGGTAACGCGGATCGGTACCTTTTGCGAGTCTGAATGCCCGGCGCTGGCTCAGAGCAAGTTACGGCAAACAAGGCTAGAGCAACACATGAACGACTTCGAGCGCCTGCAAAATGAGATCGAAGCATTAATTAACGATGATAGTCAGCTAGCCGAAGAACAACAATATCGTTGCGAGTTTGAAAACACCTTCTACGAGTTACACGCGAGATTAGACTTAATGATAAGTGCTTTCAATCCGCGAACAGAAAGTGGCAGTGATCTTTCGAAAACCTTAAAATCGTTAGCCGATAACCAAACATCGTTAAGTGAGTTAGTGAAATCGCTAAAGGCAACCCCGCGGCCGTCCATTACAATCACAAAGCCAGATTCTCCTTCAAGACTTCCTGAGATAAGGCTGCCAGAATTTTCTGGAAAGCTTGATGAGTGGATACGCTTCCGCGATTTATTTACGGCTTTAGTTGTATCCAAAAACACTTTAACGGGCGTGGAAAAATTGAAATATCTCCAGACGCGGCTAAAGGGAGATGCACTGGCGGTAGTAAAGCATATTCCATTAAGCAACGACAACTTTAATATTGCATGGGATTTGATTAAATCGCATTACGATAAGCCGCGATTTATAATGGTTACGTATTTGGACAATTTATTTGATCAGCCGGTAGTAAAGAGTGGTACATTGAGTGAAGTGAAGCGTTTCTTTACGATAACCACGGAAAACATAAATGCGCTAAGTGCTCTAAAGTTACCCGTAAAACTGTGGGATACGCTATTAATTTACTTTCTGTCCAAGAAACTTGATCCCGAAAATAAAGTGTTGTGGATTCGCAAGATGAAGGACAACGAACAGCCTTCGTTCTCGGACTTCAGTAAATTTTTGTGTGAGCGAATTAATGAGCTGGAGGGTTTGCAGTTATCGCGCAGTGTTCGTACAAACGTGGTAAGTAGGAACAAGCTAGTTCCAAAGGATTCGGAAAAACGGGTTTTCAGTTCTACAGTGCCGCTCTGCTTTAAATGCAAGCAAAAGCACCTTCTCTATCAGTGCTCGCAATTTCGTGATCTCGCGGTACCGTCTCGATACGATTTCATCAAGGCCAATCAAATTTGTCCCAATTGCCTTCGTGTCAAACATAGCCTAAACGATTGCAAATTCTCGAGTTGTAAAATATGCGGGTTAAAACACAATACCATGCTCCATATGGACTCTGCACAAGCAAGTAGCTCCAGTGTCAAAAGTCATGGGTTGGCCGTAAATGCTGCTCAGTTGAATCGGGAGTGGTTTACGCTGTTACCTACCGCGATAGTGACAGTTAAAGGAGTCAATGGAGATCACCATCAGTGTAGAGCATTGCTTGATTCTGGCTCGCAAGCCACTTTAATCTCCGAATCTTGCGTTCAGCGTCTGGGCCTTAAACGAAGTCACGCCAGCATTCCCATCGTTGGTTTGGGACAAAACCAAAGCAGTTACGGTACGCGCGGTAAAGTTAAACTCGTAATATTGCCGGTCACGGACTCCACCAATCGAACATTATCCGTTCATGCGTTTATTCTTTCGTCTTTAACAAATCAAGTGCCGAATGTAGAGGTGAACAGTGCGTATTTAACATCCTTCAATCACCTTTCTCTAGCGGATCCAAAATGTCATCAACCCAATCGAATCGATATCTTGATTGGAGCGGATATTTTCTGTGATACGCTCGTTGAGGTTTTAATCGTACACCCTTCTGGTTCACCCGTCGCCCAGAATACCATTTTCGGTTGGGTTATCGCCGGTAAAGTGCCCATGAATCAAGAACCTGCATTAAACGTCTTTCATTCGACTGCGGATTTGGATGCTCTATTGAAGCAATTCTTTGAGCACGAAGATGGTAAGAATTCAAATAATATTAACCACGAGCCATGTGAAATAATTGCAAATCATTTCGCTACCACACATTTCATTAATTCTGAGGCAAATATGTCGGATTGCCGTTCAACAAAGTGCCCGTTGAATTCGGAGATTCGCGTAGTGCGGCACTCAAGTTGCTCCACGCAATGGAACGGCGATTTGCTAGGAACCCTGAACTGAGGCGTGAATATACCGAGTTCATGCGTGAGTACGAGCAGTTAGGTCACATGGCTCGCGTTTCTCAAAATGACCTAAATCGCGCATCGTTTTATTTGCCTCATCATGCAGTACTTAGACCCAACAGTGCTTCAACAAGGCTTAGGGTAGTTTTTAACGCCTCTGCGAAATCTACGAACGGATCATCACTAAATGATTATCCACTTGTGGGACGCACGATTCAAAATGATCTTTTCACCTGCACAATAAAATTTCGGAAATATAAAATCGCCGTCAAGGCCGATATTGCGAAGATGTATTGGCAGATTCTTGTCAATACCGACGACATCAATTTTCAACGAATTTGTATGGCGGGAAGACGCTACAGAGGAGCCTCGCGATTACGTATTGCTTACAGTCACATATGGGACTGCTTCCGCGTCATTTCTGGCTACAAGGGTTCTCAAGCAAATAGGTATTAACAATATCGCGAAATATCCCCAGGCTTCGGACAGCCTGATCAATGATTTTTATGTTGACGACTATACAACGACTTTCGAAACTGTCGAAGAAGCGGTCAACGTAAAAAATGATCTTTGCTTGATATTAAAAAACGGGTATGGACCTTCGGAAATGGTCTTCAAATTCATCGGAATTTCTCAACACCATAGACCCCAAGCAGCGAGAAGTAGTAACCGAGTTGCCGATTGGTGATGCAGGGGTCCGAACGTTGGGCTTACTCTGGGACACACGGATTGATTGTTTCAAATTTTCATCAACCGTCGCTGCTATTGGCTCACATGCTACCAAGAGGGAAGTATTATCCGATATCGCGCATCTTTGATCCCCTCGGTTGGCTTTCACCAGTTGTGATTAAGATGAAGATTTTAATGAAACGTCTTTGGGCCAAAGGCATTGGCTGGGATGAGTATATCCCAATGGAGTTCTATCAGGAGTGGTCTGATTTTAGATCAGATTTATCTTCATTGCGAACGTTAAACATTCCGAGATGGTTGCAATTAAGCCGAAAGGATGTGGTAGAACTGCACGGTTTCGCTGACGCATCCGAGTCAGCATATTCTGCTGCAGTATATTCACGAGTGGTTGGAGCTAATGGCGTTCAAACAACGTTAATCTGCGCAAAAACAAGAGTGTCTCCGGTAAAACCTTCCCTTTCGATTCCGGGTCTCGAGTTGTGTGGCTCTTTACTGCTAGCAAGGCTGCTAAGCAAGGTTAAAGACGCTCTCTCCATACACGACATTGAATGTTTTGCATGCACTGATTCTACGACCGTGTTACATTGGATACAGGGATACCCTCGTCCTCGTAATGTTTATGTGGACAATCGCATATCGCAAATTATCGCATTGTTTCCTGCGTCTACTTGGCACTACGTGAGATCAGCTGATAACCCCGCGGATTGTGCGACTCGCGGTTTTATGCCCAGAAATTTGGTGAAAATGGATTTGTGGTGGAACGGTCCGTCATTTATGCAATCGACGAAAATAACGTATTGCGATTTTCCGATGGATAAGGCGATAGCTAAGGAAGGACTGGATTTGATTTGCTTAACCAATTCACCTTGCGAGAGCTGAGACATATTTTCACGATTTTCTAAGCTTACTCGTCTCCTTCGTGTGATCGCGCGATGTATCCGTCTATTTCGTAGAAAACAATGTCCATCTCAAGCACTCCGCGTACACTTTTTGTCGCCTATCGATATTCGCGGTGCCATGATTGCGCTAGTTAAGCTCTCCCAACAGGACTTCTTCGGCGAAGAGATTGACCAGTTGAAACGGGGGAAATCGATATCGAGCAAAAGCAAATTTATTACGGTAAGTCCTTTTATTGATCAGGAGGGCGTACTGCGTGTTGGAGGTAGGCTTGATAACTCTAATCTACCGTTTGATCAAAGGCATCCGATCATCCTACATAGGGCTCATCGTCTAACACAATTGATTGTGGAGGATTGTCACTCAACAAATTTGCATGCCGGTTTTCGTCAAATGACATATCTGCTATCTCTTCAATACTTCGTCATTGGAATTCATCATGTCATAAAGCGATGTGTTTATCGATGCACATCGTGCATTCGCCAACGACGGTTCAATTTCAGCAGCAAATGTCCAGTTTACCCAGCGAGCGGTTGGAAATGTGAGTCACCTTCGGCAACACAGGTGTTGATTATGCCGGTCCAGTCATCGTACGATCCTGGAGAGGGCGAGGCGCAAAGAAGTACAAAGCATATGTGGCTCTATTTGTTTGCCTGGCTACGAAGGCTCTGCACCTTGAGCTGGTATCGGACGTGTCGTCAACGGCATTTATTGCTTATTGCTTTGCGTCGATTTGTGGCTAGACGCGGCAAGTGCCTCACCATCCATAGCGACAATGGTACCAACTTTGTCGGAGCTAACCAACAGTTACGGGAGTGGTCAAACCTTCTTCAATCAACACAGCTCCAAGATCACGTGTCGCAAGAGCTAACAACGATTGGCATTACCTGGCGTTTCATTCCTCCCAACGCCCCTCATTTCGGCGGTATTTGGGAAGCGGGCGTAAAAACCATAAAATTTCATCTAAGACGGGTCTTAGGTGAAGCTTCGTTAACCTACGAGGAATTTTCCACACTTCTGTGTCAAGTTGAGGCTTGCGCCAACTCCAGGCCACTTTGCATTCGCTTCGAAGGAGATATGAATCCTCTCACACCGGCGCATTTTCTTATCGCGAGGCCCTTAACGACGGTACCAGATGCAAGCGATTGTTCCAAAAGAATTTCAGCACTAGATCGATGGCAGTATGTACAACGGCTTTTACAGGGATTTTGGAAAAAATGGTCACAGGATTACATTTCCCAATTGCGAAGGCGTCCTAAATGGTTTGAACGGCAAAACAACATCAAAATCAAAGATATCGTGCTTATCAAAGACGATAACCAGCCACCCCAGAAGTGGCCCCTCGACAAGGTGACGAAAACGTATCCAGGGAAAGACGGGCTGATTCGGGTTGTATCTGTTCTGACCGACAAAGGGGAATATAAGCGTCCAATTTTTAAACTGTGTCCGTTATTAATAGACGATGGTTGAAGATACTTCAACGGCGGGAGGATGCTGCAGTCTCAAATTGCATTGTGGAATCATCCTAATACTTTCCTATATTGTTTTTGAATGTTGGTAGTACAACCGTTTTATGTTTTGTTCATTACCCCATTTTTTTTTTGTATAAAACTTTCTTCCTGTTCGTCCATTCAATAAAACACACGATTGTCTTACTTACAAGGGAACACGCGGTCTTTTATTTGACACACTTTTTCTCTCTACAGCTAAAATCGAACGCGCAAACAGCATACCTCGATGAGTTGCTACGGATGATTGGGAATAGCGCTGCGATTTTCGGCATTGACGCTAATGCAGTCTCCCCTTTGTGGTTCAGTAAAATGACAGGACGCACGTCCCAATTTTACAGTACCATCAGGGGGGAACTGCTAAGCGAATGGATAGCCGTTAATCGCATAGCTGTTCTCAATCAGCCTAGTGACCTGTATACTTTCGATGGTCCAAACGGGCAAAGTGATATTGATGTGACCCTGGCAAATATGACGGCGCTTCGTAGCTTTGATTTTCATTGGCGCATCCGGCGTTCTGAGGGGGTGAGTGATCACAGCCTCATGGAGGTTGAGATTGTTCGCTCCAGCGGTACGCTAGATGTGCAGGAAAATTGGAATGAGAAGCGCTGGCTTTTCAAGAATGTCGACTGGGTGTCGTACAAGAGTGAGATTGCAAGAAAGGTAACACAAACACCACTTGAGGCCTTTCAACGTTTGGGTATCGATGGTAAGGTTGCTCTCATCAATGAATGTATGTGGGATGTCAACGAGCGACTCTTTCCAAGAAGCCGTATGGTGAATCGGAAAAGGGTTAAGTGGTGGACATCTGAGTTGAATGTGAAGCGTAAGCAGGTTAGGAGATTGCGAATGCGTTTCCAAACCTGTAGACGTCACGGATTTGCAGACGTGGATCAGGCAAAACTTGCTTACAGGCATGGTTTGGCTGAATACAAGAGTATGCTTGTCCGCAGTAAGAATGACAATTGGAGGACCTTTGCCGAGGAACACTGAGATGACCCCTGGGGTCGTCTTTACCGTGTTTGTCGGGGAAGGAAATCCTTGGAGCTTGGGGCCACCCATCATGAGGGCCAAGTGCTCACATCATGGAGGGACTGTGTATCTGTCCTGATGGGTACGTTCTTTCCCAGAGCCATTGGCTCGAATGATCCACTTGTGGATTTGCCGGGCGATGTGCCTGCAGTTACTGAAGGTGAAATTGGCTGCGCGATTTCTAGGCTTAAATCGAGGAAGTCACCAGGATTCGACGGACTAACTGGAGAGATGGTGAAAGCTATCTGGACAGTGGTTCCCGAATACTTGATGGCTCTTTACTCGTGCTGTGTCAGGGAGAATTATTTTCCCCTGGAATGGAAATGTGCAAAGGTGAGTTCCGCTGAAGTCTAATGATAGCGTGAGGACCAATCCTCGCTCCTATCGTGGCATCAGTCTCCTTCCTGTACTTGGAAAGGTGCTGGAAAGAGTGTTGGTGGACAGACTGATGCAGCGCATCCCTGAGCAGTCTCCATTCCAGTTTGGTTTCAAACCACGGCGCAGTGTCGAAGATGCTTGGCTGCGCGTAAAGAACACTGTTGACGGATCTGCTGGGAAGTATGTCCTTAGTATCTTCATTGATTTCAAGGGTGCTTTCGATTGCCTTGACTGGGCAAGTGTGCTGCGGAGGTTGCACGAGGTAGGGAATAGTGAGGGTTCCTTGTGGAAGAGCTATTTTTCCAACAGGTCAGCTCGTGTTGTCAATTCTTTTGACAGTGTGATGGTAGGTGTTGAGGGGGCTGTACTCAGGGGTTTGTTGCTGGTCCATATATATGGAACTTGATGATGGATCCTCTGCTGTTGCTTCTTTCATCCTGGCAGTCGTTCTCGAAGGCCAGTCTCGTGCTGAGTTGGAGAGCAGAGGTACGGACGCCATGGGCGTGGTGACTAACTGGGGATCGAGTGTCGGTGTGGAAGTGTCGGTGGAAAAGACGTCCTTGATGCTGCTCAAGGGTAAATTATCCTTGAATCGGCCTCCAGTTGTTAGAGCTGCCGGGTTGAGTCTAAGATACGTGACGGAAGTCAAGTATCTTGGCATTAATATCGGAGAGAGGATGAACTTTGTTCCTCATCTTGTAAAGATGAGAGCAAAACTCACATCCCTCGTGCCAGCAGTCAGACGGGTGCTGAAGTGTGTGTGTGGGGTCTGTCGGGGCAAGCAGTCCGTACTGTATATGGTGGACTTGCACCGGTATGGTACGATGTTGCTGAGACCGTGACAGGAAGAAGCAAGCTCCTGACTTGTCAGCGAACTATGCAACTTGGTTCACTTCGAGTATGCAAGACTGTCTGAACGGAGGCTCTACAAGTGTTGGCAGGTGTGCCACCGCTAGATCTGGAGGTCATCCGTCGTGGTATGGCCGGCAGATTGCGGAGGCAGCGGCCGCTCTCAGCATCTGACTGGAGCGAGTGCCGGAATGTTCAGGGTCTAAGTGCCCGCGAACTGAAGGCCCTGTTGGAGAATGGCGTACTGTCGAGATGGCAGTTGCATTGGGGGGAGAGCAGCAAGGGAAGAGTAACTTTCGAGTTCCTTCCTGAAGTTGCTTATGCGTGTGGGCGGGAGTGTCTGGACTTCTCTCTCTATGCGGGCTTTCTGCTGACTGGTCATGGTTCCCTTAATGCTTTCTTGTATGAAAGGGCCCTAGCTGCGTCAGCGGAGTGCTCGTGTGGTGCACCGAGAGAAGATTGGAGACATGTGCTAATAGAGTGTCCGCGATATGCTCACTGCATTTTACTAGGTAACATTTGGGCCGGAGCCGTAATAAGTTGTCGTGTGGGGCATGGGGTGCCTGTTCATGTGATCGGTGATGACTCGACCTCGCAACTTTGCGTCGGTTACGGGGGTGTATAGCGCCAGTGGTTCTATGCGCGAACTAACCGGTTCTTCCAGTAGTAGTAGTTTTGTTGTCCTTGTTTTTAGGTATGCCAGTTTGCCTTCGCTTTCTGCGGATTTTCGGTAGAGATGAGTGCATGTGCTACGTACTTGTACTCTCCTGCAATGGGATTTTTCGGTAGTGGTATGGAACTATTTGGTTAGTGTATGCCTCGGTCTGATCTTGCTGGGATTTCCGGGCAGAATTGTGTTGTCTTGTGTTGTATTTTTGTGTAGATGATGCATTTCGATCATTGGTCACTGCCTCGACTAACTGATTCGAAGTGCGTCATCTAAAAAGTTGCTAAGGCTTGAGTGTTAAGGCACTTATTTAGAAGTGACCTCACGGTTGCGAAAGCCTGCCCAGAGGCTATATTCTGGTACCATGGGAGATAGCAGGCCCCGGAAAGGATATTTCTTTTCCGTGCTATCAAGAGGTAGGCCCCCTAGTGGGAGTATCATGGTGGCTGTGGTTGCCCAAAATCGCGGGCGCATGTAGCATCCTATGATCCTATAACATCCAGGATCTGTGGATGCTAGAGGTGTTCGATAGGCCTCGCCCTCAGCAAGGTTTGTGGTCGCCCTCAAGCGTCACTAAATTGTTACTGGGGTGGTGAATACCTCCTCAGGGCGGTGGTCAACACTTAATTTGACTCTGTTATTGTGGGTAGGCCCACCGTGAAGTTTACCAATAATTGGCCGGGTATTCAGGTTAAGCACACTTTTCGACTTTCTGTCCCTATCTACGCCATTCCACTGTGAGCACTCGAAGCGAGCAGTCGTGTTTTTATTAGCTAGTGCAGTGATAAAAGTGTTTTTCAGTAGTTTAGTGATAAGCCACAGTAGAGTGGTTATTTAGTTAGTGTTTGTGTGTGTGAAATTTTTTCCACACTAACGGTAACGTGTTTACGTGAAACTTGTTTACGCCGTAATTATTGATACTAGGTGAGTTAATTGTTTACTTATTTAGTGTTATTTTGTGTTGTTGGAGCAGCACATGGAAGAGGGGAAAGCCCTTAGTTGTAGTGGTGGTCGGAGGGAGGTTGCCTTTGTTGGCCTCTCCTCCGACTGCGAGAGTGAGGCAGTTGCCTCTGATGTCCCGCCGCGGAACTTGTTTTTGAAGAGTCCGCCGGTGGTTGAGGAGGGGAAGAGAAAAAAGAAGAAGAAGACGAGGAAGGCGCGCCGGGAATCCTTGGCGTCAGCCTCGGCCTCCATGGTAGATGACTCTGCCATGGAGACTGAGAGTGTTGCGGAGGCGGGTAAGGCCAGAAAGAGGCCGGTTGAAGAGGTTGCTCCGGCAAATTCTTCAGGTCCGGACTCTTTGGTGGCCAAAGAGGCGCTTACTGAGCCTTCTTCTTCTTCGAAGAAGGTAGGTGGTAAGGAGGTAGGAAGCAAGGAGGCACGTGTGGTGTTGGTGCCTTTGCCGGCTGAAGCAGTTGTTGCAGCCGGTAGTGGTGGTAGTGTGCCAGTGGTGATGGGTCCTCCTGTGGCAAGGGCGCGCTTGACTAAAGCTGTGGCTGAAGTCAAGTCGGCTCTTCCCACGGGAGCCCCGTCGTGGGTGCAAGCCATTGCGGGCTCTGCTGGTGCGAGTGCATTGCCGAAGGCGAAGCCAGCGCCACCTATGCGCGAGTCAAGGCAGGCTGAGGGTTTGACCTTGGCTAATGTCTTGGATAGTTGTAGGTCGATTAGGAAGATGGTGGTTTCCACAATTGGACACCATCCCGAGGTAGGCGCCTCTCTAGCAGAGATTTCCTCCAAATATGAGGAACTCGTGCTAGAGTTGACAGAGACGCTAGAGCATCATAGGGGTAGGGCGGACTCCGGATGTGCTCCTGCAGTGGGAGCTTCGGAGTCTGTAGAGGTTAGGAACGGTCCAAGTGGGACCGTCAAATGGTTAGGAGTCCCTGTTGGGATGAGCGTTGAGGGGCGACCTTCGTTCGCGCAGGTAGCCAGCACTGCCACTGTTTTGGGTCGTATGGGGGGCAAATATCAGGTTAAGAAACCTGATGTGGAACCTGCCAGACCACTTGAGACGTGGTCTTTTGTTGTCAAGGGCAAGAAGGGAGAGTCAGTGGGAGCACTGAGGAAGAAGGTGGTGGAGGAATTGCTGCCCGCCGTGGGTGTCAGGGTGCATACTGTGCGCCCTGGCAAGCAAGGTGGCATTCTGGTCCGCACGCCATCGGTTGCTGAGCGGGATGCATTCCTCGGGCATAAGAAGCTCGAAGAGGTGGGTCTGTTGGCCGAAGCAGTGCTCGACACTAAAAATGCCAGTTAAATTAATTCAATTTATCTACCAGGGTGCTCGAGTACCCATGTTCGAGTTAGGACAGATATTGTGTAGCTCACAGTGCAGCTTTGCGTTGTTGCAGGAACCTTACACTGTTGCAAGACATGTGAGGGGATTGCCTGCGCACATGCGATCGTTTGTGGACGACAGTGGCAATGCTGCTGTCGTAGTAAATAATGTAAACACTGTGTGTTCCCTGATAGGCTCAAGCGAATGGGGTGCTTTCTTAGCTTAGCTTAGAGTACCCGCTTAGGGTCAGTAAGTTAGAATAAGTAATTAACACTGTTCGACCAACTAGTTTTAAAGAGTGTTGGTGGACAGACTGATGCAGCGCATCCCTGAGCAGTCTCCATTCCAGTTTGGTTTCAAACCACGGCGCAGTGTCGAAGATGCTTGGCTGCGCGTAAAGAACACTGTTGACGGATCTGCTGGGAAGTATGTCCTTAGTATCTTCATTGATTTCAAGGGTGCTTTCGATTGCCTTGACTGGGCAAGTGTGCTGCGGAGGTTGCACGAGGTAGGGAATAGTGAGGGTTCCTTGTGGAAGAGCTATTTTTCCAACAGGTCAGCTCGTGTTGTCAATTCTTTTGACAGTGTGATGGTAGGTGTTGAGGGGGCTGTACTCAGGGGTTTGTTGCTGGTCCATATATATGGAACTTGATGATGGATCCTCTGCTGTTGCTTCTTTCATCCTGGCAGTCGTTCTCGAAGGCCAGTCTCGTGCTGAGTTGGAGAGCAGAGGTACGGACGCCATGGGCGTGGTGACTAACTGGGGATCGAGTGTCGGTGTGGAAGTGTCGGTGGAAAAGACGTCCTTGATGCTGCTCAAGGGTAAATTATCCTTGAATCGGCCTCCAGTTGTTAGAGCTGCCGGGTTGAGTCTAAGATACGTGACGGAAGTCAAGTATCTTGGCATTAATATCGGAGAGAGGATGAACTTTGTTCCTCATCTTGTAAAGATGAGAGCAAAACTCACATCCCTCGTGCCAGCAGTCAGACGGGTGCTGAAGTGTGTGTGTGGGGTCTGTCGGGGCAAGCAGTCCGTACTGTATATGGTGGACTTGCACCGGTATGGTACGATGTTGCTGAGACCGTGACAGGAAGAAGCAAGCTCCTGACTTGTCAGCGAACTATGCAACTTGGTTCACTTCGAGTATGCAAGACTGTCTGAACGGAGGCTCTACAAGTGTTGGCAGGTGTGCCACCGCTAGATCTGGAGGTCATCCGTCGTGGTATGGCCGGCAGATTGCGGAGGCAGCGGCCGCTCTCAGCATCTGACTGGAGCGAGTGCCGGAATGTTCAGGGTCTAAGTGCCCGCGAACTGAAGGCCCTGTTGGAGAATGGCGTACTGTCGAGATGGCAGTTGCATTGGGGGGAGAGCAGCAAGGGAAGAGTAACTTTCGAGTTCCTTCCTGAAGTTGCTTATGCGTGTGGGCGGGAGTGTCTGGACTTCTCTCTCTATGCGGGCTTTCTGCTGACTGGTCATGGTTCCCTTAATGCTTTCTTGTATGAAAGGGCCCTAGCTGCGTCAGCGGAGTGCTCGTGTGGTGCACCGAGAGAAGATTGGAGACATGTGCTAATAGAGTGTCCGCGATATGCTCACTGCATTTTACTAGGTAACATTTGGGCCGGAGCCGTAATAAGTTGTCGTGTGGGGCATGGGGTGCCTGTTCATGTGATCGGTGATGACTCGACCTCGCAACTTTGCGTCGGTTACGGGGGTGTATAGCGCCAGTGGTTCTATGCGCGAACTAACCGGTTCTTCCAGTAGTAGTAGTTTTGTTGTCCTTGTTTTTAGGTATGCCAGTTTGCCTTCGCTTTCTGCGGATTTTCGGTAGAGATGAGTGCATGTGCTACGTACTTGTACTCTCCTGCAATGGGATTTTTCGGTAGTGGTATGGAACTATTTGGTTAGTGTATGCCTCGGTCTGATCTTGCTGGGATTTCCGGGCAGAATTGTGTTGTCTTGTGTTGTATTTTTGTGTAGATGATGCATTTCGATCATTGGTCACTGCCTCGACTAACTGATTCGAAGTGCGTCATCTAAAAAGTTGCTAAGGCTTGAGTGTTAAGGCACTTATTTAGAAGTGACCTCACGGTTGCGAAAGCCTGCCCAGAGGCTATATTCTGGTACCATGGGAGATAGCAGGCCCCGGAAAGGATATTTCTTTTCCGTGCTATCAAGAGGTAGGCCCCCTAGTGGGAGTATCATGGTGGCTGTGGTTGCCCAAAATCGCGGGCGCATGTAGCATCCTATGATCCTATAACATCCAGGATCTGTGGATGCTAGAGGTGTTCGATAGGCCTCGCCCTCAGCAAGGTTTGTGGTCGCCCTCAAGCGTCACTAAATTGTTACTGGGGTGGTGAATACCTCCTCAGGGCGGTGGTCAACACTTAATTTGACTCTGTTATTGTGGGTAGGCCCACCGTGAAGTTTACCAATAATTGGCCGGGTATTCAGGTTAAGCACACTTTTCGACTTTCTGTCCCTATCTACGCCATTCCACTGTGAGCACTCGAAGCGAGCAGTCGTGTTTTTATTAGCTAGTGCAGTGATAAAAGTGTTTTTCAGTAGTTTAGTGATAAGCCACAGTAGAGTGGTTATTTAGTTAGTGTTTGTGTGTGTGAAATTTTTTCCACACTAACGGTAACGTGTTTACGTGAAACTTGTTTACGCCGTAATTATTGATACTAGGTGAGTTAATTGTTTACTTATTTAGTGTTATTTTGTGTTGTTGGAGCAGCACATGGAAGAGGGGAAAGCCCTTAGTTGTAGTGGTGGTCGGAGGGAGGATGCCTTTGTTGGCCTCTCCTCCGACTGCGAGAGTGAGGCAGTTGCCTCTGATGTCCCGCCGCGGAACTTGTTTTTGAAGAGTCCGCCGGTGGTTGAGGAGGGGAAGAGAAAAAAGAAGAAGAAGACGAGGAAGGCGCGCCGGGAATCCTTGGCGTCAGCCTCGGCCTCCATGGTAGATGACTCTGCCATGGAGACTGAGAGTGTTGCGGAGGCGGGTAAGGCCAGAAAGAGGCCGGTTGAAGAGGTTGCTCCGGCAAATTCTTCAGGTCCGGACTCTTTGGTGGCCAAAGAGGCGCTTACTGAGCCTTCTTCTTCTTCGAAGAAGGTAGGTGGTAAGGAGGTAGGAAGCAAGGAGGCACGTGTGGTGTTGGTGCCTTTGCCGGCTGAAGCAGTTGTTGCAGCCGGTAGTGGTGGTAGTGTGCCAGTGGTGATGGGTCCTCCTGTGGCAAGGGCGCGCTTGACTAAAGCTGTGGCTGAAGTCAAGTCGGCTCTTCCCACGGGAGCCCCGTCGTGGGTGCAAGCCATTGCGGGCTCTGCTGGTGCGAGTGCATTGCCGAAGGCGAAGCCAGCGCCACCTATGCGCGAGTCAAGGCAGGCTGAGGGTTTGACCTTGGCTAATGTCTTGGATAGTTGTAGGTCGATTAGGAAGATGGTGGTTTCCACAATTGGACACCATCCCGAGGTAGGCGCCTCTCTAGCAGAGATTTCCTCCAAATATGAGGAACTCGTGCTAGAGTTGACAGAGACGCTAGAGCATCATAGGGGTAGGGCGGACTCCGGATGTGCTCCTGCAGTGGGAGCTTCGGAGTCTGTAGAGGTTAGGAACGGTCCAAGTGGGACCGTCAAATGGTTAGGAGTCCCTGTTGGGATGAGCGTTGAGGGGCGACCTTCGTTCGCGCAGGTAGCCAGCACTGCCACTGTTTTGGGTCGTATGGGGGGCAAATATCAGGTTAAGAAACCTGATGTGGAACCTGCCAGACCACTTGAGACGTGGTCTTTTGTTGTCAAGGCAAGAAGGGAGAGTCAGTGGGAGCACTGAGGAAGAAGGTGGTGGAGGAATTGCTGCCCGCCGTGGGTGTCAGGGTGCATACTGTGCGCCCTGGCAAGCAAGGTGGCATTCTGGTCCGCACGCCATCGGTTGCTGAGCGGGATGCATTCCTCGGGCATAAGAAGCTCGAAGAGGTGGGTCTGTTGGCCGAAGCAGTGCTCGACACTAAAAATGCCAGTTAAATTAATTCAATTTATCTACCAGGGTGCTCGAGTACCCATGTTCGAGTTAGGACAGATATTGTGTAGCTCACAGTGCAGCTTTGCGTTGTTGCAGGAACCTTACACTGTTGCAAGACATGTGAGGGGATTGCCTGCGCACATGCGATCGTTTGTGGACGACAGTGGCAATGCTGCTGTCGTAGTAAATAATGTAAACACTGTGTGTTCCCTGATAGGCTCAAGCGAATGGGGTGCTTTCTTAGCTTAGCTTAGAGTACCCGCTTAGGGTCAGTAAGTTAGAATAAGTAATTAACACTGTTCGACCAACTAGTTTTAAGCATTTTTGTCTAGTATATAAGTTGCCATGAAGTAAATAATAAAAATGAATTAAAATGATGATGTAAATGAATTGAAGTTTGGAATGACTTTTAAAAACTGTGGCAGTGAATTCATTAGTTTGGGGAAAGTGCATTGTAGTTCACGGTCTCCATACGAGTTTGAAGCTTCCGGAACTTCAATCATGCCTTGTGTTTAGCGAGTGACTTAAGGGTTGCTGAAATCATGGGTCACTCATGTAGTGTAGCAGTGTTGTCATCTGGAGGATTACTTTGCCATCTAGAACTTGAAAATTTGAGTTAAAAGTTCTAACAATTTTACAAGACGATGTTGTAGGTTAGATATCTTATCCATGTGAGATTTTGCTGCGTTTTCCCAGGCCAGAATACCGTATTGATGAAGAAAGCAGCAAACCGTGCGTCATCGTGTGAACTGCAGGACACATGAACATAGACATTTTGAACGTATATCGCAGTCCATGCTGTTATGTACTTTAATTAATTTTAAGGTGCTGCTTGTATATGGTTGAGGGTTGTGAGACTAACAGTCTCACAACACTAAGTTGCTAAAAGTATAAATTTTAATATATTAAAAAATATACCCAAGTGAAAGCACATGTTATATTATTGAATAAATATGCTAATGCCTAATGATTGATGGTAAAGCGAATGATTAGAGGCTTTAGGGTCGAAACGATCTTAACCTAGTCTCAAACTTTAAATGGCTAAGAACTTAACCTTTTTTGATATGAAGGTCTAAGTTGTGATATATTGTGCCCAGTGGGCCACTTTTGGTAAGCAGAACTGGCGTTGTGGATGAACCCAAAATCAACAACTCATGCAAATACAATGAAAGGCGTTGGTTGCTTAAAACAGCAGGACGGTGGACATGAAAGTCGTAATCTGCTAAGGAGTGTGTAACAACTCACCTGCCGAAGCAGCTAGCCCTTAAAATGGATGGCGCTTAAGTTGTATACCTATACATTACAGCTAAGGTAAATAATTTATAAATCAAAAATATTTGAGTATACGTTTTGAAAGTTTAGGGAGTAGGAGGGTACAATGGTGTACTCTGAAGTGTTTTGCGTAAGCCTGCATGGACCCACTATTGGTACAGATCTTGGTGGTAGTAGAAAGTAATCGAATGAGACCTTGGAGGACTGAAGTGGAGAAGGGTTTCGTGTGAACAGTGGTTGATCACGAGTTAGTCGGTCCTAAGTTCAAGGCGGAAGCCGGACATGTTTAAGTTTTTAATGAAAATAATAAATATGAATTTATTTAATATAAATTATATACTTGATTATTTATTAACGAAAGGGAATACGGTTCCGATTCTGTAACCTGTTGACCATCCGTTTGTTATTAAACATGAAAATAATAAATATGAATTTACTTAATATTAATTATATACTTGATTATTTATTAACGAAAGGGAATACGGTTCCGATTCTGTAACCTGTTGACCATCCGTTTGTTATTAAACATGGGCTTTTTGCTCAATCTGGCAAACAGGAACAAACATAAAGAAGCCGTCGAGAGATATCGGAATAGTTTTCTTTTCTGTTTTATAGTCGTTACCATGGAAGTATTGGTAGATGGACTAGAAGAGCATGACATTTACTGTTGTGTCGATATTTTCTCCTCGGACCTTGAACATTTCTGGTGAGGTTACGCAAACTTCTCAACAGGCCGTACCAATATCCGCAGGTGGTCTCCAAGAGTCTCTAGTCGGTAGAATAATGCAAGTAAGGGAAGGCGGCAAATTAGACCTGTAACTTCGGGATAAGGATTGGCTCTGAAGATTGAGATAGTTGGGCTTGAATTGGAAGCAATAACATGGTTTATGTACTCGTTCTGGGTAAATAAAAAAAATTTTCGGATTTTGTTCCCCGGATAGTAGTTTACGTGGACAATTGTAAAATTTTCTTGCAAAAAATCATAACTTGTATCATTTGATAATTTTTTTTTTGTGATTTATAACGACTATCAACTAACAATCAATTCAGAACTGGCACGGACTTGGGCAATCCGACTGTCTAATTAAGAACAAAGCATTGTGATGGTCCTAACTGCGTTGACACAATGTAAAGAAATTCAAGTAAGCGCGGGTAAACGGCGGGAGTAACTATGACTCTCGTAAGGTAGCCAAATGCCTCGTCATCTGTGAGCACTCGAAGCGAGCAGTCGTGTTTATTAGCTAGTGCAGTGAATAGTGTTTTCAGTAGTGTAGAGATAAGCCACAGCAGAGTAGTGAATTAGCTAGAGTTTGTGTGTGTGGAATTTTGGGTGAGTTGCTTGAATATATTTTTTAGTGTATTTAGCATTGTGTGGGAGGAGGATTGTAGTGGTGGTCGGAGGGAGGATGCCTTTGTTGGCCTCTCCTCTGACTGCGAGAGTGAGGCAGTTGCCTCTGATGTCCCGCCGCGGAACTTCTTTTTGAAGAGTCCGCCGGTGGTTGAGGAGGGGAAGAGAAAAAAGAAGAAGAAGACGAGGAAGGCGCGCCGGGAATCCTTGGCGTCAGCCTCGGCCTCCATGGTAGATGACTCTGCCATGGAGACTGAGAGTGTTGCGGAGGCGGGTAAGGCCAGAAAGAGGCCGGTTGAAGAGGTTGCTCCGGCAAATTCTTCAGGTCCGGACTCTTTGGTGGCCAAAGAGGCGCTTACTGAGCCTTCTTCTTCTTCGAAGAAGGTAGGAGGTAAGGAGGTAGGAAGCAAGGAGGCACGTGTGGTGTTGGTGCCTTTGCCGGCTGAAGCAGTTGTTGCAGCGGGTAGTGGTGGTATTGTGCCAGTGGTGATGGGTCCTCCTGTGGCTAGGGCGCGCTTGACTAAAGCTGTGGCTGAAGTGAAGTCGGCTCTTCCCACAGGAGCTCCGTCGCGGGTGCAAGCCATTGCGGGCTCTGCTGGTGCGAGTGCATTGCCGAAGGCGAAGCCAGCGCCACCTATGCGCGAGTCAAGGCAGGCTGAGGGTTTGACCTTGGCTAATGTCTTGGATAGTTGTTGGTCGATTAGGAAGATGGTGGTTTCCACAATTGGATACCATCCCGAGGTAGGCGCTTCTCTAGCAGAGATTTCCTCCAAATATGAGGACCTCGTGCTAGAGTTGACAGGGACGCTAGAGCGTCATAGGGGTAGGGCGGACTCCGGATGTGCTCCTGCAGTGTGAGCTTCGGAGTCTGTAGAGGGTAGCGACGGTCCAAGTGGGACCGTCAAATCGCTAGGAGTCTCTGTTGGGATGAGAGTTGAGGGGCGACTTTCGTTCGCGCAGGTAGCCAGCACTGCCACTGTTTTGGGTGGTATGGGGGGCAAATATCAGGTTAACAAACCTGATGTGGAACCTGCCAGACCACTTGAGACGTGGTCTTTTGTTGTCAGGGGCAAGAAGGGAGAGTCAGTGGGAGCACTGAGGAAGAAGGTGGTGGAGGAATTGGTGCCTGCCGTGGGTGTCAGCAAGGTTTCATTCTGGTCCGCACGCCATCGGTTTTTGAGCGGGATGCTTTCCTCGGGCATAAGAAGCTCGAAGAGGTGGGTCTGTTGGCCGAAGCAGCAAGGGGTAAGTCTCTTGTCGTTCAGAGGGTGGAGAAACGGATCTCCTCCGAAGAATTCCTGGGTGAGCTGCATAAGCTAAACTTATGCAAGTTCACCAAAGAGGAGTTTGAGAAGGAGGTCTGCCTTTCCACCCGTTGGGAGGCAGGGGATGGTCGCCTGAATGCTGTCCTACAGTGCAGCTCCAGGGCCGCGGGTATCCTTCTCGGAGAAGGGAGGTGCTATATAAAGCACTTCTCGTTTCTCGTGAAGGAGAAATCATTGGTGCAATGGTGTAACCGGTGTCTCGGCCTGAATCACTTCGCATCCAGGTGTAGGCAGAAGGACTCTGTGTGCTGGCGTTGTGGACAGTCGGGTCACTCTAAGCGCGATTGTGGTAATGCCATTCATTGCCGTGATTGCGACTTCAGGTGAAACCCGGCTGGACACTTTATGCTAAGCATGGATTGTCCAGTCTATGCTGCGGCGGTGGCCAGGGCGAGTGCTCGACACTAAAAATGCCAGTTAAATTAATTCAATTTATCTACCAGGGTGCTCGAGTAACCATGTTCGAGTTAGGACAGATATTGTGTAGCTCACAGTGCAGCTTTGCGTTGTTGCAGGAACCTTACACTGTTGCAAGAAATGTGAGGGGATTGCCTGCGCACATGCGATCGTTTGTGGACGACAGTGGCAATGCTGCTGTCGTAGTAAATAATGTAAACACTGTGTGTTCCCTGATAGGCTCAAGCGAATGGGGTGCTTTCTTAGCTTAGCTTAGAGTACCCGCTTAGGATCAGTAAGTTAGAATAAGTAACTAACACTGTTCGACCAACTAGTTTTAAGCATTTTTGTCTAGTATATAAGTTGCCATGAAGTAAATAATAAAAATGAATTAAAATGATGATGTAAATGAATTGAAGTTTGGAATGACTTTTAAAAACTGTGGCAGTGAGTTCATTAGTTTGGGGACAGTGCATTGTAGTTCACGGTCTCCATACGAGTTTGAAGCTTCCGGAACTTCAATCATGCCTTGTGTTTAGCGAGTGACTTAAGGGTTGCTGAAATCATGGGTCACTCATGTAGTGTAGCAGTGTTGTCATCTGGAGGATTACTTTGCCATCTAGAACTTGAAAATTTGAGTTAGAAGTTCTAACAATTTTACAAGACGATGTTGTAGGTTAGATATCTTATCCATGTGAGATTTTGCTGCGTTTTCCCAGGCCAGAATACCGTATTGATGAAGAAAGCAGCAAACCGTGCGTCATCGTGTGAACTGCAGGACACATGAACATAGACATTTTGAACGTATATCGCAGTCCATGCTGTTATGTACTTTAATTAATTTTAAGGTGCTGCTTGTATATGGTTGAGGGTTGTGAGACTAACAGTCTCACAACACTAAGTTGCTAAAAGTATAAATTTTAATATATTAAAAAATATACCCAAGTGAAAGCACATGTTATATTATTGAATAAATATGCTAATGCCTAATGATTGATGGTAAAGCGAAAGAGGCTTTAGGGTCGAAACGATCTTAACCTAGTCTCAAACTTTAAATGGCTAAGAACTTAACCTTTTTTGATATGAAGGTCTAAGTTGTGATATATTGTGCCCAGTGGGCCACTTTTGGTAAGCAGAACTGGCGTTGTGGATGAACCCAAAATCAACAACTCATGCAAATACAATGAAAGGCGTTGGTTGCTTAAAACAGCAGGACGGTGGACATGAAAGTCGTAATCTGCTAAGGAGTGTGTAACAACTCACCTGCCGAAGCAGCTAGCCCTTAAAATGGATGGCGCTTAAGTTGTATACCTATACATTACAGCTAAGGTAAATAATTTATAAATCAAAAATATTTGAGTATACGTTTTGAAAGTTTAGGGAGTAGGAGGGTACAATGGTGTACTCTGAAGTGTTTTGCGTAAGCCTGCATGGACCCACTATTGGTACAGATCTTGGTGGTAGTAGAAAGTAATCGAATGAGACCTTGGAGGACTGAAGTGGAGAAGGGTTTCGTGTGAACAGTGGTTGATCACGAGTTAGTCGGTCCTAAGTTCAAGGCGGAAGCCGGACATGTTTAAGTTTTAAATGAAAATAATAAATATGAATTTATTTAATATAAATTATATACTTGATTATTTATTAACGAAAGGGAATACGGTTCCGATTCTGTAACCTGTTGACCATCCGTTTGTTATTAAACATGAAAATAATAAATATGAATTTACTTAATATAAATTATATACTTGATTATTTATTAACGAAAGGGAATACGGTTCCGATTCTGTAACCTGTTGACCATCCGTTTGTTATTAAACATGGGCTTTTTGCTCAATCTGGCAAACAGGAACAAACATAAAGAAGCCGTCGAGAGATATCGGAATAGTTTTCTTTTCTGTTTTATAGTCGTTACCATGGAAGTATTGGTAGATGGACTAGAAGAGCATGACATTTACTGTTGTGTCGATATTTTCTCCTCGGACCTTGAACATTTCTGGTGAGGTTACGCAAACTTCTCAACAGGCCGTACCAATATCCGCAGGTGGTCTCCAAGAGTCTCTAGTCGGTAGAATAATGCAAGTAAGGGAAGGCGGCAAATTAGACCTGTAACTTCGGGATAAGGATTGGCTCTGAAGATTGAGATAGTTGGGCTTGAATTGGAAGCAATAACATGGTTTATGTACTCGTTCTGGGTAAATAAAAAAAATTTTCGGATTTTGTTCCCCGGATAGTAGTTTACGTGGACAATTGTAAAATTTTCTTGCAAAAAATCATAACTTGTATCATTTGATAATTTTTTTTTTGTGATTTATAACGACTATCAACTAACAATCAATTCAGAACTGGCACGGACTTGGGCAATCCGACTGTCTAATTAAGAACAAAGTATTGTGATGGTCCTAACTGCGTTGACACAATGTAAAGAAATTCAAGTAAGCGCGGGTAAACGGCGGGAGTAACTATGACTCTCGTAAGGTAGCCAAATGCCTCGTCATCTAACTAATGATGCGCATGAATGGATTAACGAGATTCCTAGTGTCCCTATCTACGCCATTCCACTGTGAGCACTCGAAGCGAGCAGTCGTGTTTATTAGCTAGTGCAGTGAATAGTGTTTTCAGTAGTGTAGAGATAAGCCACAGCAGAGTAGTGAATTAGCTAGAGTTTGTGTGTGTGGAATTTTGGGTGAGTTGCTTGAATATATTTTTTAGTGTATTTAGCATTGTGTGGGAGGAGGATTGTAGTGGTGGTCGGAGGGAGGATGCCTTTGTTGGCCTCTCCTCTGACTGCGAGAGTGAGGCAGTTGCCTCTGATGTCCCGCCGCGGAACTTCTTTTTGAAGAGTCCGCCGGTGGTTGAGGAGGGGAAGCGAAAAAAGAAGAAGAAGACGAGGAAGGCGCGCCGGGAATCCTTGGCGTCAGCCTCGGCCTCCATGGTAGATGACTCTGCCATGGAGACTGAGAGTGTTGCGGAGGCGGGTAAGGCCAGAAAGAGGCCGGCTGAAGAGGTTGCTCCGGCAAATTCTTCAGGTCCGGACTCTTTGGTGGCCAAAGAGGCGCTTACTGAGCCTTCTTCTTCGAAGAAGAAGGTAGGAGGTAAGGAGGTAGGAAGCAAGGAGGCACGTGTGGTGTTGGTGCCTTTGCCGGCTGAAGCAGTTGTTGCAGCGGGTAGTGGTGGTATTGTGCCAGTGGTGATGGGTCCTCCTGTGGCTAGGGCGCGCTTGACTAAAGCTGTGGCTGAAGTGAAGTCGGCTCTTCCCACAGGAGCTCCGTCGCGGGTGCAAGCCATTGCGGGCTCTGCTGGTGCGAGTGCATTGCCGAAGGCGAAGCCAGCGCCACCTATGCGCGAGTCAAGGCAGGCTGAGGGCTTGACCTTGGCTAATGTCTTGGATAGTTGTTGGTCGATTAGGAAGATGGTGGTTTCCACAATTGGATACCATCCCGAGGTAGGCGCTTCTCTAGCAGAGATTTCCTCCAAATATGAGGACCTCGTGCTAGAGTTGACAGGGACGCTAGAGCGTCATAGGGGTAGGGCGGACTCCGGATGTGCTCCTGCAGTGTGAGCTTCGGAGTCTGTAGAGGGTAGCGACGGTCCAAGTGGGACCGTCAAATCGCTAGGAGTCCCTGTTGGGATGAGAGTTGAGGGGCGACTTTCGTTCGCGCAGGTAGCCAGCACTGCCACTGTTTTGGGTGGTATGGGGGGCAAATATCAGGTTAACAAACCTGATGTGGAACCTGCCAGACCACTTGAGACGTGGTCTTTTGTTGTCAAGGGCAAGAAGGGAGAGTCAGTGGGAGCACTGAGGAAGAAGGTGGTGGAGGAATTGGTGCCTGCCGTGGGTGTCAGCAAGGTGGCATTCTGGTCCGCACGCCATCGGTTGCTGAGCGGGATGCTTTCCTCGGGCATAAGAAGCTCGAAGAGGTGGGTCTGTTGGCCGAAGCAGCAAGGGGTAAGTCTCTTGTCGTTCAGAGGGTGGAGAAACGAATCTCCTCCGAAGAATTCCTGGGTGAGCTGCATAAGCTAAACTTATGCAAGTTCACCAAAGAGGAGTTTGAGAAGGAGGTCTGCCTTTCCACCCGTTGGGAGGCAGGGGATGGTCGCCTGAATGCTGTCCTACAGTGCAGCTCCAGGGCCGCGGGTATCCTTCTCGGAGAAGGGAGGTGCTATATAAAGCACTTCTCGTTTCTCGTGAAGGAGAAATCATTGGTGCAATGGTGTAACCGGTGTCTCGGCCTGAATCACTTCGCATCCAGGTGTAGGCAGAAGGACTCTGTGTGCTGGCGTTGTGGACAGTCGGGTCACTCTAAGCGCGATTGTGGTAATGCCATTCATTGCCGTGATTGCGACTTCAGGTGAAACCCGGCTGGACACTTTATGCTAAGCATGGATTGTCCAGTCTATGCTGCGGCGGTGGCCAGGGCGAGTGCTCGACACTAAAAATGCCAGTTAAATTAATTCAATTTATCTACCAGGGTGCTCGAGTAACCATGTTCGAGTTAGGACAGATATTGTGTAGCTCACAGTGCAGCTTTGCGTTGTTGCAGGAACCTTACACTGTTGCAAGACATGTGAGGGGATTGCCTGCGCACATGCGATCGTTTGTGGACGACAGTGGCAATGCTGCTGTCGTAGTAAATAATGTAAACACTGTGTGTTCCCTGATAGGCTCAAGCGAATGGGGTGCTTTCTTAGCTTAGCTTAGAGTACCCGCTTAGGATCAGTAAGTTAGAATAAGTAACTAACACTGTTCGACCAACTAGTTTTAAGCATTTTTGTCTAGTATATAAGTTGCCATGAAGTAAATAATAAAAATGAATTAAAATGATGATGTAAATGAATTGAAGTTTGGAATGACTTTTAAAAACTGTGGCAGTGAGTTCATTAGTTTGGGGACAGTGCATTGTAGTTCACGGTCTCCATACGAGTTTGAAGCTTCCGGAACTTCAATCATGCCTTGTGTTTAGCGAGTGACTTAAGGGTTGCTGAAATCATGGGTCACTCATGTAGTGTAGCAGTGTTGTCATCTGGAGGATTACTTTGCCATCTAGAACTTGAAAATTTGAGTTAAAAGTTCTAACAATTTTACAAGACGATGTTGTAGGTTAGATATCTTATCCATGTGAGATTTTGCTGCGTTTTCCCAGGCCAGAATACCGTATTGATGAAGAAAGCAGCAAACCGTGCGTCATCGTGTGAACTGCAGGACACATGAACATAGACATTTTGAACGTATATCGCAGTCCATGCTGTTATGTACTTTAATTAATTTTAAGGTGCTGCTTGGATATGGTTGAGGGTTGTGAGACTAACAGTCTCACAACACTAAGTTGCTAAAAGTATAAATTTTAATATATTAAAAAATATACCCAAGTGAAAGCACATGTTATATTATTGAATAAATATCCTAATGCCTAATGATTGATGGTAAAGCGAATGATTAGAGGCTTTAGGGTCGAAACGATCTTAACCTAGTCTCAAACTTTAAATGGCTAAGAACTTAACCTTTTTTGATATGAAGGTCTAAGTTGTGATATATTGTGCCCAGTGGGCCACTTTTGGTAAGCAGAACTGGCGTTGTGGATGAACCCAAAATCAACAACTCATGCAAATACAATGATAGGCGTTGGTTGCTTAAAACAGCAGGACGGTGGACATGAAAGTCGTAATCTGCTAAGGAGTGTGTAACAACTCACCTGCCGAAGCAGCTAGCCCTTAAAATGGATGGCGCTTAAGTTGTATACCTATACATTACAGATAAGGTAAATAATTTATAAATCAAAAATATTTGAGTATACGTTTTGAAAGTTTAGGGAGTAGGAGGGTACAATGGTGTACTCTGAAGTGTTTTGCGTAAGCCTGCATGGACCCACTATTGGTACAGATCTTGGTGGTAGTAGAAAGTAATCGAATGAGATCTTGGAGGACTGAAGTGGAGAAGGGTTTCGTGTGAACAGTGGTTCACGAGTTAGTCGGTCCTAAGTTCAAGGCGGAAGCCGGACATGTTTAAGTTTTTAATGAAAATAATAAATATGAATTTATTTAATATAAATTATATACTTGATTATTTATTAACGAAAGGGAATACGGTTCCGATTCTGTAACCTGTTGACCATCCGTTTGTTATTAAACATGAAAATAATAAATATGAATTTATTTAATATAAATTATATACTTGATTATTTATTAACGAAAGGGAATACGGTTCCGATTCTGTTATTAAACATGGGCTTTTTGCTCAATCTGGCAAACAGGAACAAACATAAAGAAGCCGTCGAGAGATATCGGAATAGTTTTCTTTTCTGTTTTATAGTCGTTACCATGGAAGTCTTGGTAGATGGACTAGAAGAGCATGACATTTACTGTTGTGTCGATATTTTCTCCTCGGACCTTGAACATTTCTGGTGAGGTTACGCAAACTTCTCAACAGGCCGTACCAATATCCGCAGGTTGTCTCCAAGAGTCTCTAGTCGGTAGAATAATGCAAGTAAGGGAAGGCGGCAAATTAGACCTGTAACTTCGGGATAAGGATTGGCTCTGAAGATTGAGATAGTTGGGCTTGAATTGGAAGCAATAACATGGTTTATGTACTCGTTCTGGGTAAATAAAAAAAATTTTCGGATTTTGTTCCCCGGATAGTAGTTTACGTGGACAATTGTAAAATTTTCTTGCAAAAAATCATAACTTGTATCATTTGATATTTTTTTTTTGTGATTTATAACGACTATCAATTAACAATCAATTCAGAACTGGCACGGACTTGGGCAATCCGACTGTATAATTAAAAACAAAGCATTGTGATGGTCCTAACTGCGTTGACACAATGTAAAGAAATTCAAGTAAGCGCGGGTAAACGGCGGGAGTAACTATGACTCTCGTAAGGTAGCCAAATGCCTCGTCATCTAACTAATGATGCGCATGAATGGATTAACGAGATTCCTAGTGTCCCTATCTACTCACTCGTTGTTCAACTCTTTAAGTGTAAGGACGTGCGCGCAGTCTGCTCGTGCCTGAGTAAAAATTGTGTGTTGTGTAAGTGCACTTTTAGATGTGTGTGTTGTAGTGTGTGCAGTGAAAAGAAGTGAAGTGAAAAGAAAACAAAGCAATAAAAGACAATTTGTGCCCTGTAGCGCATGTTTATTGCCAGTTTCCTGTGGAGATCTGCTATTGTTCCGAGAAAACAATTAGGTGAGTTTTATTGCTATGGGTAATAAAAGGAGAAAAGGGTCAAAAGACCTTAACGAAGAGGATACCGACTCCACAAGTGAGTGGATATGCCCCTCGCCAAAGAAGGCGAAGGATAAATTGCTGTTAAAGGACATCAACGATGAAGAAATGATGCTAGTTAAGCCAGGGAAAAAGAAAAAAGAAAAGAAAAATAGGAACAAGGCAGAAAAGGAGGAGAAAGTGGTAGTTGAAGCTCCGCCTACCGAAGAGATGGTGGAGGTACCTCAATGTGGGGATGTTGAAAGGAAGAAATTGAGGGCGTTAGCTACGGCAGCAGGGGAGGGATGGTCAAGTGGTAGCTTGACCAAGGTAACCAGCGAGTTGTTCGAATACATTCTCAGGGAGGATACAGAAATCAGTCCGACAGCCAAGGCATTTATTGCAAAAAGCATAGGAAAATATGAAAGGCTGTTCTACACAGTCGTGGCAGAGAATGAGAGGTTTAAAGGACGCTTGGACGTTCTGATGAGCGGGAACTCTTTCCGCCCTCAACTACGTGCTGAAAAGAGTGTGGCTTCACGCCAGGACATTCCAGCACCTAGTCCAATTGAAAGGAAAGCTAGCGGCGACAAGGGGGCCGCAAAAAAGACACACTTCGCCAGCTATGCGTCTGTGTGTTCGACTGTGACAGCCGTATCACAAAACGGCGAAGAAAAATAGGAGCGTCATTACCCCAGAGGAAGGTGGTTAACACGTACGGGGTAGTTATAAATGGAAAACCAGGCATGGCATCGAAGGATGTCATTGATAAATTCATGAAGGACGTAGGCCCCAAAGCGGGTGTTAGGATATATGAGGTTAGGCCGCTTAAGGATGGTGGGGCGATAATCCGCACACCCACCGAGAGCAAAACTGCTCCAAAGCGAGAAATTTAAGGATGCGGGTCTGGAAGCTAGAGAGTACAAGAAGGTAGGGCCAAGAGTGGTGGTGCATAGAGTACCCAAGAGTATTGGCAGGGACGTTTTCTTAAAAGAACTCTACAAAAAAAACTTGAAAGAGAGCATGACTAGAGAGGAGTTCGATAGGGAAATTGCAATTATAGGAGGCACATGGAAGAAAGAGGAGGGCACAAGGAGTGTTGTCCTTGAGGGCAGCAGGAAGGTAATGGATGGCCTCATGCATAACGGACGGTTATATATTGAGTGCCAATCATTCAGGGTAGGCAAATATGAGTCAAACATGGGATGTTTTCGCTGCTTGAGCCCCACTCATAGGGTCAGCCAGTGCAAGGAACCAAGAAACGTTTGTTGGCGCTGCGGCAAGGAAGGCCACCATGCTTCACGCTGTGGTTCCCCCTTAGACTGCCAAATATGCGCGAGAAAGGGTCTGACAGATCGACTGCACGTTATGATGTCAGCGGAATGCCCTATTTATAGACAAGTAAGGGATAGAAGGGAATCAAGGCACTGAAATGGCCAGCATCCTGCAGCTTAACTGCCAGGGCTCCTATGCTGCGATGTGTAGCTTAGGTCAAAACATACTTGCTTTGACCAGCCATTTCGCTCTAGTGCAGGAGCCCTATACAAAGGAAGGGAAATTAGTAGGCATACCAGGACACATGCGATCATTCACTGACACAAGAGGAATGGCAGCAATCATCCTAAACGGAGCTGCCGACTGGGAATGCGTCCTAGTCGACTCTAGTGAGTGGGGGGTATGTGTGAGTGCCCAGTGCTCTACTGGCAAAATGCTACTAGCCAGCATTTACTGCCAACACAGCAGAGAACTGGACCCATATATCCTATATCTGGATAGATTGCTACAGTTAGCAAATGGCCTTCCCCTCATTGTGGGACTTGATGCGAACGCTTCCTCTCAAGCTTGGTACAGCAAACCTACCAGGTCTGCTACGGCCGAGGTTCGAAGTCTCCGACGTGGAGAAGTTTTAATCTTATCTCGGGAACTCCAGATTCTTAACGAATCAAGTTCGCTCTACACCTTCAGTGGCCCTGTAGGGGAGAGTGACGTCGATGTCACGCTGGCCAGTAATGCAGGGGGAAGTCTGCAGTTTTCCTGGTCATTGGTCCATGCAGATGTGAGTGATCACAATCTAATTAAGATCACTGCTCGCTGGAATGAGAACGAAGAGCGTCACATCACAAGACAGACTGAGAAACGCTGGCGAACGGCTAGAGCAAATTGGGCCACATTCGGTGCGCTCGTTAGAGACTCTGTCTCCTCGGTCCCTCTTCAAGATTTCGCAAACCTCACTTCACGTGAACAAGTCGCACATCTTGAGGGAACCGTGGAAAACGTCTGCGATAGTCTTTTCGACAGATGCCAACCAGCACAATTGAAAAAGGTCAAATGGTGGACTCCCGAGTTAGAGGAAAAAAAAGGCTGGTACGCAGCCATAGAAAAAGGGTTCAAAGAGCGCGAAGAACCAACTCCGACGAACTATTACAGCATTGCAGGGATTTCAGGACCTGTCTTGCTGAATACAAGAGTCTTCTCACCAAGACTAAGGAGGAGCATTGGCGAGCCTTCGCAAGAGCGAATAGGGATGACCCATGGGGTCATCTCTATCGAATATGTAGTAGGCGTAGGAAACACGTAGAGACAAGCAGAATGAACTGCAGCGGATCTCTAGTGACCACTTGGAGTGAATGCGTAAGGACACTCCTAACGGAGTTCTTTCCGAGCGCAAGGGATGACGAAATCCCGACCTCGAATTCCGAGGATTTAATCTCAGCTCCCGATTTGCGGTCGTCGGAAGTTTCCGCAGCCGTCTCCAGGCTGCGAAGCAGGAAGTCTCCTGGCATGGACGGACTGACAGGGGAAATGGTCAAATCCATCTGGACCGTTATCCCCGAATATTTAGAGGTCCTCTACAGTGGATGCATCCGCCGTGGAGAATTCCCAGCTAATTGGAAGAAGGCGAAATTGATTATTCTCCTCAAGTCACCTGACAAGGATAAGAGCAACCCCCGCTCCTATAGGGGCATAAGCCTCTTACCCGTCCTTGGGAAGGTACTTGAGAGGATAATGATAGAAAGAGTAGGAGAAATCGTGAATGAAAATATGTGTCCAACACAGTATGGATTTAGGCAGGGAATGAGTACAGAAGATGCGTGGATACACGTTAAAAGAACCGTGTCTGAGTCCCAGTCCAAATACATCCTGGGTGTATTCGTGGACTTCAAAGGGGCTTTTGATAACTTGTGCTGGACGAGCATTGTGGCAAGGCTACGTGAAGTTGGCTGCCAAGAAATCGCACTCTGGGAAAGTTACTTCTCCGACAGGAGTGCGTTCGTGGTGAGCCCATCGGGACTCAACGTCCAAACTAACATAGCCCGTGGTTGTCCACAAGGGTCTATCTGTGGGCCCTTCATATGGAACCTAATGATGGACCCACTTCTGAGGCAGCTGGAAGTTGCATGCAAGCACTGTGCCTACGCAGATGATCTGCTCCTCATGATTGAAGGACAGTCTCGCGTTGAGTTGGAGCGGCTCGCCAGTGATGTGATGAACATAGTTAGTGAGTGGGGGTTAGGGGTCGGTGTCAGCTTGGCCCTCGACAAAACTACGATGATGATGCTGAAATGTAGTTTTTCGGCAACACGGAATCCTTCCGTGCGTGTCAACGGCACTCCGTTGCGTACGGTAACAGAGGTCAAGTACCTGGGCATTGTCGTCGGTAAAGGAATGAATTTCCTTCCCCACATACGAAGCCTTAAAGACCGACTGGTGAGAGTCGCGGGTCAATTATGGCGGGTCCTCAAAAACGATTGGGGGCTTAGTAGGAATGCAGCTCGTAGCATATATACTGGCCTATTCGTGGCTTGTGCGACATATGGAGCGTATGTATGGTGTGAAACTGCAAAAACTGCATGGGGATTGCGTAGGATCCTGACATGTCAGAGGGTAGCGTTACTGGCATGCCTACCGGTGTGCCATACAGTGTCTACCGAGGCACTACAGGTTCTTTTAGGAGCTTTGCCACTCGATTTAGAGGTTTTCCGCAGGGGTATACTCTTTGCGGCCAAAAGAGGGTTGGCACTGCCACGCGTTTGTGGACCTGAAAGCAGGGAATTAGAAGGCCTGGGTCTTGCCGATCGAAAGGCATTACTCAGAAGGCACTTCACAGAGCAGTGGCAAGATAGGTGGAATAGACACATCAACGGTAGGACAACGTACCGCTTCATAAAGAATGTGTCCTTTGTAGATGATAGAGGAGGGTTCACTTTCAACATGTTTCTCAGCTTTCTGCTGACCGGACACGGGTCCTTGAACGCCTTCCTCTATAAAAGATCACTTGCGGATACAGAGTCATGTGACTGCGGCTCCAACCTGGAGGACTGGGAGCACGTCTTGTGTGTATGCCCACTGTATTCCGACATTAGAGACCTCGCAGCTATGAATATCAGAGCTTTCGAGGGATCATATGATCTTAGCCAGGTCTTGCTATCTACAGATAGTACAAATAGACTCAGTATATTTGCTAGGCAAATATTTACTAGACGTCAAATCAGATCAGCTAATTAGGATAGGTAGGTAGGTAAGGCAGTTTCTGCATAGGAGAACAGGGATTTTGTGTTAGAATAGGTATATCTCGTTAGGTAGGTTTGGGCTAGCAGTCCCGGGTATTAAGGAACCCAACTGTAGTAACCGATTGGTTGCGAAGCCCGACCGGAGGCTATATTCTGGTACCACGGGAGGTCAGGGGCCCCTGAAACATAGTTTCAGCCTGACATGATCTTGATTGGTACTTGAAATTCAAGGCGTTGGTCGGCGTTTTCCTGACTCTGGGTGTGAGGACCCCGTGGTATAAAGCCTTTACGGCAGGTGATCACGTAAATCCAAACACTCACTTGTCTACGCCATTCCACTGTGAGCACTCGAAGCGAGCAGTCGTGTTTATTAGCTAGTGCAGTGAATAGTGTTTTCAGTAGTGTAGAGATAAGCCACAGCAGAGTAGTGAATTAGCTAGTGTTTGTGTGTGTGGAATTTTGGGTGAGTTGCTTGAATATATTTTTTAGTGTATTTAGCATTGTGTGTTGTTAGAGCAACACATGGAGGAGGATTGTAGTGGTGGTCGGAGGGAGGATGCCTTTGTTGGCCTCTCCTCTGACTGCGAGAGTGAGGCAGTTGCCTCTGATGTCCCGCCGCGGAACTTCTTTTTGAAGAGTCCGCCGGTGGTTGAGGAGGGGAAGAGAAAAAAGAAGAAGAAGACGAGGAAGGCGCGCCGGGAATCCTTGGCGTCAGCCTCGGCCTCCATGGAAGATGACTCTGCCATGGAGACTGAGAGTGTTGCGGAGGCGGGTAAGGCCAGAAAGAGGCCGGTTGAAGAGGTTGCTCCGGCAAATTCTTCAGGTCCGGACTCTTTGGTGGCCAAAGAGGTGCTTACTGAGCCTTCTTCTTCTTCGAAGAAGGTAGGAGGTAAGGAGGTAGGAAGCAAGGAGGCACGTGTGGTGTTGGTGCCTTTGCCGGCTGAAGCAGTTGTTGCAGCGGGTAGTGGTGGTATTGTGCCAGTGGTGATGGGTCCTCCTGTGGCTAGGGCGCGCTTGACTAAAGCTGTGGCTGAAGTGAAGTCGGCTCTTCCCACAGGAGCTCCGTCGCGGGTGCAAGCCATTGCGGGCTCTGCTGGTGCGAGTGCATTGCCGAAGGCGAAGCCAGCGCCACCTATGCGCGAGTCAAGGCAGGCTGAGGGTTTGACCTTGGCTAATGTCTTGGATAGTTGTTGGTCGATTAGGAAGATGGTGGTTTCCACAATTGGACACCATCCCGAGGTAGGCGCTTCTCTAGCAGAGATTTCCTCCAAATATGAGGACCTCGTGCTAGAGTTGACAGGGACGCTAGAGCGTCATAGGGGTAGGGCGGACTCCGGATGTGCTCCTGCAGTGTGAGCTTCGGAGTCTGTAGAGGGTAGCGACGGTCCAAGTGGGACCGTCAAATCGCTAGGAGTCCCTGTTGGGATGAGCGTTGAGGGGCGACCTTCGTTCGCGCAGGTAGCCAGCACTGCCACTGTTTTGGTTGGTATGGGGGGCAAATGTCAGGTTAAGAAACCTGATGTGGAACCTGCCAGACCACTTGAGACGTGGTCTTTTGTTGTCAAGGGCAAGAAGGGAGAGTCAGTGGGAGCATTGAGGAAGAAGGTGGTGGAGGAATTGGTGCCTGCCGTGGGTGTCAGCAAGGTGGCATTCTGGTCCGCACGCCATCGGTTGCTGAGCGGGATGCTTTCCTCGGGCATAAGAAGCTCGAAGAGGTGGGTCTGTTGGCCGAAGCAGCAAGGGGCAAGTCTTTTGTCGTGCAGAGGGTGGAGAAACGGATCTCCCCCGAAGAACTCCTGGGTGAGCTGCATAAGCTAAACTTATGCAAGTTCACCAAAGAGGAGTTTGAGAAGGAGGTCTGCCTTTCCACCCGTTGGGAGGCAGGGGATGGTCGCCTGAATGCTGTCCTACAGTGCAGCTCCAGGGCCGCGGGTATCCTTCTTGGAGAAGGGAGGTACTATATAAACCACTTCTCGTTTCTCGTGAAGGAGAAATCGTTGGTGCAATGGTGTAACCGGTGTCTCGGCCTGGATCAGTGCAGCTTTGCGTTGTTGCAGGAACCTTACACTGTTGCAGGACATGTGAGGGGATTGCCTGCGCACATGCGATCGTTTGTGGACGACAGTGGCAATGCTGCTGTCGTAGTAAATGATGTCAACACTGTGTGTTCCCTGATAGGCTCAAGTGAATGGGGTGTGTGTGTGAATGTTGAGGGTAGCTTTGGTAGGCTGATTTTATGCAACCTTTACTTTAAGCATGCCTTGGACATTGAACCGTACTTGGCATATCTCGATGAGTTGCTACGGATGATTGGGAATAGCGCTGCGATTTTCGGCATTGACGCTAATGCAGTCTCCCCTTTGTGGTTCAGTAAAATGACAGGACGCACGTCCCAATTTTACAGTACCATCAGGAGGGTACTGCTAAGCGAATGAATAGCCGTTAATCGCATAGCTGTTCTCAATCAGCCTAGTGACCTGTATACTTTCGATGGTCCAAACGGGCAAAGTGATATTGATGTGACCCTGGCAAATACGACGGCGCTTCGTAGCTTTGATTTTCAGTGGCGCATCCGGCGTTCTGAGGGGGTGAGTGATCACAGCCTGATGGAGGTTGAGATTGTTCAATCCAGCGGTACGCTAGATGTGCAGGAAAATTGGAATGAGCAGCGCTGGCATCTCAAGAATGGCGACTGGGTGTCGTACAAGAAAGGTCACATCAACACCACTTGAGGCCATTCAACGTTTGGGTATCGATGGTAAGGTTGCCCTCATCAATGAGTGTATGTGGGATGTCAACGACCAACTCTTTCCAAGAAGCCGTATGGTGAATCGGAAAAGGGTTAAGTGGTGGACATCTGAGTTGAATGTGAAGCGTAAGCAGGTGAGGAGATTGCGAATGCATTTCCAAACCTGCAGACTTCACGGATCTGCAGACGTGGATCAGGCAAAACTTGCTTACAGGCATGGTTTGGCTGAATACAAGAGTATGCTTGTCCGCAGTAAGAACGACAATTGGAGGACCTTTGCGGAGGAACACCGAGATGACCCCTGGGGTCGTCTTTACCGTGTTTGTCGGGGAAGGAAATCCTTGGAGCTTGGGGCCATCCATCATGAGGGCCAAGTGCTCACATCATGGAGGGACTGTGTATCTGTCCTGATGGGTACTTTCTTTCCCAGAGCCATTGGTTCGAATGATCCACTTGTGGATTTGCCGGGCGATATGCCTGCGGTTACTGAAGGTGAAATTGGCTGTGCGATTTCTAGGCTTAAATCGAGGAAGTCACCAGGATTCGACGGACTAACTGGAGAGATGGTGAAAGCTATCTGGACAGTGGTTCCCGAATACTTGATGGCTCTTTACTCGTGCTGTGTCAGGGAGAATTATTTTCCCCTGGAATGGAAATGTGCAAAGGTGATAGTTCTGCTGAAGTCTAATGATAGGGTGAGGACCAATCCTCGCTCATATCGTGGCATCAGTCTCCTTCCTGTACTTGGAAAGGTGCTGGAAAGAGTCTTGGTGGACAGACTGATGCAGCGCACCCCTGAGCAGTCTCCATTCCAGTTTGGTTTTATACCAAGGCGCAGTGTCGAAGTTGCTTGGCTGCGCGTAAAGGACACTGTTGACGGATCTGCTGGGAAGTATGTCCTTGGTATCTTCATTGATTTCAAGGGTGCTTGCCTTGACTGGGCAAGTGTGCTGCGGAGGTTGCAGAAGGTAGTGACTAGTGAGGGTTCCTTGTGGAAGAGCTATTTTTCCAACAGGTCAGCTCGTGTTGTCAATTCTTTTGACAGTGTGATGGTAGGTGTTGAGAGGGGATGTCCTGAGGGGTCTGTTGCTGGTCCATATATATGGAACTTGATGATGGATCCTCTGCTGCTGCTTCTTTCATCCTGGCAGTCGTACTGCAGTGTTGTCGCGTATGCTGATGATCTCCTTATCCTTCTCGAAGGCCAGTCTCGTGCTGAGTTGGAGAGTAGGGGTACGGAGGCCATGGGCGTGGTGACTAACTGGGGATCGAGTGTCGGTGTGGAAGTGGCGGTGGAAAAGACGTCCTTGATGCTGCTCAAGGGTAAATTATCCTTGAATCGGCCTCCAGTTGTTAGAGCTGCCGGGTTGAGTCTAAGATACGTGACGGAAGTCAAGTATCTTGGCATTAATATCGGAGAGAGGATGAACTTTGTTCCTCATTTTGTAAAGATGAGAGCAAAACTCACATCCCTCGTGCCAGCAGTCAGACAAGTGGTGAAGTGTGAGTGGGGTCTGTCGGGGCAAGCAGTCCGTACTGTACATGGTGGACTTTTTGTTGCATGCGCGGCATTTGGTTCACCGGTATGGTACGATGTTGCTAAGACCGTGACAGGAAGAAGCAAGCTCCTGACTTGTCAGCGAACTATGCTCCTTGGTTCACTTCGAGTATGCAAGACTGTCTCAACGGAGGCTCTACAAGTGTTGGCAGGTGTGCCACCGCTAGATCTGGAGGTCATCCGTCGTGGTATGGCCGGCAGATTGCGGAGGCAGCGGCCGCTCTCAGCATCTGACTGGAGCGAGTGCCGGAATGTTCAGGGTCTAAGTGCCCGCGAACTGAAGGCCCTGTTGAAGAATGGCGTACTGTCTAGGTGGCGGTTGCGCTGGGGGGAGAGCAGCAAGGGAAGAGTAACTTTTGAGTTCCTTCCTAAAGTTGCTTATGCGTGTGGGCGGGAGTGTTTGTACTTCTCTCTCTATGCGGGCTTTCTACTGACTGGTCATGGTTCCCTTAATGCTTTCTTGCATGAAAGGGCCCTAGCTGCGTCAGCGGAGTGCTCGTGTGGTGCACCGAGAGAAGATTGGAGACATGTGCTAATCGAGTGTCCGCGATATGCTCACTGCAGGGATCTCTCTGCGATGGGTGTAGTGCGGGTAGGTGACACTTGGGATTTCAGTCGCGTTCTCTTCTCAAGGGAGACGGCTGACAATCTAGCCATCTTTGCCGAACAAATCTTTCGGATACGGAGGCAATAATGGCAATGTTGTCCTTGTTGTAGAAACTGCTGTTTAACAAGGGGTTCACTTAGCGCTGGCCTCAGTTTGTGGTGCTCGACTCACAAAGAGTCCTGGCTATACGAGGTTGGCGCAAGTCATAGTGTAGTCTGCTGCTATATGCTTCCAGGGCTCCCGATTTACTGGCAGGTTGGACTTAGTCCGCAACCTCCTTGTAACTTGCAGATGGTGGATGTTTGGGCGGGAGGGGGGCTGTACAGGTCTCATCCTGACCCACTCGGATCCCATTTGGGGGTTCTCCCCAACATTGCTTCTTGCTATGGTAATGGCGCCTTATATTGCTGTGTTTTTACTAGGTAACATTTGGGCCGGAGCCGTAATAAGTTGTCGTGTGGGGCATGGGGTGCCTGTTCATGTGATCGGTGATGACTTGGCCTCGCAACTTTGCGTCGGTTACGGGGGTGTATAGCGCCAGTGGTTCTATGCGCGAACTAACCGGTTCTTCGAGTAGTAGTAGTTTTGTTGTCCTCGTTTTTAGGTATGCCAGTTTGCCTTTGCTTTCTGGGGATTTTCGGTAGAGATGAGTGCATGTGTTACGTACCTGCACTCTCCTTCAATGGGATTTTTCGGTAGTGGTATGGAACGATTTGGTAAGTGCATGCCTCGGTCTGACCTTGCTGGAATTTAAATATTTTTGTGTAGATGATGCATTTCGATCATTGGTCACTGCCTCGACTAACTGATTCGAAGTGCGTCATCTAAAAGGTTGCTAGGCCTTGAGTGTTAAGGCACTTATCTAGAAGTGACCTCACGGTTGCGAAAGCCTGACCAGAGGCTATATTCTGGTACCATGGGAGATAGCAGGCCCCGGAAAGGATATTTCTTTTCCGTGCTATCAAGAGGTAGCCCCTCTAGTGGGAGTATCATGGTGGCTGTGGTTGCCCAAAATCGCGGGCGCATATAGCATCCTATGATCCTATAACAACCAGGATCTGTGGATGCTAGAGGTGTTAGATAGGCCTCGCCCTCAGCAAGGTTTGTGGTCGCCCTTAAGCGTCACTAAATTGTTACTGGGGTGGTGAATACCTCCTCAGGGCGGTGGTCAACGCTTAATTTGACTCCGTTCTTGTGGGTAGGCCCACCGTGAAGTTTGCCAATAATTGGCCGGGTATTAACGTTAAGCACACTTTTCGACTTCTGTCCCTATCTACGCCATTCCACTGTGAGCACTCGAAGCGAGCAGTCGTGTTTATTAGCTAGTGCAGTGAATAGTGTTTTCAGTAGTGTAGAGATAAGCCACAGCAGAGTGGTGAATTAGCTAGTGTTTGTGTGTGTGGAATTTCTTCCACACTAACGGGAAAGGGTTTACGTGAAACTTGTTTACGCAAAACTTGTTTACGACGTATTTGCTGGGTGAGTTGTTTGAATATATTTTTTAGTGTATTTAGCATTGTGTGTTGTTAGAGCAACACATGGTGGAGGATTGTAGTGGTGGTCGGAGGGAGGATGCCTTTGTTGGCCTCTCCTCCGACTGCGAGAGTGAGGCAGTTGCCTCTGATGTCCCGCCGCGGAACTTCTTTTTGAAGAGTCCGGGGAAGAGAAAAAAGAAGAAGAAGACGAGGAAGGCGCGCCGGGAATCCTTGGCGTCAGCCTCGGCCTCCATGGTAGATGACTCTGCCATGGAGACTGAGAGTGTTGCGGAGGCGGGTAAGGCCAGAAAGAAGCCGGTTGAAGAGGTTGCTCCGGCAAATTCTTCAGGTCCAGACTCTTTGGTGACCAAGAAGGCGCTTACTTAGCCTTCTTCTTCGAAGAAGAAGGTAGGAAGTAAGGAGGCACGTGTGGTGTTGGTGCCTTTGCCGGCTGAAGCAGTTGTTGCAGCGGGTAGTGGTGGTAGTGTGCCAGTGGTGATGGGTGCGGGCTCTGCTGGTGCGAGTGCATTGCCGAAGGCGAAGCCAGCGCCACCTATGCGCGAGTCAAGGCAGGCTGAGGGTTTGACCTTGGCTAATGTCTTGGATAGTTGTTGGTCGATTAGGAAGATGGTGGTTTCCACAATTGGACACCATCCCGAGGTAGACGCTTCTCTAGCAGAGATTTCCTCCAAATATGAGGACCTGGTGCTAGAGTTGACAGGGACGCTAGAGCGTCAAAGGGGTAGGGCGGACTCCGGATGTGCTCCTGCAGTGTGAGCTTCGGAGTCTGTAGAGGGTAGGGACGGTCCAAGTGGGACCGTCAAATCGCTAGGAGTCCCTGTTGGGATGAACGTTGAGGGACGACCTTCGTTCACGGAGGTAGCCAGCACTGCCACTGTTTCGGGTGGTATGGGGGGCAAATTTCAGGTTAAGAAACCTGATGTGGAACCTGCCAGACCACTTGGGACGTGGTCTTTTGTTGTCAAGGGCAAGAAGGGAGAGTCAGTGGGAGCACTGAGGAAGAAGGTGGTGGAGGAATTGGTGCCTGCCGTGGGTGTCAGGGTGCATACTGTGCGCCCTGGCAAGCAAGGTGGCATTCTGGTCCGCACGCCATCCGTTGCTGAGCGGGATGCTTTCCTCGGGCATAAGAAGCTCGAAGAGGTGGGTCTGTTGGCCGAAGCAGCAAGGGGTAAGTCTCTTGTCGTGCAGAGGGTGGAGAAACGGATCTCCCCCGAAGAGCTCCTGGATGAGCTGCATAAGGAGGTCTGCCTTTCCACCCGTTGGGAGGCAGGGGATGGTCGCCTGAATGCTGTCCTACAGTGCAGCTCCAAGGCCGCGGGTATCCTTCTCGGAGACGGGAGGTGCTATATAAAGCACTTCTCGTTTCTCGTGAAGGCGAAATCGTTGGTGCAATGGTGTAACCGGTGTCTCGGCCTGGATCACTTCGCATCCAGGTGTAGGCAGAAGGACTCTGTGTGCTGGTTTTAGGGTCGAAACGATCTTAACCTAGTCTCAAACTTTAAATGGCTAAGAACTTAACCTTTCTTGATATGAAGGTCTAAGTTGTGATATATTGTGCCCAGTGGGCCACTTTTGGTAAGCAGAACTGGCGCTGTGGATGAACCCAAAATCAACAACTCATGCAAATACAATGAAAGGCGTTGGTTGCTTAAAACAGCAGGACGGTGGACATGAAAGTCGTAATCCGCTAAGGAGTGTGTAACAACTCACCTGCCGAAGCAGCTAGCCCTTAAAGCTTAAGCGCTTAGATTGTATACCTATACATTACAGCTAAGGTAAATAATTTATAAATCAAAAATATTTGAGTATACGTTTTGAAAGTTTAGGGAGTAGGAGGGTACAATGGTGTACTCTGAAGTGTTTTGCGTAAGCCTGCATGGACCCACTATTGGTACAGATCTTGGTGGTAGTAGAAAGTAATCGAATGAGACCTTGGAGGACTGAAGTGGAGAAGGGTTTCGTGTGAACAGTGGTTGATCACGAGTTAGTCGGTCCTAAGTTCAAGGCGGAATCCGGACATTTTTAAGTTTTAAATAAAAATAATAAATATGAATTTATTTAATATAAATTATATACTTGATTATTTTTGAACGAAAGGGAATACGGTTCCGATTCCGTAACCTGTTGACCATCCGTTTGTTATTAAAAATGGGCTTTTTGCTTAATCTGGCAACAGGAACAAACATAAAGAAGCCGTCGAGAGATATCGGAATAGTTTTCTTTTCTGTTTTATAGTCGTACTACCATGGAAGTCTTGGTAGATGGACTAGAAGAGCATGACATTTACTGTTGTGTCGATATTTTCTCCTCGGACTTTGAACATTTTTGGTGAGGTTACGCAAACTTCTCAACAGGCCGTACCAATATCCGCAGGTGGTCTCCAAGAGTCTCTAGTCGGTAGAATAATGCAGGTAAGGGAAGGCGGCAAATTAGACCCGTAACTTCGGGATAAGCATTGGCTCTGAAGATTGAGATAGTTGGGCTTGAATTGGAAGCAATGACATGGTTTATGTACTCGTTCTGGGTGATAGTAGTTTACGTAGACAATCGTAAAATTTTCTTGCTAAAAATCATAAGTTGTATCATTTTTTTTATGATTTATAACGACTATCAATTAACAATCAATTCAGAACTGGCACGGACTTGGGCAATCCGACTGTCTAATTAAAAACAAAGCATTGTGATGGTCCTAACGGGCGTTGACACAATGTAAAGAAATTCAAGTAAGCGCGGGTAAACGGCGGGAGTAAGGTAGCCAAATGCCTCGTCATCTAACTAATGATGCGCATGAATGGATTAACGAGATTCCTAGTGTCCCTATCTACGCCATTCCACTGTGAGCACTCGAAGCGAGCAGTCGTGTTTATTAGCTAGTGCAGTGAATAGTGTTTTCAGTAGTGTAGAGATAAGCCACAGCAGAGTGGTGAATTAGCTAGTGTTTGTGTGTGTGGAATTTCATCCACACTAACGGGAAAGGGTTCACGTGAAACTTGTTTACGCAAAACTTGTTTACGCCCTATTTGCTGGGTGAGTTGTTTGAATATATTTTTTAGTGTATTTAGCATTGTGTGTTGTTAGAGCAACACATGAAGGAGGATTGTAGTGGTGGTCGGAGGGAGGATGCCTTTGTTGGCCTCTCCTCCGACTGCGAGAGTGAGGCAGTTGCCTCTGATGTCCCGCCGCGGAACTTCTTTTTGAAGAGTCCGGGGAAGAGAAAAAAGAAGAAGAAGACGAGGAAGGCGCGCCGGGAATCCTTGGCGTCAGCCTCGGCCTCCATGGTAGATGACTCTGCCATGGAGACTGAGAGTGTTGCGGAGGCGGGTAAGGCCAGAAAGAGGCCGGTTGAAGAGGTTGCTCCGGCAAATTCTGCAGGTCCGGACTCTTTGGTGGCCAAAGAGGCGCTTACTGAGCCTTCTTCTTCTTCGAAGAAGGTAGGAGGCAAGAAGGTAGGCAGCAAGGAGGCAGGCAGCAAGTAGGCACGTGTGGTGTTGTTGCCTTTGCCGGCAGAGGCGGTTGTTGCAGCGGGTAGTGGTGGTACTGTGCCAGTGGTGATGGGTCCTCCTGTGGCTAAGGCGCGCTTGACTAAAGCTGTGGCTGAAGTCAAGTCGGCTCTTCCCACAAGAGCTCCGTCGCGGGTGCAAGCCATTGCGGGCTCTGCTGTTGCAAGTGCCCTGCCGAAGGCGAAGCCAGCGCGAGTCAAGGCAGGCTGAGGTTTTGACCTTGGCTAATGTCTTGGAGAAGCTTAGGGAGATTAGGAAAATGGTGGTTTGCACGATTGGACACCATCCCGAGGTAGGCGCTTCTCTAGCAGAGATTTCCTCCAAATATGAGGAACTCGTGCTAGAGTTGACAGGGAAGCTCGATCGTCATAGGGGTAGGGCCGACTCCGGATGTGCTCCTGCAGTGGGAGCTTCGGAGTCTGTAGAGGGTAGGGACGGTCCAAGTGGGACCGTCAAATCGCTAGGTGTCCCGGTTGGGATGAGAGTTGAGGGACGACCTTCGTTCGCGCAGGTAGCCAGCACTGCCTCTGTTTCGGGTGGTATGGGGGGCAAATGCCAGGTTAACAAACCTGATGTGGAACCTGCCAGACCACTTGAGACGTGGTCTTTTGTTGTCAAGGGCAAGAAGGGAGAGTCAGTGGGAGCACTGAGGAAGAAGGTGGTGGAGGAATTGGTGCCTGCCGTGGGTGTCAGGGTGCATACTGTGCGCCCTGGCAAGCAAGGTGGCATTCTGTTCCGCACGCCATCGGTTGCTGAGCGGGATGCATTCCTCGGGCATAAGAAGCTCGAAGAGGTGGGTCTGTTGGCCGAAGCAGCAAGGGGTAAGTCTCTTGTCGTGCAGAGGGTGGAGAAACGGATCTCCTCCGAAGAATTCCTGGGTGAGCTGCATAAGCTAAACTTATGCAAGTTCACCAAAGAGGAGTTTGAGAAGGAGGTCTGCCTTTCCACCCATTGGGAGGCAGGGGATGGTCGCCTGAATGCTGTCCTACAGTGCAGCTCCAGGGCCCCGGGTATCCTTCTCGGAGAAGGGAGGTGCTATATAAAGCACTCGTTTCTCGTGAAGGAGAAAGCGTTGGTGCAATGGTGCAATCGGTGTCTCGGCCTGGATCACTTCGCATCCAGGTGTAGGCAGAAGGACTCTGTGTGCTGGCGTTGTGGACAGTCGGGCCACTCTAAGCGCGATTGTGGTAATGCCATTCATTGCCGTGATTGCGACTTCAGGGGAAACCCGGCTGGACACTTTATGCTAAGCATGGATTGTCCAGTCTATGCTGCGGCGGTGGCCAGGGCGAGTGCTCGACACTCAAAATGCCAGTCAAATTAATTCAATTTAACTGCCAGGGTGCTCGAGTAGCCATGTTCGAGTTAGGACAGATATTGTGTAGCTCACAGTGCAGCTTTGCGTTGTTGCAGGAACCTTACACTGTTGCAGGACATGTGAGGGGATTGCCTGCGCACATGCGATCGTTTGTGGACGACAGTGGCAATGCTGCTGTCGTAGTAAATGATGTCAACACTGTGTGTTCCCTGATAGGCTCAAGTGAATGGGGTGTGTGTGTGAATGTTGAGGGTAGCTTTGGTAGGCTGATTTTATGCAACCTTTACTTTAAGCATGCCTTGGACATTGAACCGTACTTGGCATATCTCGATGAGTTGCTACGGATGATTGGGAATAGCGCTGCGATTTTCGGCATTGACGCTAATGCAGTCTCCCCTTTGTGGTTCAGTAAAATGACAGGACGCACGTCCCAATTTTACAGTACCATCAGGGGGGAACTGCTAAGCGAATGGATAGCCGTTAATCGCATAGCTGTTCTCAATCAGCCTAGTGACCTATATACTTTCGATGGTCCAAACGGGCAAAGTGATATTGATGTGACCCTGGCAAATACGACGGCGCTTCGTAGCTTTGATTTTCAGTGGCGCATCCGGCGTTCTGAGGGGGTGAGTGATCACAGCCTCATGGAGGTTGAGATTGTTCGCTCCAGCGGTACGCTAGATGTGCAGGGAAATTGGAATGAGAAGCGCTGGCTTCTCAAGAATGTCGACTGGGTGTCGTACAGGAGTGAGATTGCAAGAAAGGTCACATCAACACCACTTGAGGCCTTTCAACGTTTGGGTATTGATGGTAAGGTTGCCCTCATCAATGAGTGTATGTGGGATGTCAACGACCAACTCTTTCCAAGAAGCCGTATGGTGAATCGGAAAAGGGTTAAGTGGTGGACATCTGAGTTGAATGTGAAGCGTAAGCAGGTGAGGAGATTGCGAATGCGTTTCCAAACCTGTAGACGTCACGGATCTGCAGACGTGGATCAGACAAAACTTGCTTACAGGCATGGTTTGGCTGAATACAAGAGTATGCTTGTCCGCAGTAAGAACGACAATTGGAGGACCTTTGCCGAGGAACACCGAGATAACCCCTGGGGTCGTCTTTACCGTGTTTGTCGGGGAACGAAATCCTTAGAGCTTGGGGCCATCCATCATGAGGGCCAGGTGCTCACATCATGGAGGGACTGTGTATTTGTCCTGATGGGTACTTTCTTTCCCAGAGCCATTTGTTCGAATGATCCAATTGTGGATTTGCCGGGCGATGTGCCTGCGGTTACTGAAGGTGAAATTGGCTGCGCGATTTCTAGGCTTAAATCGAGGAAGTCACCAGGATTCGACGGACTAACTGGAGAGATGGTGAAAGCTATCTGGACAGTGGTTCCCGAATACTTGATGGCTCTTTACTCGTGCTGTGTCAGGGAGAATTATTTTCCCCTGGAATGGAAATGTGCAAAGGTGATAGTTCTGCTGAAGTCTAATGATAGGGTGAGGACCAATCCTCGCTCATATCGTGGCATCAGTCTCCTTCCTGTACTTGGAAAGGTGGCGCAGTGTCGAAGTTGCTTGGCTGCGCGTAAAGGACACTGTTGACGGATCTGCTGGGAAGTATGTCCTTGGTATCTTCATTGATTTCAAGGGTGCTTGCCTTGACTGGGCAAGTGTGCTGCGGAGGTTGCAGAAGGTAGGGACTAGGGAGTGTTCCTTGTGGAAGAGCTATTTGTCCAACAGGTCAGCTCGTGTTGTCAATTCTTTTGACAGTGTGATGGTAGGTGTTGAGAGGGGATGTCCTCAGGGGTCTGTTGCTGGTCCATATATATGGAACTTGATGATGGATCTTCTGCTGCTTCTTCTTTCATCCTGGCAGTCGTACTGCAGTGTTGTCGCGTATGCTGATGATCTACTTATCCTTCTCGAAGGCCAGTCTCGTGCTGAGTTGGAGAGTAGGGGTACGGAGGCCATGGGCGTGGTGACTAACTGGGGATCGAGTGTCGGTGTGGAAGTGGCGGTGGAAAAGACGTCCTTGATGCTGCTCAAGGGTAAATTATCCTTGAATCGGCCTCCAGTTGTTAGAGCTGCCGGGTTGAGTCTAAGATACGTGACGGAAGTCAAGTATCTTGGCATTAATATCGGAGAGAGGATGAACTTTGTTCCTCATCTTGTAAAGATGAGAGCAAAACTCACATCCCTCGTGCCAGCAGTCAGACGGGTGGTGAAGTGTGAGTGGGGTCTGTCGGGGCAAGCAGTCCGTACTGCATATGGTGGACTTTTTGTTGCATGCGCGGCATTTGGTGCACCGGTATGGTACGATGTTGCTAAGACCGTGACAGGAAGAAGCAAGCTCCTGACTTGTCAGCGAACTATGCTCCTTGGTTCACTTCGAGTATGCAAGACTGTCTCAACGGAGGCTCTACAAGTGTTGGCAGGTGTGCCACCGCTAGATCTGGAGGTCATCCGTCGTGGTATGGCCGGCAGATTGCGGAGGCAGCGGCCGCTCTCAGCATCTGACTGGAGCGAGTGCCGGAATGTTCAGGGTCTAAGTGCCCGCGAACTGAAGGCCCTGGAAAATGGCGTACTGTCGAGGTGGCAGTTGCGTTGGCGGGAGAGCAGCAAGGGAAGAGTAACTTTCGAGTTCCTTCCTAAAGTTGCTTATGCGTGTGGGCGGGAGTGTCTGGACTTCTCTCTCTATGCGGGCTTTCTGCTGACTGGTCATGGTTCCCTTAATGCTTTCTTGTATGAAAGGGCTCTAGCTGCGTCAGCGGAGTGCTCGTGTGGTGCACCGAGAGAAGATTGGAGACATGTGCTAATCGAGTGTCCGCGATATGCTCACTGCAGGGATCTCTCTGCGATGGGTGTAGTGCGGGTAGGTGACACTTGGGATTTCAGTCGTGTTCTCTTGTCAAGGGAGACGGCTGACAATCTAGCCATCTTTGCCGAACAAATCTTTCGGATATGGAGGCAATAATGGCAATGTTGTCCTTGTTGTAGAAACTGCTGGTTCACTTAGCGCTGGCCTCAGTTTGTGGTGCTCGACTCACAAAGAGTCCTGGCTATACGAGGTTGGCGCAAGTCATAGTGTAGTCTGCGGCTATATGCTTCCAGGGCTCCCGATTTACTGGCAGGTTGGACTTAGTCCGCAACCTCCTTGTAACTTGCAGATGGTGGATGTTTGGGCGGGAGGGGGGCTGTACAGGTCTCATCCTGACCCACTCGGATCCCATTTGGGGGTTCTCCCCAACATTGCTTCTTGCTATGGTAATGGCGCCTTATATTGCTGTGTTTTTACTAGGTAACATTTGGGCCGGAGCCGTAATAAGTTGTCGTGTGGGGCATGGGGTGCCTGTTCATGTGATCGGTGATGACTTGACCTCGCAACTTTGCGTCGGTTACGGGGTGTATAGCGCCAGGTGTTCTATGCGCGAACTAACCGGTTCTTCGAGTAGTAGTAGTTTTGTTGTGCTCGTTTTTAGGTATGCCAGTTTGCCTTTGCTTTCTGGGGATTTTCGGTAGAGATGAGTGCATGTGTTACGTACCTGCACTCTCCTGCAATGGGATTTTTCGGTAGTGGTACGGAACGATTTGGTTAGTGCATGCCTCGGTCTGACCTTGCTGGAATTTCCGGGCGGAATTGTGTTGTCTTGTGTTGTATTTTTGTGTAGATGATGCATTTCGATCATTGGTGACTGCCTCGACTAACTGATTCGAAGTGCGTCATCTAAAAGGTTGCTAGGCCTTGAGTGGCAAGGCACTTATCTAGAAGTGACCTCACGGTTGCGAAAACCTGACCAGAGGCTATATTCTGGTACCATGGGAGATAGCAGGCCCCGGAAAGGATATTTCTTTTCCGTGCTATCAAGAGGTAGGCCCCCTAGTGGGAGTATCATGGTGGCTGTGGTTGCCCAAAATCGCGGGCGCATATAGCATCCAATGATCCTATAACATCCAGGATCTGTGGATGCTAGAGGTGTTAGATAGGCCTCGCCCTCAGCAAGGTTTGTTTTCGCCCTTAAGCGTCACTAAATTGTTACTGGGGTGGTGAATACCTCCTCAGGGCGGTGGTCAACACTTAATTTGACTCCGTTATTGTGGGTAGGCCACCGTGAAGTTTGCCAATAATTGGCCGGGTATTCACGTTAAGCACAATTTCGACTTTCTGTGAGCGATTCCACTGTGAACACTCGAAGCGAGCAGTCGTGTTTATTAGCCAGTGCAGTGAATAGTGTTTTTCAGTAGTTTAGCGATAAGCCACAGCAGAGTGGTGAATTAGCTAGTGTTTGTGTGTGTGGAATTTCTTCCACACTAACGGGAAAGTGTTTACGCGAAACTTGATTACGCAAAACTTGATTACGCCCTATTTGCTGGGTGAGTTGCTTGAATATATTTTTTAGTGTATTTAGCATTGTGTATTGTTTGAGGAACACATGGAGGAGGATTGTAGTGGTGGTCGGAGGGAGGATGCCTTTGTTGGCCTCTCCTCCGACTGCGAGAGTGAGGCAGTTGCCTCTGATGTCCCGCCGCGGAACTTCTTTTTGAAGAGTCCGCCGGTGGTTGAGGAGGGGAAGAGAAAAAAGAAGAAGAAGACGAGGAAGGCGCGCCGGGAATCCTTGGCGTCAGCCTCGGCCTCCATGGTAGATGACTCTGCCATGGAGACTGAGAGTGTTGCGGAGGCGGGTAAGGCCAGAAAGAGGCCGGTTGAAGAGGTTGCTCCGTCAAATTCTTCAGGTCCGGTCTCCTTGGTGTCCAAGAAGGCAAGCGCCTGAGCCTTCTTCTTATTCGATGAAGGTAGGAAGCAAGGAGGCACGTGTGGTGTTGGTGCCTTTGCCGGCTGAAGCAGTTGTTGCAGCGGGTAGTGGTGGTGCGAGTGCATTGGTGGATTAGGAAGATGGTGGTTTCCACAATTGGACACCATCCCGAGGTAGGCGCTTCTCTAGCAGAGATTTCCTCCAAATATGAGGACCTCGTGCTAGAGTTGACAGGGACGCTAGGCGTCATAGGGGTAGGGCGGACTCCGGATGTGCTCCTGCAGTGTGAGCTTCGGAGTCTGTAGAGGGTAGCGACGGTCCAAGTGGGACCGTCAAATCGCTAGGAGTCCCTGTTGGGATGAGCGTTGAGGGGCGACCTTCGTTCGCGCAGGTAGCCAGCACTGCCACTGTTTTGGTTGGTATGGGGGGCAAATGTCAGGTTAAGAAACCTGATGTGGAACCTGCCAGACCACTTGAGACGTGGTCTTTTGTTGTCAAGGGCAAGAAGGGAGAGTCAGTGGGAGCACTGAGGAAGAAGGTGGTGGAGGAATTGGTGCCTGCCGTGGATATCAGCAAGGTGGCATTCTGGTCCGCACGCCATCGGTTGCTGAGCGGGATGCTTTCCTCGGGCATAAGAAGCTCGAAGAGGTGGGTCTGTTGGCCGAAGCAGCAAGGGGTAAGTCTCTTGTCGTGCAGAGGGTGGAGAAACGGATCTCCCCCGAAGAGTTCCTGGGTGAGCTGCATAAGCTAAACTTATGCAAGTTCACGAAAGAGGAGTTTAAGAAGGAGGTCTGCCTTTCCACCCGTTGGGAGGCAGGGGATGGTCGCCTGAATGCTGTCCTACAGTGCAGCTCCAGGGCCGCGGGTATCCTTCTCGGAGAAGGGAGGTGCTACATAAAGCACTTCTCATTTCTGGTGAAGGAAAAGTCGTTGGTGCAGTGGTGTAACCAGTTTCTTGGCCTGGATCACTTCGCATTCAGGTGTAGGCAGAAGGACTTGTGGACACAGCCAGGAAAAAGTGTCACGTCAACACAACATCACCAAGTTCGAGTCTCGCCCGCTAGGAGCTCGAGAGCATATAAACCGAGGTTTCGTGTTTGACAGGTTCCACGAATCTGTCTCTTTTCCTTTTCGCCGTTCGAGAATACGTAAGCTGCCGCTGTAGTAGATCTGGAGTAGAAGTTTAATAAAGATTTTATATAGTAATTAACTTTCTGGCTTTTATTCCATAACATCTACATTGGTGACCCCGACGATGGAGAATGAACAAAAAGAAGCAGGGAGCGATGCAAATACGAGCAGAGCTAGCTTGGGCGAAGCAAGGGCGATCGGTGGAGCATATCACGAGCCAGAGATAGGAACAGTATCGGTGAAGATACCAAAGTTTTGGAAGGAGAAACCGGAGTTGTGGTTCACACAAGTGGAATCGCAATTCTACGTTGGTCGAATAACGTCTGATATGCGAAAATATCACACAGTAGCGGCAGCTATCGACAGCGATATTCTGAACCAAGTCAGTGATATTCTTCTTGATCCACCCGTGGAGAACATGTATCAAACTCTAAAATCTAAAATAATCGAGCGATTTACAGATTCCGACCACCAGCGCTTACGCAAGCTCCTGCAAGAAATTGAGCTGGGGGACAAAAGACCGTCCCAACTTCTACGAGAGATGCGGGACTTAGCGGGCTCCAGATTGGGTGATGACTTGCTCAAATCTTTATGGTTGCAGAGACTCCCACCAAACATGCGTTCCATAATATCTGTCAGCACGGAAAAATTGCCTAAATTAGCAGAAATAGCTGATAAGATTGCTGAGGTGAACGAAACTCCGCAACTGGCCGCAACAACACGTCACAGCCCATCTAATTATAGTACCGAACTTCATCGGCAGATAGAAGACCTAACACGTGTGGTTGCTGAATTAAAATCGAGTCACGTAATCAACCGAAGGAGGCGCAGTCGTTCTCGTTCTCGCTACCGCAACGATAAGAACGTAAGAGTTACTATTGCAGAGAATCCCGGAGACGAATGCTGGTATCATCGTGCTTTCGGATCAGATGCTAAAAAGTGTCGAGCGCCCTGCAAGCATAATAAATCGTCAAACTAGAAGGCCAGTCGGTAGCGGCGACAACCGCTGGCCTGGAAAACTGTCGCCTTTTTGTTCGTGATCGTAAGAATCACGGTTTGAACTTTCTTATTGATACGGGCGCTGACATTTCTGTGATGCCCGCAACGCCCGTAGAAAGAAGAGTCCGCAACAATAACTCCACACTATTTGCTGCCAACAACTCACGAATTTCCACATTTGGCACCAGAATGATGACGGTAGATTTAGGTTTACGACGAGTTTTCAACTGGGAATTTGTCATCGCAGATTTGTCACGCCCTATCATCGGAGCGGATTTTCTCCGACACTTCGGTTTAATGGTGGATTTACGTAACCGACGTCTTATTGATCGTATTACCTCCCTTTCCAGCGTCGGTTCAATAACCTCAATTCCATCCACGAAGCTAACGAACATCGACTACAAGGCCCCGTATCATGGACTGCTGCAGGAGTATCAGGATATAACTCGGCCATTGGTAAGAAAAACAATCTGTAACAGCGCTGTTTTTCACTACATCGTCACCAAGGGGCCACTGATCCATGCACGTTACCGACGCCTGAGTCCCGAGAAGCTCCGTGAGGCCAAAGCTCAATTTCAGCTGTTAATGGAGCAAGGCATTTGTCGTCCATCAAAAAGCCCATGGGCCAGCCCGTTGCATATGGCAAAGAAGGCAGATAACAGTTGGAGACCGTGCGGGGATTTTCGTAAATTGAACAGCATCACCACGCCAGATCGCTATCCCATCCCTCATGTTCAGGATTTCAGTCAATTCTTAGCGGGAAAGACTATTTTTTCAACACTTGACCTCCAACAGGCGTACCATCAAATACCTGTGGCCCCCGAGGACATACCCAAGACGGCTATCATAACGTCATTTGGGCTCTATGAATTTGTCTATATGACCGAAACGGACTCCGAAATGCAAGCCAGACGTTTCAGCGATTCATGGACAACATGCTACGGGACTTGGACTTCGCATTCCCATACATTGATGACATCCTCATTGCCTCGGAGAACGAACAACAGCACAAGGTATATTTAAGGATAGTCTTCGAACGACTGAGGCAACACGGAATGGTTCTTAATGTCGACAAGTGCCAGTTCGGTTGTAACGAAATACGTTTTCTGGGCAATTCCGTCAACGCGGGAGGAATCAAATCACCCGAGGAGAAAGTTGAGGCCATGATGAAATTTCCAAAGCCCGCCGTAGCATGTGAGTTAAAACGATTTTTAAACTCCTTAAATTTTTACAGACGTTTCCTTAAAAATGCGGTTGAGGACCAAGCAATCCTTCAACAAGTAATCCCCAAGGGAAACAGGAAGAATGATAAAAGGAGGCTTCTCTGGACGTCTGAGGCGGAGTTGTGTTTCGAAAGGTGCAAGACAACATTGGCTAATGCAGCACTTTTAGCCCATCCGAAACCTAATGCCAAGCTTGCTTTGATGGTCGACGCTTCGGACATTGCCGTGGGGGGTGCTCTTCATCAGAAAGTTGCGGACGCATGGGAACCACTAGGTTTTTTTTTTCCAAGAAACTGAAGGCTGCGGAAACCAAATATAGTACGTATGATCGGGAGCTTCTCAGCGCGTACCTTTCAGTGAAGCACTTCCGTTATATGTTGGAGGGGAGAGTTTTTTGTATTCTAACGGATCACAAGCCCCTAGTTTTTGCATTTAAGCAGAATCCGGAAAAGGCGTCGCCCAGGCAGCTACGTCATCTTGACTTCATTGGTCAATATACATCGGATATTCGGCACATCGCGGGAAACCAGAACACGATTGCCGAAGCACTTTCGCGTATAGCAGAAATAAAATCTCACAGTACCATCGACTGCGAGCGTCTTGCAGACGATCAACTACAAGACAACGAACTCAATCAATTGCTCAACGAACCCTCATCAACACTAAAGCTAAAGAAATGTCCTGTCATTACAGATCCGAAGCGTTTCATCATCTGCGACACTTCAACACAGAACGTCCGGCCGTTCATTACAAAACCATTCCGACATGCCGCGTTCGAGAGTGTTCATAACTTGGCACATCCAGGGATCCGACCAACAATCAGAATGCTAACGGACCGATTTGTCTGGCCCTCGATAAGAAAAGATGGTCGAAACTGGGCAAGAGAGTGCTTGGCCTGTCAACGATCGAAGGTCTGGAGACACACAAGGGCACTAGCCCATGCTTATCCACCGACAGACTCCCGATTGAACACGGCCCACTGCCACCCTCAGGTGAATATCGCTATCTTCTCACATGTGTAGACCGTTTTTCTAGATGGCTGGAAGCGATACCAATCAGGGACATCACGGCCGAAACAGTGGCGAGAGCTTTCTTCGACGGCTGGATCGCTAGGTTTGGAGTACCCCAGAGGATCACTACGGACCAAGGCCGCCAGTTTGAAAGTAACATGTTCAAACAGCTGACACGATTGATGGGCATCAAGCACTTTCGAACAACACCGTATCACCCGAAGTCAAACGGCATGATTGAGAGGTATCATCGAACGCTGAAGGCAGCTCTAACTTGTCACTCTTCTAACAGTTGGACGGACGCTCTACCTACTGTGTTACTGGGGCTTCGTTCGGTCGTTAAGAGTGATCTAGGAGCAACCACCGCAGAGTTTCATTACGGCACTCCGCTTCGACTACCAGGAGATTTTTTTAACCCATCGAAGGATGACGTCAACACACACGACTTCATCAAACAACTTCGACGATCAATGGCCACGCTGAAGTCAACGCAAACAGCTCATCACGATTCCGGCAAAGTATTTATCCCGAGAAACCTGCACGACTGTCAACATGTTTTCATTCACAATGACGCGGTCAAGAAGCCACTGACACCGACATATAACGGGCCATACTTGGTGCTCAAGAGAACCGAAAAATATTTTCAAGTACAGGTGAATGGAAAGAAAGTAAACATTTCTGTCGATCGCCTTAATCCTGCAGTCGGCGAAGTCAATGAAAGCCAGGACGCAGTGCAACCAGTAAATGTATCAGCTAACGTGGAAAAAACACAGGAGCAGCAGTATGTGACAAGAGCGGGCAGAAAGGTAACATTTCGAGGACAGCTTTAATGTATCACTTGCGTTGGAGGGGGAGTAGTGTGGACACAGCCAGGAAAAAGTGTCACGTCAACACAACATCACCAAGTTCGAGTCTCGCCCGCTAGGAGCTCGAGAGCATATAAACCGAGGTTTCGTGTTTGACAGGTTCCACGAATCTGTCTCTTTTTCCGTTTCGCCGTTCGAGAATACGTAAGCTGCCGCTGTAGTAGATTTGGAGTAGAAGTTTAATAAAGATTTTATATAGTAATTAACTTTCTGGCTTTTATTCCATAACATCTACAGACTCTGTGTGCTGGCGTTGTGGACAGTCGGGCCACTCTAAGCGCGATTGTGGTAATGCCATTCATTGCCGTGATTGCGACTTCAGGGTAAACCCGGCTGGACACTTTATGCTAAGCATGGATTGTCCAGTCTATGCTGCGGCGGTGGCCAGGGCGAGTGCTCGACACTAAAAATGCCAGTTAAATTAATTCAATTTAACTGCCAGGGTGCTCAAGTAGCCATGTTCGAGTTAGGACAGATATTGTGTAGCTCACAGTGCAGCTTTGCGTTGTTGCAGGAACCTTACACTGTTGCAAGACATGTGAGGGGATTGCCTGCGCACATGCGATCGTTTGTGGACGACAGTGGCAATGCTGCTGTCGTAGTAAATAATGTAAACACTGTGTGTTCCCTGATAGGCTGAAGCGAATGGGGTGCTTTCTTAGCTTAGCTTAGAGTACCCGCTTAGGGTCAGTAAGTTAGAATAAGTAACTAACACTGTTCGACCAACTAGTTTTAAGCATTTTTGTCTAGTATATAAGTTGTCATGAAGTAAATAATAAAAATGAATTAAAAGGATGATGAAAATGAATTGAAGTTTGGAATGACTTTTAAGAACTGTGGCAGTGAGTTCATTAGTTTGGGAACAGTGTGTTTAGCGAATGACTTAAGGGTGAAATCATGGGTCACTCATGTAGTGTAGCAGTGTTGTCATCTGGAGGATTACTTTGCCATCTAGAACTTGAAAATTTGAGTTAAAAGTTCTAACAATTTTTTACAAGACGATGTTGTAGGTTAGATATCTTGTCCATGTGAGATTTTGCTGCGTTTTCCTAGGCCAGAATACCGTATCCATGAAGAAAGCAGCAAACTGTGCGTCATCGCGTGAACTGCAGGACACATGAACATAGACATTTTGAACGTATATCGCAGTCCATGCTGTTATGTACTTTAATTAATTTTAAGGTGCTGCTTGGATATGGTTGAGGGTTGTGAGACTGTTAAATAAGTTGCTAAAAGTATAAATTTTAATACATTAAAAAATATACCCAAGTGAAAGCACATGTTATATTATTGAATAAATATCCTAATGCCTAATGATTGATGGTAAAGCGAATGATTAGAGGCTTTAGGGTCGAAACGATCTGAACCTAGTCTCAAACTTTAAATGGCTAAGAACTTAACCTTTCTTGATATGAAGGTCTAAGTTGTGATATATTGTGCCCAGTAGGCCACTTTTGGTAAGCAGAACTGGCGCTGTGGATGAACCCAAAATCAACAACTCATGCAAATACAATGAAAGGCGTTGGTTGCTTAAAACAGCAGGACGGTGGACATGAAAGTCGTAATCCGCTAAGGAGTGTGTAACAACTCACCTGCAGAAGCAGCTAGCCCTTAAAATGGATGGCGCTTAAGTTGTATAGGTACATTACAGCTAAGGTAAATAATTTATAAATCAAAAATATTTGAGTATACGTTTTGAAAGTTTAGGGAGTAGGAGGGTACAATGGTGTACTCTGAAGTGTTTTGCGTAAGCCTGCATGGACCCACTATTGGTACGGATCTTGGTGGTAGTAGAAAGTAATCGAATGAGACCTTGGAGGACTGAAGTGGAGAAGGGTTTCGTGTGAACAGTGGTTGATCACGAGTTAGTCGGTCCTAAGTTCAAGGCGGAATCCGGACATTTTTAAGTTTTAACTGAAAATAATAAATATGAATTTATTTAATATAAATTATATACTTGATTATTTTTGAACGAAAGGGAATACGGTTCCGATTCCGTAACCTGTTGACCATACGTTTGTTATTAAAAATGGGCTTTTTGCTCAATCTGGCAACAGGAACAAACATAAAGAAGCCGTCGAGAGATATCGGAATAGTTTTCTTTTCTTTTTTATAGTCGTACTACCATGGAAGTCTTGGTAGATGGACTAGAAGAGCATGACATTTACTGTTGTGTCGATATTTTCTCTTCGGACCTTGAACATTTTTGGTGAGGTTACGCAAACTTCTCAACAGGCCGTACCAATATCCGCAGGTGATCTCCAAGAGTCTCTAGTCGGTAGAATAATGCAGGTAAGGGAAGGCGGCAAATTAGACCCGTAACTTCGGGATAAGGATTGGCTCTGAAGATTGAGATAGTTGGGCTTGAATTGGAAGCAATAACATGGTTTATGTACTCGTTCTGGGTAGATAAAAAAAATTTTCGGATTTTGTTCCCCAGATAGTAGTTTACGTGGACAGTTGTAAAATTTCCTTGCTAAAAATCATAAGTTGTATCATTTGATAATTTTTTTTTATGATTTATAACGACTATCAATTAACAATCAATTCAGAACTGGCACGGACTTGGGCAATCCGACTGTCTAATTAAAAACAAAGCATTGTGATGGGCCTAACGGGCGTTGACACAATGTAAAGAAATTCAAGTAAGCGTGGGTAAACGGCGGGAGTAACTATGACTCTCGTAAGGTAGCCAAATGCCTCGTCATCTAACTAGTGATGCGCATGAATGGATTAACGAGATTCCTAGTGTCCCTATCTACTCACTCGTTGTTCAACTCTTGAAGTGTAAGGACGTGCGCGCAGTCTGCTCGTGCCTGAGTAAAAATTGTGTGCTGTGTAAGTGCACTTTTAGATGTGTGTGTTGTAGTGTGTGCAGTGAAAAGAAGTGAAGTGAAAAGAAAACAAAGCAATAAAAGACAATTTGTGCCCTGTAGCGCATGTTTATTGCCAGTTTCCTGTGGAGGTCTGCTATTGTTCCGAGAAAACAATTAGGTGAGTTTTATTGCTATGGGTAATAAAAGGAGAAAAGGGTCAAAAGACCTTAACGAAGAGGATACCGACTCCACAAGTGAGTGGATATGCCCCTCGCCAAAGAAGGCGAAGGATAAATTGCTGTTAAAGGACATCAACGATGAAGAAATGATGCTAGTTAAGCCAGGGAAAAAGAAAAAAGAAAAGAAAAATAGGAACAAGGCAGAAAAGGAGGAGAAGGTGGTAGTTGAAGCTCCGCCTACTGAAGAGATGGTGGAGGTACCTCAATGCGGGGATGTTGAAAGGAAGAAATTGAGGGCGTTAGCTACGGCAGCAGGGGAGGTATGGTCAAGTGGTAGCTTGACCAAGGTTACCAGCGAGTTGTTCGAATACATTCTCAGGGAGGATACAGAAATCAGTCCGACAGCCAAGGCATTTATTGCAAAAAGCATAGGAAAATATGAAAGGCTGTTCTACACAGTCGTGGCAGAGAATGAGAGGTTTAAAGGACGCTTGGACGTTCTGATGAGCGGGAACTCTTTCCGCCCCCAACTACGTGCTGAAAAGAGTGTGGCTTCACGCCAGGACATTCCAGCACCTAGTCCAATTGAAAGGAAAGCTAGCGGCGACAAGGGGGCCGCAAAAAAGACACAGGTCGCCAGCTATGCGTCTGTGTATTCGACTGTGACAGCCGTATCACAAAACGGCGAAGAAAAATCGGGGGTTAAGGCTACTCAACTCCCAAAGTTAGGAGCGTCATTACCCCAGAGGAAGGTGGTTAACACGTACGGGGTAGTTATAAATGGAAAACCAGGCATGGTATCGAAGGATGTCATTGATAAATTCATGAAGGACGTAGGCCCCAAAGCGGGTGTAAGGATATGTGAGGTTAGGCCGCTTAAGGATGGTGGGGCGATAATCCGCACACCCACCGAGGTAGAGAGAGCAAAACTGCTCCAAAGCGAGAAATTTAAGGATGCGGGTCTGGAAGCCAGAGAGTACAAGAAGGTAGGGCCAAGAGTGGTGGTGCATAGAGTACCCAAGAGTATTGGCAGGGACGTTTTCTGAAAAGAACTCTACAAAAAAAACTTGAAAGAGAGCATGACTAGAGAGGAGTTCGATAGGGAAATTGCAATTATAGGAGGCACATGGAAGAAAGAGGAGGGCACAAGGAGTGTTGTCCTTGAGGGCAGCAGGAAGGTAATGGATGGCCTCATGCATAACGGACGGTTATATATTGAGTGCCAATCATTCAGGGTAGGCAAATATGAATCAAACATGGGATGTTTTCGCTGCTTGAGCCCCACTCATAGGGTCAGCCAGTGCAAAGAACCAAGAAACGTTTGTTGGCGCTGCGGCAAGGAAGGCCACCATGCTTCACGCTGTGGTTCCCCCTTAGACTGCCAAATATGCGCGAGAAAGGGTCTGACAGATCGACTGCACGTTATGATGTCAGCGGAATGCCCTATTTATAGGCAAGCAAGGGATAGAAGGGAATCAAGGCACTGAAATGGCCAGCATCCTGCAGCTTAACTGCCAGGGCTCCTATGCTGCGATGTGTAGCTTAGGTCAAATCATACTTGCTTTGACCAGCCATTTCGCTCTAGTGCAGGAGCCCTATACAAAGGAAGGGAAATTAGTAGGCATACCAGGACACATGCGATCATTCACTGACACAAGAGGAATGGCAGCAATCATCCTAAACGGAGCTGCCGACTGGGAATGCGTCCTGGTCGACTCTAGTGAGTGGGAGGTATGTGTGAGTGCCCAGTGCTCTGCTGGCAAAATGCTACTAGCCAGCATTTACTGCCAACACAGCAGAGAACTGGATCCATATATCCTATATCTGGATAGATTGCTACAGTTAGCAAATGGCCTTCCCCTAATTGTGGGACTTGATGCGAACGCTTCCTCTCAAGCTTGGTACAGCAAACCTACCAGGTCTGCTACGGCTGAGGTTCGAAGTCTCCGACGTGGAGAAGTTGTAAGCGAGTTTGTCCTATCTCGGGAACTCCAGATTCTTAACGAATCAAGTTCGCTCTACACCTTCAGTGGCCCTGTAGGGGAGAGTGACGTCGATGTCACGCTGGCCAGTAATGCAGGGGGAAGTCTGCAGTTTTCCTGGTCATTGGTCCATGCAGATGTGAGTGATCACAATCTAATTAAGATCACTGCTCGCTGGAATGAGACCGAAGAGCGTCACATCACAAGACAGACTGAGAAACGCTGGCGAACGGCTAGAGCAAATTGGGCCACATTCGGTGCGCTCGTTAGAGACTCTGTCTCCTCGGTCCCTCTTCAAGATTTCGCAAACCTCACTTCACGTGAACAAGTCGCACATCTTGAGGGAACCGTGGAAAACGTCTGCGATAGTCCTTTCGACAGATGCCAACCAGCACAATTGAAAAAGGTCAAATGGTGGACTCCCGAGTTAGAGGAAAAAAAAGGCTGGTACGCAGCCATAGAAAAAGGGTTCAAAGAGCGCGAAGAACCAACTCCGACGAACTATTACAGCATTGCAGGGATTTCAGGACCTGTCTTGCTGAATACAAGAGTCTTCTCACCAAGACTAAGGAGGAGCATTGGCGAGCCTTCGCAAGAGCGAATAGGGATGACCCATGGGGTCATCTCTATCGAATATGTAGTAGGCGTAGGAAACACGTAGAGACAAGCAGAATGAACTGCAATGGATCTCTAGTGACCACTTGGAGTGAATGCGTAAGGACACTCCTAACGGAGTTCTTTCCGAGCGCAAGGGATGACGAAATCCCGACCTCGAATTCCGAGGATTTAATCTCAGCTCCCGATTTGCGGTCGTCGGAAGTTTCCGCAGCCGTCTCCAGGCTGCGAAGCAGGAAGTCTCCTGGCATGGACGGACTGACAGGGGAAATGGTCAAATCCATGATTATTCTCCTCAAGTTACCTGACAAGGATAAGAGCAACCCCCGCTCCTATAGGGGCATAAGCCTCTTACCCGTACTTGGGAAGGTACTTGAGAGGATAATGATAGAAAGAATAGGAGAAACCGTGAATGAAAATATGTGTCCAAAACAGTACGGATTTAGGCAGGGAATGAGTACAGAAGATGCGTGGATACACGTTAAAAGAACCGTGTCTGAGTCCCAGTCCAAATACATCCTGGGTGTATTCGTGGACTTCAAAGGGGCTTTTGATAACTTGTGCTGGACGAGCATTATGGCAAGGTTACGTGAAGTTGGGTGCCAAGAAATCGCACTCTGGGAAAGTTACTTCTCCGACAGAAGTGCGTTCGTGGTGAGCCCATCGGGACTTAACGTCCAAACTAACGTAGCCCGTGGTTGTCCACAAGGGTCTATCTGTGGGCCCTTCATATGGAACCTAATGATGGACCCACTTCTGAGGCAGCTGGAAGTTGCATGCAAGCACTGTGCCTACGCAGATGATCTGCTCCTCATGATTGAAGGACAGTCTCGCACTGAGTTGGAGCGGCTCGCCAGTGATGTGATGAACATAGTTAGTGAGTGGGGGTTAGGGGTCGGTGTCAGCTTGGCCCTCGACAAAACTACGATGATGATGCTGAAAGGTAGTTTTTCGGCAACACGGAATCCTTCCGTGCGTGTCAACGGCACTCCGTTGCGTACGGTAACAGAGGTAAAGTACCTGGGCATTGTCGTCGGTAAAGGAATGAATTTCCTTCCCCACATACGAAGCCTTAAAGACCGACTGGTGAGAGTCGCGGGTCAATTATGGCGGGTCCTCAATAACGATTGGGGGCTTAGTAGGAATGCAGCTCGTAGCATATATACTGGCCTATTCGTGGCTTGTGCGACATATGGAGCGTATGTATGGTGCGAAACTGCAAAAACTGCATGGGGATTGCATAGGATCCTGACATGTCAGAGGGTAGCGTTACTGGCATGCCTACCGGTGTGCCATACAGTGTCTACCGAGGCACTACAGGTTCTTTTAGGAGCTTTGCCACTCGATTTAGAGGTTTTCCGCAGGGGTATACTCTTTGCGGCCAAAAGAGGGTTGGCACTGCCACGCGTTTGTGGACCTGAAAGCAGGGAATTAGAAGGCCTGGGTCTTGCCGATCGAAAGGCATTACTCAGAAGGCACTTCACAAAGCAGTGGCAAGATAGGTGGAATAGACACTTAAACGGTAGGACAACGTACCGCTTCATAAAGAATGTGTCCTTTGTAGATGATAGAGGAGGGTTCACTTTCAACATGTTTCTCAGCTTTCTGCTGACCGGACACGGGTCCTTGAACGCCTTCCTCTATAAAAGATCACTTGCGGATACAGAGTCATGTGACTGCGGCTCCAACCTGGAGGACTGGGAGCACGTCTTGTGTGTATGCCCACTGTATTCCGACATTAGAGACCTCGCAGCTATGAATATCAGAGCTTTCGAGGGATCACATGATCTTAGCCAGGTCTTGCTATCTACAGATAGTACAAATAGACTCAGTATATTTGCTAGGCAAATATTTACTAGACGTCAAATCAGATCAGCTAACTAGGATAGGTAGGTAGGTAAGGCAGTTTCTGCATAGGAGAACAGGGATTTTGTGTTAGAATAGGTATATCTCGTTAGGTAGGTTTGGGCTAGCAGTCCCGGGTATTAAGGAACCCAACTGTAGTAACCGATTGGTTGCGAAGCCCGACCGGAGGCTATATTCTGGTACCACGGGAGGTCAGGGGCCCCTGAAACATAGTTTCAGCCTGACCGAGCGGTTGGCCCCCTTGTGGGAGCATCGTGGTGGCAGTGGTTTAGACCCAAATCGCGGGGAGAGTTGGGAATAATACCACCGAGTCATGGAGACAATTGCGACTCCCGCACGCGGTGATCGCAATCGACTCTGTGACATGCATGGAATTATAACCTAACTCGGTGTGGAGTTGCACTACAACCGGGTGCTGTGACCTTTAGAGCAGCAGAGGTGTTAGATAGGCCTCGTCCCTTACCAAGGGAAAGGAATTGTCCCTTAAGACATGATCTTGATTGGTACTTGAAATTCAAGGCGTTGGTCGGCGTTTTCCTGACCCTGGGTGTGAAGACCCCGTGGTATAAAGCCTTTACGGCAGGTGATCACGTAAATCCAAACACTCACTTGTCCCTATCTACGATATTCCACTGTGAGCACTCGAAGCGAGCAGTCGTGTTTATTAGCTAGTGCGGTGAATAGTATTTTCAGTAGTGTAGAGATAAGCCACAGCAGAGTGGTGAATTAGCTAGTGTTTGTGTGTGTGGAATTTCTTCCACACTAACGGGAAAGTGTTTACGCGAAACTTGTTTACGCAAAACTTGTTTACGCCGTATTTGCTGGGTGAGTCGCTTGAATATATTTTTTAGTGTATTTAGCATTGTGTGGTGTTAGAGCAACACATGGAGGAGGATTGTAGTGGTGGTCGGAGGGAGGATGCCTTTGTTGGCCTCTCCTCCGACTGCGAGAGTGAGGCAGTTGCCTCTGATGTCCCGCCGCGGAACTTCTTTTTGAAGAGTCCGCCGGTGGTTGAGGAGGGGAAGAGAAAAAAGAAGAAGAAGACGAGGAAGGCGCGCCGGGAATCCTTGGCGTCAGCCTCGGCCTCCATGGTAGATGACTCTGCCATGGACACTGGATACTGGACACACAAAGAGGCGCTTACTGAGCCTTCTTCTTCTTCGAAGAAGGTAGGAGGTAAGGAGGTAGGAAGCAAGGAGGCACGTGTGGTGTTGGTGCCTTTGCCGGCTGAAGCAGTTGTTGCAGCGGGTAGTGGTGGTATTGTGCCAGTGGTGATGGGTCCTCCTGTGGCTAGGGCGCGCTTGACTAAAGCTGTGGCTGAAGTGAAGTCGGCTCTTCCCACAGGAGCTCCGTCGCGGGTGCAAGCCATTGCGGGCTCTGCTGGTGCGAGTGCATTGCCGAAGGCGAAGCCAGCGCCACCTATGCGCTAGTCAAGGCAGGCTGAGGGTTTGACCTTGGCTAATGTCTTGGATAGTTGTTGGTCGATTAGGAAGATGGTGGTTTCCACAATTGGACACCATCCCGAGGTAGGCGCTTCTCTAGCAGAGATTTCCTCCAAATATGAGGACCTGGTGCTAGAGTTGACAGGGACGCTAGAGCGTCAAAGGGGTAGGGCGGACTCCGGATGTGCTCCTGCAGTGTGAGCTTCGGAGTCTGTAGAGGGTAGGGACGGTCCAAGTGGGACCGTGAAATCGCTAGGAGTCCCTATTGGGATGAACGTTGAGGGACGACCTTCGTTCACGCAGGTAGCCAGCACTGCCACTGTTTCGGGTGGTATGGGGGTAAGAAACCTGATGTGGAACCTGCCAGACCACTTGGGACGTGGTCTTTTGTTGTCAAGGGCAAGAAGGGAGAGTCAGTGGGAGCACTGAGGAAGAAGGTGGTGGAGGAATTGGTGCCTGCCGTGGGTGTCAGGGTGCATACTGTGCGCCCTGGCAAGCAAGGTGGCATTCTGGTCCGCACGCCATCTGTTGCTGAGCGGGATGCTTTCCTCGGGCATAAGAAGCTCGAAGAGGTGGGTCTGTTGGCCGAAGCAGCAAGGGGTAAGTCTCTTGTCGTGCAGAGGGTGGAGAAACGGATCTCTCCCGAAGAGATCCTGGATGAGCTGCATAAGCTAAACTTATGCAAGTTCACCAAAGAGGAGTTTGAGAAGGAGGTCTGCCTTTCCACCCGTTGGGAGGCAGGGGATGGTCGCCTGAATGCTGTCCTAGAGTGACGTGCGCGCAGTCTGCTCGTGCCTGAGTAAAAATTGTGTGTTGTGTAAAGTGCACTTTTAGATGTGTGTGTTGTAGTGTGAAACAAAGCAATAAAAGACAATTAGTGCTCTGTAGCGCATGTTTATTGCCAGTTTCCTGTGGAGATCTTCTATTGTTCCGAGAAAACAATTAGGTGCGTTTTATTGCTATGGGTAATAAAAGGAGAAAAGGGTCAAAAGACCTTAACGAAGAGGATACCGACTCCACAAGTGAGTGGATATGCCCCTCGCCAAAGAAGGCGAAGGATAAATTGTTGTTAAAGGACATCAACGATGAAGAAATGATGCTAGATAAGCCAGGGAAAAAGAAAAAGGAAAAGAAAAATAGGAACAAGGCAGAAAAGGAGGAGAAGGTGGTAGTTGAAGCTCCGCCTACTGAAGAGATGGTGGAGGTACCTCAATGCGGGGATGTTGAAAGGAAGAAATTGAGGGCGTTAGCTACGGCAGCAGGGGAGGGATGGTCAAGTGGTAGCTTGACCAATTTAACCAGCGTGTTGTTCGAATACATTCTCAGGAATCAAAAAGCATAGGAAAATATGAAAGGCTGTTCTACACAGTCGTGGCAGAGAATGAGAGGTTTAAAGGACGCTTGGACGTTCTGATGAGCGGGAACTCTTTCCGCCCCCAACTACGTGCTGAAAAGAGTGTGGCTTCACGCCAGGACATTCCAGCACCTGGTCCAATTGAAAGGAAAGCTAGCGGCGACAAGGGGGCCGCAAAAAAGACACAGGTCGCCAGCTATGCGTCTGTGTGTTCGACTGTGACAGCCGTATCACAAAACGGCGAAGAAAAATCGGGGGTTAAGGCTACTCAACTCCCAAAGTTAGGAGCGTCATTACCCCAGAGGAAGGTGGTTAACACGTACGGGGTAGTTATAAATGGAAAACCAGGCATGGCATCGAAGGATGTCATTGATAAATTCATGAAGGACGTAGGCCCCAAAGCGGGTGTAAGGATATATGAGGTTAGGCCGCTAAAGGATGGTGGGGCGATAATCCGCACACCCACCGAGGCAGAGAGAGCAAAATTGCTCCAAAGCGAGAAATTTAAGGATGCTGGTCTGGAAGCTAGACAGTACAAGAAAGTAGGGCCAAGAGTGGTGGTGCATAGAGTACCGAACAGTATTGGCAGGGACGTTTTCTTAAAAGAACTCTACAAAAAAAACTTGAAAGAGAGCATGACTAGAGAGGAGTTCGATAGGGAAATTGCAATTATAGGAGGCACATGGAAGAAAGAGGAGGGCACAAGGAGTGTTGTCCTTGAGGGCAGCAGGAAGGTAATGGATGGCCTCATGCATAACGGACGGTTATATATTGAGTGCCAATCATTCAGGGTAGGCAAATATGAGTCAAACATGGGATGTTTTCGCTGCTTGAGCCCCACTCATAGGGTCAGCCAGTGCAAAGAACCAAGAAACGTTTGTTGGCGCTGCGGCAAGGAAGGCCACCATGCTTCACGCTGTGGTTCCCCCTTAGACTGCCAAATATGCGCGAGAAAGGGTCTGACAGATCGGCTGCACGTTATGATGTCAGCGGAATGCCCTATTTATAGGCAAACAAGGGATAGAAGGGAATAAAGGCACTGAAATGGCCAGCATCCTGCAGCTTAACTGCCAGGGCTCCTATGCTGCGATGTGTAGCTTAGGTCAAAACATACTTGCTTTGACCAGCCATTTCGCTCTAGTGCAGGAGCCCTATACAAAGGAAGGGAAATTAGTAGGCATACCAGGACACATGCGATCATTCACTGACTCTAGAGGAATGGCAGCAATCATCCTAAACGGAGCTGCCGACTGGGAATGCGTCCTGGTCGACTCTAGTGAGTGGGGGGTATGTGTGAGTGCCCAGTGCTCTACTGGCAAAATGCTACTAGCCAGCATTTACTGCCAACACAGCAGAGAACTGGACCCATATATCCTATATCTGTCCTAGAGTGACGTGCGCGCAGTCTGCTCGTGCCTGAGTAAAAATTGTGTGTTGTGTAAAGTGCACTTTTAGATGTGTGTGTTGTAGTGTGAAACAAAGCAATAAAAGACAATTAGTGCTCTGTAGCGCATGTTTATTGCCAGTTTCCTGTGGAGATCTTCTATTGTTCCGAGAAAACAATTAGGTGCGTTTTATTGCTATGGGTAATAAAAGGAGAAAAGGGTCAAAAGACCTTAACGAAGAGGATACCGACTCCACAAGTGAGTGGATATGCCCCTCGCCAAAGAAGGCGAAGGATAAATTGTTGTTAAAGGACATCAACGATGAAGAAATGATGCTAGATAAGCAAGGGAAAAAGAAAAAGGAAAAGAAAAATAGGAACAAGGCAGAAAAGGAGGAGAAGGTGGTAGTTGAAGCTCCGCCTACTGAAGAGATGGTGGAGGTACCTCAATGCGGGGATGTTGAAAGGAAGAAATTGAGGGCGTTAGCTACGGCAGCAGGGGAGGGATGGTCAAGTGGTAGCTTGACCAATTTAACCAGCGTGTTGTTCGAATACATTCTCAGGAATCAAAAAGCATAGGAAAATATGAAAGGCTGTTCTACACAGTCGTGGCAGAGAATGAGAGGTTTAAAGGACGCTTGGACGTTCTGATGAGCGGGAACTCTTTCCGCCCCCAACTACGTGCTGAAAAGAGTGTGGCTTCACGCCAGGACATTCCAGCACCTGGTCCAATTGAAAGGAAAGCTAGCGGCGACAAGGGGGCCGCAAAAAAGACACAGGTCGCCAGCTATGCGTCTGTGTGTTCGACTGTGACAGCCGTATCACAAAACGGCGAAGAAAAATCGGGGGTTAAGGCTACTCAACTCCCAAAGTTAGGAGCGTCATTACCCCAGAGGAAGGTGGTTAACACGTACGGGGTAGTTATAAATGGAAAACCAGGCATGGCATCGAAGGATGTCATTGATAAATTCATGAAGGACGTAGGCCCCAAAGCGGGTGTAAGGATATATGAGGTTAGGCCGCTAAAGGATGGTGGGGCGATAATCCGCACACCCACCGAGGCAGAGAGAGCAAAATTGCTCCAAAGCGAGAAATTTAAGGATGCGGGTCTGGAAGCTAGACAGTACAAGAAAGTAGGGCCAAGAGTGGTGGTGCATAGAGTACCGAACAGTATTGGCAGGGACGTTTTCTTAAAAGAACTCTACAAAAAAAAACTTGAAAGAGAGCATGACTAGAGAGGAGTTCGATAGGGAAATTGCAATTATAGGAGGCACATGGAAGAAAGAGGAGGGCACAAGGAGTGTTGTCCTTGAGGGCAGCAGGAAGGTAATGGATGGCCTCATGCATAACGGACGGTTATATATTGAGTGCCAATCATTCAGGGTAGGCAAATATGAGTCAAACATGGGATGTTTTCGCTGCTTGAGCCCCACTCATAGGGTCAGCCAGTGCAAAGAACCAAGAAACGTTTGTTGGCGCTGCGGCAAGGAAGGCCACCATGCTTCACGCTGTGGTTCCCCCTTAGACTGCCAAATATGCGCGAGAAAGGGTCTGACAGATCGGCTGCACGTTATGATGTCAGCGGAATGCCCTATTTATAGGCAAACAAGGGATAGAAGGGAATCAAGGCACTGAAATGGCCAGCATCCTGCAGCTTAACTGCCAGGGCTCCTATGCTGCGATGTGTAGCTTAGGTCAAAACATACTTGCTTTGACCAGCCATTTCGCTCTAGTGCAGGAGCCCTATACAAAGGAAGGGAAATTAGTAGGCATACCAGGACACATGCGATCATTCACTGACTCTAGAGGAATGGCAGCAATCATCCTAAACGGAGCTGCCGACTGGGAATGCGTCCTGGTCGACTCTAGTGAGTGGGGGGTATGTGTGAGTGCCCAGTGCTCTACTGGCAAAATGCTACTAGCCAGCATTTACTGCCAACACAGCAGAGAACTGGACCCATATATCCTATATCTGGATAGATTGCTACAGTTAGCAAATGGCCTTCCCCTCATTGTGGGACTTGATGCGAACGCTTCCTCTCAAGCTTGGTACAGCAAACCTACCAGGTCTGCTACGGCCGAGGTTCGAAGTCTCCGACGTGGAGAATTTTAAGCGAGTTTGTCCTATCTCGGGAACTCCAGATTCTTAACGAATCAAGTTCGCTCTACACCTTCAGTGGCCCTGTAGGGGAGAGTGACGTCGATGTCACGCTGGCCAGTAATGCAGGGGGAAGTCTGCAGTTTTCCTAGTCATTGGTCCATGCAGATGTGAGTGATCACAATCTAATTAAGATCACTGCTCGCTCGAATGAGACCGAAGAGCGTCACATCACAAGACAGACTGAGAAACGCTGGCGAACGGCTAGAGCTAATTGGGCCACATTCGGTGCGCTCGTTAGAGACTCTGTCTCCTCGGTCCCTCTTCAAGATTTCGCAAACCTCACTTCACGTGAACAGGTCGCACATCTTGAGGGAACCGTGGAAAACGTCTGTGATAGTCTTTTCGACAGATGCCAACCAGCACAACTGAAAAAGGTCAAATGGTGGACTCCCGAGTTAGAGGGAAAAAAAAGGCTGGTACGCAGCCATAGAAAAAGGGTTCAAAGAGCGCGAAGAACCAACTCCGACGAACTATTACAGCATTGCAGGGATTTCAGGACCTGTCTTGCTGAATACAAGAGTCTTCTCACCAAGACTAAGGAGGAGCATTGGCGAGCGTTCGCAAGAGCGAATAGGGATGACCCATGGGGTCATCTCTATCGAATATGTAGTAGGCGTAGGAAACACGTAGAGATAAGCAGACTGAACTGCAATGGATCTCTAGTGACCACTTGGAGTGAATGCGTAAGGACACTCCTAACGGAGTTGTTTCCGAGCGCAAGGGATGACGAAATCCCGACCTCGAACTCCGAGGATTTAATCTCAGCTCCCGATTTGCGGTCGTCGGAAGTTTCCGCAGCCGTCTCCAGGCTGCGAAGCAAGAAGTCTCCTGGCATGGACGGACTGACAGGGGAAATGGTCAAATCCATGATTATTCTCCTCAAGTTACCTGACAAGGATAAGAGCAACCCCCGCTCCTATAGGGGCATAAGCCTCTTACCCGTACTTGGGAAGGTACTTGAGAGGATAATGATAGAAAGAATAGGAGAAACCGTGAATGAAAATATGTGTCCAAAACAGTACGGATTTAGGCAGGGAATGAGTACAGAAGATGCGTGGATACACGTTAAAAGAACCGTGTCTGAGTCCCAGTCCAAATACATCCTGGGTGTATTCGTGGACTTCAAAGGGGCTTTTGATAACTTGTGCTGGACGAGCATTATGGCAAGGTTACGTGAAGTTGGGTGCCAAGAAATCGCACTCTGGGAAAGTTACTTCTCCGACAGAAGTGCGTTCGTGGTGAGCCCATCGGGACTTAACGTCCAAACTAACGTAGCCCGTGGTTGTCCACAAGGGTCTATCTGTGGGCCCTTCATATGGAACCTAATGATGGACCCACTTCTGAGGCAGCTGGAAGTTGCATGCAAGCACTGTGCCTACGCAGATGATCTGCTCCTCATGATTGAAGGACAGTCTCGCACTGAGTTGGAGCGGCTCGCCAGTGATGTGATGAACATAGTTAGTGAGTGGGGGTTAGGGGTCGGTGTCAGCTTGGCCCTCGACAAAACTACGATGATGATGCTGAAAGGTAGTTTTTCGGCAACACGGAATCCTTCCGTGCGTGTCAACGGCACTCCGTTGCGTACGGTAACAGAGGTCAAGTACCTGGGCATTGTCGTCGGTAAAGGAATGAATTTCCTTCCCCACATACGGAGCCTTAAAGACCGACTGGTGAGAGTCGCGGGTCAATTATGGCGGGTCCTCAAAAACGATTGGGGGCTTAGTAGGATTGCAGTTCGTAGCATATATACTGGCCTATTCGTGGCTTGTGCGACATATGGAGCGTATGTATGGTGTGAAACTGCAAAAACTGCATGGAGATTGCATAGGATCCTGACATGTCAGAGGGTAGCGTTACTGGCATGCCTACCGGTGTGCCATACAGTGTCTACCGAGGCACTACAGGTTCTTTTAGGAGCTTTGCTACTCGATTTAGAGGTTTTCCGCAGGGGTTTACTCTTTGCGGCCAAAAGAGGGTTGGCACTGCCACGCGTTTGTGGACCTGAAAGCAGGGAACTAGAAGGCCTGGGTCTTGCCGATCGAAAGGCATTACTCAGAAGGCACTTCACAGAGAAGTGGCAAGATAGGTGGAATAGACACATCAACGGTAGAACAACATACCGCTTCATAAAAAATGTGTCCTTTGTGGATGATAGAGGAGGGTTCACGTTCAACATGTTTCTCAGCTTTCTGCTGACCGGACACGGGTCCTTGAACGCCTTCCTCTATAAAAGATCACTTGCGGATACAGAGTCATGTGACTGCGGCTCCAACCTGGAGGACTGGGAACACGTATTGTGTGTATGTCCACTGTATTCCGACATTAGAGACCTCGCAGCCTTGAATATCAGAGCTTTCGAGGGATCATATGATCTTAGCGCATATGACCTATGCGCGAGTCAAGGCAGGCTGAGGGTTTGACCTTGGCTAATGTCTTGGATAGTTGTTGGTCGATTAGGAAGATGGTGGTTTCCACGATTGGCGCTTCTCTAGCAGAGATTTCCTCCAAATATGAGGAACTCGTGCTAGAGTTGACAGGGACGCTAGAGCGTCATAGGGGTAAGGCGTTTATTGCCAGTTTCCTGTGGAGATCTTCTATTGTTCCGAGAAAACAATTAGGTGCGTTTTATTGCTATGGGTAATAAAAGGAGAAAAGGGTCAAAAGACCTTAACGAAGAGGATACCGACTCCACAAGTGAGTGGATATGCCCCTCGCCAAAGAAGGCGAAGGATAAATTGTTGTTAAAGGACATCAACGATGAAGAAATGATGCTAGATAAGCAAGGGAAAAAGAAAAAGGAAAAGAAAAATAGGAACAAGGCAGAAAAGGAGGAGAAGGTGGTAGTTGAAGCTCCGCCTACTGAAGAGATGGTGGAGGTACCTCAATGCGGGGATGTTGAAAGGAAGAAATTGAGGGCGTTAGCTACGGCAGCAGGGGAGGGATGGTCAAGTGGTAGCTTGACCAATTTAACCAGCGTGTTGTTCGAATACATTCTCAGGAATCAAAAAGCATAGGAAAATATGAAAGGCTGTTCTACACAGTCGTGGCAGAGAATGAGAGGTTTAAAGGACGCTTGGACGTTCTGATGAGCGGGAACTCTTTCCGCCCCCAACTACGTGCTGAAAAGAGTGTGGCTTCACGCCAGGACATTCCAGCACCTGGTCCAATTGAAAGGAAAGCTAGCGGCGACAAGGGGGCCGCAAAAAAGACACAGGTCGCCAGCTATGCGTCTGTGTGTTCGACTGTGACAGCCGTATCACAAAACGGCGAAGAAAAATCGGGGGTTAAGGCTACTCAACTCCCAAAGTTAGGAGCGTCATTACCCCAGAGGAAGGTGGTTAACACGTACGGGGTAGTTATAAATGGAAAACCAGGCATGGCATCGAAGGATGTCATTGATAAATTCATGAAGGACGTAGGCCCCAAAGCGGGTGTAAGGATATATGAGGTTAGGCCGCTAAAGGATGGTGGGGCGATAATCCGCACACCCACCGAGGCAGAGAGAGCAAAATTGCTCCAAAGCGAGAAATTTAAGGATGCGGGTCTGGAAGCTAGACAGTACAAGAAAGTAGGGCCAAGAGTGGTGGTGCATAGAGTACCGAACAGTATTGGCAGGGACGTTTTCTTAAAAGAACTCTACAAAAAAAAACTTGAAAGAGAGCATGACTAGAGAGGAGTTCGATAGGGAAATTGCAATTATAGGAGGCACATGGAAGAAAGAGGAGGGCACAAGGAGTGTTGTCCTTGAGGGCAGCAGGAAGGTAATGGATGGCCTCATGCATAACGGACGGTTATATATTGAGTGCCAATCATTCAGGGTAGGCAAATATGAGTCAAACATGGGATGTTTTCGCTGCTTGAGCCCCACTCATAGGGTCAGCCAGTGCAAAGAACCAAGAAACGTTTGTTGGCGCTGCGGCAAGGAAGGCCACCATGCTTCACGCTGTGGTTCCCCCTTAGACTGCCAAATATGCGCGAGAAAGGGTCTGACAGATCGGCTGCACGTTATGATGTCAGCGGAATGCCCTATTTATAGGCAAACAAGGGATAGAAGGGAATCAAGGCACTGAAATGGCCAGCATCCTGCAGCTTAACTGCCAGGGCTCCTATGCTGCGATGTGTAGCTTAGGTCAAAACATACTTGCTTTGACCAGCCATTTCGCTCTAGTGCAGGAGCCCTATACAAAGGAAGGGAAATTAGTAGGCATACCAGGACACATGCGATCATTCACTGACTCTAGAGGAATGGCAGCAATCATCCTAAACGGAGCTGCCGACTGGGAATGCGTCCTGGTCGACTCTAGTGAGTGGGGGGTATGTGTGAGTGCCCAGTGCTCTACTGGCAAAATGCTACTAGCCAGCATTTACTGCCAACACAGCAGAGAACTGGACCCATATATCCTATATCTGGATAGATTGCTACAGTTAGCAAATGGCCTTCCCCTCATTGTGGGACTTGATGCGAACGCTTCCTCTCAAGCTTGGTACAGCAAACCTACCAGGTCTGCTACGGCCGAGGTTCGAAGTCTCCGACGTGGAGAATTTTAAGCGAGTTTGTCCTATCTCGGGAACTCCAGATTCTTAACGAATCAAGTTCGCTCTACACCTTCAGTGGCCCTGTAGGGGAGAGTGACGTCGATGTCACGCTGGCCAGTAATGCAGGGGGAAGTCTGCAGTTTTCCTAGTCATTGGTCCATGCAGATGTGAGTGATCACAATCTAATTAAGATCACTGCTCGCTCGAATGAGACCGAAGAGCGTCACATCACAAGACAGACTGAGAAACGCTGGCGAACGGCTAGAGCTAATTGGGCCACATTCGGTGCGCTCGTTAGAGACTCTGTCTCCTCGGTCCCTCTTCAAGATTTCGCAAACCTCACTTCACGTGAACAGGTCGCACATCTTGAGGGAACCGTGGAAAACGTCTGTGATAGTCTTTTCGACAGATGCCAACCAGCACAACTGAAAAAGGTCAAATGGTGGACTCCCGAGTTAGAGGGAAAAAAAAGGCTGGTACGCAGCCATAGAAAAAGGGTTCAAAGAGCGCGAAGAACCAACTCCGACGAACTATTACAGCATTGCAGGGATTTCAGGACCTGTCTTGCTGAATACAAGAGTCTTCTCACCAAGACTAAGGAGGAGCATTGGCGAGCGTTCGCAAGAGCGAATAGGGATGACCCATGGGGTCATCTCTATCGAATATGTAGTAGGCGTAGGAAACACGTAGAGATAAGCAGACTGAACTGCAATGGATCTCTAGTGACCACTTGGAGTGAATGCGTAAGGACACTCCTAACGGAGTTGTTTCCGAGCGCAAGGGATGACGAAATCCCGACCTCGAACTCCGAGGATTTAATCTCAGCTCCCGATTTGCGGTCGTCGGAAGTTTCCGCAGCCGTCTCCAGGCTGCGAAGCAAGAAGTCTCCTGGCATGGACGGACTGACAGGGGAAATGGTCAAATCCATGATTATTCTCCTCAAGTTACCTGACAAGGATAAGAGCAACCCCCGCTCCTATAGGGGCATAAGCCTCTTACCCGTACTTGGGAAGGTACTTGAGAGGATAATGATAGAAAGAATAGGAGAAACCGTGAATGAAAATATGTGTCCAAAACAGTACGGATTTAGGCAGGGAATGAGTACAGAAGATGCGTGGATACACGTTAAAAGAACCGTGTCTGAGTCCCAGTCCAAATACATCCTGGGTGTATTCGTGGACTTCAAAGGGGCTTTTGATAACTTGTGCTGGACGAGCATTATGGCAAGGTTACGTGAAGTTGGGTGCCAAGAAATCGCACTCTGGGAAAGTTACTTCTCCGACAGAAGTGCGTTCGTGGTGAGCCCATCGGGACTTAACGTCCAAACTAACGTAGCCCGTGGTTGTCCACAAGGGTCTATCTGTGGGCCCTTCATATGGAACCTAATGATGGACCCACTTCTGAGGCAGCTGGAAGTTGCATGCAAGCACTGTGCCTACGCAGATGATCTGCTCCTCATGATTGAAGGACAGTCTCGCACTGAGTTGGAGCGGCTCGCCAGTGATGTGATGAACATAGTTAGTGAGTGGGGGTTAGGGGTCGGTGTCAGCTTGGCCCTCGACAAAACTACGATGATGATGCTGAAAGGTAGTTTTTCGGCAACACGGAATCCTTCCGTGCGTGTCAACGGCACTCCGTTGCGTACGGTAACAGAGGTCAAGTACCTGGGCATTGTCGTCGGTAAAGGAATGAATTTCCTTCCCCACATACGAAGCCTTAAAGACCGACTGGTGAGAGTCGCGGGTCAATTATGGCGGGTCCTCAAAAACGATTGGGGGCTTAGTAGGATTGCAGTTCGTAGCATATATACTGGCCTATTCGTGGCTTGTGCGACATATGGAGCGTATGTATGGTGTGAAACTGCAAAAACTGCATGGAGATTGCATAGGATCCTGACATGTCAGAGGGTAGCGTTACTGGCATGCCTACCGGTGTGCCATACAGTGTCTACCGAGGCACTACAGGTTCTTTTAGGAGCTTTGCTACTCGATTTAGAGGTTTTCCGCAGGGGTTTACTCTTTGCGGCCAAAAGAGGGTTGGCACTGCCACGCGTTTGTGGACCTGAAAGCAGGGAACTAGAAGGCCTGGGTCTTGCCGATCGAAAGGCATTACTCAGAAGGCACTTCACAGAGAAGTGGCAAGATAGGTGGAATAGACACATCAACGGTAGAACAACATACCGCTTCATAAAAAATGTGTCCTTTGTGGATGATAGAGGAGGGTTCACGTTCAACATGTTTCTCAGCTTTCTGCTGACCGGACACGGGTCCTTGAACGCCTTCCTCTATAAAAGATCACTTGCGGATACAGAGTCATGTGACTGCGGCTCCAACCTGGAGGACTGGGAACACGTATTGTGTGTATGTCCACTGTATTCCGACATTAGAGACCTCGCAGCCATGAATATCAGAGCTTTCGAGGGATCATATGATCTTAGCGCATATGACCTATGCGCGAGTCAAGGCAGGCTGAGGGTTTGACCTTGGCTAATGTCTTGGATAGTTGTTGGTCGATTAGGAAGATGGTGGTTTCCACGATTGGCGCTTCTCTAGCAGAGATTTCCTCCAAATATGAGGAACTCGTGCTAGAGTTGACAGGGACGCTAGAGCGTCATAGGGGTAAGGCGTTTATTGCCAGTTTCCTGTGGAGATCTTCTATTGTTCCGAGAAAACAATTAGGTGCGTTTTATTGCTATGGGTAATAAAAGGAGAAAAGGGTCAAAAGACCTTAACGAAGAGGATACCGACTCCACAAGTGAGTGGATATGCCCCTCGCCAAAGAAGGCGAAGGATAAATTGTTGTTAAAGGACATCAACGATGAAGAAATGATGCTAGATAAGCAAGGGAAAAAGAAAAAGGAAAAGAAAAATAGGAACAAGGCAGAAAAGGAGGAGAAGGTGGTAGTTGAAGCTCCGCCTACTGAAGAGATGGTGGAGGTACCTCAATGCGGGGATGTTGAAAGGAAGAAATTGAGGGCGTTAGCTACGGCAGCAGGGGAGGGATGGTCAAGTGGTAGCTTGACCAATTTAACCAGCGTGTTGTTCGAATACATTCTCAGGAATCAAAAAGCATAGGAAAATATGAAAGGCTGTTCTACACAGTCGTGGCAGAGAATGAGAGGTTTAAAGGACGCTTGGACGTTCTGATGAGCGGGAACTCTTTCCGCCCCCAACTACGTGCTGAAAAGAGTGTGGCTTCACGCCAGGACATTCCAGCACCTGGTCCAATTGAAAGGAAAGCTAGCGGCGACAAGGGGGCCGCAAAAAAGACACAGGTCGCCAGCTATGCGTCTGTGTGTTCGACTGTGACAGCCGTATCACAAAACGGCGAAGAAAAATCGGGGGTTAAGGCTACTCAACTCCCAAAGTTAGGAGCGTCATTACCCCAGAGGAAGGTGGTTAACACGTACGGGGTAGTTATAAATGGAAAACCAGGCATGGCATCGAAGGATGTCATTGATAAATTCATGAAGGACGTAGGCCCCAAAGCGGGTGTAAGGATATATGAGGTTAGGCCGCTAAAGGATGGTGGGGCGATAATCCGCACACCCACCGAGGCAGAGAGAGCAAAATTGCTCCAAAGCGAGAAATTTAAGGATGCGGGTCTGGAAGCTAGACAGTACAAGAAAGTAGGGCCAAGAGTGGTGGTGCATAGAGTACCGAACAGTATTGGCAGGGACGTTTTCTTAAAAGAACTCTACAAAAAAAAACTTGAAAGAGAGCATGACTAGAGAGGAGTTCGATAGGGAAATTGCAATTATAGGAGGCACATGGAAGAAAGAGGAGGGCACAAGGAGTGTTGTCCTTGAGGGCAGCAGGAAGGTAATGGATGGCCTCATGCATAACGGACGGTTATATATTGAGTGCCAATCATTCAGGGTAGGCAAATATGAGTCAAACATGGGATGTTTTCGCTGCTTGAGCCCCACTCATAGGGTCAGCCAGTGCAAAGAACCAAGAAACGTTTGTTGGCGCTGCGGCAAGGAAGGCCACCATGCTTCACGCTGTGGTTCCCCCTTAGACTGCCAAATATGCGCGAGAAAGGGTCTGACAGATCGGCTGCACGTTATGATGTCAGCGGAATGCCCTATTTATAGGCAAACAAGGGATAGAAGGGAATAAAGGCACTGAAATGGCCAGCATCCTGCAGCTTAACTGCCAGGGCTCCTATGCTGCGATGTGTAGCTTAGGTCAAAACATACTTGCTTTGACCAGCCATTTCGCTCTAGTGCAGGAGCCCTATACAAAGGAAGGGAAATTAGTAGGCATACCAGGACACATGCGATCATTCACTGACTCTAGAGGAATGGCAGCAATCATCCTAAACGGAGCTGCCGACTGGGAATGCGTCCTGGTCGACTCTAGTGAGTGGGGGGTATGTGTGAGTGCCCAGTGCTCTACTGGCAAAATGCTACTAGCCAGCATTTACTGCCAACACAGCAGAGAACTGGACCCATATATCCTATATCTGGATAGATTGCTACAGTTAGCAAATGGCCTTCCCCTCATTGTGGGACTTGATGCGAACGCTTCCTCTCAAGCTTGGTACAGCAAACCTACCAGGTCTGCTACGGCCGAGGTTCGAAGTCTCCGACGTGGAGAATTTTAAGCGAGTTTGTCCTATCTCGGGAACTCCAGATTCTTAACGAATCAAGTTCGCTCTACACCTTCAGTGGCCCTGTAGGGGAGAGTGACGTCGATGTCACGCTGGCCAGTAATGCAGGGGGAAGTCTGCAGTTTTCCTAGTCATTGGTCCATGCAGATGTGAGTGATCACAATCTAATTAAGATCACTGCTCGCTCGAATGAGACCGAAGAGCGTCACATCACAAGACAGACTGAGAAACGCTGGCGAACGGCTAGAGCTAATTGGGCCACATTCGGTGCGCTCGTTAGAGACTCTGTCTCCTCGGTCCCTCTTCAAGATTTCGCAAACCTCACTTCACGTGAACAGGTCGCACATCTTGAGGGAACCGTGGAAAACGTCTGTGATAGTCTTTTCGACAGATGCCAACCAGCACAACTGAAAAAGGTCAAATGGTGGACTCCCGATTTAGAGGGAAAAAAAAGGCTGGTACGCAGCCATAGAAAAAGGGTTCAAAGAGCGCGAAGAACCAACTCCGACGAACTATTACAGCATTGCAGGGATTTCAGGACCTGTCTTGCTGAATACAAGAGTCTTCTCACCAAGACTAAGGAGGAGCATTGGCGAGCGTTCGCAAGAGCGAATAGGGATGACCCATGGGGTCATCTCTATCGAATATGTAGTAGGCGTAGGAAACACGTAGAGATAAGCAGACTGAACTGCAATGGATCTCTAGTGACCACTTGGAGTGAATGCGTAAGGACACTCCTAACGGAGTTGTTTCCGAGCGCAAGGGATGACGAAATCCCGACCTCGAACTCCGAGGATTTAATCTCAGCTCCCGATTTGCGGTCGTCGGAAGTTTCCGCAGCCGTCTCCAGGCTGCGAAGCAAGAAGTCTCCTGGCATGGACGGACTGACAGGGGAAATGGTCAAATCCATGATTATTCTCCTCAAGTTACCTGACAAGGATAAGAGCAACCCCCGCTCCTATAGGGGCATAAGCCTCTTACCCGTACTTGGGAAGGTACTTGAGAGGATAATGATAGAAAGAATAGGAGAAACCGTGAATGAAAATATGTGTCCAAAACAGTACGGATTTAGGCAGGGAATGAGTACAGAAGATGCGTGGATACACGTTAAAAGAACCGTGTCTGAGTCCCAGTCCAAATACATCCTGGGTGTATTCGTGGACTTCAAAGGGGCTTTTGATAACTTGTGCTGGACGAGCATTATGGCAAGGTTACGTGAAGTTGGGTGCCAAGAAATCGCACTCTGGGAAAGTTACTTCTCCGACAGAAGTGCGTTCGTGGTGAGCCCATCGGGACTTAACGTCCAAACTAACGTAGCCCGTGGTTGTCCACAAGGGTCTATCTGTGGGCCCTTCATATGGAACCTAATGATGGACCCACTTCTGAGGCAGCTGGAAGTTGCATGCAAGCACTGTGCCTACGCAGATGATCTGCTCCTCATGATTGAAGGACAGTCTCGCACTGAGTTGGAGCGGCTCGCCAGTGATGTGATGAACATAGTTAGTGAGTGGGGGTTAGGGGTCGGTGTCAGCTTGGCCCTCGACAAAACTACGATGATGATGCTGAAAGGTAGTTTTTCGGCAACACGGAATCCTTCCGTGCGTGTCAACGGCACTCCGTTGCGTACGGTAACAGAGGTCAAGTACCTGGGCATTGTCGTCGGTAAAGGAATGAATTTCCTTCCCCACATACGAAGCCTTAAAGACCGACTGGTGAGAGTCGCGGGTCAATTATGGCGGGTCCTCAAAAACGATTGGGGGCTTAGTAGGATTGCAGTTCGTAGCATATATACTGGCCTATTCGTGGCTTGTGCGACATATGGAGCGTATGTATGGTGTGAAACTGCAAAAACTGCATGGAGATTGCATAGGATCCTGACATGTCAGAGGGTAGCGTTACTGGCATGCCTACCGGTGTGCCATACAGTGTCTACCGAGGCACTACAGGTTCTTTTAGGAGCTTTGCTACTCGATTTAGAGGTTTTCCGCAGGGGTTTACTCTTTGCGGCCAAAAGAGGGTTGGCACTGCCACGCGTTTGTGGACCTGAAAGCAGGGAACTAGAAGGCCTGGGTCTTGCCGATCGAAAGGCATTACTCAGAAGGCACTTCACAGAGAAGTGGCAAGATAGGTGGAATAGACACATCAACGGTAGAACAACATACCGCTTCATAAAAAATGTGTCCTTTGTGGATGATAGAGGAGGGTTCACGTTCAACATGTTTCTCAGCTTTCTGCTGACCGGACACGGGTCCTTGAACGCCTTCCTCTATAAAAGATCACTTGCGGATACAGAGTCATGTGACTGCGGCTCCAACCTGGAGGACTGGGAACACGTATTGTGTGTATGTCCACTGTATTCCGACATTAGAGACCTCGCAGCCATGAATATCAGAGCTTTCGAGGGATCATATGATCTTAGCGCATATGACCTATGCGCGAGTCAAGGCAGGCTGAGGGTTTGACCTTGGCTAATGTCTTGGATAGTTGTTGGTCGATTAGGAAGATGGTGGTTTCCACGATTGGCGCTTCTCTAGCAGAGATTTCCTCCAAATATGAGGAACTCGTGCTAGAGTTGACAGGGACGCTAGAGCGTCATAGGGGTAAGGCGGACTCCGGATGTGCTCCTGCAGTGGGAGCTGTAGAGTCGGAGTCTGTAGAGGGTAGGGACGGTCCAAGTGGGACCGTCAAATCGCTAGGAGTCCCTCTTGGGATGAACGTTGAGGGACGACCTTCGTTCGCGCAGGTAGCCAGCACTGCCACTGTTTCGGGTGGTATGGGGGACAAATGTCAGGTTAACAAACCTGATGTGGAACCTGGCAGACCACTTGAGACGTGGTCTTTCGTTGTCAAGGGCAAGAAGGGAGAGCCAGTGGGAGCACTGAGGAAGAAGGTGGTGGAGGAATTGGTGCCTGCCGTGTCAGGGTGCATACTGTGCGCCCTGGCAAGCAAGGTGGCATTCTGGTTGCTGAGCGGGATGCTTTCCTCGGGCATAAGAAGCTCGAAGAGGTGGGTTTGTTGGCCGAAGCAGCAAGGGGTAAGTCTCTTGTCGTGCAGAGGGTGGAGAAACGGATCTCCCCCGAAGAGTTCCTGGGTGAGCTGCATAAGCTAAACTTATGCAAGTTCACCAAAGAGGAGTTTGAGAAGGAGGTCTGCCTTTCCACCCGTTGGGAGGCAGGGGATGGTCGCCTGAATGCTGTCCTACAGTGCAGCTCCAGGGCCGCGGGTATCCTTCTCGGAGAAGGGAGGTGCTATATAAAGCACTTCTCGCTTCTCGTGAAGGAGAAATCGTTGGTGCAATGGTGTAACCGGTGTCTCGGCCTGGATGACTTCGCATCCAGGTGTAGGCAGAACGACTCTGTGTGCTGGCATTGTGGACAGTCGGGCCACTCAGAGAGAGCAAAATTGCTCCAAAGCGAGAAATTTAAGGATGCGGGTCTGGAAGCTAGACAGTACAAGAAAGTAGGGCCAAGAGTGGTGGTGCATAGAGTACCGAACAGTATTGGCAGGGACGTTTTCTTAAAAGAACTCTACAAAAAAAAACTTGAAAGAGAGCATGACTAGAGAGGAGTTCGATAGGGAAATTGCAATTATAGGAGGCACATGGAAGAAAGAGGAGGGCACAAGGAGTGTTGTCCTTGAGGGCAGCAGGAAGGTAATGGATGGCCTCATGCATAACGGACGGTTATATATTGAGTGCCAATCATTCAGGGTAGGCAAATATGAGTCAAACATGGGATGTTTTCGCTGCTTGAGCCCCACTCATAGGGTCAGCCAGTGCAAAGAACCAAGAAACGTTTGTTGGCGCTGCGGCAAGGAAGGCCACCATGCTTCACGCTGTGGTTCCCCCTTAGACTGCCAAATATGCGCGAGAAAGGGTCTGACAGATCGGCTGCACGTTATGATGTCAGCGGAATGCCCTATTTATAGGCAAACAAGGGATAGAAGGGAATCAAGGCACTGAAATGGCCAGCATCCTGCAGCTTAACTGCCAGGGCTCCTATGCTGCGATGTGTAGCTTAGGTCAAAACATACTTGCTTTGACCAGCCATTTCGCTCTAGTGCAGGAGCCCTATACAAAGGAAGGGAAATTAGTAGGCATACCAGGACACATGCGATCATTCACTGACTCTAGAGGAATGGCAGCAATCATCCTAAACGGAGCTGCCGACTGGGAATGCGTCCTGGTCGACTCTAGTGAGTGGGGGGTATGTGTGAGTGCCCAGTGCTCTACTGGCAAAATGCTACTAGCCAGCATTTACTGCCAACACAGCAGAGAACTGGACCCATATATCCTATATCTGGATAGATTGCTACAGTTAGCAAATGGCCTTCCCCTCATTGTGGGACTTGATGCGAACGCTTCCTCTCAAGCTTGGTACAGCAAACCTACCAGGTCTGCTACGGCCGAGGTTCGAAGTCTCCGACGTGGAGAATTTTAAGCGAGTTTGTCCTATCTCGGGAACTCCAGATTCTTAACGAATCAAGTTCGCTCTACACCTTCAGTGGCCCTGTAGGGGAGAGTGACGTCGATGTCACGCTGGCCAGTAATGCAGGGGGAAGTCTGCAGTTTTCCTAGTCATTGGTCCATGCAGATGTGAGTGATCACAATCTAATTAAGATCACTGCTCGCTCGAATGAGACCGAAGAGCGTCACATCACAAGACAGACTGAGAAACGCTGGCGAACGGCTAGAGCTAATTGGGCCACATTCGGTGCGCTCGTTAGAGACTCTGTCTCCTCGGTCCCTCTTCAAGATTTCGCAAACCTCACTTCACGTGAACAGGTCGCACATCTTGAGGGAACCGTGGAAAACGTCTGTGATAGTCTTTTCGACAGATGCCAACCAGCACAACTGAAAAAGGTCAAATGGTGGACTCCCGATTTAGAGGGAAAAAAAAGGCTGGTACGCAGCCATAGAAAAAGGGTTCAAAGAGCGCGAAGAACCAACTCCGACGAACTATTACAGCATTGCAGGGATTTCAGGACCTGTCTTGCTGAATACAAGAGTCTTCTCACCAAGACTAAGGAGGAGCATTGGCGAGCGTTCGCAAGAGCGAATAGGGATGACCCATGGGGTCATCTCTATCGAATATGTAGTAGGCGTAGGAAACACGTAGAGATAAGCAGACTGAACTGCAATGGATCTCTAGTGACCACTTGGAGTGAATGCGTAAGGACACTCCTAACGGAGTTGTTTCCGAGCGCAAGGGATGACGAAATCCCGACCTCGAACTCCGAGGATTTAATCTCAGCTCCCGATTTGCGGTCGTCGGAAGTTTCCGCAGCCGTCTCCAGGCTGCGAAGCAAGAAGTCTCCTGGCATGGACGGACTGACAGGGGAAATGGTCAAATCCATGATTATTCTCCTCAAGTTACCTGACAAGGATAAGAGCAACCCCCGCTCCTATAGGGGCATAAGCCTCTTACCCGTACTTGGGAAGGTACTTGAGAGGATAATGATAGAAAGAATAGGAGAAACCGTGAATGAAAATATGTGTCCAAAACAGTACGGATTTAGGCAGGGAATGAGTACAGAAGATGCGTGGATACACGTTAAAAGAACCGTGTCTGAGTCCCAGTCCAAATACATCCTGGGTGTATTCGTGGACTTCAAAGGGGCTTTTGATAACTTGTGCTGGACGAGCATTATGGCAAGGTTACGTGAAGTTGGGTGCCAAGAAATCGCACTCTGGGAAAGTTACTTCTCCGACAGAAGTGCGTTCGTGGTGAGCCCATCGGGACTTAACGTCCAAACTAACGTAGCCCGTGGTTGTCCACAAGGGTCTATCTGTGGGCCCTTCATATGGAACCTAATGATGGACCCACTTCTGAGGCAGCTGGAAGTTGCATGCAAGCACTGTGCCTACGCAGATGATCTGCTCCTCATGATTGAAGGACAGTCTCGCACTGAGTTGGAGCGGCTCGCCAGTGATGTGATGAACATAGTTAGTGAGTGGGGGTTAGGGGTCGGTGTCAGCTTGGCCCTCGACAAAACTACGATGATGATGCTGAAAGGTAGTTTTTCGGCAACACGGAATCCTTCCGTGCGTGTCAACGGCACTCCGTTGCGTACGGTAACAGAGGTCAAGTACCTGGGCATTGTCGTCGGTAAAGGAATGAATTTCCTTCCCCACATACGAAGCCTTAAAGACCGACTGGTGAGAGTCGCGGGTCAATTATGGCGGGTCCTCAAAAACGATTGGGGGCTTAGTAGGATTGCAGTTCGTAGCATATATACTGGCCTATTCGTGGCTTGTGCGACATATGGAGCGTATGTATGGTGTGAAACTGCAAAAACTGCATGGAGATTGCATAGGATCCTGACATGTCAGAGGGTAGCGTTATTGGCATGCCTACCGGTGTGCCATACAGTGTCTACCGAGGCACTACAGGTTCTTTTAGGAGCTTTGCTACTCGATTTAGAGGTTTTCCGCAGGGGTTTACTCTTTGCGGCCAAAAGAGGGTTGGCACTGCCACGCGTTTGTGGACCTGAAAGCAGGGAACTAGAAGGCCTGGGTCTTGCCGATCGAAAGGCATTACTCAGAAGGCACTTCACAGAGAAGTGGCAAGATAGGTGGAATAGACACATCAACGGTAGAACAACATACCGCTTCATAAAAAATGTGTCCTTTGTGGATGATAGAGGAGGGTTCACGTTCAACATGTTTCTCAGCTTTCTGCTGACCGGACACGGGTCCTTGAACGCCTTCCTCTATAAAAGATCACTTGCGGATACAGAGTCATGTGACTGCGGCTCCAACCTGGAGGACTGGGAACACGTATTGTGTGTATGTCCACTGTATTCCGACATTAGAGACCTCGCAGCCATGAATATCAGAGCTTTCGAGGGATCATATGATCTTAGCGCATATGACCTATGCGCGAGTCAAGGCAGGCTGAGGGTTTGACCTTGGCTAATGTCTTGGATAGTTGTTGGTCGATTAGGAAGATGGTGGTTTCCACGATTGGCGCTTCTCTAGCAGAGATTTCCTCCAAATATGAGGAACTCGTGCTAGAGTTGACAGGGACGCTAGAGCGTCATAGGGGTAAGGCGGACTCCGGATGTGCTCCTGCAGTGGGAGCTGTAGAGTCGGAGTCTGTAGAGGGTAGGGACGGTCCAAGTGGGACCGTCAAATCGCTAGGAGTCCCTCTTGGGATGAACGTTGAGGGACGACCTTCGTTCGCGCAGGTAGCCAGCACTGCCACTGTTTCGGGTGGTATGGGGGACAAATGTCAGGTTAACAAACCTGATGTGGAACCTGGCAGACCACTTGAGACGTGGTCTTTCGTTGTCAAGGGCAAGAAGGGAGAGCCAGTGGGAGCACTGAGGAAGAAGGTGGTGGAGGAATTGGTGCCTGCCGTGGGTGTCAGGGTGCATACTGTGCGCCCTGGCAAGCAAGGTGGCATTCTGGTTGCTGAGCGGGATGCTTTCCTCGGGCATAAGAAGCTCGAAGAGGTGGGTTTGTTGGCCGAAGCAGCAAGGGGTAAGTCTCTTGTCGTGCAGAGGGTGGAGAAACGGATCTCCCCCGAAGAGTTCCTGGGTGAGCTGCATAAGCTAAACTTATGCAAGTTCACCAAAGAGGAGTTTGAGAAGGAGGTCTGCCTTTCCACCCGTTGGGAGGCAGGGGATGGTCGCCTGAATGCTGTCCTACAGTGCAGCTCCAGGGCCGCGGGTATCCTTCTCGGAGAAGGGAGGTGCTATATAAAGCACTTCTCGCTTCTCGTGAAGGAGAAATCGTTGGTGCAATGGTGTAACCGGTGTCTCGGCCTGGATGACTTCGCATCCAGGTGTAGGCAGAACGACTCTGTGTGCTGGCATTGTGGACAGTCGGGCCACTCTAAGCGCGATTGTGGTAATGCCATTCATTGCCGTGATTGCGACTTCAGGGTAAACCCGGCTGGACACTTTATGCTAAGCATGGATTGTCCAGTCTACGCTGCGGCGGTGGCCAGGGCGAGTGCTCGACACTAAAAATGCCAGTTAAATTAATTCAATTTAACTGCCAGGGTGCTCGAGTAGCCATGTTCGAGTTAGGACAGATACTGTGTAGCTCACAGTGCAGCTTTGCGTTGTTGCAAATCTTTCGGATACGGAGGCAATAATGGCAATGTTGTCTTTGTTGTAGAAACTACTGTTTAACAAGGGGTTCACTTAGCGCTGGCCTCCGTTTGTGGTGCTCGACTCACAAAGAGTCCTGGCTATACGAGGTTGGCAGAAGTCATAGTGTCATAGATCCCATTTGGGGGTTAACCCCAACATTGCTTCTTGCTATGGTAATGGCGCCTTATGTTGCCCTTAGTTGGATATCGCCATGCATCATAGTGGGAAAAAATCATGATGCAAGATCTTTGGCGTAGTGGACTGCATTGGGATGAATCCATACCCATGGAATTGCTGCAGCAATTTAACGCATTCCGGGGAGAACTGTTGTATCTCACTCAACTACGCATACCTCGATGGATCCATATGAGCAACACCCAGAAAGCCATTGAATTGCATGTTTTTAGCGATGCATCTGAGAGAGCGTACGGTGCGGCGGTATATCTTCGAGTGCTCGACTCGGAAGAAAAGGAACATATGCATTTGCTTCTATCAAAGACCAGAGTAGCACCAGTCCAGACCCAAACGCTTCCACGCCTAGAACTGTATGGAGCGGTAATGCTTGCAAAGCTACTACATTATGCAGCAGACGTTCTAGGGTTAAAAGCGGCAAAGCAATACGCATGGACTGATTCAGCCATTACCCTCGCATGGATTGCTGCTTCTCCAACCAGATGGGCTACCTTCGTCAGCCATAGGGTCGCAGAGATTCAGCGACTGGTACAAGTTGAAAGTTGGAAGCATATTCCAGGAGAGTTGAATCCTGCCGACCTAGCATCAAGAAGAATAAGGCCTTCGGCTTTAATTTCAAACACCCTCTGGTGGACTGATCCCACATTCCTGCACGAAGAGTGGCTCTTCCAGTATCCACACCAGCCGACGAGCCTAGGCACGGAGAAAGAGAAAAGAACCATAAAAACGCATATGATCAACTTATCAAATGGCATTAATGTTCTAAAAACGAAATATTGTAACTATTTGAAGTTATTAAGAATAGTCGCCTATTGTCGACGATTTATCCACAACACTCGAAGTTTACCGGAATCCAGAATTTCCAGCGGAACTACATGCTACCCATCTACTGCTCAAAAAGGTAGTACAGAAAGAGATGTTAGCCCCCGAAAACAAGTCCAAGGTACCAGGATCTCTATTTGCCTTTACGGACATTAATTGTCTCTTGAGTGTAGGAGGGCGGCTTCAAAACGCGGAGCTCACGTACAACCAACAACATCCCATCATTCTAAAAGGAAACCATCAGTTTTCCAAGATGATCATACGAGACGCACATCAAAGAACACTACACGGGGGATTCCAACAAACCATGATGTATTTAAGACAGCAGTATTGGTTCCTCAAATACAAAACTTGCGTCAAAGTGGTCATCAATAACTGTACCACATGTTTCCGGTATCGTACGAAAGTTGATTCACCGCGAGAAGAGGTTAGTGCTCCAAAATCTTCAGTGACAACGGGACTAACTTTGTAGGAGCTAAAAGAGAACTGAAGAAGTGCCAGTGGGAGCACTGAGGAAGAAGGTGGTGGAGGAATTGGTGCCTGCCGTGGGTGTCAGGGTGCATACTGTGCGCCCTGGCAAGCAAGGTGGCATTCTGGTTGCTGAGCGGGATGCTTTCCTCGGGCATAAGAAGCTCGAAGAGGTGGGTTTGTTGGCCGAAGCAGCAAGGGGTAAGTCTCTTGTCGTGCAGAGGGTGGAGAAACGGATCTCCCCCGAAGAGTTCCTGGGTGAGCTGCATAAGCTAAACTTATGCAAGTTCACCAAAGAGGAGTTTGAGAAGGAGGTCTGCCTTTCCACCCGTTGGGAGGCAGGGGATGGTCGCCTGAATGCTGTCCTACAGTGCAGCTCCAGGGCCGCGGGTATCCTTCTCGGAGAAGGGAGGTGCTATATAAAGCACTTCTCGCTTCTCGTGAAGGAGAAATCGTTGGTGCAATGGTGTAACCGGTGTCTCGGCCTGGATGACTTCGCATCCAGGTGTAGGCAGAACGACTCTGTGTGCTGGCATTGTGGACAGTCGGGCCACTCTAAGCGCGATTGTGGTAATGCCATTCATTGCCGTGATTGCGACTTCAGGGTAAACCCGGCTGGACACTTTATGCTAAGCATGGATTGTCCAGTCTACGCTGCGGCGGTGGCCAGGGCGAGTGCTCGACACTAAAAATGCCAGTTAAATTAATTCAATTTAACTGCCAGGGTGCTCGAGTAGCCATGTTCGAGTTAGGACAGATACTGTGTAGCTCACAGTGCAGCTTTGCGTTGTTGCAAATCTTTCGGATACGGAGGCAATAATGGCAATGTTGTCTTTGTTGTAGAAACTGCTGTTTAACAAGGGGTTCACTTAGCGCTGGCCTCCGTTTGTGGTGCTCGACTCACAAAGAGTCCTGGCTATACGAGGTTGGCAGAAGTCATAGTGTCATAGATCCCATTTGGGGGTTAACCCCAACATTGCTTCTTGCTATGGTAATGGCGCCTTATGTTGCCCTTAGTTGGATATCGCCATGCATCATAGTGGGAAAAATCATGATGCAAGATCTTTGGCGTAGTGGACTGCATTGGGATGAATCCATACCCATGGAATTGCTGCAGCAATTTAACGCATTCCGGGGAGAACTGTCGTATCTCACTCAACTACGCATACCTCGATGGATCCATATGAGCAACACCCAGAAAACCATTGAATTGCATGTTTTTAGCGATGCATCTGAGAGAGCGTACGGTGCGGCGGTATATCTTCGAGTGCTCGACTCGGAAGAAAAGGAACATATGCATTTGCTTCTATCAAAGACCAGAGTAGCACCAGTCCAGACCCAAACGCTTCCACGCCTAGAACTGTATGGAGCGGTAATGCTTGCAAAGCTACTACATTATGCAGCAGACGTTCTAGGGTTAAAAGCGGCAAAGCAATACGCATGGACTGATTCAGCCATTACCCTCGCATGGATTGCTGCTTCTCCAACCAGATGGGCTACCTTCGTCAGCCATAGGGTCGCAGAGATTCAGCGACTGGTACAAGTTGAAAGTTGGAAGCATATTCCAGGAGAGTTGAATCCTGCCGACCTAGCATCAAGAAGAATAAGGCCTTCGGCTTTAATTTCAAACACCCTCTGGTGGACTGATCCCACATTCCTGCACGAAGAGTGGCTCTTCCAGTATCCACACCAGCCGACGAGCCTAGGCACGGAGGAAGAGAAAAGAACCATAAAAACGCATATGATCAACTTATCAAATGGCATTAATGTTCTAAAAACGAAATATTGTAACTATTTGAAGTTATTAAGAATAGTCGCCTATTGTCGACGATTTATCCACAACACTCGAAGTTTACCGGAATCCAGAATTTCCAGCGGAACTACATGCTACCCATCTACTGCTCAAAAAGGTAGTACAGAAAGAGATGTTAGCCCCCGAAAACAAGTCCAAGGTACCAGGATCTCTATTTGCCTTTACGGACATTAATTGTCTCTTGAGTGTAGGAGGGCGGCTTCAAAACGCGGAGCTCACGTACAACCAACAACATCCCATCATTCTAAAAGGAAACCATCACTTTTCCAAGATGATCATACGAGACGCACATCAAAGAACACTACACGGGGGATTCCAACAAACCATGATGTATTTAAGACAGCAGTATTGGTTCCTCAAATACAAAACTTGCGTCAAAGTGGTCATCAATAACTGTACCACATGTTTCCGGTATCGTACGAAAGTTGATTCACCGCGAGAAGAGGTTAGTGCTCCAAAATCTTCAGTGACAACGGGACTAACTTTGTAGGAGCTAAAAGAGAACTGAAGAAGTCACTCGAAACTGCACCAACAATTGTGGAAAAAGTGGAAGTCGGAATATTTATCGAGGCTCCAACAGCGACCGAAATGGCTCAGGCTGGAAGCACAACCCAAAATTGGCGATATGGTATTGATACAGGACGATAACTTACCCCCTGCAAAGTGGAATCTGGCACGCGTCATCGAAACACATCTGGGACAAGACCAACTGATTCGAGTTGTCACCCTGCAAACAGCCAATGGTCAACTTAAGCGGCCTATAACGAAAGTTTGTTCCTTACTGTGCAACGAGGTCTACAGCAGAACATCCCTGGGGGATCAGCAAACAACACCACCTTCATAGGATCTACAAAAATAAAACTAAAACAAAAACGTCGACATTAAACGAACATCATTCTCAAATGACAAATTCTGCACTACACAATAATAATAATAACACATTTCGTATGGCACTATCTACTATCTACTATCACAACACAAATATTAACTTAATACTGGAATCTAATGCAACGTTAAGCAAAAGACGTACAGCAGACTGCATTAACGCATGTTTACAATGATGCATCTTCACAACACATTTAGCATACAAATCATCGGCAAATGTGACAGTTCAGCGTACTAAATAACTAGCCATCACATTTAACTCGTCACATTTGTATGCACATATGTAAATATGTATCAAAAAATCAAAAACATGCATACAAAAAAAAAATAAACAAAACCATAGCGACGCGATGCACCCAACACTTAAAACACTATCTTTCTATCCCTTTTTTTTTATTACGCATTTGTTTCTCACTTTAAATAGCCAAAAAACGTTTACTAATATTAAATTTCAAGTCTCTCTTATAGGCAATAATTATTTATGCATCAAAGGAACAATCAGAGCACTACACTACACTACAGTTACACTACACAACACCTATTCCTATGCATGTACAAATAAGTACAATCACCCAAATTTGCAACACAAAACATATCCAAGCACTTGAATGGATTTGCGTTCCATTAAGGCTTGGAAAACACACTTTGTCTGTAGCAATTACAAACACATTATGGCCCACATAGAGTTAACGTTTTATATTTTAAAATTTAACTTACTCACATGGTATCCTCGCTAATAATTGTATTTTTTCTTTCTTGAACATCTGTGTGAAAACACAGCACAGCACAAAACAACACACGAATCAGAATACTAACATCTACGCACGACTGTCAACATGTTTTCATTCACAATGACGCGGTCAAGAAGCCACTGACACCGACATATAACGGGCCATACTTGGTGCTCAAGAGAACCGAAAAATATTTTCAAGTACAGGTGAATGGAAAGAAAGTAAACATTTCTGTCGATCGCCTTAATCCTGCAGTCGGCGAAGTCAATGAAAGCCAGGACGCAGTGCAACCAGTAAATGTATCAGCTAACGTGGAAAAAACACAGGAGCAGCAGTATGTGACAAGAGCGGGCAGAAAGGTAACATTTCGAGGACAGCTTTAATGTATCACTTGCGTTGGAGGGGGAGTAGTGTGGACACAACCAGGAAAAAGTGTCACGTCAACACAACATCACCAAGTTCGAGTCTCGCCCGCTAGGAGCTCGAGAGCATATAAACCGAGGTTTCGTGTTTGACAGGTTCCACGAATCTGTCTCTTTTTCCGTTTCGCCGTTCGAGAATACGTAAGCTGCCGCTGTAGTAGATTTGGAGTAGAAGTTTAATAAAGATTTTATATAGTAATTAACTTTCTGGCTTTTATTCCATAACATCTACAGACTCTGTGTGCTGGCGTTGTGGACAGTCGGGCCACTCTAAGCGCGATTGTGGTAATGCCATTCATTGCCGTGATTGCGACTTCAGGGTAAACCCGGCTGGACACTTTATGCTAAGCATGGATTGTCCAGTCTATGCTGCGGCGGTGGCCAGGGCGAGTGCTCGACACTAAAAATGCCAGTTAAATTAATTCAATTTAACTGCCAGGGTGCTCAAGTAGCCATGTTCGAGTTAGGACAGATATTGTGTAGCTCACAGTGCAGCTTTGCGTTGTTGCAGGAACCTTACACTGTTGCAAGACATGTGAGGGGATTGCCTGCGCACATGCGATCGTTTGTGGACGACAGTGGCAATGCTGCTGTCGTAGTAAATAATGTAAACACTGTGTGTTCCCTGATAGGCTGAAGCGAATGGGGTGCTTTCTTAGCTTAGCTTAGAGTACCCGCTTAGGGTCAGTAAGTTAGAATAAGTAACTAACACTGTTCGACCAACTAGTTTTAAGCATTTTTGTCTAGTATATAAGTTGTCATGAAGTAAATAATAAAAATGAATTAAAAGGATGATGAAAATGAATTGAAGTTTGGAATGACTTTTAAGAACTGTGGCAGTGAGTTCATTAGTTTGGGAACAGTGTGTTTAGCGAGTGACTTAAGGGTGAAATCATGGGTCACTCATGTAGTGTAGCAGTGTTGTCATCTGGAGGATTACTTTGCCATCTAGAACTTGAAAATTTGAGTTAAAAGTTCTAACAATTTTTTACAAGACGATGTTGTAGGTTAGATATCTTGTCCATGTGAGATTTTGCTGCGTTTTCCTAGGCCAGAATACCGTATCCATGAAGAAAGCAGCAAACTGTGCGTCATCGCGTGAACTGCAGGACACATGAACATAGACATTTTGAACGTATATCGCAGTCCATGCTGTTATGTACTTTAATTAATTTTAAGGTGCTGCTTGGATATGGTTGAGGGTTGTGAGACTGTTAAATAAGTTGCTAAAAGTATAAATTTTAATACATTAAAAAATATACCCAAGTGAAAGCACATGTTATATTATTGAATAAATATCCTAATGCCTAATGATTGATGGTAAAGCGAATGATTAGAGGCTTTAGGGTCGAAACGATCTGAACCTAGTCTCAAACTTTAAATGGCTAAGAACTTAACCTTTCTTGATATGAAGGTCTAAGTTGTGATATATTGTGCCCAGTAGGCCACTTTTGGTAAGCAGAACTGGCGCTGTGGATGAACCCAAAATCAACAACTCATGCAAATACAATGAAAGGCGTTGGTTGCTTAAAACAGCAGGACGGTGGACATGACTTTTTGTAAGCAGAACTGGCGCTGTGGATGAACCCAAAAGAACTAATCCGCTAAGGAGTGTGTAACAACTCACCTGCCGAAGCAGCTAGCCCTTAAAATGGATGGCGCTTAAGTTGTATACCTATACATTACAGCTAAGGTAAATAATTTATAAATCAAAAATATTTGAGTATACGTTTTGAATGTTTAGGGAGTAGGAGGGTACAATGGTGTACTCTGAAGTGTTTTGCGTAAGCCTGCATGGACCCACTATTGGTACAGATGTTGGTGGTAGTAGAAAGTAATCGAATGAGACCTTGGAGGACTGAAGTGGAGAAGGGTTTCGTGTGAACAGTGGTTGATCACGAGTTAGTCGGTCCTAAGTTCAAGGCGGAATCCGGACATTTTTAAGTTTTAACTGAAAATAATAAATATGAATTTATTTAATATAAATTATATACTTGATTATTTTTGAACGAAAGGGAATACGGTTCCGATTCCGTAACCTGTTGACCATCCGTTTGTTATTAAAAATGGGCTTTTTGCTCAATCTGGCAACAGGAACAAACATAAAGAAGCCGTCGAGAGATATCGGAATAGTTTTCTTTTCTGTTTTATAGTCGTACTACCATGGAAGTCTTGGTAGATGGACTAGAAGAGCATGACATTTACTGTTGTGTCGATATTTTCTCCTTGGACCTTGAACATTTTTGGTGAGGTTACGCAAAGTTCTCAACAGGCCGTACCAATATCCGCAGGTGGTCTCCAAGAGTCTCTAGTCGGTAGAATAATGCAGGTAAGGGAAGGCGGCAAATTAGACCCGTAACTTCGGGATAAGGATTGGCTCTGAAGATTGAGTTAGTTGGGCTTGAATTGGAAGCAATAACATGGTTTATGTACTCGTTCTGGGTAAATAAAAAAAATTTTCGGATTTTGTTCCCCGGATAGTAGTTTACGTGGACAATTGTAAAATTTCCTTGCTAAAAATCATAAGTTGTATCATTTGATAATTTTTTTTTATGATTTATAACGACTATCAATTAACAATCAATTCAGAACTGGCACGGACGTGGGCAATCCGACTGTCTAATTAAAAACAAAGCATTGTGATGGTCCTAACGGGCGTTGACACAATGTAAAGAAATTCAAGTAAGCGCGGGTAAACGGCGGGAGTAACTAAGACTCTCGTAAGGTAGCCAAATGCCTCGTCATCTAACTAGTGATGCGCATGAATGGATTAAAGAGATTCCTAGTGTCCCTATCTACGCCATTCCACTGTGAGCACTCGAAGCGAGCAGGCGTGTTTATTAGCTAGTGCAGTGAATAGTATTTTCAGTAGTGTAGAGATAAGCCACAGCAGAGTGCTGAATTAGCTAGTGTTTGTGTGTGTGGAATTTCTTCCACACTAACGGGAAAGTGTTTACGCGAAACTTGTTTACGCAAAACTTGTTTACGCCGTTATTTTTTACGCTTTGTTTACGCTGTTATTTTTTAGTGTATTTAGCATTGTGTGTTGTTAGAGCAACACATGGAGGAGGATTGTAGTGGTGGTCGGGAGGATGCCTTTGTTGGCCTCTCCTCCGACTGCGAGAGTGAGGCAGTTGCCTCTGATGTCCCGCCGCGGAACTTCTTTTTGAAGAGTCCGGGGAAGAGAAAAAAGAAGAAGAAGACGAGGAAGGCGCGCCGGGAATCCTTGGCGTCAGCCTCGGCCTCCATGGTAGATGACTCTGCCATGGAGACTGAGAGTGTTGCGGAGGCGGGTAAGGCCAGAAAGAGGCCGGTTGAAGAGGTTGCTCCGGCAAATTCTTCAGGTCCGGCCTCTTTGGTGGCCAAAGAGGCGCTTACTGAGCCTTCTTCTTCTTCGAAGAAGGTAGGAGGTAAGGAGGTAGGAAGCAAGGAGGCACGTGTGGTGTTGGTGCCTTTGCCGGCTGAAGCAGTTGTTGCAGCGGGTAGTGGTGGTATTGTGCCAGTGGTGATGGGTCCTCCTGTGGCTAGGGCGCGCTTGACTAAAGCTGTGGCTGAAGTGATGTCGGCTCTTCCCACAGGAGCTCCGTCGCGGGTGCAAGCCATTGCGGGCTCTGCTGGTGCGAGTGCATTGCCGAAGGCGAAGCCAGCGCCACCTATGCGCGAGTCAAGGCAGGCTGAGGGTTTGACCTTGGCTAATGTCTTGGATAGATGTTGGTGGATTAGGAAGATGGTGGTTTCCACAATTGGAGGTCTAAGTTGTGATATATTGTGCCCAGTAGGCCACTTTTGGTAAGCAGAACTGGCGCTGTGGATGAACCCAAAATCAACAACTCATGCAAATACAATGAAAGGCGTTGGTTGCTTAAAACAGCAGGACGGTGGACATGAAAGTCGTAATCCGCTAAGGAGTGTGTAACAACTCACCTGCCGAAGCAGCTAGCCCTTAAAATGGATGGCGCTTAAGTTGTATAGGTACATTACAGCTAAGGTAAATAATTTATAAATCAAAAATATTTGAGTATACGTTTTGAAAGTTTAGGGAGTAGGAGGGTACAATGGTGTACTCTGAAGTGTTTTGCGTAAGCCTGCATGGACCCACTATTGGTACGGATCTTGGTGGTAGTAGAAAGTAATCGAATGAGACCTTGGAGGACTGAAGTGGAGAAGGGTTTCGTGTGAACAGTGGTTGATCACGAGTTAGTCGGTCCTAAGTTCAAGGCGGAATCCGGACATTTTTAAGTTTTAACTGAAAATAATAAATATGAATTTATTTAATATAAATTATATACTTGATTATTTTTGAACGAAAGGGAATACGGTTCCGATTCCGTAACCTGTTGACCATACGTTTGTTATTAAAAATGGGCTTTTTGCTCAATCTGGCAACAGGAACAAACATAAAGAAGCCGTCGAGAGATATCGGAATAGTTTTCTTTTCTTTTTTATAGTCGTACTACCATGGAAGTCTTGGTAGATGGACTAGAAGAGCATGACATTTACTGTTGTGTCGATATTTTCTCCTCGGACCTTGAACATTTTTGGTGAGGTTACGCAAACTTCTCAACAGGCCGTACCAATATCCGCAGGTGATCTCCAAGAGTCTCTAGTCGGTAGAATAATGCAGGTAAGGGAAGGCGGCAAATTAGACCCGTAACTTCGGGATAAGGATTGGCTCTGAAGATTGAGATAGTTGGGCTTGAATTGGAAGCAATAACATGGTTTATGTACTCGTTCTGGGTAGATAAAAAAAATTTTCGGATTTTGTTCCCCAGATAGTAGTTTACGTGGACAATTGTAAAATTTCCTTGCTAAAAATCATAAGTTGTATCATTTGATAATTTTTTTTTATGATTTATAACGACTATCAATTAACAATCAATTCAGAACTGGCACGGACTTGGGCAATCCGACTGTCTAATTAAAAACAAAGCATTGTGATGGGCCTAACGGGCGTTGACACAATGTAAAGAAATTCAAGTAAGCGTGGGTAAACGGCGGGAGTAACTATGACTCTCGTAAGGTAGCCAAATGCCTCGTCATCTAACTAGTGATGCGCATGAATGGATTAACGAGATTCCTAGTGTCCCTATCTACTCACTCGTTGTTCAACTCTTGAAGTGTAAGGACGTGCGCGCAGTCTGCTCGTGCCTGAGTAAAAATTGTGTGTTGTGTAAGTGCACTTTTAGATGTGTGTGTTGTAGTGTGTGCAGTGAAAAGAAGTGAAGTGAAAAGAAAACAAAGCAATAAAAGACAATTTGTGCCCTGTAGCGCATGTTTATTGCCAGTTTCCTGTGGAGGTCTGCTATTGTTCCGAGAAAACAATTAGGTGAGTTTTATTGCTATGGGTAATAAAAGGAGAAAAGGGTCAAAAGACCTTAACGAAGAGGATACCGACTCCACAAGTGAGTGGATATGCCCCTCGCCAAAGAAGGCGAAGGATAAATTGCTGTTAAAGGACATCAACGATGAAGAAATGATGCTAGTTAAGCCAGGGAAAAAGAAAAAAGAAAAGAAAAATAGGAACAAGGCAGAAAAGGAGGAGAAGGTGGTAGTTGAAGCTCCGCCTACTGAAGAGATGGTGGAGGTACCTCAATGCGGGGATGTTGAAAGGAAGAAATTGAGGGCGTTAGCTACGGCAGCAGGGGAGGGATGGTCAAGTGGTAGCTTGACCAAGGTTAGCAGCGAGTTGTTCGAATACATTCTCAGGGAGGATACAGAAATCAGTCCGACAGCCAAGGCATTTATTGCAAAAAGCATAGGAAAATATGAAAGGCTGTTCTACACAGTCGTGGCAGAGAATGAGAGGTTTAAAAGACGCTTGGACGTTCTGATGAGTGGGAACTCTTTCCGCCCCCAACTACGTGCTGAAAAGAGTGTGGCTTCACGCCAGGACATTCCAGCACCTAGTCCAATTGAAAGGAAAGCTAGCGGCGACAAGGGGGCCGCAAAAAAGACACAGGTCGCCAGCTATGCGTCTGTGTATTCGACTGTGACAGCCGTATCACAAAACGGCGAAGAAAAATCGGGGGTTAAGGCTACTCAACTCCCAAAGTTAGGAGCGTCATTACCCCAGAGGAAGGTGGTTAACACGTACGGGGTAGTTATAAATGGAAAACCAGGCATGGCATCGAAGGATGTCATTGATAAATTCATGAAGGACGTAGGCCCCAAAGCGGGTGTAAGGATATGTGAGGTTAGGCCGCTTAAGGATGGTGGGGCGATAATCCGCACACCCACCGAGGTAGAGAGAGCAAAACTGCTCCAAAGCGAGAAATTTAAGGATGCGGGTCTGGAAGCCAGAGAGTACAAGAAGGTAGGGCCAAGAGTGGTGGTGCATAGAGTACCCAAGAGTATTGGCAGGGACGTTTTCTTAAAAGAACTCTACAAAAAAAACTTGAAAGAGAGCATGACTAGAGAGGAGTTCGATAGGGAAATTGCAATTATAGGAGGCACATGGAAGAAAGAGGAGGGCACAAGGAGTGTTGTCCTTGAGGGCAGCAGGAAGGTAATGGATGGCCTCATGCATAACGGACGGTTATATATTGAGTGCCAATCATTCAGGGTAGGCAAATATGAGTCAAACATGGGATGTTTTCGCTGCTTGAGCCCCACTCATAGGGTCAGCCAGTGCAAAGAACCAAGAAACGTTTGTTGGCGCTGCGGCAAGGAAGGCCACCATGCTTCACGCTGTGGTTCCCCCTTAGACTGCCAAATATGCGCGAGAAAGGGTCTGACAGATCGACTGCACGTTATGATGTCAGCGGAATGCCCTATTTATAGGCAAGCAAGGGATAGAAGGGAATCAAGGCACTGAAATGGCCAGCATCCTGCAGCTTAACTGCCAGGGCTCCTATGCTGCGATGTGTAGCTTAGGTCAAATCATACTTGCTTTGACCAGCCATTTCGCTCTAGTGCAGGAGCCCTATACAAAGGAAGGGAAATTAGTAGGCATACCAGGACACATGCGATCATTCACTGACACAAGAGGAATGGCAGCAATCATCCTAAACGGAGCTGCCGACTGGGAATGCGTCCTGGTCGACTCTAGTGAGTGGGAGGTATGTGTGAGTGCCCAGTGCTCTGCTGGCAAAATGCTACTAGCCAGCATTTACTGCCAACACAGCAGAGAACTGGATCCATATATCCTATATCTGGATAGATTGCTACAGTTAGCAAATGGCCTTCCCCTAATTGTGGGACTTGATGCGAACGCTTCCTCTCAAGCTTGGTACAGCAAACCTACCAGGTCTGCTACGGCTGAGGTTCGAAGTCTCCGACGTGGAGAAGTTTTAAGCGAGTTTGTCCTATCTCGGGAACTCCAGATTCTTAACGAATCAAGTTCGCTCTACACCTTCAGTGGCCCTGTAGGGGAGAGTGACGTCGATGTCACGCTGGCCAGTAATGCAGGGGGAAGTCTGCAGTTTTCCTGGTCATTAGTCCATGCAGATGTGAGTGATCACAATCTAATTAAGATCACTGCTCGCTGGAATGAGACCGAAGAGCGTCACATCACAAGACAGACTGAGAAACGCTGGCGAACGGCTAGAGCAAATTGGGCCACATTCGGTGCGCTCGTTAGAGACTCTGTCTCCTCGGTCCCTCTTCAAGATTTCGCAAACCTCACTTCACGTGAACAAGTCGCACATCTTGAGGGAACCGTGGAAAACGTCTGCGATAGTCCTTTCGACAGATGCCAACCAGCACAATTGAAAAAGGTCAAATGGTGGTTTCCCGAGTTAGAGGAAAAAAAAGGCTGGTACGCAGCCATAGCAAAAGGGTTCAAAGAGCGCGAAGAATCAACTCCGACGAACTATTACAGCATTGCAGGGATTTCAGGACCTGTCTTGCTGAATACAAGAGTCTTCTCACCAAGACTAAGGAGGAGCATTGGCGAGCGTTCGCAAGAGCGAATAGGGATGACCCATGGGGTCATCTCTATCGAATATGTAGTAGGCGTAGGAAACACGTAGAGATAAGCAGACTGAACTGCAATGGATCTCTAGTGACCACTTGGAGTGAATGCGTAAGGACACTCCTAACGGAGTTGTTTCCGAGCGCAAGGGATGACGAAATCCCGACCTCGAACTCCGAGGATTTAATCTCAGCTCCCGATTTGCGGTCGTCGGAAGTTTCCGCAGCCGTCTCCAGGCTGCGAAGCAAGAAGTCTCCTGGCATGGACGGACTGACAGGGGAAATGGTCAAATCCATGATTATTCTCCTCAAGTTACCTGACAAGGATAAGAGCAACCCCCGCTCCTATAGGGGCATAAGCCTCTTACCCGTACTTGGGAAGGTACTTGAGAGGATAATGATAGAAAGAATAGGAGAAACCGTGAATGAAAATATGTGTCCAAAACAGTACGGATTTAGGCAGGGAATGAGTACAGAAGATGCGTGGATACACGTTAAAAGAACCGTGTCTGAGTCCCAGTCCAAATACATCCTGGGTGTATTCGTGGACTTCAAAGGGGCTTTTGATAACTTGTGCTGGACGAGCATTATGGCAAGGTTACGTGAAGTTGGGTGCCAAGAAATCGCACTCTGGGAAAGTTACTTCTCCGACAGAAGTGCGTTCGTGGTGAGCCCATCGGGACTTAACGTCCAAACTAACGTAGCCCGTGGTTGTCCACAAGGGTCTATCTGTGGGCCCTTCATATGGAACCTAATGATGGACCCACTTCTGAGGCAGCTGGAAGTTGCATGCAAGCACTGTGCCTACGCAGATGATCTGCTCCTCATGATTGAAGGACAGTCTCGCACTGAGTTGGAGCGGCTCGCCAGTGATGTGATGAACATAGTTAGTGAGTGGGGGTTAGGGGTCGGTGTCAGCTTGGCCCTCGACAAAACTACGATGATGATGCTGAAAGGTAGTTTTTCGGCAACACGGAATCCTTCCGTGCGTGTCAACGGCACTCCGTTGCGTACGGTAACAGAGGTCAAGTACCTGGGCATTGTCGTCGGTAAAGGAATGAATTTCCTTCCCCACATACGAAGCCTTAAAGACCGACTGGTGAGAGTCGCGGGTCAATTATGGCGGGTCCTCAAAAACGATTGGGGGCTTAGTAGGCATGCAGCTCGTGGCATATATACTGGCCTATTCGTGGCTTGTGCGACATATGGAGCGTATGTATGGTGCGAAACTGCAAAAACTGCATGGGGATTGCATAGGATCCTGACATGTCAGAGGGTAGCGTTACTGGCATGCCTACCGGTGTGCCATACAGTGTCTACCGAGGTACTACAGGTTCTTTTAGGAGCTTTGCCACTCGATTTAGAGGTTTTCCGCAGGGGTATACTCTTTGCGGCCAAAAGAGGGTTGGCACTGCCACGCGTTTGTGGACCTGAAAGCAGGGAATTAGAAGGCCTGGGTCTTGCCGATCGAAAGGCATTACTCAGAAGGCACTTCACAGAGCAGTGGCAAGATAGGTGGAATAGACACTTAAACGGTAGGACAACGTACCGCTTCATAAAGAATGTGTCCTTTGTAGATGATAGAGGAGGGTTCACTTTCAACATGTTTCTCAGCTTTCTGCTGACCGGACACGGGTCCTTGAACGCCTTCCTCTATAAAAGATCACTTGCGGATACAGAGTCATGTGACTGCGGCTCCAACCTGGAGGACTGGGAGCACGTCTTGTGTGTATGCCCACTGTATTCCGACATTAGAGACCTCGCAGCTATGAATATCAGAGCTTTCGAGGGATCACATGATCTTAGCCAGGTCTTGCTATCTACAGATAGTACAAATAGACTCAGTATATTTGCTAGGCAAATATTTACTAGACGTCAAATCAGATCAGCTAACTAGGATAGGTAGGTAGGTAAGGCAGTTTCTGCATAGGAGAACAGGGATTTTGTGTTAGAATAGGTATATCTCGTTAGGTAGGTTTGGGCTAGCAGTCCCGGGTATTAAGGAACCCAACTGTAGTAACCGATTGGTTGCGAAGCCCGACCGGAGGCTATATTCTGGTACCACGGGAGGTCAGGGGCCCCTGAAACATAGTTTCAGCCTGACCGAGCGGTTGGCCCCCTTGTGGGAGCATCGTGGTGGCTGTGGTTTAGACCCAAATCGCGGGGAGAGTTGGGAATAATACCACCGAGTCATGGAGACAATTGCGACTCCCGCACGCGGTGATCGCAATCGACTCTGTGACATGCATGGAATTATAACCTAACTCGGTGTGGAGTTGCACTACAACCGGGTGCTGTGACCTTTAGAGCAGCAGAGGTGTTAGATAGGCCTCGTCCCTTACCAAGGGAAAGGAATTGTCCCTTAAGACATGATCTTGATTGGTACTTGAAATTCAAGGCGTTGGTCGGCGTTTTCCTGACCCTGGGTGTGAAGACCCCGTGGTATAAAGCCTTTACGGCAGGTGATCACGTAAATCCAAACACTCACTTGTCCCTATCTACGATATTCCACTGTGAGCACTCGAAGCGAGCAGTCGTGTTTATTAGCTAGTGCAGTGAATAGTATTTTCAGTAGTGTAGAGATAAGCCACAGCAGAGTGGTGAATTAGCTAGTGTTTGTGTGTGTGGAATTTCTTCCACACTAACGGGAAAGTGTTTACGCGAAACTTGTTTACGCAAAACTTGTTTACGCCGTATTTGCTGGGTGAGTCGCTTGAATATATTTTTTAGTGTATTTAGCATTGTGTGGTGTTAGAGCAACACATGGAGGAGGATTGTAGTGGTGGTCGGAGGGAGGATGCCTTTGTTGGCCTCTCCTCCGACTGCGAGAGTGAGGCAGTTGCCTCTGATGTCCCGCCGCGGAACTTCTTTTTGAAGAGTCCGCCGGTGGTTGAGGAGGGGAAGAGAAAAAAGAAGAAGAAGACGAGGAAGGCGCGCCGGGAATCCTTGGCGTCAGCCTCGGCCTCCATGGTAGATGACTCTGCCATGGACACTGAGAGTGTTGCGGAGGCGGGTAGGGCCAGAAAGAGGCCGGTTGAAGAGGTTGCTCCGGCAAATTCTTCAGGTCCGGACTCTTTGGTGGCCAAAGAGGCGCTTACTGAGCCTTCTTCTTCTTCGAAGAAGGTAGGAGGTAAGGAGGTAGGAAGCAAGGAGGCACGTGTGGTGTTGGTGCCTTTGCCGGCTGAAGCAGTTGTTGCAGCGGGTAGTGGTGGTATTGTGCCAGTGGTGATGGGTCCTCCTGTGGCTAGGGCGCGCTTGACTAAAGCTGTGGCTGAAGTGAAGTCGGCTCTTCCCACAGGAGCTCCGTCGCGGGTGCAAGCCATTGCGGGCTCTGCTGGTGCGAGTGCATTGCCGAAGGCGAAGCCAGCGCCACCTATGCGCTAGTCAAGGCAGGCTGAGGGTTTGACCTTGGCTAATGTCTTGGATAGTTGTTGGTCGATTAGGAAGATGGTGGTTTCCACAATTGGACACCATCCCGAGGTAGGCGCTTCTCTAGCAGAGATTTCCTCCAAATATGAGGACCTGGTGCTAGAGTTGACAGGGACGCTAGAGCGTCAAAGGGGTAGGGCGGACTCCGGATGTGCTCCTGCAGTGTGAGCTTCGGAGTCTGTAGAGGGTAGGGCCGGTCCAAGTGGGACCGTGAAATCGCTAGGAGTCCCTATTGGGATGAACGTTGAGGGACGACCTTCGTTCACGCAGGTAGCCAGCACTGCCACTGTTTCGGGTGGTATGGGGGTAAGAAACCTGATGTGGAACCTGCCAGACCACTTGGGACGTGGTCTTTTGTTGTCAAGGGCAAGAAGGGAGAGTCAGTGGGAGCACTGAGGAAGAAGGTGGTGGAGGAATTGGTGCCTGCCGTGGGTGTCAGGGTGCATACTGTGCGCCCTGGCAAGCAAGGTGGCATTCTGGTCCGCACGCCATCTGTTGCTGAGCGGGATGCTTTCCTCGGGCATAAGAAGCTCGAAGAGGTGGGTCTGTTGGCCGAAGCAGCAAGGGGTAAGTCTCTTGTCGTGCAGAGGGTGGAGAAACGGATCTCTCCCGAAGAGATCCTGGATGAGCTGCATAAGCTAAACTTATGCAAGTTCACCAAAGAGGAGTTTGAGAAGGAGGTCTGCCTTTCCACCCGTTGGGAGGCAGGGGATGGTCGCCTGAATGCTGTCCTAGAGTGACGTGCGCGCAGTCTGCTCGTGCCTGAGTAAAAATTGTGTGTTGTGTAAAGTGCACTTTTAGATGTGTGTGTTGTAGTGTGAAACAAAGCAATAAAAGACAATTAGTGCTCTGTAGCGCATGTTTATTGCCAGTTTCCTGTGGAGATCTTCTATTGTTCCGAGAAAACAATTAGGTGCGTTTTATTGCTATGGGTAATAAAAGGAGAAAAGGGTCAAAAGACCTTAACGAAGAGGATACCGACTCCACAAGTGAGTGGATATGCCCCTCGCCAAAGAAGGCGAAGGATAAATTGTTGTTAAAGGACATCAACGATGAAGAAATGATGCTAGATAAGCCAGGGAAAAAGAAAAAGGAAAAGAAAAATAGGAACAAGGCAGAAAAGGAGGAGAAGGTGGTAGTTGAAGCTCCGCCTACTGAAGAGATGGCGGAGGTACCTCAATGCGGGGATGTTGAAAGGAAGAAATTGAGGGCGTTAGCTACGGCAGCAGGGGAGGGATGGTCAAGTGGTAGCTTGACCAATTTAACCAGCGTGTTGTTCGAATACATTCTCAGGAATCAAAAAGCATAGGAAAATATGAAAGGCTGTTCTACACAGTCGTGGCAGAGAATGAGAGGTTTAAAGGACGCTTGGACGTTCTGATGAGCGGGAACTCTTTCCGCCCCCAACTACGTGCTGAAAAGAGTGTGGCTTCACGCCAGGACATTCCAGCACCTGGTCCAATTGAAAGGAAAGCTAGCGGCGACAAGGGGGCCGCAAAAAAGACACAGGTCGCCAGCTATGCGTCTGTGTGTTCGACTGTGACAGCCGTATCACAAAACGGCGAAGAAAAATCGGGGGTTAAGGCTACTCAACTCCCAAAGTTAGGAGCGTCATTACCCCAGAGGAAGGTGGTTAACACGTACGGGGTAGTTATAAATGGAAAACCAGGCATGGCATCGAAGGATGTCATTGATAAATTCATGAAGGACGTAGGCCCCAAAGCGGGTGTAAGGATATATGAGGTTAGGCCGCTAAAGGATGGTGGGGCGATAATCCGCACACCCACCGAGGCAGAGAGAGCAAAATTGCTCCAAAGCGAGAAATTTAAGGATGCGGGTCTGGAAGCTAGACAGTACAAGAAAGTAGGGCCAAGAGTGGTGGTGCATAGAGTACCGAACAGTATTGGCAGGGACGTTTTCTTAAAAGAACTCTACAAAAAAAAACTTGAAAGAGAGCATGACTAGAGAGGAGTTCGATAGGGAAATTGCAATTATAGGAGGCACATGGAAGAAAGAGGAGGGCACAAGGAGTGTTGTCCTTGAGGGCAGCAGGAAGGTAATGGATGGCCTCATGCATAACGGACGGTTATATATTGAGTGCCAATCATTCAGGGTAGGCAAATATGAGTCAAACATGGGATGTTTTCGCTGCTTGAGCCCCACTCATAGGGTCAGCCAGTGCAAAGAACCAATAAACGTTTGTTGGCGCTGCGGCAAGGAAGGCCACCATGCTTCACGCTGTGGTTCCCCCTTAGACTGCCAAATATGCGCGAGAAAGGGTCTGACAGATCGGCTGCACGTTATGATGTCAGCGGAATGCCCTATTTATAAGCAAACAAGGGATAGAAGGGAATCAAGGCACTTAAATGGCCAGCATCCTGCAGCTTAACTGCCAGGGCTCCTATGCTGCGATGTGTAGCTTAGGTCAAAACATACTTGCTTTGACCAGCCATTTCGCTCTAGTGCAGGAGCCCTATACAAAGGAAGGGAAATTAGTAGGCATACCAGGACACATGCGATCATTCACTGACTCTAGAGGAATGGCAGCAATCATCCTAAACGGAGCTGCCGACTGGGAATGCGTCCTGGGCGACTCTAGTGAGTGGGGGGTATGTGTGAGTGCCCAGTGCTCTACTGGCAAAATGCTACTAGCCAGCATTTACTGCCAACACAGCAGAGAACTGGACCCATATATCCTATATCTGTCCTAGAGTGACGTGCGCGCAGTCTGCTCGTGCCTGAGTAAAAATTGTGTGTTGTGTAAAGTGCACTTTTAGATGTGTGTGTTGTAGTGTGAAACAAAGCAATAAAAGACAATTAGTGCTCTGTAGCGCATGTTTATTGCCAGTTTCCTGTGGAGATCTTCTATTGTTCCGAGAAAACAATTAGGTGCGTTTTATTGCTATGGGTAATAAAAGGAGAAAAGGGTCAAAAGACCTTAACGAAGAGGATACCGACTCCACAAGTGAGTGGATATGCCCCTCGCCAAAGAAGGCGAAGGATAAATTGTTGTTAAAGGACATCAACGATGAAGAAATGATGCTAGATAAGCCAGGGAAAAAGAAAAAGGAAAAGAAAAATAGGAACAAGGCAGAAAAGGAGGAGAAGGTGGTAGTTGAAGCTCCGCCTACTGAAGAGATGGTGGAGGTACCTCAATGCGGGGATGTTGAAAGGAAGAAATTGAGGGCGTTAGCTACGGCAGCAGGGGAGGGATGGTCAAGTGGTAGCTTGACCAATTTAACCAGCGTGTTGTTCGAATACATTCTCAGGAATCAAAAAGCATAGGAAAATATGAAAGGCTGTTCTACACAGTCGTGGCAGAGAATGAGAGGTTTAAAGGACGCTTGGACGTTCTGATGAGCGGGAACTCTTTCCGCCCCCAACTACGTGCTGAAAAGAGTGTGGCTTCACGCCAGGACATTCCAGCACCTGGTCCAATTGAAAGGAAAGCTAGCGGCGACAAGGGGGCCGCAAAAAAGACACAGGTCGCCAGCTATGCGTCTGTGTGTTCGACTGTGACAGCCGTATCACAAAACGGCGAAGAAAAATCGGGGGTTAAGGCTACTCAACTCCCAAAGTTAGGAGCGTCATTACCCCAGAGGAAGGTGGTTAACACGTACGGGGTAGTTATAAATGGAAAACCAGGCATGGCATCGAAGGATGTCATTGATAAATTCATGAAGGACGTAGGCCCCAAAGCGGGTGTAAGGATATATGAGGTTAGGCCGCTAAAGGATGGTGGGGCGATAATCCGCACACCCACCGAGGCAGAGAGAGCAAAATTGCTCCAAAGCGAGAAATTTAAGGATGCGGGTCTGGAAGCTAGACAGTACAAGAAAGTAGGGCCAAGAGTGGTGGTGCATAGAGTACCGAACAGTATTGGCAGGGACGTTTTCTTAAAAGAACTCTACAAAAAAAAACTTGAAAGAGAGCATGACTAGAGAGGAGTTCGATAGGGAAATTGCAATTATAGGAGGCACATGGAAGAAAGAGGAGGGCACAAGGAGTGTTGTCCTTGAGGGCAGCAGGAAGGTAATGGATGGCCTCATGCATAACGGACGGTTATATATTGAGTGCCAATCATTCAGGGTAGGCAAATATGAGTCAAACATGGGATGTTTTCGCTGCTTGAGCCCCACTCATAGGGTCAGCCAGTGCAAAGAACCAATAAACGTTTGTTGGCGCTGCGGCAAGGAAGGCCACCATGCTTCACGCTGTGGTTCCCCCTTAGACTGCCAAATATGCGCGAGAAAGGGTCTGACAGATCGGCTGCACGTTATGATGTCAGCGGAATGCCCTATTTATAGGCAAACAAGGGATAGAAGGGAATCAAGGCACTTAAATGGCCAGCATCCTGCAGCTTAACTGCCAGGGCTCCTATGCTGCGATGTGTAGCTTAGGTCAAAACATACTTGCTTTGACCAGCCATTTCGCTCTAGTGCAGGAGCCCTATACAAAGGAAGGGAAATTAGTAGGCATACCAGGACACATGCGATCATTCACTGACTCTAGAGGAATGGCAGCAATCATCCTAAACGGAGCTGCCGACTGGGAATGCGTCCTGGTCGACTCTAGTGAGTGGGGGGTATGTGTGAGTGCCCAGTGCTCTACTGGCAAAATGCTACTAGCCAGCATTTACTGCCAACACAGCAGAGAACTGGACCCATATATCCTATATCTGGATAGATTGCTACAGTTAGCAAATGGCCTTCCCCTCATTGTGGGACTTGATGCGAACGCTTCCTCTCAAGCTTGGTACAGCAAACCTACCAGAAGAGATGGTGGAGGTACCTCAATGCGGGGATGTTGAAAGGAAGAAATTGAGGGCGTTAGCTACGGCAGCAGGGGAGGGATGGTCAAGTGGTAGCTTGACCAATTTAACCAGCGTGTTGTTCGAATACATTCTCAGGAATCAAAAAGCATAGGAAAATATGAAAGGCTGTTCTACACAGTCGTGGCAGAGAATGAGAGGTTTAAAGGACGCTTGGACGTTCTGATGAGCGGGAACTCTTTCCGCCCCCAACTACGTACTGAAAAGAGTGTGGCTTCACGCCAGGACATTCCAGCACCTGGTCCAATTGAAAGGAAAGCTAGCGGCGACAAGGGGGCCGCAAAAAAGACACAGGTCGCCAGCTATGCGTCTGTGTGTTCGACTGTGACAGCCGTATCACAAAACGGCGAAGAAAAATCGGGGGTTAAGGCTACTCAACTCCCAAAGTTAGGAGCGTCATTACCCCAGAGGAAGGTGGTTAACACGTACGGGGTAGTTATAAATGGAAAACCAGGCATGGCATCGAAGGATGTCATTGATAAATTCATGAAGGACGTAGGCCCCAAAGCGGGTGTAAGGATATATGAGGTTAGGCCGCTAAAGGATGGTGGGGCGATAATCCGCACACCCACCGAGGCAGAGAGAGCAAAATTGCTCCAAAGCGAGAAATTTAAGGATGCGGGTCTGGAAGCTAGACAGTACAAGAAAGTAGGGCCAAGAGTGGTGGTGCATAGAGTACCGAACAGTATTGGCAGAGACGTTTTCTTGAAAGAACTCTACAAAAAAAACTTGAAAGAGAGCATGACTAGAGAGGAGTTCGATAGGGAAATTGCAATTATAGGAGGCACATGGAAGAAAGAGGAGGGCACAAGGAGTGTTGTCCTTGAGGGCAGCAGGAAGGTAATGGATGGCCTCATGCATAACGGACGGTTATATATTGAGTGCCAATCATTCAGGGTAGGCAAATATGAGTCAAACATGGGATGTTTTCGCTGCTTGAGCCCCACTCATAGGGTCAGCCAGTGCAAAGAACCAAGAAACGTTTGTTGGCGCTGCGGCAAGGAAGGCCACCATGCTTCACGCTGTGGTTCCCCCTTAGACTGCAAAATATGCGCGAGAAAGGGTCTGACAGATCGGCTGCACGTTATGATGTCAGCGGAATGCCCTATTTATAGGCAAACAAGGGATAGAAGGGAATCAAGGCACTGAAATGGCCAGCATCCTGCAGCTTAACTGCCAGGGCTCCTATGCTGCGATGTGTAGCTTAGGTCAAAACATACTTGCTTTGACCAGCCATTTCGCTCTAGTGCAGGAGCCCTATACAAAGGAAGGGAAATTAGTAGGCATACCAGGACACATGCGATCATTCACTGACTCTAGAGGAATGGCAGCAATCATCCTAAACGGAGCTGCCGACTGGGAATGCGTCCTGGTCGACTCTAGTGAGTGGGGGGTATGTGTGAGTGCCCAGTGCTCTACTGGCAAAATGCTACTAGCCAGCATTTACTGCCAACACAGCAGAGAACTGGACCCATATATCCTATATCTGTCCTAGAGTGACGTGCGCGCAGTCTGCTCGTGCCTGAGTAAAAATTGTGTGTTGTGTAAAGTGCACTTTTAGATGTGTGTGTTGTAGTGTGAAACAAAGCAATAAAAGACAATTAGTGCTCTGTAGCGCATGTTTATTGCCAGTTTCCTGTGGAAATCTTCTATTGTTCCGAGAAAACAATTAGGTGCGTTTTATTGCTATGGGTAATAAAAGGAGAAAAGGGTCAAAAGACCTTAACGAAGAGGATACCGACTCCACAAGTGAGTGGATATGCCCCTCGCCAAAGAAGGCGAAGGATAAATTGTTGTTAAAGGACATCAACGATGAAGAAATGATGCTAGATAAGCCAGGGAAAAAGAAAAAGGAAAAGAAAAATAGGAACAAGGCAGAAAAGGAGGAGAAGGTGGTAGTTGAAGCTCCGCCTACTGAAGAGATGGTGGAGGTACCTCAATGCGGGGATGTTGAAAGGAAGAAATTGAGGGCGTTAGCTACGGCAGCAGGGGAGGGATGGTCAAGTGGTAGCTTGACCAATTTAACCAGCGTGTTGTTCGAATACATTCTCAGGAATCAAAAAGCATAGGAAAATATGAAAGGCTGTTCTACACAGTCGTGGCAGAGAATGAGAGGTTTAAAGGACGCTTGGACGTTCTGATGAGCGGGAACTCTTTCCGCCCCCAACTACGTGCTGAAAAGAGTGTGGCTTCACGCCAGGACATTCCAGCACCTGGTCCAATTGAAAGGAAAGCTAGCGGCGACAAGGGGGCCGCAAAAAAGACACAGGTCGCCAGCTATGCGTCTGTGTGTTCGACTGTGACAGCCGTATCACAAAACGGCGAAGAAAAATCGGGGGTTAAGGCTACTCAACTCCCAAAGTTAGGAGCGTCATTACCCCAGAGGAAGGTGGTTAACACGTACGGGGTAGTTATAAATGGAAAACCAGGCATGGCATCGAAGGATGTCATTGATAAATTCATGAAGGACGTAGGCCCCAAAGCGGGTGTAAGGATATATGAGGTTAGGCCGCTAAAGGATGGTGGGGCGATAATCCGCACACCCACCGAGGCAGAGAGAGCAAAATTGCTCCAAAGCGAGAAATTTAAGGATGCGGGTCTGGAAGCTAGACAGTACAAGAAAGTAGGGCCAAGAGTGGTGGTGCATAGAGTACCGAACAGTATTGGCAGGGACGTTTTCTTAAAAGAACTCTACAAAAAAAAACTTGAAAGAGAGCATGACTAGAGAGGAGTTCGATAGGGAAATTGCAATTATAGGAGGCACATGGAAGAAAGAGGAGGGCACAAGGAGTGTTGTCCTTGAGGGCAGCAGGAAGGTAATGGATGGCCTCATGCATAACGGACGGTTATATATTGAGTGCCAATCATTCAGGGTAGGCAAATATGAGTCAAACATGGGATGTTTTCGCTGCTTGAGCCCCACTCATAGGGTCAGCCAGTGCAAAGAACCAAGAAACGTTTGTTGGCGCTGCGGCAAGGAAGGCCACCATGCTTCACGCTGTGGTTCCCCCTTAGACTGCCAAATATGCGCGAGAAAGGGTCTGACAGATCGGCTGCACGTTATGATGTCAGCGGAATGCCCTATTTATAGGCAAACAAGGGATAGAAGGGAATCAAGGCACTGAAATGGCCAGCATCCTGCAGCTTAACTGCCAGGGCTCCTATGCTGCGATGTGTAGCTTAGGTCAAAACATACTTGCTTTGACCAGCCATTTCGCTCTAGTGCAGGAGCCCTATACAAAGGAAGGGAAATTAGTAGGCATACCAGGACACATGCGATCATTCACTGACTCTAGAGGAATAGCAGCAATCATCCTAAACGGAGCTGCCGACTGGGAATGCGTCCTGGTCGACTCTAGTGAGTGGGGGGTATGTGTGAGTGCCCAGTGCTCTACTGGCAAAATGCTACTAGCCAGCATTTACTGCCAACACAGCAGAGAACTGGACCCATATATCCTATATCTGGATAGATTGCTACAGTTAGCAAATGGCCTTCCCCTCATTGTGGGACTTGATGCGAACGCTTCCTCTCAAGCTTGGTACAGCAAACCTACCAGGTCTGCTACGGCCGAGGTTCGAAGTCTCCGACGTGGAGAATTTTAAGCGAGTTTGTCCTATCTCGGGAACTCCAGATTCTTAACGAATCATGTTCGCTCTACACCTTCAGTGGCCCTGTAGGGGAGAGTGACGTCGATGTCACGCTGGCCAGTAATGCAGGGGGAAGTCTGCAGTTTTCCTAGTCATTGGTCCATGCAGATGTGAGTGATCACAATCTAATTAAGATCACTGCTCGCTCGAATGAGACCGAAGAGCGTCACATCACAAGACAGACTGAGAAACGCTGGCGAACGGCTAGAGCTAATTGGGCCACATTCGGTGCGCTCGTTAGAGACTCTGTCTCCTCGGTCCCTCTTCAAGATTTCGCAAACCTCACTTCACGTGAACAGGTCGCACATCTTGAGGGAACCGTGGAAAACGTCTGTGATAGTCTTTTCGCCAGATGCCAACCAGCACAACTGAAAAAGGTCAAATGGTGGACTCCCGAGTTAGAGGGAAAAAAAAGGCTGGTACGCAGCCATAGAAAAAGGGTTCAAAGAGCGCGAAGAACCAACTCCGACGAACTATTACAGCATTGCAGGGATTTCAGGACCTGTCTTGCTGAATACAAGAGTCTTCTCACCAAGACTAAGGAGGAGCATTGGCGAGCGTTCGCAAGAGCGAATAGGGATGACCCATGGGGTCATCTCTATCGAATATGTAGTAGGCGTAGGAAACACGTAGAGATAAGCAGACTGAACTGCAATGGATCTCTAGTGACCACTTGGAGTGAATGCGTAAGGACACTCCTAACGGAGTTGTTTCCGAGCGCAAGGGATGACGAAATCCCGACCTCGAACTCCGAGGATTTAATCTCAGCTCCCGATTTGCGGTCGTCGGAAGTTTCCGCAGCCGTCTCCAGGCTGCGAAGCAGGAAGTCTCCTGGCATGGACGGACTGACAGGGGAAATGGTCAAATCCATGATTATTCTCCTCAAGTTACCTGACAAGGATAAGAGCAACCCCCGCTCCTATAGGGGCATAAGCCTCTTACCCGTACTTGGGAAGGTACTTGAGAGGATAATGATAGAAAGAATAGGAGAAACCGTGAATGAAAATATGTGTCCAAAACAGTACGGATTTAGGCAGGGAATGAGTACAGAAGATGCGTGGATACACGTTAAAAGAACCGTGTCTGAGTCCCAGTCCAAATACATCCTGGGTGTATTCGTGGACTTCAAAGGGGCTTTTGATAACTTGTGCTGGACGAGCATTATGGCAAGGTTACGTGAAGTTGGGTGCCAAGAAATCGCACTCTGGGAAAGTTACTTCTCCGACAGAAGTGCGTTCGTGGTGAGCCCATCGGGACTTAACGTCCAAACTAACGTAGCCCGTGGTTGTCCACAAGGGTCTATCTGTGGGCCCTTCATATGGAACCTAATGATGGACCCACTTCTGAGGCAGCTGGAAGTTGCATGCAAGCACTATGCCTACGCAGATGATCTGCTCCTCATGATTGAAGGACAGTCTCGCACTGAGTTGGAGCGGCTCGCCAGTGATGTGATGAACATAGTTAGTGAGTGGGGGTTAGGGGTCGGTGTCAGCTTGGCCCTCGACAAAACTACGATGATGATGCTGAAAGGTAGTTTTTCGGCAACACGGAATCCTTCCGTGCGTGTCAACGGCACTCCGTTGCGTACGGTAACAGAGGTCAAGTACCTGGGCATTGTCGTCGGTAAAGGAATGAATTTCCGTCCCCACATACGAAGCCTTAAAGACCGACTGGTGAGAGTCGCGGGTCAATTATGGCGGGCCCTCAAAAACGATTGGGGGCTTAGTAGGAATGCAGTTCGTAGCATATATACTGGCCTATTCGTGGCTTGTGCGACATATGGAGCGTATGTATGGTGTGAAACTGCAAAAACTGCATGGAGATTGCATAGGATCCTGACATGTCAGAGGGTAGCGTTACTGGCATGCCTACCGGTGTGCCATACAGTGTCTACCGAGGCACTACAGGTTCTTTTAGGAGCTTTGCTACTCGATTTAGAGGTTTTCCGCAGGGGTTTACTCTTTGCGGCCAAAAGAGGGTTGGCACTGCCACGCGTTTGTGGACCTGAAAGCAGGGAACTAGAAGGCCTGGGTCTTGCCGATCGAAAGGCATTACTCAGAAGGCACTTCACAGAGAAGTGGCAAGATAGGTGGAATAGACACATCAACGGTAGAACAACGTACCGCTTCATAAAGAATGTGTCCTTTGTGGATGATAGAGGAGGGTTCACGTTCAACATGTTTCTCAGCTTTCTGCTGACCGGACACGGACCTTGAACGCCTTCCTCTATAAAAGATCACTTGCGGATACAGAGTCATGTGACTGCGGCTCCAACCTGGAGGACTGGGAACACGTATTGTGTGTATGTCCACTGTATTCCGACATTAGAGACCTCGCAGCCATGAATATCAGAGCTTTCGAGGGATCATATGATCTTAGCGCATATGACCTATGCGCGAGTCAAGGCAGGCTGAGGGTTTGACCTTGGCTAATGTCTTGGATAGTTGTTGGTCGATTAGGAAGATGGTGGTTTCCACGATTGGCGCTTCTCTAGCAGAGATTTCCTCCAAATATGAGGAACTCGTGCTAGAGTTGACAGGGACGCTAGAGCGTCATAGGGGTAAGGCGGACTCCGGATGTGCTCCTGCAGTGGGAGCTGTAGAGTCGGAGTCTGTAGAGGGTAGGGACGGTCCAAGTGGGACCGTCAAATCGCTAGGAGTCCCTCTTGGGATGAACGTTGAGGGACGACCTTCGTTCGCGCAGGTAGCCAGCACTGCCACTGTTTCGGGTGGTATGGGGGACAAATGTCAGGTTAACAAACCTGATGTGGAACCTGGCAGACCACTTGAGACGTGGTCTTTCGTTGTCAAGGGCAAGAAGGGAGAGCCAGTGGGAGCACTGAGGAAGAAGGTGGTGGAGGAATTGGTGCCTGCCGTGGGTGTCAGGGTGCATACTGTGCGCCCTGGCAAGCAAGGTGGCATTCTGGTTGCTGAGCGGGATGCTTTCCTCGGGCATAAGAAGCTCGAAGAGGTGGGTTTGTTGGCCGAAGCAGCAAGGGGTAAGTCTCTTGTCGTGCAGAGGGTGGAGAAACGGATCTCCCCCGAAGAGTTCCTGGGTGAGCTGCATAAGCTAAACTTATGCAAGTTCACCAAAGAGGAGTTTGAGAAGGAGGTCTGCCTTTCCACCCGTTGGGAGGCAGGGGATGGTCGCCTGAATGCTGTCCTACAGTGCAGCTCCAGGGCCGCGGGTATCCTTCTCGGAGAAGGGAGGTGCTATATAAAGCACTTCTCGCTTCTCGTGAAGGAGAAATCGTTGGTGCAATGGTGTAACCGGTGTCTCGGCCTGGATGACTTCGCATCCAGGTGTAGGCAGAACGACTCTGTGTGCTGGCATTGTGGACAGTCGGGCCACTCTAAGCGTGATTGTGGTAATGCCATTCATTGCCGTGATTGCGACTTCAGGGTAAACCCGGCTGGACACTTTATGCTAAGCATGGATTGTCCAGTCTACGCTGCGGCGGTGGCCAGGGCGAGTGCTCGACACTAAAAATGCCAGTTAAATTAATTCAATTTAACTGCCAGGGTGCTCGAGTAGCCATGTTCGAGTTAGGACAGATACTGTGTAGCTCACAGTGCAGCTTTGCGTTGTTGCAAATCTTTCGGATACGGAGGCAATAATGGCAATGTTGTCTTTGTTGTAGAAACTGCTGTTTAACAAGGGGTTCACTTAGCGCTGGCCTCCGTTTGTGGTGCTCGACTCACAAAGAGTCCTGGCTATACGAGGTTGGCAGAAGTCATAGTGTCATAGATCCCATTTGGGGGTTAACCCCAACATTGCTTCTTGCTATGGTAATGGCGCCTTATGTTGCCCTTAGTTGGATATCGCCATGCATCATAGTGGGAAAAATCATGATGCAAGATCTTTGGCGTAGTGGACTGCATTGGGATGAATCCATACCCATGGAATTGCTGCAGCAATTTAACGCATTCCGGGGAGAACTGTCGTATCTCACTCAACTACGCATACCTCGATGGATCCATATGAGCAACACCCAGAAAGCCATTGAATTGCATGTTTTTAGCGATGCATCTGAGAGAGCGTACGGTGCGGCGGTATATCTTCGAGTGTTCGACTCGGAAGAAAAGGAACATATGCATTTGCTTCTATCAAAGACCAGAGTAGCACCAGTCCAGACCCAAACGCTTCCACGCCTAGAACTGTATGGAGCGGTAATGCTTGCAAAGCTACTACATTATGCAGCAGACGTTCTAGGGTTAAAAGCGGCAAAGCAATACGCATGGATCCGCATCCTGCCGACCTAGCATCAAGAAGAATAAGGCCTTCGGCTTTAATTTCAAACACCCTCTGGTGGACTGATCCCACATTCCTGCACGAAGAGTGGCTCTTCCAGTATCCACACCAGCCGACGAGCCTAGGCACGGAGGAACAGAAAAGAACCATAAAAACGCATATGATCAACTTATCAAATGGCATTAATGTTCTAAAAACGAAATATTGTAACTATTTGAAGTTATTAAGAATAGTCGCCTATTGTCGACGATTTATCCACAACACTCGAAGTTTACCGGAATCCAGAATTTCCAGCGGAACTACATGCTACCCATCTACTGCTCAAAAAGGTAGTACAGAAAGAGATGTTAGCCCCCGAAAACAAGTCCAAGGTACCAGGATCTCTATTTGCCTTTACGGACATTAATTGTCTCTTGAGTGTAGGAGGGCGGCTTCAAAACGCGGAGCTCACGTACAACCAACAACATCCCATCATTCTAAAAGGAAACCATCAGTTTTCCAAGATGATCATACGAGACGCACATCAAAGAACACTACACGGGGGATTCCAACAAACCATGATGTATTTAAGACAGCAGTATTGGTTCCTCAAATACAAAACTTGCGTCAAAGTGGTCATCAATAACTGTACCACATGTTTCCGGTATCGTACGAAAGTTGATTCACCGCGAGAAGAGGTTAGTGCTCCAAAATCTTCAGTGACAACGGGACTAACTTTGTAGGAGCTAAAAGAGAACTGAAGAAGTCACTCGAAACTGCACCAACAATTGTGGAAAAAGTGGAAGTCGGAATATTTATCGAGGCTCCAACAGCGACCGAAATGGCTCAGGCTGGAAGCACAACCCAAAATTGGCGATATGGTATTGATACAGGACGATAACTTACCCCCTGCAAAGTGGAATCTGGCACGCGTCATCGAAACACATCTGGGACAAGACCAACTGATTCGAGTTGTCACCCTGCAAACAGCCAATGGTCAACTTAAGCGGCCTATAACGAAAGTTTGTTCCTTACTGTGCAACGAGGTCTACAGCAGAACATCCCTGGGGGATCAGCAAACAACACCACCTTCATAGGATCTACAAAAATAAAACTAAAACAAAAACGTCGACATTAAACGAACATCATTCTCAAATGACAAATTCTGCACTACACAATAATAATAATAACACATTTCGTATGGCACTATCTACTATCTACTATCACAACACAAATATTAACTTAATACTGGAATCTAATGCAACGTTAAGCAAAAGACGTACAGCAGACTGCATTAACGCATGTTTACAATGATGCATCTTCACAACACATTTAGCATACAAATCATCGGCAAATGTGACAGTTCAGCGTACTAAATAACTAGCCATCACATTTAACTCGTCACATTTGTATGCACATATGTAAATATGTATCAAAAAATCAAAAACATGCATACAAAAAAAAAATAAACAAAACCATAGCGACGCGATGCACCCAACACTTAAAACACTATCTTTCTATCCCTTTTTTTTTATTACGCATTTGTTTCTCACTTTAAATAGCCAAAAAACGTTTACTAATATTAAATTTCAAGTCTCTCTTATAGGCAATAATTATTTATGCATCAAAGGAACAATCAGAGCACTACACTACACTACAGTTACACTACACAACACCTATTCCTATGCATGTACAAATAAGTACAATCACCCAAATTTGCAACACAAAACATATCCAAGCACTTGAATGGATTTGCGTTCCATTAAGGCTTGGAAAACACACTTTGTCTGTAGCAATTACAAACACATTATGGCCCACATAGAGTTAACGTTTTATATTTTAAAATTTAACTTACTCACATGGTATCCTCGCTAATAATTGTATTTTTTCTTTCTTTCTTGCATCTGTGTGAAAACACAGCACAGCACAAAACAACACACGAATCAGAATACTAACATCTACGTTCACCACGCGCCACAAGTCAGCAGAGAAAATAATAACATCACTGCCGGCACGCCACGCAATCTCAATGAGGAAAAACGAGAGGGAAACATACACTCGAAACAAAGTTCAGCGCCGCCATTACGAATGAGTGAGTTCGAGGCCGTCAAATACGGTTGGTGTCTTCGATACAGAAAAGAGTTGTTCGATTATGAGGCGAACTCCGTTCTCGGCCCGGGAGGATGTTGGAGAATAAATTCAACTATAATCCAATATTGAATTGATTGAGTTATATAATCAATTACTATTTATTTAATCTACTTTATCAGTTCACTACCTTATCAACTAATGTACTAAACTTAACGTAACTTTACGCAACGAAAACTAGAACTAGATGTCAAATGAAAATTAGTAAATGAATTGCTTAGAGATCAGTCGTTGTGAGTCAGTTTTTAAATGAAGAACCCCAATTTGTTATTATAACGTTTTCAGAACATATAGCGTTTCATTTTCACATATATATCATGTCCACTAGTCCCATCAAGACCAAAGGTCTCATTTTGTTCCCACACACCCAAATTACACAGTCGTACTGCAGTGTTGTCGCGTATGCTGATGATCTCTTTATCCTTCTCGAAGGCCAGTCTCGTGCTGAGTTGGTGAGTGGGGGTACGGGGGCCATGGGTGTGGTGACTAACTCTGGATCGGGTGTCGTGTGGAAGTTGCGGAGGAAAAGACGTCCTTAATGCTGCTCAAGGGTAAATTATCCTTGAATCGGAGTCCTATTGTTATATCTGGCGGGGTGAGTCTAAGATACGTGGCGGAAGTCAAATATCTTGGTATTACCATCGGAGAGAGGAAGAATTTTGTTCCTCATCTTATGAAGATGAGAGCAAAACTCACATCCCTTGTGCCAGCAGTCAGACGGGTGCTGAAGTGTGACTGGGGTCTGTCGGGGCGAGCAGTCCGTACTGTATATGGTGGACTATTTGTTGCATGCGCAGCATTTGGTGCACCGGTATGGTACGATGTTGCTAAGACCGTGACAGGAAGAAGCAAGCTCCTGACTTGTCAGCGAACTATGCTCCTTGGTTCACTTCGAGTGTGCAAGACTGTCTCAACGAAGGCTCTACAAGTGTTGGCAGGTGTGCCACCGCTAGATCTGGAGGTCATTCGTCGTGGTCCTATCGTGGCATCAGTCTCCTTCCTGTACTTGGAAAGGTGCTGAAAAGAGTCTTGGTGGACAGACTGATGACAGATGCAGCGCATCCCTGAGCAGTCTCTATTCCATTTTGGTTTCAAACCAGGGCGCAGTGTCGAAGATGCTTGGCTCTGCGTTAAGGACACTGTTGATGGATCTGCTGGGAAGTAAGTCCTTGGTATCTTCATTGACTTCAAGGGTGCTTTCGATTGCCTTGACTGGGCAAGCTAGGCAAGCCTCGCTACTTAGGTTAAGCGAGGTAGGGATTAGTGAGGGTACCATCTGGAAGAGCTATTTTTCAAACGGGCAGCTCGCGTTGTTGATTCAATTGACAGTGTGATGGTAGGTGTTGAGAGGGGATGTCCTCAGGGGTCTTTTGCTGGTCCATATGTATAGAACTTGATGATGGATCTTCTGCTGCTGCTTCTTTCATCCTGGCAGTAGTAATGCAGTGTTGTTGCGTATACGGATGATGTCCTTATTCTTCTCGAAGGCCAGACTCGTGCTGCGTTGGAGAGTAGGGGTACGGCGGACATGGGCCCACCGTGAAGCGATCAGTCGTGTTTTTAGGTAGTGCACTGTAATTAGTGAGGATAGTTTAGCTGATAAGCCACTGCAGCGTGGTAGTTTTGTGTGTCTGTGAAATTTTTTCCACACTAACGGGAAGTTGCTTACGCGAAACGTGTTTGCGCCATAGCACGTGCAGTTCTTGGTATTGGGTGAGTTTATTTATATATTGAGTGTGTGTTGGAGCAGCAAATGGAGGAGGGCAATGCCCTCACCACCGACTGTGAGGGTGAGGCTGTTGCCTCCGATGTCCCCCTAAGGATTTTTTTTGAGGAGTCCAACAGTGGCAGCGGAGGGCAAGAAGAAGAGGAAGATGACTCTGCGATGGAAACGGAGAGCGTTGCGGAGGCGGGTAAGGCCTGAAAAAGACCGGTTGAAAAGGGTGCTCCGGTAAACTCTTCAGGTCCGGACTTTTTGGTGGGCAAGAAGCCGCTTACTTACGAGAAGGTAGTCTCGAAGGAGGCATGTGTGGTGTTGCTGCCTTTGCCGGCTGATGCAGTCGTGGCGGCGAGCAGCAGTGTTAGTATGCCAAAGGTTTGACTAAAGCTTCGCCTGAAGTCAAGTCGGCTCTTCCCACAGTGGGCTCTAGTGGTGCGAGTGCTTTGCCTATGGAGCAGCCAGCGCCACCTATGCGAGAGATAAGGCAGGCTCAGGTCTTAACCTTGGCTAGTGTCTTAGCTATATTCAGGGAATTTAAGAAGATGGGGCTTCTGTCATTGGCCACCATCCCGAGGCAGGCGTTCCTTTAACTGAGATTTCCTCAAAATATTAGGAGCTCTTATTAGAGTTAGCAGGGCGTCATAGGGGTAGGGCGGACTTCGGATTTGCTAATGCAATGGAAGTCAATAGAGGGCAGGGATGGTCCAAGTGGGACCGTCAAGTCTTTAGGAGTCCCTGTTGGTATGAGTGCCGAGGGGCGACCTTAGTTTGCGCAGGTAGCCAGCACTGCCACTGTTTCTGGTGGTATGGGAGGCAAAGGTCAGGTTAAGAAACCTGATGTTGAACCTGCCACACCAGTTGAGACGTGGTCGTTAGTAGTTAAGGGCAAGCAGAGAGAATCAGTGGGGGCAGTGAAGAAAAAGGTGGTTGAGGAACTGGTGACTGCCGTGGGTATCAGGGTGCATACTGTGCACCCTGGCAAGCAAGGTGTCTTTTTGGTCCGCACGCATAAAAAGCTCGAAGAAGTGGGTCTGTTGGCCAAAGCAGCAAGGGGTAAATCTCTTGTCGTGCAGAGGGTGGAGAAACGGATCTCGCCTGAAGAGTTCCTAGGTGAGCTGCATAAGTTGAACATATGCAAGTCTACCAAGGAGGAATTTGAAAAGGAGGTCTTCCTTTCCACCCGTTGGGAGGCAGGGGATGGTCGCCTGAATGCTGTCCTACAGTGCAGCTCCAGGGCCGCGGGTATCCTTCTCGGAGAAGGGAGGTGCTATATCAAGCACTTCTCGTTTCTGGTGAAGGAAAAGTCGTTGGTGCAGTGGTGTAACCAGTTTCTTGGCCTGGATCACTTCGCATCCAGGTGTAGGCAGAAGGACTCTGTGTACTGGCGTTGTGGACAGTCGGGCCACTCTAAGCGAGATTGTGGTAATGCCACAGATTGCCGCGATTGTGACTTCAGGGGAATCCCGACACTTTATGCTAAGCATGGATTGTCCAGTCTATGCTGCGGCGGTGGCCAGGGCGAGTGCTCGACACTAAAGACGACAGTTAAATTAATTCAATTTAACTGCCAGGGTGCTCGAGTTGTTCGATTTAGGACAGAAACTGTCCAGCTCACAATGCAGCTTTGCGCTGTTGCAGGAAACTTACACTGTTGCAGGACATGTGAGGGGATTGCCTGCGCACATGCGATCGTTTGTGGACGACAGTGGTGATACTGCTGTCGTAGTAAATTATGTCAACACAGTGTGTTCAGTGATAGGCTCAAGTGAATGGGGTGTGTGTGTGAATGTTGAGGGTAGCTTTGGTAGGCTAATTTCGTGCATGCCTTGGAAATTGAACCGTACTTGGCATACCTCGATGAGTTGCTACGGATGATTGGGAATAGCGCTGCGATTTTTGGCATTGACGCTAATGCAGTCTCGGCTTTGTGGTTCAGTAAAATGATAGGAAGCACGTCCCAATTTACAGTACCGTCACGGGGGGAACTGGTAGTCGAATGGATAGCCGTTAATCGCATTGCTGTTTTCAATCAGCCTAGTGACTTGTATATTTTAGATGGTCCAAACGGGCAAAGTTATATTGATGTGACCGTGGCAAATATGACGGCACTTTTGGCGTTTTTCGGCGTTTTTCACTGGCGCATGTTTTGACTAGGTAACATTTGGGCTGGAACTGTGAAAAGGTGTCGTGTGCAGCATGGGGTGCCTGTTCATGTGGTCGGTGATGACTCGACCTCGAAATTAATGCGTCGTTTACGGGGGTGTATAGCGCCAGTGGTTCTATGCGCGAACTAACCGGTACTTCGAGTAGTTTTGTTGTCCTTGTTTTTAGGTATGCCACTGGGGATTTTCGGTAGAGATGAGTGCAAGTAGGCCCTTTAGTGGGAGTATCTCGATGGCTGTGGTTGCCCAAAATCGCGGGAGCATATAGCATCCTAGGATCCTCCAACATCTAGGATCTGTGGATGCTAGAGGTGCTAGATTGGCCTCGCCCTCAGCAAGGTTTGTGGTCGCCCTTAAGCGTCACTGAATTGTTACTAATGTGGTAATTACTTCCTCAGGGCGGTGGTCAACGCTTAATTTGACTCTGTTATTGTGGGTAAGCCCACAGTGAAGTTTGCCAATAATTGAAGTGAGTGTTTGTGTGTGTGAAACTTTTTCCACACTAACGGGAACTTGTTTACAAAAACTTGTTTCCGCCGTAGCACGTGTTATTCATATCGGGTAACTTATTTACTGAACCCCTTTGCGGTTCAGTAAAATGACAGGACGCACGTCCCAATTTTACAGTACCATCAGGGGGGAAATACTTAGCGAATGGAAAGCCGTTAATCGTGACTAGTGACTTGTATACATTCGATAGACCAAACGGGCAAAGTGATATTGACGTGACCCTGGCAAATATGATGGCGCTTTGTTTTCTTTGATTTTCAATAGCGCATCTGGCGTTCTGAAGGGGTGGGTGATCACAGCCTCATGGAGGTTGAGATTGGTCTCTCCAGTGGTACGATAGATGTACAGGAAATTTGGAAAGAGAAGCGCTGGCTTCTCAAGAATGTCGGCTGGCTGTCGTACAGGAGTAAAATTGCAAGAAAGGGCACATAAACACCACTTGAGGCCTTTCAACGTTTGGGTATCGAAGGTAAGGTTGCCCTCATCAACGAATGTATGTGTGATGCCAACGACCGACTCTTTCCAAGACACCGTATGGTGAATCGGAAAAGGGTTAAGTGGTGGACATCTGAGTCGAATGTGAAATCTGCTTAAGGGGAGAAGATAGCGAATGCGTTTCCAAACCTGTAGCCGTCAGAGATTTGCAGACGTGGATCAAGCAAATGATTTGGCTGGGAAGTATGTTCCTGGTATCTTCATTGACTTCAAGGGTGCTTTCGATTGCCTTGACTGGGCAAGTGTGCTGCGGAGGTTGCGAGAGGTAGGGACTACAGATCGTACCATCTGGAAGAGCTATTTTTCGAATAGATCAGCTCGCGTTGTCAATTCCTTTGACAGTGTGATGGTAGATGTTGAGATCGGATGTCCTCAGGGGTGTGTTGCGGGTCCATATATATGGAACGTGAATGATGGACCCTCTGCTGCTGCTTCTTTCATCCTGGCAATCGTACTGCAGTGTTGTTGCGTATGCTGATGATCTTTTTATCCTTCTCGAAGGCCAGTCTCGTGGGGATCGGGTGTTGGTGTGGAAGTTGCGGTGGAAAAGACGTCCTTGATGCTGCTCAAGGGTAAATTATCCTTGAATCGGCCTCCAGTTGTTAGATCTGCCGGGGTGAGTCTAAGATACTTGACGGAAGTCAAATATCTTGGTATTATCATCGGAGAGATGATGAATTTTGTTCCTCATCTTGTTAAGATGAGAGCAAAACTCACATCACTTGTGCCAGCAGTCAGATGGGTGCTGAAGTGTGAGTGGGGTCTGTCGGGGCGAGCATTCCGTACCGTAGATGGTGGACCATTTTTGTGACAGGAAGAAGCAAGCTCCTGAGTTGTCAGAGAACTATGCTCTTTGGTTCACTTCGAGTATGCAAGACTGTCTCAACGGAGGCTCTACAAGTTTTGGCAGGTGTGCCACTGCTAGACCTGCAGGTCATTCGTCGTGGAATGACCGGCTTATTGCGGAGGCAGCGGCTGCTCTCAGCATCTGACTGAAGCGAGTTCCGGGGTGTTCAGGGTCTAAGCGCCCGCGAACTGAAGGCGCTGTTGGAGAGTGGCGTTTCTTTCCAGGTGGCAGCTGCGTTGGGGGGAGAGCTGCAAAGGAAGCGTAACTTTTGAGTTCTTTCCCGAAGTTGCTTATGCGTGTGGGTGGGAGTGTCTGGACTTCTGACGCTACGCGACCTTTCTAGTGACTGGTCATTGTTCCCTAAATGCTTTCTTGCATGAAAGGACTCTAGCCGCCTCGGCGGAGCGCTCGTATGGTGCACCGAGAGAAGATTGGAGACATGCACTGATCGAGTGCCCGATATACGCTCACTACAGGGATCTGCGATGGGTGTAGTGCGGGTAGGTGACTAAAATCTAGCCATCTTTGCTGAACAAATCTTTCGAATATGGAGGCAATAATGGCAATGTTGTGCTTGTAGTAGAAACTGCTGTTTTACAAGGAGTTCACTTAGCGCTGGCCTCAGTTTGTGGTGCTCGACTCATAAAGAGTCCTGGCTATACAAGGTTGGCGCAAGTCTTAGTGTAGTCTGCGGTTATATGCTTCCAGGGCTCCAGATTTACTGGCAGGTTGGACTTAGTCCGCAACCTCCTTGAAACTTGCAGATGGTGGATGTCTGGTCGGGAGGGGTGTGCTCATTTGGGGTTCTCGCCAACATTGCTTCTTGCTGTGTAATGGCGCCTTATGTAGCTATGTTTTTACCAGGCAACATTTGGGCTGGAACTGTGATAAGTTGTCGTGTGGGGCATGGGGTGCCTGTTCATGTGGTCGGTGATGACTCCAATTCGCAAACAGGCGCGAACAAACCGGTTCTAGACGCGAACCAACCGGGTTTTCGAGCGGTATTAGTTCTTCTTGTTGTCATTGTTTTTAGGTATGCCGTTTTGCCCGTTTTGCCTGCGTTTTCGGTAGAGATGAGTGCATGTGTTACGTACTTGCACTCTCCAGCAATTTTTCGGTAGTGATTGAAAGATTTGTTTGTTGCATGTCTCGGTCTGACCTCGTTGGGATTTCCGAGCAAAATAGTGTTGTCTTGTGTTTTTGTGTAGATGATGCAACTCGACCATTGATCACTGCCTCGACTTACTGATTCGATGTGCGTCATCTAAAAAGTTGCTAGGCCTTGAGTGTTAAGGCACTTATCTAGAATTGACCTCACGGCTGACGCCGGAAAGCATAGTTGGTGCCGTTAGGCACCAAACTTCCTATCAAGAGCTATCAAGAGGTAAGCCCATTACTAGGAGTATCATGGTGGCTGTGGTTGCCCAAAATCGCGGGAACTTATAGCATCCTAGGATCCTCCAACATCTAGGATCTGTGGATGCTGGAGGTGTTAGATAGGCCTCGCCCTCAGTAAGGTTTGTGGTCGCCCTTAAGCGTCACTAAATTGTTACTGGGGTGGTAAATACTTCCTCAGGGCGGTTGTCAACGCTCAATTTGACTCTGTTATTGTGGGTAGGCCACCGTGAAGTTTGCCAATAATTGGCCGGATATTCACGTTAAGCACACGGCAATGATCGAAAAAGCTCATACATAATATTTTCGTTGAAAATGCTGAATGTTATGCATAAGCTTATAGATAGCAGTATAATTAAGTGCTTAAAAATGCTATCGGAAATGCTTCTTGCTTATAGATTTCAGCATTGAAATGAAAATATTAGCGGCCAGACAAAGGATGTTATGGCATACTACCGGTAGCTTCACCAGAGGCTATATTCTGGTTCCACGGGAGATCAGGACTGCCCCTGAGACCCGCATTGGTTTCAGCCTGATCACGTGAGGTTGGCCCCCAAGTGAGAATCATGGTGGCTGTGGCTTACCGCCCAAAGCGGGGAGAGTTAGCGATTATACCTATACGACTTGAGGTTAATCATGTTGAAGAAGGCGGCAATGTGTGCAATTCCGAGACGTAAACGGTATATGATCCAAATTTACGTGGAGTTGCAGATCTCAACCGGATGCTGCGACCCAAAGAGCAGCAGAGGTTTTAAGGTGGAATAAGGGTCCATAAGCATGAATTCGATTTGGTACTTGAGTTTTCTACTTATGACCTAAATGGTCATAAGCAGTGAAATAACTCGTGATATAAGTCTTTCAACAGGAGGTGACTTGTCCCTATCCACTCCTTTCACTGTGAGCACTCGAAGCGATCAGTCGTGTTTTAGGTAGTGCAGTGCAATTGGTGTTGGTAGTAGTTGAGCTGATAAGCCGCCGCAGCGTGGTAGTTAGTTAGTGTGTGTGTGTGTGTGGAATTTTCCCTCGATAACGGAACTTGTTTACACGAAACTTGTTTGCCGGCCTCGGCCTCCATGGTAGATGACTCTGCCATGGAGACCGAGAGTGTTGCGGAGGCGGGTAAGGCCAGAAAGAGGCCGGTTGAAAAGAGTGCACTGGCAAACTCTTTAATGGCCAAGAAGGCACTTACTTCGGAGAAGGTAGTCACGAAGGAGGCACGTGTGGTGTTGCTGCCTTTGCTGGCTGATGCAGTCGGGCGGCGAGCAGCAGTGTTAGTATGCTAAAGGTGATGGTTCCTATTGTGATTAGAGCGCTTTTGACTAAAGCTTTGGCTAAAGTCAAGCCGTCTCTTCCTACAGGCGCCCCGTCGTGGGTGCAAGCCACTGCGGGCTCTGCTGGTGCGAGTGCCTTGCCTAAGGAGAAGCGCCACCTATGCGTTAGATCAGGCATTCTGAACTCGAAAAAGGTATAACCTTGGCTAGGGTCTTAGCTAGATTCAGGGAAGTTAAGAAGATGGTGGCTTCTGCTATTGGCCACCATATATATGAGGAGCTGTTGTTAGAGTTAGCGGGTTAAGGGTAGGGGGGACTCCGGATGTGCTCCTGCAGTGGGACCTTCGGAGTCGGTTGAGGGCAGGGAAGGTCCAATTGGGACCGTCAAGTCTTTAGGAGTCCCTGTTGGTATGAGTGCCGAGGGGCGACCTTCGTTTGCGCAGGTAGCCAGCACTGCCACTGTTTCTGGTGGTATGAAAGGCAAAGGTCAGGTTAATAAACCTGATGTTGAACCTGCCAAACCAGTTGAAACGTGGTCGTTAGTAATTATGGACAAGCAGGGAGAATCAGTGGGGGCAGTGAAGAAAAAGGTGGTTGAGGAACTGGTGCCTACCGTGGGTGTCAGGGTTCATACTGTGTGCCCTGGCAGGCAAGGTGGCATTCTGGTCCGCACGCCATCGGTTGCTGAGCGGGATGCTTTCCTCGGGCATAAGAAGCTCGAAGAGGTGGGTCTGTTGGCCGAAGCAGCAAGGGGTAAGTCTCTTGTCGTGCAGAGGGTGGAGAAACGGATCTCCCCCGAAGAGTTCCTGGGTGAGCTGCATAAGCTAAACTTATGCAAGTTCACCAAAGAGGAGTTTGAGAAAGAGGTCTGCCTTTCCACCCGTTGGGAGGCAGGGGATGGTCGCCTGAATGCTGTCCTACAGTGCAGCTCCAGGGCCGCGGGTATCCTTCTCGGAGAAGGGAGGTGCTACATAAAGCACTTCTCATTTCTGGTGAAGGAAAAGTCGTTGGTGCAGTGGTGTAACCAGTTTCTTGGCCTGGATCACTTCGCATCCAGGTGTAGGCAGAAGGACTCTGTGTGCTGGCGTTGTGGATAATCGGGCCACTCTAAGCGCGATTGTGGTAATGCCATTCATTGCCGTGATTGCGACTTCAGGGTAAACCCGGCTGGACACTTTATGCTAAGCATGGATTGTCCAGTCTATGCTGCGGCGGTGGCCAGGGCGAGTGCTCGACACTAAAAATGCCAGTTAAATTAATTCAATTTAACTGCCAGGGTGCTCGAGTAGCCATGTTCGAGTTAGGACAGATATTGTGTAGCTCACAGTGCAGCTTTGCGTTGTTGCAGGAACCTTACACTGTTGCAAGACATGTGAGGGGATTGCCTGCGCACATGCGATCGTTTGTGGACGACAGTGGCAATGCTGCTGTCGTAGTAAATAATGTAAACACTGTGTGTTCCCTGATAGGCTCAAGCGAATGGGTTGCTTTCTTAGCTTAGCTTAGAGTACCCGCTTAGGGTTAGTAAGTTAGAATAAGTAACTAACACTGTTCGACCAACTAGTTTTAAGCATTTTTGTCTAGTATATAAGTTGTCATGAAGTAAATAATAAAAATGAATTAAAAGGATGATGAAAATGAATTGAAGTTTGGAATGACTTTTAAGAACTGTGGCAGTGAGTTCATTAGTTTGGGAAAAGTGTGTTTAGCGAGTGACTTAAGGGTGAAATCATGGGTCACTCATGTAGTGTAGCAGTGTTGTCATCTGGAGGATTACTTTGCCATCTAGAACTTGAAAATTTGAGTTAAAAGGTCTAACAATTTTTTACAAGACGATGTTGTAGGTTAGATATCTTATCCATGTGAGATTTTGCTGCGTTTTCCCAGGCCAGAATACCGTATCGATGAAGAAAGCAGCAAACTGTGCGTCATCGTGTGAACTGCAGGACACATGAACATAGACATTTTGAACGTATATCGCAGTCCATGCTGTTATGTACTTTAATCAATTTTAAGGTGCTGCTTGGATATGGTTGAGGGTTGTGAGACTGTTAAATAAGGTGTTAAAATAATAAATTTTAATACATTAAAAAATATACTCAAGTGAAAGCACATGTTATATTATTGAATAAATATCCTAATGCCTAATGATTGATGGTAAAGCGAATGATTATAGGCTTTAGGGTCGAAACGATCTGAACCTAGTCTCAAACTTTAAATGGCTAAGAACTTAACCTTTCTTGATATGAAGGTCTAAGTTGTGATATATTGTGCCCAGTAGGCCACTTTTGGTAAGCAGAACTGGCGCTGTGGATGAACCAAAATATTTGAGTATACGTTTTGAAAGTTTAGGGAGTAGGAGGGTACAATGGTGTACTCTGAAGTGTTTTGCGTAAGCCTGCATGGACCCACTATTGGTACAGATCTTGGTGGTAGTAGAAAGTAATCGAATGAGACCTTGGAGGACTGAAGTGGAGGTTTCGTGTGAACAGTGGTTGATCACGAGTTAGTCGGTCCTAAGTTCAAGGCGGAATCCGGACATTTTTAAGTTTTAACTGAAAATAATAAATATGAATTTATTTAATATAAATTATATACTTGATTATTTTTGAACGAAAGGGAATACGGTTCCGATTCCGTAACCTGTTGACCATCCGTTTGTTATTAAAAATGGGCTTTTTGCTCAATCTGGCAACAGGAACAAACATAAAGAAGCCGTCGAGAGATATCGGAATAGTTTTCTTTTCTGTTTTATAGTCGTACTACCATGGAAGTCTTGGTAGATGGACTAGAAGAGCATGACATTTACTGTTGTGTCGATACTTTCTCCTCGGACCTTGAACATTTTTGGTGAGGTTACGCAAACTTCTCATCAGGCCGTACCAATATCCGCAGATGGTCTCCAAGAGTCTCTAGTCGGTAGAATAATGCAGGTAAGGGAAGGCGGCAAATTAGAACCGTAACTTCGGGATAAGGATTGGCTCTGAAGATTGAGATAGTTGGGCTTGAATTGGAAGCAATAACATGGTTTATGTACTCGCTCTGGGTAAATAAAAAAATTTTCGGATTTTGTTCCCCGGATAGTAGTTTACGTGGACAATTGTAAAATTTCCTTGCTAAAAATCATAAGTTGTATCATTTGATAATTTTTTTTTATGATTTATAACGACTATCAATTAACAATCAATTCAGAACTGGCACGGACTTGGGCAATCCGACTGTCTAATTAAAAACAAAGCATTGTGATGGTCCTAACGGGCGTTGACACAATGTAAAGAAATTCAAGTAAGCGCGGGTAAACGGCGGGAGTAACTATGACTCTCGTAAGGTAGCCAAATGCCTCGTCATCTAACTAGTGATGCGCATGAATGGATTAACGAGATTCCTAGTGTCCCTATCTACGCCATTCCACTGTGAGCACTCGAAGCGAGCAGTCGTGTTTATTAGCAAGTGCAGTGAATAGTATTTTCAGTAGTGTAGAGATAAGCCACAGCAGAGTGGTGAATTAGCTAGTGTTTGTGTGTGTGGAATTTCTTCCACACTAACGGGAAAGTGTTTACGCGAAACTTGTTTACGCAAAACTTGTTTACGCCGTATTTGCTGGGAGAGTTGCTTGAATATATTTTTTAGTGTATTTAGCATTGTGTGTTGTTAGAGCAGCACATGGAGGAGGATTGTAGTGGTGGTCGGAGGGAGGATGCCTTTGTTGGCCTCTCCTCCGACTGCGAGAGTGAGGCAGTTGCCGCTGATGTCCCGCCGCGAAACTTCTTTTTGAAGAGTCCGTCGGTGGTTGAGGAGGGGAAGAGAAAAAAGAAGAAGAAGACGAGGACGGCGCGCCGGGAATCCTTGGCGTCAGCCTCGGCCTCCATGGTAGATGACTCTGCCCTGGTCACTGAGAGTGTTGCGGAGGCGGGTAAGGCCAGAAAGAGGCCGGTTGAAGAGGTTGCTCCAGCAAATTCTTCAGGTCCGGACTCTTTGGTGGCCAAAGAGGCGCTTACTGAGCCTTCCTCTTCTTCGAAGAAGGTAGGAGGTAAGGAGGTAGGAAGCAAGGAGGCACGTGTGGTGTTGGTGCCTTTGCCGGCTGAAGCAGTTGTTGCAGCGGGTAGTGGTGGTATTGTGCCAGTGGTGATGGGTCCTCCTGTGGCTAGGGCGCGCTTGACTAAAGCTGTGGCTGAAGTTAAGTCGGCTCTTCCCACAGGAGCTCCGTCGCGGGTGCAAGCCATTGCGGGCTCTGCTGGTGCGAGTGCATTGCCGAAGGCGAAGCCAGCGCCACCTATGCGCGAGTCAAGGCAGGCTGAGGGTTTGACCTTGGCTAATGTCTTGGATAGATGTTGGTGGATTAGGAAGATGGTGGTTTCCACAATTGGAAACCATCCCGAGGTAGGCGCTTCTCTAGCAGAGATTTCCTCCAAATATGAGGACCTCGTGCTAGAGTTGACATGGACGCTAGAGCGTCATAGGGTAGGGCGGACTCCGGATGTGCTCCTGCAGTGTGAGCTTCGGAGTCTGTAGAGGGTAGCGACGGTCCAAGTGGGACCGTCAAATCGCTAGGAGTCCCTGTTGGGATGAGCGTTGAGGGGCGACCTTCGTTCGCGCAGGTAGCCAGCACTGCCACTGTTTTGGTTGGTATGGGGGCAAACGTCAGGTTAAGAAACCTGATGTGGAACCTACCAGACCACTTGAGACGTGGTCTTTTGTTGTCAAGGGCAAGAAGGGAGAGTCAGTGGGAGCACTTAGGAAGAAGGTGGTGGAGGAATTGGTGCCTACCGTGCGTGTCAGCAAGTTGGCATTCTGGTCCGCACGCCATCGGTTGCTGAGCGGGATGCTTTCCTCGGGCATAAGAAGCTCGAAGAGGTGGGTCTGTTGGCCGAAGCAGCAAGGGGTAAGTCTCTTGTCGTGCAGAGGGTGGAGAAACAGATCTCCCCCGAAGAGTTCCTGGGTGAGCTGCATAAGCTAAACTTATGCCAGTTCACCAAAGACGAGTTTGAGAAGGAGGTCTGCCTTTCCACCCGTTGGGAGGCAGGGGATGATCGCCTGAATGCTGTCCTACAGTGCAGCTCCAGGGCCGCGGGTATCCTTCTCGGGGAAGGGAGGTGCTACATAAAGCACTTCTCATTTCTGGTGAAGGAAAAGTCGTTGGTGCAGTGGTGTAACCAGTTTCTTGGCCTGGATCACTTCGCATCCAGGTGTAGGCAGAAGGACTCTGTGTGCTGGCGTTGTGGACAGTCGGGCCACTCTAAGCGCGATTGTGGTAATGCCATTCATTTCCGTGATTGCGACTTCAGGGTAAACCCGGCTGGACACTTTATGCTAAGCATGGATTGTCCAGTCTGTGCTGCGGCGGTGGCCAGGGCGAGTGCTCGACACTAAAAATGCCAGTTAAATTAATTCAATTTAACTACCAGGGTGCTCGAGTAGCCATGTTCGAGTTAGGACAGATATTGTGTAGCTCACAGTGCAGCTTTGCGTTGTTGCAGGAACCTTACACTGTTGCAAGACATGTGAGGGGATTGCCTGCGCACATGCGACCGTTTGTGGAAGACAGTGGCAATGCTGCTGTCGTAGTAAATAATGTAAACACTGTGTGTTCCCTGATTGGCTCAAGCGAATGGGGTGCTTTCTTAGCTTAGCTTAGAGTACCCGCTTAGGGTCAGTAAGTTAGAATAAGTAACTAACACTGTTCGACCAACTAGTCTTAAGCATTTTTGTCTAGTATATAAGTTGTCATGAAGTAAATAATAAAAATGAATTAAAAGGATGATGAAAATGAATTGAAGTTTGGAATGACTTTTAAGAACTGTGGCAGTGAGTTCATTAGTTTGGGAACAGTGTGTTTAGCGAGTAACTTAAGGGTGAAATCATGGGTCACTCATGTAGTGTAGCAGTGTTGTCATCTGGAGGATTACTTTGCCATCTAGAACTTGAAAATTTGAGTTAAGAGGTCTAACAATTTTTTACAAGACGATGTTGTAGGTTAGATATCTTATCCATGTGAGATTTTGCTGCGTTTTCCCAGGCCAGAATACCGTACCGATGAAGAAAGCAGCAAACTGTGCGTCATCGTGTGCACTGCAAGACACATGAACATAGACATTTTGCATATATCGCAGTCCATGCTGTTATGTACTTTAATCAATTTTAAGGTGCTGCTTGGATATTGTTGAGGGTTGTGAGACTGTTAAATAAGTTGGTAAAAGTATAAATTTTAATACATTAAAAAATATACCCAAGTGAAAGCACATGTTATATTATTGAATAAATATCCTAATGCCTAATGATTGATGGTAAAGCGAATGATTAGAGGCTTTAGGGTCGAAACGATCTGAACCTAGTCTCAAACTTTAAATGGCTAAGAACTTAACCTTTCTTGATATGAAGGTCTAAGTTGTGATATATTGTGCCCAGTAGGCCACTTTTGGTAAGCAGAACTGGCGCTGTGGATGAACCCAAAATCAACAACTCATGCAAATACAATGAAAGGCGTTGGTTGCTTAAAACAGCAGGACTGTAGACATGAAAGTCGTAATCCGCTAAGGAGTGTGTAACAACTCACCTGCCGAAGCAGCTAGCCCTTAAAATGGATGGCGCTTAAGTTGTATACCTATACATTACAGCTAAGGTAAATAATTTATAAATCAAAAATATTTGAGTATACGTTTTGAAAGTTTAGGGAGTAGGAGGGTACAATGGTGTACTCTGAAGTGTTTTGCGTAAGCCTGCATGGACCCACTATTGGTACAGATCTTGGTGGTAGTAGAAAGTAATCGAATGAGACCTTGGAGGACTGAAGTGGAGAAGGGTTTCGTGTGAACAGTGGTTGATCACGAGTTAGTCGGTCCTAAGTTCAAGGCGGAATCCGGACATTTTTAAGTTTTAACTGAAAATAATAAATATGAATTTATTTAATATAAATTATATACTTGATTATTTTTGAACGAAAGGGAATACGGTTCCGATTCCGTAAACTGTTGACCATCCGTTTGTTATTAAAAATGGGCTTTTTGCTCAATCTGGCAACAGGAACAAACATAAAGAAGCCGTCGAGAGATATCGGAATAGTTTTCTTTTCTATTTTATAGTCGTACTACCATGGAAGTCTTGGTAGATGGACTAGAAGAGCATGACATTTACTGTTGTGTCGATATTTTCTCCTCGGACCTTGAACATTTTTGGTGAGGTTACGCAAACTTCTCAACAGGCCGTACCAATATCCGCAGGTGGTCTCCAAGAGTCTCTAGTCGGTAGAATAATGCAGGTAAGGGAAGGCGGCAAATTAGACCCGTAACTTCGGGATAAGGATTGGCTCTGAAGATTGAGATAGTTGGGCTTGAATTGGAAGCAATAACATAGTTTATGTACTCGTTCTGGGTGATAGTAGTTTACGTAGATAATTGTAAAATTTTCTTGCTAAAAATCATAAGTTGTATCATTTGATAATTTTTTTTTAGGATTTATAACGACTATCAATTAACAATCAATTCAGAACTGGCACGGACTTGAGCAATCCGACTGTCTAATTAAAAACAAAGCATTGTGATGGTCCTAACGGGCGTTGACACAATGTAAAGAAATTCAAGTAAGCGTGGGTAAACGGCGGGAGTAACTATGACTCTCGTAAGGTAGCCAAATGCCTCGTCATCTAACTAGTGATCCGCATGAATGGATTAACGAGATTCCTAGTGTCCCTATCTACGCCATTCCACTGTGAGCACTCGAAGCGAGCAGTCGTGTTTATTAGCTATTGCAGTGAATAGTATTTTCAGTAGTGTGGAGATAAGCCACAGCAGAGTGGTGAATTTTTTTTTTTTTTTTTTCTTAATTCATTTTTATTTTTTAATTCATTAAATACTTATATACTAGACAAAAATGCTTAAAACTAGTTAGACGAACATGATGATAAATATAACTTAATGGCCCTCGGCGGGCACTCTAAGCTAAGCTTAAACTTATATGCTACGTCTTTCGACCTAAAGTGGCAACCTGTCTACTTACGCTAAACATAGATATTAACAATATGAAATTAAGAAAATTTATGCAAAAACTTAATAACAGAACAGTTTTCCTTAAAACTTATATACTAACTTACATGCTACCTTAAAATAACTTAAACTACCTTATGCTAAAATTGCATATATATATATATGTGTATATGATGACATATACAGGTATATACATATATGCACTTAATATATGTACATATGCATACACATAGATACATGCAAGTGTACACATGTTTATACCAATTTTTTTTTTTTTTATATTTATTTATTTATTTATTTTTTTTTTTTTGTATGTACAACTTACAACTACCTTAAAACTCCCCTACTATGTACAAGTCAGCCATAGGATGCAGTAGATAGACCTTAGACCTACTTCCAATCCACTGCACGACAGAGACCGACTATTCTCCCATTCGGAGAAACGTACTACCCTTTTTACCCCGGGTCTAAAGGGTTCGACGCTGGAGTTCCCTCTCTCCCCAGCCACCAGAACTTTCGATGTTGCATAGCAACATCCTTAACATCTCGTCTTGAGACCGCCATACTGAACCGGAGGAGACCCTCCTCAGCTCGTTGTGCGACGGAACGGTCGTGGTTGAGTCGCCCATCCACAGTTGATCTGGCGATGTGGTAGATGAGCGGTACCGCATTTATATCTTGTAGCAATCCGTTTTTATCTAGCTACAGGAAAGCTTCTGGGGGGACGAAGCCATTGTGACGTACCCTTTCATGGTATTGAGAATTGGGGTAGTAAGCCCCAGAGATCAAGTTATTGACTGAGTTCATCGCTCTGGCAGTATGACCTCGAATCAACTTCAACAGGAAATTGTCCACTCTTATCAGGTTTGCCCTGTTGTATAAGACCTCATTGGAATAGTATTTTATGTACTGGGACTCTAGAGTTCGATAAAGGCGAAGGCAAGCCCTAAGACAAGCCCTCTCGAACAACCGAATCTTTTCCATTAAGCTTGCACTCACGTTGAACCACACGGGACAGCCATAGGTGAGCATTGGCCGGATGAGCGCCATGTAGCAGATGACCTTCACCCTTGCATCGAGTTGGCTGTTGTAAAACAGTCTCTTTGTAAGGGCAAATGCGCCTCGTGCCCTGGCCAGAGCAGCATCTACATGTTTGTTAAAATATAGATACTGATCTAACCAGATCCCCAGGTATCTGACTACAGTCTTTTGCGCCAGTGGTTCCCCGTGTCTTCCAACGATTGTGAATTTTCGCCAATTCTTTTTCGTATCCGCCGAGGCCTTATACAACGGCGTCCTGAACAGAATGGTTTCCGACTTCCGGAAGTTGATACGTTGATCGGCATACGCAATTGCATGAGGAAGAGAACTTAAAAGATCGCTCAAGTAAATGTTGAACAGGATCGGCGAATTAACGGCACCCTGTTGGAGACCATTGTTTACCTCAAATATACCTGTGGAGGTCACGTTGCCATTCTTGACTACGAACCGTCTACCGGTAAGCATGTTGCACAGTAGGTACAGCAGTGGTTTGCTAATGCCTAGCCGATTGAGCTTGTAGAAAAGTCCTTGTAACCATACGGTGTCAAAGGCCTTTTCCAGGTCAATCAAGCAGGCACCCGTACATTGTTTCTGGCTCTTGTTCCATTGGATATCCGACACCAGTTTCGACGCAGCATGAATAGTGTCATGCCCCGCTTTGAAACCGAATTGGTTATCCGGAATTATATTTTTGTCCTTAGTCCAGCTGATCAGAGTTCTATTGATCACCTTCTCGAATACCTTACTGATGTTCGGAAGGAGACTAATTGACCGGAGGTTGCATGGATTCGAAGAATCTTTTCCTCTCTTGGATATGGGTTGTACAATCACAGTTTTCCAATGCTCCGGATAATGTGCATTATTCAGAGCATTGTTAAACAGGATTGTGTACATATTAACCACTTCTAGAGGGAGGTGTCTTAACACAATGTTCGAGATCCCGTCGACACCCACTGACTTTTTCTTCTTTAATGATTCGAAGACCGCTTGGAGCTCTGTCTTCGATATGAACGGGGGTTGAACCCCTTCGACGGCGATGGCATTGTCTGCCATGTTCTCAGATCGCCATTGCTGCATGTCTTCTCGAAGTTGAGAGTTGCTAGCCAGTACGCGGTTATCCAAGTCGTGGTTCGGGCGAACGCTCTCATTCACCTTGTACACTTCTTGGAAGACCGCGCCTAGTACTTCCATTTTTTCTTGCGGATCTTCGACCACAAAGAAGTTATCGTCGAGTACGGCATTATTTGGATCAATACCTGCTGTAGTCAGTATTTGTTCGTTGTCCGTCGTTCTGGGAAACTTAAGACACGGAAGATCGCTATTTTTACTTCGAAAGAATTTATTAATTTGGGGGAACATGCTCGGATTGTTGGATCTGACAGCCCGAATCTTATCGTTCCAGTACGAATTAACAGAAAGTCTGTAATTCTGCACAATTAATGTTTGAATATTTTTGATGAGCGATTTCAGTGTCCTAACTTCCTCGTCTCGTCTGTCAGTATACCGCCTGTACAAGGTTTTTAATCTTGACAGGAGTCTACTTTTTCGTTGGTGGAGTGCGTCGATTGTCGCATTGCGGTACAAATTTTCGTTGTTTGTGTGTGTATACCGAGGTATAGTAATGTCCATGGTTCGTTTAATAGTCTCGTCCAATTTAATTAGATACATGCCAATCTCTTCGTTTGACAAGTTTCTATTGGACGGTATGTGGAGCGTGTTCGAAGAGAGTGCTCTCGTCATTTGTCTGGCGAAGCGTGTCCATCGAGCCCTATTGTAATTGTAGGGGTACGTTTGAACATACTCTCCTAATTCCGCAATATCGTTAGGGATCTTGATTTCGGCACTGAGTCCGCAATGGTCACTGAGATACACGAATGTGTTCAAACAGTTTACCGTTTGTGCGTCTGTGTCTGTCAGCTGCAGTCTTGCGTCTAACAGCAGGTGATCCAGATAAGAGCCGCTCCTTGGGAACGACGAGATCTCTGTTGCCTTCAAATCGAGTCTATACTCGACACTGTGCAAGCAAAACCAGCTGTAAAGCTAGTCCCCTCTGGTATTGGAAACCATGTTCCCCCAATATCCATGTCGGGCATTTAAGTCCCCGGCTAAAATAAAATAGTTCTCCTCCGAGTCCAGCCTTAGGCATCGGAAGAGTGAATCGAGCTCTGATATAGTCGTTCTGGAACTAGGGTCGCCAGAGGAGTAGACCGACACCGCGTACAACTTCCTTCCACTGCGGAGCGAAATGCACACGATGCAGGCCTCCAACTCCTGAAACCTTCGTACTTCACCACTATACACTACTTTATGTTTTATGTTATTTTTAATGAAGATCGCAACACCGCCTCCACCACTGGAATTGGGTCGGTCTCTTCTAATAACATTATAATTGCTGTGCTCCAGTATGCCACTCCGAGTTAGCTTGGTTTCGCTAATCATCATCAGCTCTGGGCTTTGATCGTCCAACAATCTATAGAGCTCGTTTTTTCGTGGGATCCCTATCAATGAATTTGCATTCACTGCAAGGATCTTGTAAGTTAACTCGTTCGTCTGCGCAGCCATTAAAACGGTTGACGTGGCTGGCTCTGCAGCAGCGCCAAGATTTGGTCTACCCGCTCCTCTAACCGATCCATACGCCTTTCAATGGAGGATTTCCAATCAGGCGTTGGATCGTGTGCTCTTGGCACTGAAGATTGCGGCACTACCTTCGGTAGTTGCTGCTTTTCCGTGCTCCTTTGGACAGACGCCATTTGGGCGAAGGTCACTTGAGGGGTGACGGGTATGGCTGCCCCGATTGGATTTTTCACTAGGGGCTGCTCCTGCAGAACCGCTTTTGCTTTGCGCTCCTGGAACTTAGGGCAACTCCGATAGTTTGCGGTGTGCCCCGCGTTCCCGCAGAGTACGCACTTGAGCTGACTCTTGTCAGCTGCTCCCTCTTGCCCCAGAGAACAATTTTCCAACGCGCCTTCGAATGCTGTCCCATTTGCATTTCCAGCGATCTAAGAGAATTGTTTTCTTTAGATTAACTAGTTTGCTGTTGGGTGTGAATTGCACGATATAAAGGGGTAGTTGTCGCCCCTCTCCCCTTGCCTTTACAGTGGAGAAGGGCTTGACCCCGACGATCTCAATTCCGTCCCACACTTGCTCACTGAGCATTTGGAAGCAGACGGGTCTGGCGTTTTTCCCCTTTTGGGGTGAAGGAGAAAAACTCCAGCTTTGAAATAATTAAATATTCTTTTAGAATGTTATAATCATCCACTGTGTTGCAGTGGATTGCATATTTGTCAGCAACTTTATTCTTACTAATATAGAAATTACCTGCACCTATGGCCTCCTTGCACACATTTGCGGTTCGTTGAATGTGTGCCGTGTACACATTGATCGGTGGCACCTTTTCACTTTTCTGCTGTCTGCTGCCGCTGTTGTGTTGCTGGACGCTGTTGTGTTGCTGGACGCTGTTGAGTTGCTGGCCGCTGTAGTGTTGCTGGTCGCTGCTGATGTTGTGTTGCAGGCAGTTGTTTTGCCTGTGTTGTTGGCATTTTCTGGCTCACTGGCTGTTTTTGGTGTTGCGCAGCTGATCGATGCTGATGCTGCTGTGTTTGATCAGCTGTTGATGGCTGCTCTGCTGGATGTTGCAGTTGTTGCTGACCGCTTGACTGAAGCTTTTGTTTTTGGTGCTGCTTCTTTGGCACTTGTTGTTGCTGTAACTGCTGCTGTTGGACCTTTGACTGTTGGTCCAACCTTCTCTTCTCAAGAGTGCAAGCTTTCAGCTCTCTAATTTCAAGCAGGAGGCGCTGAATTTTCTCCTGCATATCATCAACTTGCGTTTCTTTCAGACGAAGCACGCGCTCTACTTCGTCTTCTGTATCGGTGTCCAGCGAGTCAAAGCTGTTGCTGCTTACAGCGAACAAACCTTCTCCTCCGTCGGACACGTACTGCACTGTCTCCTCGTCAGACTCGGTGGCTGTACCAGACGACGCCGCTCCACTCCGCTCTGCCCCCTGCCGCCCAGCCGGCGACGCATTTGTGTTGCGGCGTTTCCCGCTTTTGGGAGTCGTCTTCTTCCTCCTCCTCTTGGCTGTGCCTTCTGTAGGCACTGTTGGCTGGTGGCCTGATTCTGCCACCGGTTCATTGTCCGCTTCTAAGAGCGCGGACCGCTCGTTGTTTTCCATTCTTCTGCACTCACTTATCTTAGCGATTTTTCTTGCATTAGATGAAAAAAAAGATTTTTTTTTTTGGGTTGTCCCCTGTAGGGATCGAACCGGGCACCTGTAGAGCCGACAGCACTGACACTATTTTTTTTTTTTTTTTTTTTTTTTAACGCAATTTTATTTACTTCAATTTTATATTTCTTACTTGCTAGACAAAATTACTTAAAACTAGCTTAACTAACTTAAGAATTACAATTGTTCTTAATACTAACCTACTGACCCTATGCGGGTACTCTAAGCTAATCTGATCTATGTAATAAATGTGCCTTTCGGCTTAATCTACGTTTTTTTTTTTTAGTCATTAAGACAATCTTTTATTTTTCATTTGCCAAGAAAACTTGTAAAAACTTGGCTAAACTTAACTACTTAAACTACCTTATTCTAACTTAATTACTATTTATTACTAACTTAACCTAACATAAAACTTAATACTATCTTAACTATGTCCGTAACAGTACGGACACGTGCACCGGGGCGTATATGTTGTGTATATGCATAACATATATAATTTATACGCCGTGATGCACCTTTTTTTTGTTTTTGTTTCATATGTATATTTTTTTTTTTTTTTTTTGGATTTTTTGTTTTATTAATTTTTTTTTTTTTTTGGAATTTTTGTTTTAATTTTTTTTTTTTTTTTTCTCTTAAAGCTACCTTAAAAACTATGTAAGCTGGCCACTATGGTCAACTACCTGATCCTGTTTAAAAGCTAGCGGTGGCGGAGGCTGGTTTTGGTGTAACCACCAGTAAAATTGCCGTTCTTTGGCAGACTCTTTCCTATCTCGAGCGGGGATCGCTCTACTGAACCGGAGGAGATCCTCGTGGGTGCGAACGACATCCGGTTCGTATTGAAGTCGCCTATCCACTGTTCGGCGTACGACATGGAAGATGATAGGACATCCTTGTGGATCCTGTATTAGGCCAATTGTGTCTAGATAGAGGAATGCTTCGGGAGGAATAAAGCCGTTAAGGCGCACCCTTTCATGGTACATACTATTGGGGTAGTAAGCCCCAAAGATCAGACTGTTGGAAGAGGTCATAGCTCGTGCAGTGTGCCTTCTGATTAGTTTAATTATAAAATTATCTACCCTATTCACGTTTGCCTCGTTGTACAGGACCTCGTTAGGGTAGTACTTCTTGTACTCAGACTCGGGTGTGCGATACAGACGGAGACAGCTCCTAAGACACTGCCTCTCGAACACCCTCATCTTTTCCATCTGGGAAGGACTCACGTTGAACCACAATGGACAACCGTACACCATAATAGGCCGTACTAGGGCCATGTAGCAGATTACCTTCACTCTGGTATCAAGTTGGCTGCTGAAAAACAACCTTCTTGCCGCAGCAAAGGCTTTTCTGGCTTTCGTCAGAGCAATATCTATATGTTTTGATCAGATATTGATCCAGCCAAATGCCTAGATATCTGACTACACTTTTTACAGCCAACGGCCGACCATGCGGGTCAACTATGCCGAACTTACGCCAGTTTTGGCGCGTATCCCGCGATGCCCTGTCCAACAGGGTCCGGAAAAGACTAGTTTCGCATTTCTGGAAGTTGATAAGCAACTTCCAGTCGTCGCAAAATCGCTGGATTTTCTCGAAGTCACGCTGCAACAAGATGTTTATTACCTCGACCTTCGGACCTGATCTGTACGCACTGACACTATCTATTCGGCTACTGGTTTGTTGATGAAACTCGTGCCAACTGTAGTGCTAGACCACTGTAAAGTGTCGTTTTTTATTTTTTTAGTTTTTGAAAATCGAAACACTCGCGAACTGCACTGCACCGAGGTATGTGAACGACTGGCAGAGTGGTGAATTAGCTAGTGTTTGTGTGTGTGGAATTTCTTCCACACTAACGGGAAAGTGTTTACGCGAAACTTGTTTACGCAAAACTTGTTTACGCCGTATTTGCTGGGTGAGTTGCTTGAATATATTTTTTAGTGTATTTAGCATTGTGTGTTGTTAGAGCAACACATGGAGGAGGATTGTAGTGGTGGTCGGAGGGAGGATGCCTTTGTTGGCCTCTCCTCCGACAGCGAGAGTGAGGCAGTTGCCTCTGATGTCCCGCCGCGGAACTTCTTTTTGAAGAGTCCGCCGGTGGTTGAGGAGGGGAAGAGAAAAAAGAAGAAGAAGACGAGGAAGGCGCGCCGGGAATCCTTGGCGTCAGCCTCGGCCTCTATGGTAGATGACTCTGCCATGGACACTAAGAGTGTTGCGGAGGCGGGTAAGGCCAGAAAGAGGCCGGTTGAAGAGGTTGCTCCGGCAAATTCTTCAGGTCCGGACTCTTTGGTGGCCAAAGAGGCGCTTACTGAGCCTTCTTCTTCTTCGGAGAAGGTAGGAGGTAAGGAGGTAGGAAGCAAGGAGGCACGTGTGGTGTTGGTGCCTTTGCCGGCTGAAGCAGTTGTTGCAGCGGGTAGTGGTGGTATTGTGCCAGTGGTGATGGGTCCTCCTGTGGCTAGGGCGCGCTTGACTAAAGCTGTGGCTGAAGTGAAGTCGGCTCTTCCCACAGGAGCTCCGTCGCGGATGCAAGCCATTGCGGGCTCTGCTGGTGCGAGTGCATTGCCGAAGGCGAAGCCAGCGCCACCTATGCGCGAGTCAAGGCAGGCTGAGGGTTTGACCTTGGCTAATGTCTTGGATAGTTGTTGGTCGATTAGGAAGATGGTGGTTTCCACAATTGGAGACCATCCCGAGGTAGGCGCTTCTCTAGCAGAGATTTCCTCCAAATATGAGGACCTCGTGCTAGAGTTGACATGGACGCTAGAGCGTCATAGGGTAGGGCGGACTCCGGATGTGCTCCTGCAGTGTGAGCTTCGGAGTCTGTAGAGGGTAGCGACGGTCCAAGTGGGACCGTCAAATCGCTAGGAGTCCCTGTTGGGATGAGCGTTGAGGGGCGACCTTCGTTCGCGCAGGTAGCCAGCACTGCCACTGTTTTGGTTGGTATGGGGGCAAACGTCAGGTTAAGAAACCTGATGTGGAACCTACCAGACCACTTGAGACGTGGTCTTTTGTTGTCAAGGGCAAGAAGGGAGAGTCAGTGGGAGCACTTAGGAAGAAGGTGGTGGAGGAATTGGTGCCTACCGTGCGTGTCAGCAAGTTGGCATTCTGGTCCGCACGCCATCTGTTGCTGAGCGGGATGCTTTCCTCGGGCATAAGAAGCTCGAAGAGGTGGGTCTGTTGGCCGAAGCAGCTAGGGGTAAGTCTCTTGTCGTGCAGAGGGTGGAGAAACGGATCTCTCCCGAAGAGTTCCTGGCTGAGCTGCATAAGCTCCAAAGAGGAGTTTGAGAAAGAGGTCTGCCTTTCCACCCGTTGGGAGGCAGGGGATGGTCGCCTGAATGCTGTCCTACAGTGACGTGCGCGCAGTCTGCTCGTGCCTGAGTAAAAATTGTGTGTTGTGTAAAGTGCACTTTTAGATGTGTGTGTTGTAGTGTGAAACAAAGCAATAAAAGACAATTTGTGCTCTGTAGCGCATGTTTATTGCCAGTTTCCTGTGGAGATCTTCTATTGTTCTGAGAAAATAATTAGGTGAGTTTTATTGCTATGGGTAATAAAAGGAGAAAAGGGTCAAAAGACCTTAACGAAGAGGATACCGACTCCACAAGTGAGTGGATATGCCCCTCGCCAAAGAAGGCGAAGGATAAATTGTTGTTAAAGGACATCAACGATGAAGAAATGATGCTAGATAAGCCAGGGAAAAAGAAAAAGGAAAAGAAAAATAGGAACAAGGCAGAAAAGGAGGAGAAGGTGGTAGTTGAAGCTCCGCCTACTGAAGAGATGGTGGAGGTACCTCAATGCGGGGATGTTGAAAGGAAGAAATTGAGGGCGTTAGCTACGGCAGCAGGGGAGGGATGGTCAAGTGGTAGCTTGACCAATTTAACCAGCGTGTTGTTCGAATACATTCTCAGGAATCAAAAAGCATAGGAAAATATGAAAGGCTGTTCTACACAGTCGTGGCAGAGAATGAGAGGTTTAAAGGACGCTTGGACGTTCTGATGAGCGGGAACTCTTTCCGCCCCCAACTACGTGCTGAAAAGAGTGTGGCTTCACGCCAGGACATTCCAGCACCTGGTCCAATTGAAAGGAAAGCTAGCGGCGACAAGGGGGCCGCAAAAAAGACACAGGTCGCCAGCTATGCGTCTGTGTGTTCCACTGTGACAGCCGTATCACAAAACGGCGAAGAAAAATCGGGGGTTAAGGCTACTCAACTCCCAAAGTTAGGAGCGTCATTACCCCAGAGGAAGGTGGTTAACACGTACGGGGTAGTTATAAATGGAAAACCAGGCATGGCATCGAAGGATGTCATTGATAAATTCATGAAGGACGTAGGCCCCAAAGCGGGTGTAAGGATATATGAGGTTAGGCCGCTTAAGGATGGTGGGGCGATAATCCGCACACCCACCGAGGCAGAGAGAGCAAAATTGCTCCAAAGCGAGAAATTTAAGGATGCGGGTCTGGAAGCTAGACAGTACAAGAAAGTAGGGCCAAGAGTGGTGGTGCATAGAGTACCGAACAGTATTGGCAGGGACGTTTTCTTAAAAGAACTCTACAAAAAAAAACTTGAAAGAGAGCATGACTAGAGAGGAGTTCGATAGGGAAATTGCAATTATAGGAGGCACATGGAAGAAAGAGGAGGGCACAAGGAGTGTTGTCCTTGAGGGCAGCAGGAAGGTAATGGATGGCCTCATGCATAACGGACGGTTATATATTGAGTGCCAATCATTCAGGGTAGGCAAATATGAGTCAAACATGGGATGTTTTCGCTGCTTGAGCCCCACTCATAGGGTCGGCCAGTGCAAAGAACCAAGAAACGTTTGTTGGCACTGCGGCAAGGAAGGCCACCATGCTTCACGCTGTGGTTCCCCCTTAGACTGCCAAATATGCGCGAGAAAGGGTCTGACAGATCGGCTGCACGTAATAATGTCAGCGGAATGCCCTATTTATAGGCAAGCAAGGGATAGAAGGGAATCAAGGCACTGAAATGGCCAGCATCCTGCAGCTTAACTGCCAGGGCTCCTATGCTGCGATGTATAGCTTAGGTCAAAACATACTTGCTTTGACCAGCCATTTCGCTCTAGTGCAGGAGCCCTATACAAAGGAAGGCAAATTAGTATGCATACCAGGACACATGCGATCATTCACTGACACTAGAGTAATGGCAGCAATCATCCTAAACGGAGCTGCCGACTGGGAATGCGTCCTGGTCGACTCTAGTGAGTGGGGGGTATGTGTGAGTGCCCAGTGCTCTACTGGCAAAATGCTACTAGCCAGCATTTACTGCCAACACAGCAGAGAACTGGACCCATATATCCTATATCTGGATAGATTGCTACAGTTAGCAAATGGCCTTCCCCTCATTGTGGGACTTGATGCGAACGCTTCCTCTCAAGCTTGGTACAGTAAACCTACCAGGTCTGCTACGGCCGAGGTTCGAAGTCTCCGACGTGGAGAAGTTTTAAGCGAGTTTGTCCTATCTCGGGAACTCCAGATTCTTAACGAATCAAGTTCGCTCTACACCTTCAGTGGCCCTGTAGGGGAGAGTGACGTCGATGTCACGCTGGCCAGTAATGCAGGGGGAAGTCTGCAGTTTTCCTGGTCATTGGTCCATGCAGATGTGAGTGATCACAATCTAATTAAGATCACTGCTCGCTGGAATGAGACTGAAGAGCGTCACATCACAAGACAGACTGAGAAACGCTGGCGAACGGCTAGAGCTAATTGGGCCACATTCGGTGCGCTCGTTAGAGACTCTGTCTCCTCGGTCCCTCTTCAAGATTTCGCAAACCTCACTTCAAGTGAACAGGTCACACATCTTGAGGGAACCGTGGAAAACGTCTGTGATAGTCTTTTCGACAGATGCCAACCAGCACAACTGAAAAAGGTCAAATGGTGGACTCCCGAGTTAGAGGGAAAAAAAGGCTGGTACGCAGCCATAGAAAAAGGGTTCAAAGAGCGCGAAGAACCAACTCCGACGAACTATTACAGCATTGCAGGGATTTCAGGACCTGTCTTGCTGAATTCAAGAGTCTTCTCACCAAGACTAAGGAGGAGCATTGGCGAGCGTTCGCAATAGTGAATAGGGATGACCCATGGGGTCATCTCTATCGAATACGTTGTAGGCGTAGGAAACACGTAGAGATAAGCAGACTGAACTGCAATGGATCTCTAGTGACCACTTGGAGTGAATGCGTAAGGACACTCCTAACGGAGTTCTTTCCGAGCGCAAGGGATGACGAAATCCCGACCTCGAATTCCGAGGATTTAATCTCAGCTCCCGATTTGCGGTCGTCGGAAGTTTCCGCAGCCGTCTCCAGGCTCCGAAGCAAGAAGGACTGACAGGGGAAATGGTCAAATCCATCTGGACCGTTATCCCCGAATATTTAGAGGTCCTCTACAGTGGATGCATCCGCCGTGGAGAATTCCCAGCTAATTGGAAGAAGGCGAAATTGATTATTTTCCTCAAGTCACCTGACAAGGTAAGAGCAACCCCCGCTCCTATAGGGGCATAAGCCTCTTACCCGTACTTGGGAAGGTACTTGAGAGAATAATGATAGAAGGAATAGGAGAAACCGTGAATGAAAATATGTGTCCAACACAGTACGGATTTAGGCAGGGAATGAGTACAGAAGATGCGTGGATACACGTAAAAAGAACCGTGTCTGAGTCCCAGTCCAAATACATCCTGGGTGTATTCGTGGACTTCAAAGGGGCTTTTGATAACTTGTGCTGGACGAGCATTGTGGCAAGGTTACGTGAAGTTGGCTGCCAAGAAATCGCACTCTGGGAAAGTTACTTCTCCGACAGAAGTGCGTTCGTGGTGAGCCCATCGGGACTTAACGTCCAAACTAACGTAGTCCGTGGTTGTCCACAAGGGTCTATCTGTGGGCCCTTCATATGGAACCTAATGATGGACCCACTTCTGAGGCAGCTGGAAGTTGCATGCAAGCACTGTGCCTACGCAGATGATCTGCTCCTCATGATTGAAGGACAGTCTCGCGCTGAGTTGGAGCGGCTCGCCAGTGATGTGATGAACATAGTTAGTGAGTGGAGGTTAGGGGTCGGTGTCAGCTTGGCCCTCGACAAAACTACGATGATGATGCTGAAAGGTAGTTTTTCGGCAACACGGAATCCTTCCGTGCGTGTCAACGGCACTCCGTTGCGTACGGTAACAGAGGTCAAGTACCTGGGCATTGTCGTCGGTAAAGGAATGAATTTCCTTCCCCACATACGAAGCCTTAAAGACCGACTGGTGAGAGTCGCGGGTCAATTATGGCGGGTCCTCAAAAACGATTGGGGGCTTAGTAGGAATGCAGCTCGTAGCATATATACTGGCCTATTCGTGGCACTCGCGAACTGCACTGCACCGAGGTATGTGAACGACTGGCAGAGTGGTGAATTAGCTAGTGTTTGTGTGTGTGGAATTTCTTCCACACTAACGGGAAAGTGTTTACACGAAACTTGTTTACGCAAAACTTGTTTACGCCGTATTTGCTGGGTGAGTTGCTTGAATATATTTTTTAGTGTATTTAGCATTGTGTGTTGTTAGAGCAACACATGGAGGAGGATTGTAGTGGTGGTCGGAGGGAGGATGCCTTTGTTGGCCTCTCCTCCGACTGCGAGAGTGAGGCAGTTGCCTCTGATGTCCCGCCGCGGAACTTCTTTTTGAAGAGTCCGCCGGTGGTTGAGGAGGGGAAGAGAAAAAAGAAGAAGAAGACGAGGAAGGCGCGCCGGGAATCCTTGGCGTCAGCCTCGGCCTCTATGGTAGATGACTCTGCCATGGACACTGAGAGTGTTGCGGAGGCGGGTAAGGCCAGAAAGAGGCCGGTTGAAGAGGTTGCTCCGGCAAATTCTTCAGGTCCGGACTCTTTGGTGGCCAAAGAGGCGCTTACTGAGCCTTCTTCTTCTTCGGAGAAGGTAGGAGGTAAGGAGGTAGGAAGCAAGGAGGCACGTGTGGTGTTGGTGCCTTTGCCGGCTGAAGCAGTTGTTGCAGCGGGTAGTGGTGGTATTGTGCCAGTGGTGATGGGTCCTCCTGTGGCTAGGGCGCGCTTGACTAAAGCTGTGGCTGAAGTGAAGTCGGCTCTTCCCACAGGAGCTCCGTCGCGGATGCAAGCCATTGCGGGCTCTGCTGATGCGAGTGCATTGCCGAAGGCGAAGCCAGCGCCACCTATGCGCGAGTCAAGGCAGGCTGAGGGTTTGACCTTGGCTAATGTCTTGGATAGTTGTTGGTCGATTAGGAAGATGGTGGTTTCCACAATTGGAGACCATCCCGAGGTAGGCGCTTCTCTAGCAGAGATTTCCTCCAAATATGAGGACCTCGTGCTAGAGTTGACAGGGACGCTAGAGCGTCATAGGGGTAGGGCGGACTCCGGATGTGCTCCTGCAGAGGGAGCTTCGGAGTCGGTAGAGGGTAGGGACGGTCCAAGTGGGACCGTCAAATCGCTAGGTGTCCCGGTTGGGATGAGAGTTGAGGGACGACCTTCGTTCGCGCAGGTAGCCAGCACTGCCACTGTTTTGGTTGGAATGGGGGGCAAATGTCAGGTTAAGAAACCTGATGTGGAACCTGCCAGACCACTTGAGACGTGGTCTTTTGTTGTCAAGGGCAAGAAGGGAGAGTCAGTGGGAGCACTGAGGAAGAAGGTGGTGGAGGAATTGGTGCCTGCCGTGGGTGTCAGGGTGCATACTGTGCGCCCTGGCAAGCATGGTGGCATTCTGGTCCGCACGCCATCTGTTGCTGAGCGGGATGCTTTCCTCGGGCATAAGAAGCTCGAAGAGGTGGGTCTGTTGGCCGAAGCAGCAAGGGGTAAGTCTCTTGTCGTGCAGAGGGTGGAGAAACGGATCTCTCCCGAAGAGTTCCTGGGTGAGCTGCATAAGCTAAACTTATGCAAGTTCACCAAAGAGGAGTTTGAGAAAGAGGTCTGCCTTTCCACCCGTTGGGAGGCAGGGGATGGTCGCCTGAATGCTGTCCTACAGTGACGTGTGCGCAGTCTGCTCGTGCCTGAGTAAAAATTGTGTGTTGTGTAAAGTGCACTTTTAGATGTGTGTGTTGTAGTGTGAAACAAAGCAATAAAAGACAATTTGTGCTCTGTAGCGCATGTTTATTGCCAGTTTCCTGTGGAGATCTTCTATTGTTCTGAGAAAATAATTAGGTGAGTTTTATTGCTATGGATAATAAAAGGAGAAAAGGGTCAAAAGACCTTAACGAAGAGGATACCGACTCCACAAGTGAGTGGATATGCCCCTCGCCAAAGAAGGCGAAGGATAAATTGTTGTTAAAGGACATCAACGATGAAGAAATGATGCTAGATAAGCCAGGGAAAAAGAAAAAGGAAAAGAAAAATAGGAACAAGGCAGAAAAGGAGGAGAAGGTGGTAGTTGAAGCTCCGCCTACTGAAGAGATGGTGGAGGTACCTCAATGCGGGGATGTTGAAAGGAAGAAATTGAGGGCGTTAGCTACGGCAGCAGGGGAGGGATGGTCAAGTGGTAGCTTGACCAATTTAACCAGCGTGTTGTTCGAATACATTCTCAGGAATCAAAAAGCATAGGAAAATATGAAAGGCTGTTCTACACAGTCGTGGCAGAGAATGAGAGGTTTAAAGGACGCTTGGACGTTCTGATGAGCGGGAACTCTTTCCGCCCCCAACTACGTGCTGAAAAGAGTGTGGCTTCACGCCAGGACATTCCAGCACCTGGTCCAATTGAAAGGAAAGCTAGCGGCGACAAGGGGGCCGCAAAAAAGACACAGGTCGCCAGCTATGCGTCTGTGTGTTCGACTGTGACAGCCGTATCACAAAACGGCGAAGAAAAATCGGGGGTTAAGGCTACTCAACTCCCAAAGTTAGGAGCGTCATTACCCCAGAGGAAGGTGGTTAACACGTACGGGGTAGTTATAAATGGAAATCCAGGCATGGCATCGAAGGATGTCATTGATAAATTCATGAAGGACGTAGGCCCCAAAGCGGGTGTAAGGATATATGAGGTTAGGCCGCTTAAGGATGGTGGGGCGATAATCCGCACACCCACCGAGGCAGAGAGAGCAAAATTGCTCCAAAGCGAGAAATTTAAGGATGCGGGTCTGGAAGCTAGACAGTACAAGAAAGTAGGGCCAAGAGTGGTGGTGCATAGAGTACCCAACAGTATTGGCAGGGACGTTTTCTTAAAAGAACTCTACAAAAAAAACTTGAAAGAGAGCATGACTAGAGAGGAGTTCGATAGGGAAATTGCAATTATAGGAGGCACATGGAAGAAAGAGGAGGGCACAAGGATTGTTGTCCTTGAGGGCAGTAGGAAGGTAATGGATGGCCTCATGCATAACGGACGGTTATATATTGAGTGCCAATCATTCAGGGTAGGCAAATATGAGTCAAACATGGGATGTTTTCGCTGCTTGAGCCCCACTCATAGGGTCGGCCAGTGCAAAGAACCAAGAAACGTTTGTTGGCACTGCGGCAAGGAAGGCCACCATGCTTCACGCTGTGGTTCCCCCTTAGACTGCCAAATATGCGCGAGAAAGGGTCTGACAGATCGGCTGCACGTAATAATGTCAGCGGAATGCCCTATTTATAGGCAAGCAAGGGATAGAAGGGAATCAAGGCACTGAAATGGCCAGCATCCTGCAGCTTAACTGCCAGGGCTCCTATGCTGCGATGTATAGCTTAGGTCAAAACATACTTGCTTTGACCAGCCATTTCGCTCTAGTGCAAGAGCCCTATACAAAGGAAGGCAAATTAGTATGCATACCAGGACACATGCGATCATTCACTGACACTAGAGGAATGGCGGCAATCATCCTAAACGGAGCTGCCGACTGGGAATGCGTCCTAGTCGACTCTAGTGAGTGGGGGGTATGTGTGAGTGCCCAGTGCTCTACTGGCAAAATGCTACTAGCCAGCATTTACTGCCAACACAGCAGAGAACTGGACCCATATATCCTATATCTGGATAGATTGCTACAGTTAGCAAATGGCCTTCCCCTCATTGTGGGACTTGATGCGAACACTTCCTCTCAAGCTTGGTACAGCAAACCTACCAGGTCTGCTACGGCCGAGGTTCGAAGTCTCCGACGTGGAGAAGTTTTAATCTTATCTCGGGAACTCCAGATTCTTAACGAATCAAGTTCGCTCTACACCTTCAGTGGCCCTGTAGGGGAGAGTGACGTCGATGTCACGCTGGCCAGTAATGCAGGGGGAAGTCTGCAGTTTTCCTGGTCATTGGTCCATGCAGATGTGAGTGATCACAATCTAATTAAGATCACTGCTCGCTGGAATGAGACCGAAGAGCGTCACATCACAAGACAGACTGAGAAACGCTGGCGAACGGCTAGAGCTAATTGGGCCACATTCGGTGCGCTCGTTAGAGACTCTGTCTCCTCGGTCCCTCTTCAAGATTTCGCAAACCTCACTTCAAGTGAACAGGTCACACATCTTGAGGGAACCGTGGAAAACGTCTGTGATAGTCTTTTCGACAGATGCCAACCAGCACAACTGAAAAAGGTCAAATGGCCCATGGGGTCATCTCTATCGAATACGTTGTAGGCGTAGGAAACACGTAGAGATAAGCAGACTGAACTGCAATGGATCTCTAGTGACCACTTGGAGTGAATGCGTAAGGACACTCCTAACGGAGTTCTTTCCGAGCGCAAGGGATGACGAAATCCCGACCTCGAATTCCGAGGATTTAATCTCAGCTCCCGATTTGCGGTCGTCGGAAGTTTCCGCAGCCGTCTCCAGGCTCCGAAGCAAGAAGGACTGACAGGGGAAATGGTCAAATCCATCTGGACCGTTATCCCCGAATATTTAGAGGTCCTCTACAGTGGATGCATCCGCCGTGGAGAATTCCCAGCTAATTGGAAGAAGGCGAAATTGATTATTTTCCTCAAGACCTGACAAGGTAAGAGCAACCCCCGCTCCTATAGGGGCATAAGCCTCTTACCCGTACTTGGGAAGGTACTTGAGAGAATAATGATAGAAGGAATAGGAGAAACCGTGAATGAAAATATGTGTCCAACACAGTACGGATTTAGGCAGGGAATGAGTACAGAAGATGCGTGGATACACGTAAAAAGAACCGTGTCTGAGTCCCAGTTAAATACATCCTGGGTGTATTCGTGGACTTCAAAGGGGCTTTTGATAACTTGTGCTGGACGAGCATTGTGGCAAGGTTACGTGAAGTTGGCTGCCAAGAAATCGCACTCTGGGAAAGTTACTTCTCCGACAGAAGTGCGTTCGTGGTGAGCCCATCGGGACTTAACGTCCAAACTAACGTAGCCCGTGGTTGTCCACAAGGGTCTATCTGTGGGCCCTTCATATGGAACCTAATGATGGACCCACTTCTGAGGCAGCTGGAAGTTGCATGCAAGCACTGTGCCTACGCAGATGATCTGCTCCTCATGATTGAAGGACAGTCTCGCGCTGAGTTGGAGCGGCTCGCCAGTGATGTGATGAACATAGTTAGTGAGTGGAGGTTAGGGGTCGGTGTCAGCTTGGCCCTCGACAAAACTACGATGATGATGCTGAAAGGTAGTTTTTCGGCAACACGGAATCCTTCCGTGCGTGTCAACGGCACTCCGTTGCGTACGGTAACAGAGGTCAAGTACTCTCAGCTTTCTGCTGACCGGACACGGGTCCTTGAACGCCTTCCTCTATAAAAGATCACTTGCGGATACAGAGTCATGTGACTGCGGCTCCAACCTGGAGGACTGGGAACACGTATTGTGTGTATGCCCACTGTATTCCGACATTAGAGACCTCGCAGCCATGAATATCAGAGCTTTCGAGGGATCATATGATCTTAGCGCATATGACCTATGCGCGAGTCAAGGCAGGCTGAGGGTTTGACCTTGGCTAATGTCTTGGATAGTTGTTGGTCGATTAGGAAGATGGTGGTTTCCACGATTGGACACCATTCCGGGGTAGGCGCTTCTCTAGCAGAGATTTCCTCCAAATATGAGGAACTCGTGCTAGAGTTGACAGGGACACTAGAGCGTCATAGGGGTAAGGCGGACTCCGGATGTGCTCCTGCAGTGGGAGCTTCGGAGTCTGTAGAGGGTAGGGACGGTCCAAGTGGGACCGTCAAATCGCTAGGAGTCCCTGTTGGGATGAACGTTGAGGGACGACCTTCGTTCGCGCAGGTAGCCAGCACTGCCACTGTTTCGGGTGGTATGGGGGGCAAATATCAGGTTAACAAACCTGATGTGGAACCTGCCAGACCACTTGAGACGTGGTCTTTTGTTGTCAAGGGCAAGAAGGGAGAGTCAGTGGGAGCACTGAGGAAGAAGGTGGTGGAGGAATTGGTGCCTGCCGTGGGTGTCAGGGTGCATACTGTGCGCCCTGGCAAGCAAGGTGGCATTCTGGTCCGCACGCCATCGGTTGCTGAGCGGGATGCTTTCCTCGGGCATAAGAAGCTCGAAGAGGTGGGTCTGTTGGCCGAAGCAGCAAGGGGTAAGTCTCTTGTCGTGCAGAGGGTGGAGAAACGGATCTCCCCCGAAGAGTTCCTGGGTGAGCTGCACAAGCTAAACTTATGCAAGTTCACCAAAGAGGAGTTTGAGAAGGAGGTCTGCCTTTCCACCCGTTGGGAGGCAGAGGATGGTCGCCTGAATGCTGTCCTACAGTGACGTTCGCGCAGTCTGCTCGTGCCTGAGTAAAAATTGTGTGTTGTGTAAAGTGCACTTTTAGATGTGTGTTGGTAGTGTGTGCAGTGAAAAGAAGTGAAGTGAAAAGAAAACAAAGCAATAAAAGACAATTTGTGCTCTGTAGCGCATGTTTATTGCCAGTTTTCTGTGGAGATCTTCTATTGTTCCGAGCAAACAATTAGGTGAGTTTTATTGCTATGGGTAATAAAAGGAGAAAAGGGTCAAAAGACCTTAACGAAGAGGATACCGACTCCACAAGTGAGTAGATATGCCCCTCGCCAAAGAAGGCGAAGGATAAATTGTTGTTAAAGGACATCAACGATGAAGAAATGATGCTAGTTAAGCCAGGGAAAAAGAAAAATAGGAACAGAAAAAGAGGAGAAGGTGGTAGTTGAAGCTCCGCCTACTGAAGAGATGGTGGAGGTACCTCAATGCGGGGATGTTGAAAGGAAGAAATTGAGGGCGTTAGCTACGGCAGCAGGGGAGGGATGGTCAAGTGGTAGCTTGACCAAGGTAACCAGCGTGTTGTTCGAATACATTCTCAGGGAGGATACAGAAATCAGTCCGACATCCAAGGCATTTATTGCTTGGACGTTCTGATGAGCGGGAACTCTTTCCGCCCCCAACTACGTGCTGAAAAGAGTGTGGCTTCACGCCAGGACATTCCAGCACCTGGTCCAATTGAGTGCCAAGTGGTTATATATTGAGTGCCAATCATTCAGGGTAGGCAAATATGAGTCAAACATGGGATGTTTTCGCTGCTTGAGCCCCACTCATAGGGTCAGCCAGTGCAAAGAACCAAGAAACGTTTGTTGGCGCTGCGGCAAGGAAGGCCACCATGCTTCACGCTGTGGTTCCCCCTTAGACTGCCAAATATGCGCGAGAAAGGGTCTGACAGATCGGCTGCACGTTATGATGTCAGCGGAATGCCCTATTTATAGGCAAGCAAGGGATAGAAGGGAATCAAGGCACTGAAATGGCCAGCATCCTGCAGCTTAACTGCCAGGGCTCCTATGCTGCGATGTGTAGCTTAGGTCAAAACATACTTGCTTTGACCAGCCATTTCGCTCTAGTGCAGGAGCCCTAAACAAATGAAGGGAAATTAGTATGCATACCAGGACACATGCGATCATTCACTGACACTAGAGGAATGGCGGCAATCATCCTAAACGGAGCTGCCGACTGGGAATGCGTCCTAGTCGACTCTAGTGAGTGGGGGGTATGTGTGAGTGCCCAGTGCTCTACTGGCAAAATGCTACTAGCCAGCATTTACTGCCAACACAGCAGAGAACTGGACCCATATATCCTATATCTGGATAGATTGCTACAGTTAGCAAATGGCCTTCCCCTCATTGTGGGACTTGATGCGAACACTTCCTCTCAAGCTTGGTACAGCAAACCTACCAGGTCTGCTACGGCCGAGGTTCGAAGTCTCCGACGTGGAGAAGTTTTAATCTTATCTCGGGAACTCCAGATTCTTAACGAATCAAGTTCGCTCTACACCTTCAGTGGCCCTGTAGGGGAGAGTGACGTCGATGTCACGCTGGCCAGTAATGCAGGGGGAAGTCTGCAGTTTTCCTGGTCATTGGTCCATGCAGATGTGAGTGATCACAATCTAATTAAGATCACTGCTCGCTGGAATGAGACCGAAGAGCGTCACATCACAAGACAGACTGAGAAACGCTGGCGAACGGCTAGAGCTAATTGGGCCACATTCGGTGCGCTCATTAGAGACTCTGTCTCCTCGGTCCCTCTTCAAGATTTCGCAAACCTCACTTCACGTGAACAGGTCGCACATCTTGAGGGAACCGTGGAAAACGTCTGTGAAAGTCTTTTCGACAGATGCCAACCAGCACAACTGAAAAAGGTCAAATGGTGGACTCCCGAGTTAGAGGGAAAAAAGAGGCTGGTACGCAGCCATAGAAAAAGGGTTCAAAGAGCGCGAAGAACCAACTCCGACGAACTATTACAGCATTGCAGGGATTTCAGGACCTGTCTTGCTGAATACAAGAGTCTTCTCACCAAGACTAAGGAGGAGCATTGGCGAGCGTTCGCAAGAGCGAATAGGGATGACCCATGGGGTCATCTCTATCGAATATGTAGTAGGCGTAGGAAACACGTAGAGAAAAGCAGACTGAACTGCAATGGATCTCTAGTGACCACTTGGAGTGAATGCGTAAGGACACTCCTAACGGAGTTCTTTCCGAGCGCAAGGGATGACGAAATCCCGACCTCGAATTCCGAGGATTTAATCTCAGCTCCCGATTTGCGGTCGTCGGAAGTTTCCGCAGCCGTCTCCAGGCTCCGAAGCAAGAAGGACTGACAGGGGAAATGGTCAAATCCATCTGGACCGTTATCCCCGAATATTTAGAGGTCCTCTACAGTGGATGCATCCGCCGTGGAGAATTCCCAGCTAATTGGAAGAAGGCGAAATTGATTATTTTCCTCAAGTCACCTGACAAGGTAAGAGCAACCCCCGCTCCTATAGGGGCATAAGCCTCTTACCCGTACTTGGGAAGGTACTTGAGAGAATAATGATAGAAGGAATAGGAGAAACCGTGAATGAAAATATGTGTCCAACACAGTACGGATTTAGGCAGGGAATGAGTACAGAAGATGCGTGGATACACGTAAAAAGAACCGTGTCTGAGTCCCAGTCCAAATACATCCTGGGTGTATTCGTGGACTTCAAAGGGGCTTTTGATAACTTGTGCTGGACGAGCATTGTGGCAAGGTTACGTGAAGTTGGCTGCCAAGAAATCGCACTCTGGGAAAGTTACTTCTCCGACAGAAGTGCGTTCGTGGTGAGCCCATCGGTTGTTGTCCACAAGGGTCTATCTGTGGGCCCTTCATATGGAACCTAATGATGGACCCACTTCTGAGGCAGCTGGAAGTTGCATGCAAGCACTGTGCCTACGCAGATGATCTGCTCCTCATGATTGAAGGACAGTCTCGCGCTGAGTTGGAGCAGCTCGCCAGTGATGTGATGAACATAGTTAGTGAGTGGGGGTTAGGGGTCGTTGTCAGCTTGGCCCTCGACAAAACTACGACGATGATGCTGAAAGGTAGTTTTTCGGCAACACGGAATCCTTCCGTGCGTGTCAACGGCACTCCGTTGCGTACGGTAACAGAGGTCAAGTACCTGGGCATTGTCGTCGGTAAAGGAATGAATTACCTTCCCCACATACGAAGCCTTAAAGACCGACTGGTGAGAGTCGCGGGTCAATTATGGCGGGTCCTCAAAAACGATTGGGGGCTTAGTAGGAATGCAGCTCGTAGCATATATACTGGCCTATTCGTGGCTTGTGCGACATATGGAGCGTATGTATGGTGTGAAACTGCAAAAACTGCATGGGGATTGCGTAGGATCCTGACATGTCAGAGGGTAGCGTTACTGGCATGCCTACCGGTGTGCCATACAGTGTCTACCGAGGCACTACAGGTTCTTTTAGGAGCTTTGCCACTCGATTTAGAGGTTTTCCGCGGCCAAAAGATGGTTGGCACTGCCACGCGTTTGTGGACCTGAAAGCAGGGAATTAGAAGGCCTGGGTCTTGCCGATCGAAAGGCATTACTCAGAAGGCACTTCACAGAGAAGTGGCAAGATAGGTGGAATAGACACATCAACGGTAGAACAACGTACCGCTTCATAAAGAATGTGTCCTTTGTGGATGATAGAGGAGGGTTCACGTTCAACATGTTTCTCAGCTTTCTGCTGACCGGACACGGGTCCTTGAACGCCTTCCTCTATAAAAGATCACTTGCGGATACAGAGTCATGTGACTGCGGCTCCAACCTGGAGGACTGGGAACACGTATTGTGTGTATGCCCACTGTATTCCGACATTAGAGACCTCGCAGCCATGAATATCAGAGCTTTCGAGGGATCATATGATCTTAGCGCATATGACCTATGCGCGAGTCAAGGCAGGCTGAGGGTTTGACCTTGGCTAATGTCTTGGATAGTTGTTGGTCGATTAGGAAGATGGTGGTTTCCACGATTGGACACCATCCCGAGGTAGGCGCTTCTCTAGCAGAGATTTCCTCCAAATATGAGGAACTCGTGCTAGAGTTGACAGGGACGCTAGAGCGTCATAGGGGTAAGGCGGACTCCGGATGTGCTCCTGCAGTGGCAGCTTCGGAGTCTGTAGAGGGTAGGGACGGTCCACGTGGGACCGTCAAATCGCTAGGAGTCCCTGTTGGGATGAACGTTGAGGGACGACCTTCGTTCGCGCAGGTAGCCAGCACTGCCACTGTTTCGGGTGGTATGGGGGGCAAATATCAGGTTAACAAACCTGATGTGGAACCTGCCAGACCACTTGAGACGTGGTCTTTTGTTGTCAAGGGCACGAAGGGAGAGTCAGTGGGAGCACTGAGGAAGAAGGTGGTGGAGGAATTGGTGCCTGCCGTGGGTGTCAGGGTGCATACTGTGCGCGGAGGCATACGGAGGCAATAATGGCAATGTTGTCCTTGTTGTAGAAACTGCTGTTTAACAAGGGGTTCACTTAGCGCTGGCCTCAGTTTGTGGTGCTCGACTCACAAAGAGTCCTGCCTATACGAGGTTGGCAGAAGTCATAGTGTCATAGATCCCATTTGGGGGTTAACCCCAACATTGCTTCTTGCTATGGTAATGGCGCCTTATGTTGCCCTTAGTTGGATATCGCCATGCATCATAGTGGGAAAAATCATGATGCAAGATCTCTGGCGTAGTGGAATGGATTGGGATGAATCCATACCCATGGAATTGCTGCAGCAATGGAACGCATTCCGGGGAGAACTGTCGTATCTCACTCAACTTCGCATACCTCGATGATAAATTAATTCAATTTAACTGCCAGGGTGGTCGAGTAGCCATGTTCGAGTTAGGACAGATATTGTGTAGCTCACAGTGCAGCTTTGCGTTGTTGCAGGAACCTAACACTGTTGCAAGACATGTGAGGGGATTGCCTGCGCACATGCGATCGTTTGAGGAAGACAGTGGCAATGCTGCTGTCGTAGTAAATAATGTAAACATTGTGTGTTCCCTGATAGGCTCAAGCGAATGGGGTGCTTTCTTAGCTTAGCTTAGTGTACCCGCTTAGGGTCAGTAAGTTAGAATAAGTAACTAACACTGTTCGACCAACTAGTTTTAAGCATTTTTGTCTAGTATATAAGTTGTCATGAAGTAAATAATAAAAATGAATTAAAAGGATGATGAAAATGAATTGAAGTTTGGAATGACTTTTAAGAACTGTGGCAGTGAGCTCATTAGTTTGGGAACAGTGTGTTTAGCGAGTGACATAAGGGTGAAATCATGGGTCACTCATGTAGTGTAGCAGTGTTGTCATCTGGAGGATTACTTTGCCATCTAGAACTTGAAAATTTGAGTTAAAAGGTCTAACAATTTTTTACAAGACGATATTGTAGGTTAGATATCTTATCCATGTGAAATTTTGCTGCGTTTTCCCAGGCCAGAATACCGTATCGATGAAGAAAGCAGCAAACTGTGCGTCATCGTGTGAACTGCAGGACACATGAACATAGACATTTTGAACGTATATCGCAGTCCATGCTGTTATGTACTTTAATTAATTTTAAGTTGCTGCTTGGATATGGTTGAGGGTTGTGAGACTGTTAAATAAGTTGCTAAAAGTAAAAATTGTAATACATTAAAAAATATACCCAAGTGAAAGCACATGTTATATTATTGAATAAATATCCTAATGCCTAATGATTGATGGTAAAGCGAATGATTAGAGGCTTCAGGGTCGAAACGATCTGAACCTAGTCTCAAACTTTAAATGGCTAAGAACTTAACCTTTCTTGATATGAAGGTCTAAGTTGTGATATATTGTGCCCAGTAGGCCACTTTTGGTAAGCAGAACTGGCGCTGTGGATGAACCCAAAATCAACAACTCATGCAAATACAATGAAAGGCGTTGGTTGCTTAAAACAGCAGGACGGTGGACATGAAAGTCGTAATCCGCTAAGGAGTGTGTAACAACTCACCTGCCGAAGCAGCTAGCCCTTAAAATGGATGGCGCTTAAGTTGTATACCTATACATTACAGCTAAGGTAAATAATTTATAAATCAAAATATTTGAGTATACGTTTTGAAAGTTTAGGGAGTAGGAGGGTACAATGGTGTACTCTGAACTGTTTTGCGTAAGCCTGCATGGACCCACTATTGGTACAGATCTTGGTGGCAGTAGAAAGTAATCGAATGAGACCTTGGAGGACTGAAGTGGAGAAGGGTTTCGTGTGAACAGTGGTTGATCACGAGTTAGTCGGTCCTAAGTTCAAGGCGGAATCCGGACATTTTTAAGTTTTAACTGAAAATAATAAATATGAATTTATTTAATATAAATTATATACTTGATTATTTTTGAACGAAAGGGAATACGGTTCCGATTCCGTAACCTGTTGACCATCCGTTTGTTATTAAAAATGGGCTTTTTGCTCAATCTGGCAACAGGAACAAACATAAAGAAGCCGTCGAGAGATATCGGAATAGTTTTCTTTTCTGTTTTATAGTCGTACTACCATGGAAGTCTTGGTAGATGGACTAGAAGAGCATGACATTTACTGTTGTGTCGATATTTTCTCCTCGGACCTTGAACATTTTTGGTGAGGTTACGCAAACTTCTCAACAGGCCGTACCAATATCCGCAGGTGGTCTCCAAGAGTCTCTAGTCGGTAGAATAATGCAGGTAAGGGAAGGCGGCAAATTAGACCCGTAACTTCGGGATAAGGATTGGCTCTGAAGATTGAGATAGTTGGGCTTGAATTGGAAGCAATAACATGGTTTATGTACTCGTTCTGGGTAAATAAAAAAAATTTTCGGATTTTGTTCCCCGGATAGTAGTTTACGTGGACAATTGTAAAATTTCCTTGCTAAAAATCATAAGTTGTATCATTTGATAATTTTTTTTTATGATTTATAACGACTATCAATTAACAATCAATTCAGAACTGGCACGGACTTGGGCAATCCGACTGTCTAATTAAAAACAAAGCATTGTGATGGTCCTAACGGGCGTTGACACAATGTAAAGAAATTCAAGTAAGCGCGGGTAAACGGCGGGAGTAACTATGACTCTCGTAAGGTAGCCAAATGCCTCGTCATCTAACTAGTGATGCGCATGAATGGATTAACGAGATTCCTAGTGTCCCTATCTACGCCATTCCACTGTGAGCACTCGAAGCGAGCAGTCGTGTTTATTAGCTAGTGCAGTGAATAGTATTTTCAGTAGTGTAGAGATAAGCCACAGCAGAGTGGTGAATTAGCTAGTGTTTGTGTGTGTGGAATTTCTTCCACACTAACGGGAAAGTGTTTACGCGAAACTTGTTTACGCAAAACTTGTTTACGCCGTATTTGCTGGGTGAGTTGCTTGAATATATTTTTTAGTGTATTTAGCATTGTGTGTTGTTAGAGCAACACATGGCGGAGGATTGTAGTGGTGGTCGGAGGGAGGATTCCTTTGATGGCCTCTCCTCCGACTGCGAGAGTGAGGCAGTTGCCTCTAATGTCCCGCCGCGGAACTTCTTTTTGAAGAGTCCGCCGGTGGTTGAGGAGGGGAAGAGGAAAAAGAAGAAGAAGACGAGGAAGGCGCGCCGGGAATCCTTGGCGTCAGCCTCGGCCTCCATGGTAGATGACTCTGCCATGGAGACTGAGAGTGTTGCGGAGGCGGATGAGGCCGGTTGAAGAGGTTGCTCCGGCAAATTCTGCAGGTCCGGACTCTTTGGTGGCCAAGAAGGCGCTTACTGAGCCTTCTTCTTCTTCGAAGAAGGCAGGCGGTAAGGAGGTAGGAAGTAAGGAGGCACGTGTGGTGTTGGTGCCTTTGCCGGCTGAAGCAGTTGTTGCAGCGGGTAGTGGTGGTATTGTGCCAGTGGTGATGGGTCCTCCTGTGGCTAGGGCGCGCTTGACTAAAGCTGTGGCTGAAGTGAAGTCGGCTCTTCCCACAGGAGCTCCGTCGCGGGTGCAAGCCATTGCGGGCTCTGCTGGTGCGAGTGCATTGCCGAAGGCGAAGCCAGCGCCACCTATGCGCGAGTCAAGGCAGGCTGAGGGTTTGACCTTGGCTAATGTCTTGGATAGTTGTTGGTCGATTAGGAAGATGGTGGTTTCCACAATTGGACACCATCCCGAGGTAGGCGCTTCTCTAGCAGAGATTTCCTCCAAATATGAGGAACTCGTGCTAGAGTTGACAGGGACGCTAGAGCGTCATAGCGGTAGGGCGGACTCCGGATGTGCTCCTGCAGAGGGAGCTTCGGAGTCGGTAGAGGGTAGGGACGGTCCAAGTGGGACCGTCAAATCGCTAGGTGTCCCGGTTGGGATGAGAGTTGAGGGACGACCTTCGTTCGCGCAGGTAGCCAGCACTGCCACTGTTTTGGTTGGAATGGGGGGCAAATGTCAGGTTAAGAAACCTGATGTGGAACCTGCCAGACCACTTGAGACGTGGTCTTTTGTTGTCAAGGGCAAGAAGGGAGAGTCAGTGGGAGCACTGAGGAAGAAGGTGGTGGAGGAATTGGTGCCTGCCGTGGGTGTCAGGTTGCATACTGGCGCCCTGGCAAGCAAGGTGGCATTCTGGTCCGCACGCCATCTGTTGCTGAGCGGGATGCTTTCCTCGGGCATAAGAAGCTCGAAGAGGTGGGTCTGTTGGCCGAAGCAGCAAGGGGTAAGTCTCTTGTCGTGCAGAGGGTGGAGAAACGGATCTCCCCCGAAGAGTTCCTGGGTGAGCTGCATAAGCTAAACTTATGCAAGTTCACCAAAGAGGAGTTTGAGAAAGAGGTCTGCCTTTCCACCCGTTGGGAGGCAGGGGATGGTCGCCTGAATGCTGTCCTACAGTGACGTGTGCGCAGTCTGCTCGTGCCTGAGTAAAAATTGTGTGTTGTGTAAAGTGCACTTTTAGATGTGTGTGTTGTAGTGTGAAACAAAGCAATAAAAGACAATTTGTGCTCTGTAGCGCATGTTTATTGCCAGTTTCCTGTGGAGATCTTCTATTGTTCCGAGCAAACAATTAGGTGAGTTTTATTGCTATGGGTAATAAAAGGAGAAAAGGGTCAAAAGACCTTAACGAAGAGGATACCGACTCCACAAGTGAGTAGATATGCCCCTCGCCAAAGAAGGCGAAGGATAAATTGTTGTTAAAGGACATCAACGATGAAGAAATGATGCTAGTTAAGCCAGGGAAAAAGAAAAAAGAAAAGAAAAATAGGAACAAGGCAGAAAAAGAGGAGAAGGTGGTAGTTGAAGCTCCGCCTACTGAAGAGATGGTGGAGGTACCTCAATGCGGGGATGTTGAAAGGAAGAAATTGAGGGCGTTAGCTACGGCAGCAGGGGAGGGATGGTCAAGTGGTAGCTTGACCAATTTAACCAGCGTGTTGTTCGAATACATTCTCAGGGAGGATACAGAAATCAGTCCGACATCCAAGGCATTTATTGCAAAAAGCATAGGAAAATATGAAAGGCTGTTCTACACAGTCGTGGCAGAGAATGAGAGGTTTAAAGGACGCTTGGACGTTCTGATGAGCGGGAACTCTTTCCGCACTCTGGGAAAGTTACTTCTCCGACAGAAGTGCGTTCGTGGTGAGCCCATCGGTTGTTGTCCACAAGGGTCTATCTGTGGGCCCTTCATATGGAACCTAATGATGGACCCACTTCTGAGGCAGCTGGAAGTTGCATGCAAGCACTGTGCCTACGCAGATGATCTGCTCCTCATGATTGAAGGACAGTCTCGCGCTGAGTTGGAGCAGCTAGGGATGCTTTCCTCGGGCATAAGAAGCTCGAAGAGGTGGGTCTGTTGGCCGAAGCAGCAAGGGGTAAGTCTCTTGTCGTGCAGAGGGTGGAGAAACGGATCTCCCCCGAAGAGTTCCTGGGTGAGCTGCACAAGCTAAACTTATGCAAGTTCACCAAAGAGGAGTTTGAGAAGGAGGTCTGCCTTTCCACCCGTTGGGAGGCAGAGGATGGTCGCCTGAATGCTGTCCTACAGTGACGTTCGCGCAGTCTGCTCGTGCCTGAGTAAAAATTGTGTGTTGTGTAAAGTGCACTTTTAGATGTGTGTTGGTAGTGTGTGCAGTGAAAAGAAGTGAAGTGAAAAGAAAACAAAGCAATAAAAGACAATTTGTGCTCTGTAGCGCATGTTTATTGCCAGTTTTCTGTGGAGATCTTCTATTGTTCCGAGCAAACAATTAGGTGAGTTTTATTGCTATGGGTAATAAAAGGAGAAAAGGGTCAAAAGACCTTAACGAAGAGGATACCGACTCCACAAGTGAGTAGATATGCCCCTCGCCAAAGAAGGCGAAGGATAAATTGTTGTTAAAGGACATCAACGATGAAGAAATGATGCTAGTTAAGCCAGGGAAAAAGAAAAATAGGAACAGAAAAAGAGGAGAAGGTGGTAGTTGAAGCTCCGCCTACTGAAGAGATGGTGGAGGTACCTCAATGCGGGGATGTTGAAAGGAAGAAATTGAGGGCGTTAGCTACGGCAGCAGGGGAGGGATGGTCAAGTGGTAGCTTGACCAAGGTAACCAGCGTGTTGTTCGAATACATTCTCAGGGAGGATACAGAAATCAGTCCGACATCCAAGGCATTTATTGCTTGGACGTTCTGATGAGCGGGAACTCTTTCCGCCCCCAACTACGTGCTGAAAAGAGTGTGGCTTCACGCCAGGACATTCCAGCACCTGGTCCAATTGAAAGGAAAGCTAGCGGCGACAAGGGGGCCGCAAAAAAGACACAGGTCGCCAGCTATGCGTCTGTGTGTTCGACTGTGACAGCCGTATCACAAAACGGCGAAGAAAAATCGGGGGTTAAGGCTACTCAACTCCCAAAGTTAGGAGCGTCATTACCCCAGAGGAAGGTGGTTAACACGTACGGGGTAGTTATAAATGGAAATCCAGGCATGGCATCGAAGGATGTCATTGATAAATTCATGAAGGACGTAGGCCCCAAAGCGGGTGTAAGGATATATGAGGTAAGGCCGCTTAAGGATGGTGGGGCGATAATCCGCACACCCACCGAGGCAGACAGAGCAAAATTGCTCCAAAGCGAGAAATTTAAGGATGCGGGTCTGGAAGCTAGACAGTACAAGAAAGTAGGGCCAAGAGTGGTGGTGCATAGAGTACCGAACAGTATTGGCAGGGACGTTTTCTTAAAAGAACTCTACAAAAAAAACTTGAAAGAGAGCATGACTAGAGAGGAGTTCGATAGGGAAATTGCAATTATAGGACGCACATGGAAGAAAGAGGAGGGCACAAGGATTGTTGTCCTTGAGGGCAGCAGGAAGGTAATGGATGGCCTCATGCATAACGGACGGTTATATATTGAGTGCCAATCATTCAGGGTAGGCAAATATGAGTCAAACATGGGATGTTTTCGCTGCTTGAGCCCCACTCATAGGGTCAGCCAGTGCAAAGAACCATGAAACGTTTGTTGGCGCTGCGGCAAGGAAGGCCACCATGCTTCACGCTGTGGTTCCCCCTTAGACTGCCAAATATGCGCGAGAAAGGGTCTGACAGATCGGCTGCACGTTATGATGTCAGCGGAATGCCCTATTTATAGGCAAGCAAGGGATAGAAGGGAATCAAGGCACTGAAATGGCCAGCATCCTGCAGCTTAACTGCCAGGGCTCCTATGCTGCGATGTGTAGCTTAGGTCAAAACATACTTGCTTTGACCAGCCATTTCGCTCTAGTGCAGGAGCCCTAAACAAAGGAAGGGAAATTAGTATGCATACCAGGACACATGCGATCATTCACTGACACTAGAATGGCGGCAATCATCCTAAACGGAGCTGCCGACTGGGAATGCGTCCTAGTCGACTCTAGTGAGTGGGGGGTATGTGTGAGTGCCCAGTGCTCTACTGGCAAAATGCTACTAGCCAGCATTTACTGCCAACACAGCAGAGAACTGGACCCATATATCCTATATCTGGATAGATTGCTACAGTTAGCAAATGGCCTTCCCCTCATTGTGGGACTTGATGCGAACGCTTCCTCTCAAGCTTGGTACAGCAAACCTACCAGGTCTGCTACGGCCGAGGTTCGAAGTCTCCGACGTGGAGAAGTTTTAATCTTATCTCGGGAACTCCAGATTCTTAACGAATCAAGTTCGCTCTACACCTTCAGTGGCCCTGTAGGGGAGAGTGACGTCGATGTCACGCTGGCCAGTAATGCAGGGGGAAGTCTGCAGTTTTCCTGGTCATTGGTCCATGCAGATGTGAGTGATCACAATCTAATTAAGATCACTGCTCGCTGGAATGAGACCGAAGAGCGTCACATCACAAGACAGACTGAGAAACGCTGGCGAACGGCTAGAGCTAATTGGGCCACATTCGGTGCGCTCATTAGAGACTCTGTCTCCTCGGTCCCTCTTCAAGATTTCGCAAACCTCACTTCACGTGAACAGGTCGCACATCTTGAGGGAACCGTGGAAAACGTCTGTGAAAGTCTTTTCGACAGATGCCAACCAGCACAACTGAAAAAGGTCAAATGGTGGACTCCCGAGTTAGAGGGAAAAAAGAGGCTGGTACGCAGCCATAGAAAAAGGGTTCAAAGAGCGCGAAGAACCAACTCCGACGAACTATTACAGCATTGCAGGGATTTCAGGACCTGTCTTGCTGAATACAAGAGTCTTCTCACCAAGACTAAGGAGGAGCATTGGCGAGCGTTCGCAAGAGCGAATAGGGATGACCCATGGGGTCATCTCTATCGAATATGTAGTAGGCGTAGGAAACACGTAGAGAAAAGCAGACTGAACTGCAATGGATCTCTAGTGACCACTTGGAGTGAATGCGTAAGGACACTCCTAACGGAGTTCTTTCCGAGCGCAAGGGATGACGAAATCCCGACCTCGAATTCCGAGGATTTAATCTCAGCTCCCGATTTGCGGTCGTCGGAAGTTTCCGCAGCCGTCTCCAGGCTCCGAAGCAAGAAGGACTGACAGGGGAAATGGTCAAATCCATCTGGACCGTTATCCCCGAATATTTAGAGGTCCTCTACAGTGGATGCATCCGCCGTGGAGAATTCCCAGCTAATTGGAAGAAGGCGAAATTGATTATTTTCCTCAAGTCACCTGACAAGGTAAGAGCAACCCCCGCTCCTATAGGGGCATAAGCCTCTTACCCGTACTTGGGAAGGTACTTGAGAGAATAATGATAGAAGGAATAGGAGAAACCGTGAATGAAAATATGTGTCCAACACAGTACGGATTTAGGCAGGGAATGAGTACAGAAGATGCGTGGATACACGTAAAAAGAACCGTGTCTGAGTCCCAGTCCAAATACATCCTGGGTGTATTCGTGGACTTCAAAGGGGCTTTTGATAACTTGTGCTGGACGAGCATTGTGGCAAGGTTACGTGAAGTTGGCTGCCAAGAAATCGCACTCTGGGAAAGTTACTTCTCCGACAGAAGTGCGTTCGTGGTGAGCCCATCGGTTGTTGTCCACAAGGGTCTATCTGTGGGCCCTTCATATGGAACCTAATGATGGACCCACTTCTGAGGCAGCTGGAAGTTGCATGCAAGCACTGTGCCTACGCAGATGATCTGCTCCTCATGATTGAAGGACAGTCTCGCGCTGAGTTGGAGCAGCTCGCCAGTGATGTGATGAACATAGTTAGTGAGTGGGGGTTAGGGGTCGTTGTCAGCTTGGCCCTCGACAAAACTACGACGATGATGCTGAAAGGTAGTTTTTCGGCAACACGGAATCCTTCCGTGCGTGTCAACGGCACTCCGTTGCGTACGGTAACAGAGGTCAAGTACCTGGGCATTGTCGTCGGTAAAGGAATGAATTACCTTCCCCACATACGAAGCCTTAAAGACCGACTGGTGAGAGTCGCGGGTCAATTATGGCGGGTCCTCAAAAACGATTGGGGGCTTAGTAGGAATGCAGCTCGTAGCATATATACTGGCCTATTCGTGGCTTGTGCGACATATGGAGCGTATGTATGGTGTGAAACTGCAAAAACTGCATGGGGATTGCGTAGGATCCTGACATGTCAGAGGGTAGCGTTACTGGCATGCCTACCGGTGTGCCATACAGTGTCTACCGAGGAACTACAGGTTCTTTTAGGAGCTTTGCCACTCGATTTAGAGGTTTTCCGCGGCCAAAAGATGGTTGGCACTGCCACGCGTTTGTGGACCTGAAAGCAGGGAATTAGAAGGCCTGGGTCTTGCCGATCGAAAGGCATTACTCAGAAGGCACTTCACAGAGAAGTGGCAAGATAGGTGGAATAGACACATCAACGGTAGAACAACGTACCGCTTCATAAAGAATGTGTCCTTTGTGGATGATAGAGGAGGGTTCACGTTCAACATGTTTCTCAGCTTTCTGCTGACCGGACACGGGTCCTTGAACGCCTTCCTCTATAAAAGATCACTTGCGGATACAGAGTCATGTGACTGCGGCTCCAACCTGGAGGACTGGGAACACGTATTGTGTGTATGCCCACTGTATTCCGACATTAGAGACCTCGCAGCCATGAATATCAGAGCTTTCGAGGGATCATATGATCTTAGCGCATATGACCTATGCGCGAGTCAAGGCAGGCTGAGGGTTTGACCTTGGCTAATGTCTTGGATAGTTGTTGGTCGATTAGGAAGATGGTGGTTTCCACGATTGGACACCATCCCGAGGTAGGCGCTTCTCTAGCAGAGATTTCCTCCAAATATGAGGAACTCGTGCTAGAGTTGACAGGGACGCTAGAGCGTCATAGGGGTAAGGCGGACTCCGGATGTGCTCCTGCAGTGGCAGCTTCGGAGTCTGTAGAGGGTAGGGACGGTCCACGTGGGACCGTCAAATCGCTAGGAGTCCCTGTTGGGATGAACGTTGAGGGACGACCTTCGTTCGCGCAGGTAGCCAGCACTGCCACTGTTTCGGGTGGTATGGGGGGCAAATATCAGGTTAACAAACCTGATGTGGAACCTGCCAGACCACTTGAGACGTGGTCTTTTGTTGTCAAGGGCACGAAGGGAGAGTCAGTGGGAGCACTGAGGAAGAAGGTGGTGGAGGAATTGGTGCCTGCCGTGGGTGTCAGGGTGCATACTGTGCGCGGAGGCATACGGAGGCAATAATGGCAATGTTGTCCTTGTTGTAGAAACTGCTGTTTAACAAGGGGTTCACTTAGCGCTGGCCTCAGTTTGTGGTGCTCGACTCACAAAGAGTCCTGCCTATACGAGGTTGGCAGAAGTCATAGTGTCATAGATCCCATTTGGGGGTTAACCCCAACATTGCTTCTTGCTATGGTAATGGCGCCTTATGTTGCCCTTAGTTGGATATCGCCATGCATCATAGTGGGAAAAATCATGATGCAAGATCTCTGGCGTAGTGGAATGGATTGGGATGAATCCATACCCATGGAATTGCTGCAGCAATGGAACGCATTCCGGGGAGAACTGTCGTATCTCACTCAACTTCGCATACCTCGATGATAAATTAATTCAATTTAACTGCCAGGGTGGTCGAGTAGCCATGTTCGAGTTAGGACAGATATTGTGTAGCTCACAGTGCAGCTTTGCGTTGTTGCAGGAACCTAACACTGTTGCAAGACATGTGAGGGGATTGCCTGCGCACATGCGATCGTTTGAGGAAGACAGTGGCAATGCTGCTGTCGTAGTAAATAATGTAAACATTGTGTGTTCCCTGATAGGCTCAAGCGAATGGGGTGCTTTCTTAGCTTAGCTTAGTGTACCCGCTTAGGGTCAGTAAGTTAGAATAAGTAACTAACACTGTTCGACCAACTAGTTTTAAGCATTTTTGTCTAGTATATAAGTTGTCATGAAGTAAATAATAAAAATGAATTAAAAGGATGATGAAAATGAATTGAAGTTTGGAATGACTTTTAAGAACTGTGGCAGTGAGCTCATTAGTTTGGGAACAGTGTGTTTAGCGAGTGACATAAGGGTGAAATCATGGGTCACTCATGTAGTGTAGCAGTGTTGTCATCTGGAGGATTACTTTGCCATCTAGAACTTGAAAATTTGAGTTAAAAGGTCTAACAATTTTTTACAAGACGATATTGTAGGTTAGATATCTTATCCATGTGAAATTTTGCTGCGTTTTCCCAGGCCAGAATACCGTATCGATGAAGAAAGCAGCAAACTGTGCGTCATCGTGTGAACTGCAGGACACATGAACATAGACATTTTGAACGTATATCGCAGTCCATGCTGTTATGTACTTTAATTAATTTTAAGTTGCTGCTTGGATATGGTTGAGGGTTGTGAGACTGTTAAATAAGTTGCTAAAAGTAAAAATTGTAATACATTAAAAAATATACCCAAGTGAAAGCACATGTTATATTATTGAATAAATATCCTAATGCCTAATGATTGATGGTAAAGCGAATGATTAGAGGCTTCAGGGTCGAAACGATCTGAACCTAGTCTCAAACTTTAAATGGCTAAGAACTTAACCTTTCTTGATATGAAGGTCTAAGTTGTGATATATTGTGCCCAGTAGGCCACTTTTGGTAAGCAGAACTGGCGCTGTGGATGAACCCAAAATCAACAACTCATGCAAATACAATGAAAGGCGTTGGTTGCTTAAAACAGCAGGACGGTGGACATGAAAGTCGTAATCCGCTAAGGAGTGTGTAACAACTCACCTGCCGAAGCAGCTAGCCCTTAAAATGGATGGCGCTTAAGTTGTATACCTATACATTACAGCTAAGGTAAATAATTTATAAATCAAAATATTTGAGTATACGTTTTGAAAGTTTAGGGAGTAGGAGGGTACAATGGTGTACTCTGAACTGTTTTGCGTAAGCCTGCATGGACCCACTATTGGTACAGATCTTGGTGGCAGTAGAAAGTAATCGAATGAGACCTTGGAGGACTGAAGTGGAGAAGGGTTTCGTGTGAACAGTGGTTGATCACGAGTTAGTCGGTCCTAAGTTCAAGGCGGAATCCGGACATTTTTAAGTTTTAACTGAAAATAATAAATATGAATTTATTTAATATAAATTATATACTTGATTATTTTTGAACGAAAGGGAATACGGTTCCGATTCCGTAACCTGTTGACCATCCGTTTGTTATTAAAAATGGGCTTTTTGCTCAATCTGGCAACAGGAACAAACATAAAGAAGCCGTCGAGAGATATCGGAATAGTTTTCTTTTCTGTTTTATAGTCGTACTACCATGGAAGTCTTGGTAGATGGACTAGAAGAGCATGACATTTACTGTTGTGTCGATATTTTCTCCTCGGACCTTGAACATTTTTGGTGAGGTTACGCAAACTTCTCAACAGGCCGTACCAATATCCGCAGGTGGTCTCCAAGAGTCTCTAGTCGGTAGAATAATGCAGGTAAGGGAAGGCGGCAAATTAGACCCGTAACTTCGGGATAAGGATTGGCTCTGAAGATTGAGATAGTTGGGCTTGAATTGGAAGCAATAACATGGTTTATGTACTCGTTCTGGGTAAATAAAAAAAATTTTCGGATTTTGTTCCCCGGATAGTAGTTTACGTGGACAATTGTAAAATTTCCTTGCTAAAAATCATAAGTTGTATCATTTGATAATTTTTTTTTATGATTTATAACGACTATCAATTAACAATCAATTCAGAACTGGCACGGACTTGGGCAATCCGACTGTCTAATTAAAAACAAAGCATTGTGATGGTCCTAACGGGCGTTGACACAATGTAAAGAAATTCAAGTAAGCGCGGGTAAACGGCGGGAGTAACTATGACTCTCGTAAGGTAGCCAAATGCCTCGTCATCTAACTAGTGATGCGCATGAATGGATTAACGAGATTCCTAGTGTCCCTATCTACGCCATTCCACTGTGAGCACTCGAAGCGAGCAGTCGTGTTTATTAGCTAGTGCAGTGAATAGTATTTTCAGTAGTGTAGAGATAAGCCACAGCAGAGTGGTGAATTAGCTAGTGTTTGTGTGTGTGGAATTTCTTCCACACTAACGGGAAAGTGTTTACGCGAAACTTGTTTACGCAAAACTTGTTTACGCCGTATTTGCTGGGTGAGTTGCTTGAATATATTTTTTAGTGTATTTAGCATTGTGTGTTGTTAGAGCAACACATGGCGGAGGATTGTAGTGGTGGTCGGAGGGAGGATTCCTTTGATGGCCTCTCCTCCGACTGCGAGAGTGAGGCAGTTGCCTCTAATGTCCCGCCGCGGAACTTCTTTTTGAAGAGTCCGCCGGTGGTTGAGGAGGGGAAGAGGAAAAAGAAGAAGAAGACGAGGAAGGCGCGCCGGGAATCCTTGGCGTCAGCCTCGGCCTCCATGGTAGATGACTCTGCCATGGAGACTGAGAGTGTTGCGGAGGCGGATGAGGCCGGTTGAAGAGGTTGCTCCGGCAAATTCTGCAGGTCCGGACTCTTTGGTGGCCAAGAAGGCGCTTACTGAGCCTTCTTCTTCTTCGAAGAAGGCAGGCGGTAAGGAGGTAGGAAGTAAGGAGGCACGTGTGGTGTTGGTGCCTTTGCCGGCTGAAGCAGTTGTTGCAGCGGGTAGTGGTGGTATTGTGCCAGTGGTGATGGGTCCTCCTGTGGCTAGGGCGCGCTTGACTAAAGCTGTGGCTGAAGTGAAGTCGGCTCTTCCCACAGGAGCTCCGTCGCGGGTGCAAGCCATTGCGGGCTCTGCTGGTGCGAGTGCATTGCCGAAGGCGAAGCCAGCGCCACCTATGCGCGAGTCAAGGCAGGCTGAGGGTTTGACCTTGGCTAATGTCTTGGATAGTTGTTGGTCGATTAGGAAGATGGTGGTTTCCACAATTGGACACCATCCCGAGGTAGGCGCTTCTCTAGCAGAGATTTCCTCCAAATATGAGGAACTCGTGCTAGAGTTGACAGGGACGCTAGAGCGTCATAGCGGTAGGGCGGACTCCGGATGTGCTCCTGCAGAGGGAGCTTCGGAGTCGGTAGAGGGTAGGGACGGTCCAAGTGGGACCGTCAAATCGCTAGGTGTCCCGGTTGGGATGAGAGTTGAGGGACGACCTTCGTTCGCGCAGGTAGCCAGCACTGCCACTGTTTTGGTTGGAATGGGGGGCAAATGTCAGGTTAAGAAACCTGATGTGGAACCTGCCAGACCACTTGAGACGTGGTCTTTTGTTGTCAAGGGCAAGAAGGGAGAGTCAGTGGGAGCACTGAGGAAGAAGGTGGTGGAGGAATTGGTGCCTGCCGTGGGTGTCAGGTTGCATACTGGCGCCCTGGCAAGCAAGGTGGCATTCTGGTCCGCACGCCATCTGTTGCTGAGCGGGATGCTTTCCTCGGGCATAAGAAGCTCGAAGAGGTGGGTCTGTTGGCCGAAGCAGCAAGGGGTAAGTCTCTTGTCGTGCAGAGGGTGGAGAAACGGATCTCCCCCGAAGAGTTCCTGGGTGAGCTGCATAAGCTAAACTTATGCAAGTTCACCAAAGAGGAGTTTGAGAAAGAGGTCTGCCTTTCCACCCGTTGGGAGGCAGGGGATGGTCGCCTGAATGCTGTCCTACAGTGACGTGTGCGCAGTCTGCTCGTGCCTGAGTAAAAATTGTGTGTTGTGTAAAGTGCACTTTTAGATGTGTGTGTTGTAGTGTGAAACAAAGCAATAAAAGACAATTTGTGCTCTGTAGCGCATGTTTATTGCCAGTTTCCTGTGGAGATCTTCTATTGTTCCGAGCAAACAATTAGGTGAGTTTTATTGCTATGGGTAATAAAAGGAGAAAAGGGTCAAAAGACCTTAACGAAGAGGATACCGACTCCACAAGTGAGTAGATATGCCCCTCGCCAAAGAAGGCGAAGGATAAATTGTTGTTAAAGGACATCAACGATGAAGAAATGATGCTAGTTAAGCCAGGGAAAAAGAAAAAAGAAAAGAAAAATAGGAACAAGGCAGAAAAAGAGGAGAAGGTGGTAGTTGAAGCTCCGCCTACTGAAGAGATGGTGGAGGTACCTCAATGCGGGGATGTTGAAAGGAAGAAATTGAGGGCGTTAGCTACGGCAGCAGGGGAGGGATGGTCAAGTGGTAGCTTGACCAATTTAACCAGCGTGTTGTTCGAATACATTCTCAGGGAGGATACAGAAATCAGTCCGACATCCAAGGCATTTATTGCAAAAAGCATAGGAAAATATGAAAGGCTGTTCTACACAGTCGTGGCAGAGAATGAGAGGTTTAAAGGACGCTTGGACGTTCTGATGAGCGGGAACTCTTTCCGCCCCCAACTACGTGCTGAAAAGAGTGTGGCTTCACGCCAGGACATTCCAGCACCTGGTCCAATTGAAAGGAAAGCTAGCGGCGACAAGGGGGCCGCAAAAAAGACACAGGTCGCCAGCTATGCGTCTGTGTGTTCGACTGTGACAGCCGTATCACAAAACGGCGAAGAAAAATCGGGGGTTAAGGCTACTCAACTCCCAAAGTTAGGAGCGTCATTACCCCAGAGGAAGGTGGTTAACACGTACGGGGTAGTTATAAATGGAAATCCAGGCATGGCATCGAAGGATGTCATTGATAAATTCATGAAGGACGTAGGCCCCAAAGCGGGTGTAAGGATATATGAGGTAAGGCCGCTTAAGGATGGTGGGGCGATAATCCGCACACCCACCGAGGCAGACAGAGCAAAATTGCTCCAAAGCGAGAAATTTAAGGATGCGGGTCTGGAAGCTAGACAGTACAAGAAAGTAGGGCCAAGAGTGGTGGTGCATAGAGTACCGAACAGTATTGGCAGGGACGTTTTCTTAAAAGAACTCTACAAAAAAAACTTGAAAGAGAGCATGACTAGAGAGGAGTTCGATAGGGAAATTGCAATTATAGGACGCACATGGAAGAAAGAGGAGGGCACAAGGATTGTTGTCCTTGAGGGCAGCAGGAAGGTAATGGATGGCCTCATGCATAACGGACGGTTATATATTGAGTGCCAATCATTCAGGGTAGGCAAATATGAGTCAAACATGGGATGTTTTCGCTGCTTGAGCCCCACTCATAGGGTCAGCCAGTGCAAAGAACCATGAAACGTTTGTTGGCGCTGCGGCAAGGAAGGCCACCATGCTTCACGCTGTGGTTCCCCCTTAGACTGCCAAATATGCGCGAGAAAGGGTCTGACAGATCGGCTGCACGTTATGATGTCAGCGGAATGCCCTATTTATAGGCAAGCAAGGGATAGAAGGGAATCAAGGCACTGAAATGGCCAGCATCCTGCAGCTTAACTGCCAGGGCTCCTATGCTGCGATGTGTAGCTTAGGTCAAAACATACTTGCTTTGACCAGCCATTTCGCTCTAGTGCAGGAGCCCTAAACAAAGGAAGGGAAATTAGTATGCATACCAGGACACATGCGATCATTCACTGACACTAGAATGGCGGCAATCATCCTAAACGGAGCTGCCGACTGGGAATGCGTCCTAGTCGACTCTAGTGAGTGGGGGGTATGTGTGAGTGCCCAGTGCTCTACTGGCAAAATGCTACTAGCCAGCATTTACTGCCAACACAGCAGAGAACTGGACCCATATATCCTATATCTGGATAGATTGCTACAGTTAGCAAATGGCCTTCCCCTCATTGTGGGACTTGATGCGAACGCTTCCTCTCAAGCTTGGTACAGCAAACCTACCAGGTCTGCTACGGCCGAGGTTCGAAGTCTCCGACGTGGAGAAGTTTTAATCTTATCTCGGGAACTCCAGATTCTTAACGAATCAAGTTCGCTCTACACCTTCAGTGGCCCTGTAGGGGAGAGTGACGTCGATGTCACGCTGGCCAGTAATGCAGGGGGAAGTCTGCAGTTTTCCTGGTCATTGGTCCATGCAGATGTGAGTGAACACAATCTAATTAAGATCACTGCTCGCTGGAATGAGACCGAAGAGCGTCACATCACAAGACAGACTGAGAAACGCTGGCGAACGGCTAGAGCTAATTGGGCCACATTCGGTGCGCTCGTTAGAGACTCTGTCTCCTCGGTCCCTCTTCAAGATTTCGCAAACCTCACTTCACGTGAACAGGTCGCACATCTTGAGGGAACCGTGGAAAACGTCTATGATAGTCTTTTCGACAGATGCCAACCATCACAACTGAAAAAGGTCAAATGGTGGACTCCCGAGTTAGAGGGAAAAAAGAGGCTGGTACGCAGCCATAGAAAAAGGGTTCAAAGACCACGAAGAACCAACTCCGACGAACTATTACAGCATTGCAGGGATTTCAGGACCTGTCTTGCTGAATACAAGAGTCTTCTCACCAAGACTAAGGAGGAGCATTGGCGAGCGTTCGCAAGAGCGAATAGGGATGACCCATGGGGTCATCTCTATCGAATATGTAGTAGGCGTAGGAAACACGTAGAGATAAGGAGACTGAACTGCAATGGATCTCTAGTGACCACTTGGAGTGAATGCGTAAGGACACTCCTAACGAAGTTCTTTCCGAGCGCAAGGGATGACGAAATCCCGACCTCGAATTCCGAGGATTTAATCTCAGCTCCCGATTTGCGGTCGTCGGAAGTTTCCGCAGCCGTCTCCAGGCTGCGAAGCAAGAAGTCTCCTGGCATGGACGGACTGACAGGGGAAATGGTCAAATCCATCTGGACCGTTATCCCCGAATATTTAGAGGTCCTCTACAGTGGATGCATCCGCCGTGGAGAATTCCCAGCTAATTGGAAGAAGGCGAAATTGATTATTCTCCTCAAGTCACCTGACAAGGATAAGAGCAACCCCCGCTCCTAAAGGGGCATAAGCCTCTTACCCGTACTTGGGAGGGTACTTGAGAGGATAATGATAGAAAGAATAGGAGAAACCGTGAATGAAAATATGTGTCCAACACAGTACGGATTTAGGCAATGAATGAGTACAGAAGATGCGTGGATACACGTAAAAAGAACCGTGTCTGAGTCCCAGTCCAAATACATCCTGGGTGTATTCGTGGACTTCAAAGGGGCTTTTGATAACTTGTGCTGGACGAGCATTGTGGCAAGGTTACGTGAAGTTGGCTGCCAAGAAATCGCACTCTGGGAAAGTTACTTCTCCGACAGAAGTGCGTTCGTGGTGAGCCCATCGGTTGTTGTCCACAAGGGTCTATCTGTGGGCCCTTCATATGGAACCTAATGATGGACCCACTTCTGAGGCAGCTGGAAGTTGCATGCAAGCACTGTGCCTACGCAGATGATCTGCTCCTCATGATTGAAGGACAGTCTCGCGCTGAGTTGGAGCAGCTCGCCAGTGATGTGATGAACATAGTTAGTGAGTGGGGGTTAGGGGTCGGTGTCAGCTTGGCCCTCGACAAAACTACGATGATGATGCTGAAAGGTAGTTTTTCGGCAACACGGAATCCTTCCGTGCGTGTCAACGGCACTCCGTTGCGTACGGTAACAGAGGTCAAGTACCTGGGCATTGTCGTCGGTAAAGGAATGAATTTCCTTCCCCACATACGAAGCCTTAAAGACCGACTGGTGAGAGTCGCGGGTCAATTATGGCGGGTCCTCAAAAACGATTGGGGGCTTAGTAGGAATGCAGCTCGTAGCATATATACTGGCCTATTCGTGGCTTGTGCGACATATGGAGCGTATGTATGGTGTGAAACTGCAAAAACTGCATGGGGATTGCATAGGATCCTGACATGTCAGAGGGTAGCGTTACTGGCATGCCTACCGGTGTGCCATACAGTGTCTACCGAGGCACTACAGGTTCTTTTAGGAGCTTTGCCACTCGATTTAAAGGTTTTCCGCAGGGGTATACTCTTTGCGGCCAAAAGAGGGTTGGCACTGCCACGCGTTTGTGGACCTGAAAGCAGGGAATTAGAAGGCCTGGGTCTTGCCGATCGAAAGGCATTACTCAGAAGGCACTTCACAGAGAAGTGGCAAGATAGGTGGAATAGACACATCAACGGTAGAACAACGTACCGCTTCATAAAGAATGTGTCCTTTGTGGATGATAGAGGAGGGTTCACGTTCAACATGTTTCTCAGCTTTCTGCTGACCGGACACGGGTCCTTGAACGCCTTCCTCTATAAAAGATCACTTGCGGATACAGAGTCATGTGACTGCGGCTCCAACCTGGAGGACTGGGAACACGTATTGTGTGTATGCCCACTGTATTCCGACATTAGAGACCTCGCAGCCATGAATATCAGAGCTTTCGAGGGATCATATGATCTTAGCGCATATGACCTATGCGCGAGTCAAGGCAGGCTGAGGGTTTGACCTTGGCTAATGTCTTGGATAGTTGTTGGTCGATTAGGAAGATGGTGGTTTCCACAATTGGACACCATCCCGAGGTAGGCGCTTCTCTAGCAGAGATTTCCTCCAAATATGAGGAACTCGTGCTAGAGTTGACAGGGACGCTAGAGCGTCATAGGGGTAGGGCGGACTCCGGATGTGCTCCTGCAGAGGTAGCTTCGGAGTCGGTAGAGGGTAGGGACGGTCCAAGTGTCAAATCGCTAGGTGTCCCGGTTGGGATGAGAGTTGAGGGACGACCTTCATTCGCGCAGGTAGCCAGCACTGCCACTGTTTTGGTTGGAATGGGGGGCAAATGTCAGGTTAAGAAACCTGATGTGGAACCTGCCAGACCACTTGAGACGTGGTCTTTTGTTGTCAAGGGCAAGAAGGGAGAGTCAGTGGGAGCACTGAGGAAGAAGGTGGTGGAGGAATTGGTGCCTGCCGTGGGTGTCAGGTTGCATACTGGCGCCCTGGCAAGCAAGGTGGCATTCTGGTCCGCACGCCATCTGTTGCTGAGCGGGATGCTTTCCTCGGGCATAAGAAGATCGAAGAGGTGGGTCTGTTGGCCGAAGCAGCAAGGGGTAAGTCTCTTGTCGTGCAGAGGGTGGAGAAACGGATCTCTCCCGAAGAGTTCCTGGGTGAGCTGCATAAGCTAAACTTATGCAAGTTCACCAAAGAGGAGTTTGAGAAAGAGGTCTGCCTTTCCACCCGTTGGGAGGCAGGGGATGGTCGCCTGAATGCTGTCCTACAGTGACGTGCGCGCAGTCTGCTCGTGCCTGAGTAAAAATTGTGTGTTGTGTAAAGTGCACTTTTAGATGTGTGTGTTGTAGTGTGTGCAGTGAAAAGAAGTGAAGTGAAAAGAAAACAAAGCAATAAAAGACAATTTGTGCTCTGTAGCGCATGTTTATTGCCAGTTTCCTGTGGAGATCTTCTATTGTTCCGAGAAAACAATTAGGTGAGTTTTATTGCTATGGGTAATAAAAGGAGAAAAGGGTCAAAAGACCTTAACGAAGAGGATACCGACTCCACAAGTGAGTAGATATGCCCCTCGCCAAAGAAGGCGAAGGATAAATTGTTGTTAAAGGACATCAACGATGAAGAAATGATGCTAGTTAAGCCAGGGAAAAAGAAAAAAGAAAAGAAAAATAGGAACAAGGTAGAAAAAGAGGAGAAGGTGGTAGTTGAAGCTCCGCCTACTGAAGAGATGGTGGAGGTACCTCAATGCGGGGATGTTGAAAGGAAGAAATTGAGGGCGTTAGCTACGGCAGCAGGGGAGGGATGGTCAAGTGGTAGCTTGACCAATTTAACCAGCGTGTTGTTCGAATACATTCTCAGGGAGGATACAGAAGGCCACCATGCTTCAGTCCGACATCCAAGGCATTTATTGCAAAAAGCATAGGAAAATATGAAAGGCTGTTCTACACAGTCGTGGCAGAGAATGAGAGGTTTAAAGGACGCTTGGACGTTCTGATGAGCGGGAACTCTTTCCGCCCCCAACTACGTGCTGAAAAGAGTGTGGCTTCACGCCAGGACATTCCAGCACCTGGTCCAATTGAAAGGAAAGCTAGCGGCGACAAGGGGGCCGCAAAAAAGACACAGGTCGCCAGCTATGCGTCTGTGTGTTCGACTGTGACAGCCGTATCACAAAACGGCGAAGAAAAATCGGGGGTTAAGGCTACTCAACTCCCAAAGTTAGGAGCGTCATTACCCCAGAGGAAGGTGGTTAACACGTACGGGGTAGTTATAAATGGAAATCCAGGCATGGCATCGAAGGATGTCATTGATAAATTCATGAAGGACGTAGGCCCCAAAGCGGGTGTAAGGATATATGAGGTAAGGCCGCTTAAGGATGGTGGGGCGATAATCCGCACACCCACCGAGGCAGACAGAGCAAAATTGCTCCAAAGCGAGAAATTTAAGGATGCGGGTCTGGAAGCTAGACAGTACAAGAAAGTAGGGCCAAGAGTGGTGGTGCATAGAGTACCGAACAGTATTGGCAGGAACGTTTTCTTAAAAGAACTCTACAAAAAAAACTTGAAAGAGAGCATGACTAGAGAGGAGTTCGATAGGGAAATTGCAATTATAGGAGGCACATGGAAGAAAGAGGAGGGCACAAGGATTGTTGTCCTTGAGGGCAGCAGGAAGGTAATGGATGACCTCATGCATAACGGACGGTTATATATTGAGTGCCAATCATTCAGGGTAGGCAAATATGAGTCAAACATGGGATGTTTTCGCTGCTTGAGCCCCACTCATAGGGTCAGCCAGTGCAAAGAACCAAAAAACGTTTGTTGGCGCTGCGGCAAGGAAGGCCACCATGCTTCACGCTGTGGTTCCCCCTTAGACTGCCAAATATGCGCGAGAAAGTGTCTGACAGATCGGCTGCACGTTATGATGTCAGCGGAATGCCCTATTTATAGGCAAGCCAGGAATAGAAGGGAAGCAAGGCACTGAAATGGCCAGCATCCTGCAGCTTAACTGCCAGGGCTCCTATGCTGCGATGTGTAGCTTAGGTCAAAACATACTTGCTTTGACCAGCCATTTCGCTCTAGTGCAGGAGCCCTAAACAAAGGAATGGAAATTAGTATGCATACCAGGACACATGCGATCATTCACTGACACTAGAGGAATGGCGGCAATCATCCTAAACGGAGCTGCCGACTGGGAATGCGTCCTAGTCGACTCTAGTGAGTGGGGGGTATGTGTGAGTGCCCAGTGCTCTACTGGCAAAATGCTACTAGCCAGCATTTACTGCCAACACAGCAGAGAACTGGACCCATATATCCTATATCTGGATAGATTGCTACAGTTAGCAAATGGCCTTCCCCTCATTGTGGGACTTGATGCGAACGCTTCCTCTCAAGCTTGGTACAGCAAACCTACCAGGTCTGCTACGGCCGAGGTTCGAAGTCTCCGACGTGGAGAAGTTTTAATCTTATCTCGGGAACTCCAGATTCTTAACGAATCAAGTTCGCTCTACACCTTCAGTGGCCCTGTAGGGGAGAGTGACGTCGATGTCACGCTGGCCAGTAATGCAGGGGGAAGTCTGCAGTTTTCCTGGTCATTGGTCCATGCAGATGTGAGTGATCACAATCTAATTAAGATCACTGCTCGCTGGAATGAGACCGAAGAGCGTCACATCACAAGACAGACTGAGAAACGCTGGCGAACGGCTAGAGCTAATTGGGCCACATTCGGTGCGCTCATTAGAGACTCTGTCTCCTCGGTCCGTCTTCAAGATTTCGCAAACCTCACTTCACGTGAACAGGTCGCACATCTTGAGGGAACCGTGGAAAACGTCTGTGAAAGTCTTTTCGACAGATGCCAACCAGCACAACTGAAAAAGGTCAAATGGTGGACTCCCGAGTTAGAGGGAAAAAAGAGGCTGGTACGCAGCCATAGAAAAAGGGTTCAAAGAGCGCGAAGAACCAACTCCGACGAACTATTACAGCATTGCAGGGATTTCAGGACCTGTCTTTCTGAATACAAGAGTCTTCTCACCAAGACTAAGGAGGAGCATTGGCGAGCGTTCGCAAGAGCGAATAGGGATGACCCATGGGGTCATCTCTATCGAATATGTAGTAGGCGTAGGAAACACGTAGAGATAAGCAGACTGAACTGCAATGGATCTCTAGTGACCACTTGGAGTGAATGCGTAAGGACACTCCTAACGGAGTTGTTTCCGAGCGCAAGGGATGACGAAATCCCGACCTCGAACTCCGAGGATTTAATCTCAGCTCCCGATTTGCGGTCGTCGGAAGTTTCCGCAGCCGTCTCCAGGCTGCGAAGCAAGAAGTCTCCTGGCATGGACGGACTGACAGGGGAAATGGTCAAATCCATCTGGACCGTTATCCCCGAATATTTAGAGGTCCTCTACAGTGGATGCATCCGCCGTGGAGAATTCCCAGCTAATTGGAAGAAGGCGAAATTGATTATTCTCCTCAAGTCACCTGACAAGGATAAGAGCAACCCCCGCTCCTATAGGGGCATAAGCCTCTTACCCGTACTTGGGAGGGTACTTGAGAGGATAATGATAGAAAGAATAGGAGAAACCGTGAATGAAAATATGTGTCCAACACAGTACGGATTTAGGCAGGGAATGAGTACAGAAGATGCGTGGATACACGTAAAAAGAACCGTGTCTGAGTCCCAGTCCAAATACATCCTGGGTGTATTCGTGGACTTCAAAGGGGCTTTTGATAACTTGTGCTGGACGAGCATTGTGGCAAGGTTACGTGAAGTTGGCTGCCAAGAAATCGCACTCTGGGAAAGTTACTTCTCCGACAGAAGTGCGTTCGTGGTGAGCCCATCGGTTGTTGTCCACAAGGGTCTATCTGTGGGCCCTTCATATGGAACCTAATGATGGACCCACTTCTGAGGCAGCTGGAAGTTGCATGCAAGCACTGTGCCTACGCAGATGATCTGCTCCTCATGATTGAAGGACAGTCTCGCGCTGAGTTGGAGCAGCTCGCCAGTGATGTGATGAACATAGTTAGTGAGTGGGGGTTAGGGGTCGGTGTCAGCTTGGCCCTCGACAAAACTACGATGATGATGCTGAAAGGTAGTTTTTCGGCAACACGGAATCCTTCCGTGCGTGTCAACGGCACTCCGTTGCGTACGGTAACAGAGGTCAAGTACCTGGGCATTGTCGTCGGTAAAGGAATGAATTTCCTTCCCCACATACGAAGCCTTAAAGACCGGCTGGTGAGAGTCGCGGGTCAATTATGGCGGGTCCTCAAAAACGATTGGGGGCTTAGTAGGAATGCAGCTCGTAGCATATATACTGGCCTATTCGTGGCTTGTGCGACATATGGAGCGTATGTATGGTGTGAAACTGCAAAAACTGCATGGGGATTGCGTAGGATCCTGACATGTCAGAGGGTAGCGTTACTGGCATGCCTACCGGTGTGCCATACAGTGTCTACCGAGGCACTACAGGTTCTTTTAGGAGCTTTGCCACTCGATTTAGAGGTTTTCCGCAGGGGTATACTCTTTGCGGCCAAAAGAGGTTTGGCACTGCCACGCGTTTGTGGACCTGAAAGCAGGGAATTAGAAGGCCTGGGTCTTGCCGATCGAAAGGCATTACTCAGAAGGCACTTCACAGAGAAGTGGCAAGATAGGTGGAATAGACACATCAACGGTAGAACAACGTACCGCTTCATAAAGAATGTGTCCTTTGTGGATGATAGAGGAGGGTTCACGTTCAACATGTTTCTCAGCTTTCTGCTGACCGGACACGGGTCCTTGAACGCCTTCCTCTATAAAAGATCACTTGCGGATACAGAGTCATGTGACTGCGGCTCCAACCTGGAGGACTGGGAACACGTATTGTGTGTATGCCCACTGTATTCCGACATTAGAGACCTCGCAGCCATGAATATCAGAGCTTTCGAGGGATCATATGATCTTAGCGCATATGACCTATGCGCGAGTCAAGGCAGGCTGAGGGTTTGACCTTGGCTAATGTCTTGGATAGTTGTTGGTCGATTAGGAAGATGGTGGTTTCCACGATTGGACACCATCCCGAGGTAGGCGCTTCTCTAGCAGAGATTTCCTCCAAATATGAGGAACTCGTGCTAGAGTTGACAGGGACGCTAGAGCGTCATAGGGGTAAGGCGGACTCCGGATGTGCTCCTGCAGTAGGAGCTTCGGAGTCTGTAGAGGGTAGGGACGGTCCACGTGGGACCGTCAAATCGCTAGGAGTCCCTGTTGGGATGAACGTTGAGGGACGACCTTCGTTCGCGCAGGTAGCCAGCACTGCCACTGTTTCGGGTGGTATGGGGGGCAAATATCAGGTTAACAAACCTGATGTGGAACCTGCCAGACCACTTGAGACGTGGTATTTTGTTGTCAAGGTCAAGAAGGGAGAGTCAGTGGGAGCACTGAGGAAGAAGGTGGTGGAGGAATTGGTGCCTGCCGTGGGTGTCAGGGTGCATACTGTGTGCCCTGGCAGGCAAGGTGACATTCTGGTCCGCACGCCATCGGTAGCTGAGCGGGATGCGTACCTCGGGCATATAAAGCTCGAAGAGGTGGGTCTGTTGGCCGAAGCAGCAAGGGGTAAATCTCTTGTCGTGGTGCGTGGAGAAACGGATCTCCCCTGAAGAGTTCCTGGATGAACTGCATAAGTTGAACTTATGCAAGTTTACCAAGGAGGAATTTGAAAAGGAGGTCTTCCTTTCCGCCCGTTGGGAGGCAGGGGATGGTCGCCTTAATGCTGTCCTAGTGTACATCCCTAGGGCTGCGGGTATCCTTCTCGGAGAAGGGAGGTGCTATATCAAGCACTTCTCGTTTCTGGTGAAGGAAAAGTCGTTCGTGCAGTGGTGTAACCAGTTTCTTGGCCTGGATCACTTCGCATCCAGGTGTAGACAGAAGGACTCTGTGTACTGGCGTTGTGGACAGTCGGGCCACTCTAAGCGAGATTGTGGTAATGCCACAGATTGCCGCGATTGTGACTTCAGGGGAATCCCGACACTTTATGCTAAGCATGAATTGTCCAGTCTATGCTGCGGCGGTGGCCAGGGCGAGTGCTCGACACTAAAGACGACAGTTTAATTAATTCAATTTAACTGCCAGGGTGCTCGAGTTGCCATGTTCGAGTTAGGGCAGAAACTGTGTAGCTCACAATGCAGCTTTGCGCTGTTGCAGGAACCTTACACTGTTGCAGGACATGTGAGACATGTGAGTGATGCTGCTGAATGATCTCAACACAGTGTGTTCAGTGATAGGGTCAAGCGAATGGGGTGTGTGTGAATGTTGAGGGTAGCTTTGGTAGGCTGATTTCATGCAGCCTTTACTTTAAGCATGCCTTGGACATTGAACCGTACTTGGCATACCTCGACGAGTTGCTACGGATAATTGGGAATAGCGCTGCGATTTTCGGCATTGACACTAATGCAGTCCCCCTTTGTGGTTCATTAAAATGACAGGACGAACGTCCCAATTTGGAACTGTTAAAAAAAGTTCTTGCAGCAACAGGTTGTAATTGTGCAGTCCAACCAGCACTGTCAGATTGTGTCCACCTTTAGATTGTCGCTGTTTTTTCACCACCGTTGGATCCACACCGTTTGCACTAGAGTACGAACAGACATCAGTGAAAACTGGAAAAAAAAAAAGATTTTATCTCTGATTAAGAACCAAACGTAAGTTGAAATACATACATCAGTTTTTTTTCTCTTACGCGTAGCATTTTCTTCATTGTTTCATCATGCCATCGGTACTGAGAGTACAAGCAAGATTGCTGACCCAAATCACCAAGGACACCCAAAATTTTGCGAAACGTTCGATGAAGGAGATAACTAAAAATTATGTGAGCAACCGAATAGCAATACTGAAGGAAAATTATAAAACCAGTACCCAGCAACACAACCAGGGAATTCCGGATACAGAACCAGAAAAGGTACAGGAGCTGGAAGAGATTTATGAGAAAGTACGAGAGAAGTACTGCGAGTACAAAACATCCTTGATGGATAGTTTGGATAAAATACAAGCAACGGTACCAGAACCGGTAAGTGCTAGCTTAAGTATAAGTAGCCAACGTTTATCCCTTCCAAAAATTAATATACCCACTTTTACGGGAGAATATGAAAGTTGGAGTTCTTTCCATGACCTTTTTGATGCTCTTATTAATAAAAACACAGTGTTAACGGGGGTTGAAAAATAAAATTATTTGAAGTCGAATGTAGGAGCGAAGCAGAAATGTTAATTCAACATCTTGCCATTGACAACGCTAACTATAGATCGGCATGGGAGATTCTAACTTCACGTTATGATCACAAACGCTGCCTTGTCAATGAACACTTAAATATATTTTTCGGGCAGGAAACATTAACTAATGAGCCTGCGTTAATTTTAAAAAAGCTGTTGGACACTTCTGTAGAGTTCCCACATGCTTGAAAGAACTTAAAAGTCCCAATAGAACATTGGTATACTATTATCATATTCGTTCTTCCCAAGCAACTACCTCTTATCTCCCAGCAACTATGGGAAGAGAAACTAGGTACCACAATCGAACTGCCGGAATTCCAACGATTTCAGGAATTTCTCGAAAGCAGATTCAGAATGTTGGAGGCCGTTGATCTTCAGCAAGCTTGGTAGGACGCAATCGGTGAAAGCAAAAGCTCTTCACATCAAGCCAACGCCCCCACCACAATTCAGCTCTAAGGTTTGCAACAAAGGTGCACACGCAATCCGAAATTGCAATCGTTTCCTTAGAATGGACGTAGTGTCACGTAGAGGTCTAATAAAACAGATCGGTGTTTGCGAAAATTGTTTAGCTTATAACCATGCAACTCGGAAGTGCCCTAGCAGAGTTCGGTGTCATTTCTGCAGCATCGAATACCACTCGAAGTTTTGTTGTACTGCTGGATTCCTTGATGACCGTGTGATGTGGCAGAAAGAAATTATGAGTTGTCCTTAAAACTTCAGCGGTTACCACCACTCCTTACTGCACATTCACACACAACACAATACAACACACCCAGCGCATAGCTCACTCACACCAAATCAAAGAAATACACATACACATACACACGTATCTAAAACTGCTAAAGCTTTCCCGCCTTCTCATCAAGTAGGCAACTACCTGGCAACACACGAAGCGCACACAGTGTTGTTAGCGACACTAGTCAAAGTTCAAACGGCTCGCAACAGTGATATTATACTTCATTTATCACAGAAGTGGCCGAAAAATTATTGGGTTTCACGCCCAGGAAAACCTGTGTTGAGATCTCGGGCTGAGGGAAGGTCAGTAGTGGCGCGTCTCATCGTTAAATCAAGCTTGGGGGTCTACATTCCGGTTATGAGACAAGCACCCGAGTTTTATTCTTCAAGTCGCTAACTGGCCTTCCTCCGACCTACGAGCTCAAACAGGAGCAGTGGAGCCAAGTCCGGGGTTTGCCTCTAGCTTATCCAGCATTTTATAAGCCAGCAGCGATCGATATGTTACTAGGAGCCGACGTTTACTCAGAAATCGTCCTCCCGAGGTGATTCGTAGCGATGAAGCAATTGCGCCGTTCGTCCAAAATACTTAGCTTGGTTGGGTTTTAATGGGCAGAGTCCAACACCCAACACGAAAGGTCCAGAGCTCCACCAAGCACTCGATGTAGGTCGCCAATTGCAACGGTTTTGGGAAATACATGAGATACCTTTTAAGGCACAGCAAACTGCCGAAGAGCAGGAGTGTGAAAAGTTCTTCGCACTAACAACAAAAAGAAAGAAAATGTCTAGACGAATACTCACTGCTGGAACATATGGTAGAAGTCGATGCCAAGTTTTAAGGATAAATCATAATTTCTTTCTGCCACATCACGAGCCCATTAAAATTTATCGGTTACTGGCGGTCACCTTCGGGACAACGTGTAATCTCATCGTTCGAACGCTAAATCAGCTGGCCAATGACGAACAACACAAGTTTCCGCTAGGTACGAGAGTAGATAATCTTTTCACTGGAACAATCCAAGAGGCGGTAGAACGGCGAAGTGAAATTAATCGTTTGCTGTCATCGGGAGGGTTCAACTTGCGCAAGTGGGCAAATAATGCTGCGGAAATCATCGAGCAAGTACCTGCGGAAGATAGAGAAGTGAAAGTTACAATACCTTTAAGTGGGTCGGATCCCATCAAGGCGACGCTTCGGAGAAAGCGTATGGCGCAGCAATTTATCTTCGGGTTCTCGACTCTGAGCAAAACTTCCACGTTAATTTGCTGTTATCCAAGACCCGAGTCGCGTCTGTCACGTTAATTTGCTGTTATCCAAGACCCGAGTCGCGTCTGTCAAAACCCAAACGCTACCACGGCTCGAAAAATATGCGTGGACGGATTCTACAATCACGCTATCTTGGATCGCTGCACCTCCGACACGACGGGCCACCTTTGTCAGTAACAGGGTCGCTGAAATACAAAATATGGTTGGAGCAGAGAGTTGGAGACATATTCCCAGGGAACTGCGAATCCTGCATGATTCGTGGGAATTCCGAAGTCCCCAACAACCGACGAACCTAAGAACAGAGGAGGAGAAACGCTCGATAAAGTCGCACAATATAACACAGGTACCAAACTACTCAGTCGCTCTCCGGCATTCAAAGCGAGTAGACGTGTCGTAGCAGCAGTAACGAAAAAAAAACAAACAAGAAAACCAAAAATCCCATCAGTGCGTGAAGTGCGATTTTTAAAGCTAGGATCCGCAACTAGCCGTGGTCGAGCACTTAGTGTGCACACCCCTGGTGTGGGAGACCCCGGTTCAGTCGTTCACAGACCTCCACGCAGTGCAGACGTGTTTCGACTTAGTGCGGAAATAATAAAAATATTAAGTGCGGACAATAGCGCCAAAATAGAAAAAGAATCGATAGCTTCTCGGTAGAGTGCTCGCCGGTGACTTCGCGGTGCCGGGTTCAAATCCCGAAAAAACAGTGAGATCTTTTTTTTTTTTAATTAAAAGCAAGTAGAGACACTTAGTGTGAGGAAGAAGTGTGATGGAGACAGTGGAGCGACCCGAGCTCATGAAATCGGGTGATATTGTACCGGTGGCTTCGACATCGGACCACCAGTCAACAAATGAAGAGGGGAGGAAGAAGAGGAGGAAGAAGCTCCAGCCTCAGCCCAACCTCGTCAAGCGCCGGTCCAGCCTTGGATCAGGCGACGGGAAAATTGCGGCTAAAGCCGCAAACAAAACAGCAGCAGCAATAACAACAACAACAACTGCACAGGCAACATCAGCAGCAACATCAAGAATGGTCGACGACGTCGAGTACGAGTCGACAGAGGGGGAGGGGAGATTCTCCTACAGTGGGAAAGAGAATCCCTTCCACACGCTAACGTCCTCCGAATCAGAGGACGAAGAGGAAGAGGACCGGGAGCGGCTCGAGAAGAGCCAACGAGAGAGGGAGGAGTTGGACGCCCACATCAAAGCCCTCCAAACCAAATTAAGGGCCAGGAGAGCAGCCAAAGAGGCTGCACAACAACAACAGCAGCTGCAACAACTGCAGCTACATAAACAGCAGCAGCCAAAGCAGCAGCAACAACAACAGCAGCAGCCAAAGAAGCAGCCGAAACAACAGCAGCAGCCTAAGCAGCAGCAGCAACAACAACAGCAGCAGACTAAGCAGCAGCAGCAGCAACAACAACAGCAGCAGACTGAGCAGCAGCAGCAGCAACAACGACAATATCAGCAGAAGAAGGCGCAGCAGAAGCAACCGCAACAGCAGCAGCCAGCCAAAAAGGAGAGATGCCCTCCGATCAACGTCTTCGGACTGGAGACGAAAGACGTTGATATACTATGTAAGTTGGTCACGAAATATTCTTATTTTATTAAGTATAAGGGTCCACTACGTGTCTCTGTCCATTGCTTATCAATGGCAGACTATCACGTAGTTAAAGAAAGGTTAGCGGTGTCGGAGGCCGAGTTTTTCTCGTACACTCCGAAAGGGGAAAAGGTGCAGACCATGCTCCTTAAGGACGTGGATCCCGACACTGATCCCGATGAGATCCTCGCTATTCTGCGCCAAGCGCAGAGCGACGATGTCCAGGTCGTAGGGGTTAAGCCCTTCATCACTGCGGCATCGAGAAGGGAGAATAGGAAACTTCCTTTCTTCCTGGTTCAGGTCACCCCAGACAGCAAACTAGAGAGCCTAAAAAAAATTACCCATTTAGGCACTCTGTCTGTTACATGGGAAACAATAAAAAAGACAAAGAACACACTCCAGTGTGTTCGTTGTCAGAGGTTTGGGCATGCCGCGGCGAACTGCAATATGCAGTCTCGCTGTGTCAAATGCGCAGGAAACCACAATCGCGGGGAATGTCCTTTAGGGACCGATAAAGTCGAGGACAGGAGCAAACTGACGTGCGTGCTCTGTAAGACCAGCGGACACCCTGCAAACTATCGGGGATGTCCTAAGGTCCAAGAAATGAGAAAAGTTATACAGGCCAAACGTAATGGAAAAATGGTAGAAGCGAGGCCAGTGCCCCGTGCTCCAGCTACCACTGTTACAGCGGCAGTCTCCTATGCCCAAGTGGCATCGGCTGGGCGACCGGTTCAACAGACAGTGCCGAAAGTTACCCAGGTCCCTGTGGCCAGGCAACCAGAAGCAAATTTGGATGTGCAAACGATCCTGCTCTCTATCCAGAGGCAGATCCCTCAACTCCAAACTCAATTCCAAAACCAGTTACAAGAACAAGCAGCGCGAATAGACCTCATCTATTCGACGCTGTTTGGAGAGCCAAACGCAACGTCGGTATAATGGCTGCGCAGGCAGCCTGCAACCTTAAAATTCTAGCAGTGAATGTGAATTCACTGATCCGCCCTGAACGTAAATTAAATTTCGGTAACTTGTTGCAGACCCATAATCCTGATGTGTTGATGGTTTGCGAAACTAAGCTAAGCCAGACGCACCCACTCAGGTACAAAAATTACAATATTATTCGAAGAGATCGAAGCTACCTAGCTGGTGGAGTCGCACTCTTAATCAAAAAAGGCCTTTGTCATAAGGTCGTGTATAGCGGTGAAGTGCGCAGATTCCAGGCCATAGAAACGTGTATTGCACGCATCCCCCTTCGGGGTGGTAAGCGGCTCTATGTGATCGCTATCTATGCGACTGACAAGTCACGCATCAACCAATATTTCATTTCAGAGCTCGATACTCTTTTCACTAGCCTTCGACTGAGCTCGGAGGAGAACTACTATATCGTAGCCGGGGACTTGAACTCGAGGCATATAGAGTGGGGCAATGTGGTGCATAACACCAGGGGGACCTCATTGTATAACTGGTTGGTAGAACACAATGTTGAGTTCAAGCTAGATTTGCTAGCAACCGATAGGCCATCGTATCCCAGAAGCGGGTCCTATCTGGATCTGATGCTGATAGACAAACGACTGACTATACTAGACGTGGAAAGACGCACACGGAACTGTCTAACTGCGGTTGAGTACGAGAGTGATCACTGCGGGCTCTTCGCAGTTATTCAGCTCCCGAACGAGGTGGAAGGACTGGAAGAGTATGTCCAGAGGCACCTTTATAATTATAATAAGGCCCGCTGGCCACGCTTCTCCAGGACTTTATCCACAGAACTACGTTCGAGTGGGATCAATCCGCCGACAAACAGAAACCTGACGAACGAAGAGGTTGACAGGTACCTCATACAAATGGACGACGTAATCAAACGTACGATGGACAAAACAATTCCGAAGGTAGTTCAAATCGACAATAGCGATGTTTATCGAAATGCTACCATCGACGCACTTCACGTGCACAAAAGTAGGCTGCTGTCAAGACTCAAACTCTTGCACAGTCGTTTTACAGATCCGCAAAACGCGGAAGTCAGAGCATTGAAGTCGGAGATCAAGAACCTCCAACAGTTAATACGAATAAACTATAGCTTGGCTATAAGCTTGCACTGGGGCAACAAAATCCGGGCTGTACGATCCAACAACCCGGGTATGTTCCCGCAAGTAAATAAAATATTTCGGAGGAAAGATCAAAACGACATTCAAATCGTAAGACTTCCCAGGACGACAGACAACGAACACTTACTGACTTCAGTTGGCATCGATCCAGATGAGGCAGTGCTAGACAATGACTTCTTTGCGGTGGAAGATCCACAGGAGAAGGTTACAGCTATTGGTGCAGTGTTCCAGAGAGTGTATACGGTCAACGAGGTTAGTAGGCCGAATCACGATCTGGAGAACAGAGCATTGCTAAACCACTTCTATCTCCGCAATGAGATAAGTCAATGGCGATCAGAGAATCCAGGTTTCACCAGGTTCAATGACGAGAACATGGCACATAGTGCCGTCGCCAATGATGGGAATCACATCTTGATTTCTCAAGAAGATCTCCAGGTTATCTTCCACTCGCTGAAGAAGAAAAAGTCAGTGGGAATCGATGGAATACCGAACATTGTGCTTCGCCATCTTCCCCCCGAAGCGGTCCAAACTTACACAACCCTGTTCAACAATGCGCTGAGTAATGCACATTACCCCACGCACTGGAAAACAGCTGTTGTTCAACCGATCCCTAAACGGGACAAAGATAAGTCCATTCCGACAAATCTTCGGTCGATCAGTCTTCTTCCCTGCATAAGCAAGGTTTTTGAAAAGATAGTCATTCGAGTTCTGAAGCAATGGGCTGATGAAAAGAAAATCATACCGGACAACCAGTTCGGATTCCGAGCGGGGCATGATACCATTAATGCCGCGTCAAAACTGGTGTCCGACATACAATGGAATAAAAACAAAAATCAGTGCACGGGTGCCTGTCTGATTGACTTGGAGAAGGCGTTCGACACCGTTTGGTTAGAGGGCCTCTTCCTCAAGTTGGTCAGGCTTGGCATAAGTAAACCATTGCTATACATGGTCTATGACATGATAACAGGTAGAAAGTTCGTTGTGAAAAATGGTGACGTAACTTCCACTACGGTCTTTAACATTAAAAACGGTCTGCAACAGGGGGCCATTGGTTCCCCGATCCTATTTTCCATATTCACTGCAGATCTTATAGGTTCCATGCCGCACTTAATTGCGTACGCCGACGACCTAGTTGCGTACAGATCAGGTCCGAAGGTCGAGGTAATAAACATCTTGTTGCAGCGTGACTTCGAGAAAATCCAGCGATTTTGCGACGACTGGAAGTTGCTTATCAACTTCCAGAAATGCGAAACTAGTCTTTTCCGGACCCCGTTGGACAGGGCATCGCGGGATACGCGCCAAAACTGGCGTAAATTCGGCATAGTTGACCCGCATGGTCGGCCGTTAGCTGTAAAAAGTGTAGTCAGATATCTAGGCATTTGGCTGGATCAATATCTGTATTTTGACAAACATATAGATATTGCTCTGACGAAAGCCAGAAAAGCCTTTGCTGCGGCAAGAAGGTTGTTTTTCAGCAGCCAACTTGATACCAGAGTGAAGGTAATCTGCTACATGGCCCTAGTACGGCCTATTATGGTGTACGGTTGTCCATTGTGGTTCAACGTGAGTCCTTCCCAGATGGAAAAGATGAGGGTGTTCGAGAGGCAGTGTCTTAGGAGCTGCCTCCGTCTGTATCGCACACCCGAGGCAAACGTGAATAGGGTAGATAATTTTATAATTAAACTAATCAGAAGGCACACTGCACGAGCTATGACCTCTTCCAACAGTCTGATCTTTGGGGCTTACTACCCCAATAGTATGTACCATGAAAGGGTGAGCCTTAACGGCTTTATTCCTCCCGAAGCATTCCTCTATCTAGACACAATTGGCCTAATACAGGATCCACAAGGATGTCCTATCATCTTCCATGTCGTACGCCGAACAGTGGATAGGCGACTTCAATACGAACCGGATGTCGTTCGCACCCACGAGGATCTCTTCCGGTTCAGTAGAGCGATCCCCGCTCGAGATAGGAAAGAGTCTGCCAAAGAACGGCAATTTTACTGGTGGTTACACCAAAACCAGCCTCCGCCACCGCTAGCTTTTCCACAGGATCAGTTAGTTGACCATAGTGGCCAGCTTACATAGTTTTTAAGGTAGCTTTAAGAGAGAAGAAAAAAAAAAAAAAAAGGTGCATCACGGCGTATAAATTATATATGTTATGCATATACACGACATATACGCCCTGGTGCACGTGTCCGTACTGTTACGGACATAGTTAAGATAGTATTAAGTTTTATTTTAGGGTAAGTTAGTATAAGGTAGGTTAAGTAGTTAGGTTTAGCCAAGTTTTTTATAAGTTTTCTTGGCAAAGATTGTCACTAAAGACTAAAAAAAAAACGTAGATTAAGCCGAAAGGCACATTTATAACATAGATTAGATTAGCTTAGAGTACCCGCATGGGGTCAGTAGGTTAGTATTAAGAACAATTGTAATTCTTAAGATAGTTAAGCTAGTTTTAAGTAATTTTGTCTAGCAAGTAAGAAATATAGAATTAATCAAATAAAATTGCATTAAAAAAAAAAAAAAAAAAGACCCCGGTTCAAAAACAGTAACAGAGACACATATATATTCAATCTTTTTTTTTTTAAAGAAGATAAAAGAGTGAAGTGAGGAGAATGAGGCCGAGACGGCGGCCTGGGGCCAGAGGTGGACCGGCGCATGGCACATCAGGCCACAGCGCTGTCCAAACAGAAGATGAGGCGGGCTTCTCGACCGATGCCAGCTCATCACGGCACTCAATTGATGGCGAGAACGAGAGAGGGAAGAGGAAGAGGCCCCTTCACCCTGCACCCAACCTGGTCCAAAGGTCGAAGGCAAAGAAGACCACGCCATCGACCGTGACGTTACCAGCGAAGTCGGCTGGTAATGACTAAGCTGCTGTATGCACGGCAGCAGCAACAACAACAACATTTGCACCAACCACAATAGCAGCAACAACATCAAAAGCTGCGCTAGCAGCACTAGCGACATCCGCAGCGGCAGTTGCCACAACAATAACATCAGAGACCACGGAAGCTAGTATGCCAGCAACGTCAACAGCAGCAGTTCCGCCTTCAGCAATAGCGGCTACACTAGTCGACTCGGTTATATACGAGTCGGCAGAAGGGGAGGGAAGATATATGGGCCTGGGGAACAGGTACCAGGTCTTCTCCACCAATGAAGAGGATGAAGAACTGGAAGCTGAGCAGAGTCTCTCACGAATTGAGAGCCGCCAGCTCCAGCTCACCGAGAAGAGACGCTCAATTGAGCAACAGGAGGCGGAGCTGGCCGCGGCTCAGGCGGCTGCACGGCTGCCACAATAAGCCGTGCAGGCTCAAAAACAGCTAAAAATCCAATGCCAGCAACAGCAACAACAACAACCAACAGAGAAACCGCAGGCGCTGCTACAAGGCACCCAGCAGCCGCCAAAAAAAACGCAGGGTCAACAGCAGCAGCAGAAGCAACAAACGCAGCAGAAGCAGCAGCAGAAACATCAGCAACAACAACAGCAGCAGCAGGCGAAGAAGCAGCAACATGCCCACCTATAAACATCTTCGGGGCGGAGACCAAGGATCTCCAAAATGTATGTAAGTGGGCTGTTGTACACTTAGATAAATTAGATCTCCCATACGAGATTAAATATAGGATGCCCCTCAGGCACACCGTGTATTGCCACTATATGGCAGTGCACGAATTAATTAGGCAGGCGTTGGAGAAGGCGGGGAATGAGTACTACACGTACACCACGAAAGGAGAAAAACTCCAGACTCTGCTCCTTAAGAGTCTAGATCCTTCTACGGATCCGGAGGAAATTCTCGCTGTGCTGCGCCAGGCGCAGAGCGACGATCTCCGCATAGTAGGAGTTTAGCCGTTCGTCACTGCGGTGGCACGAAGTGATAATAGGCGTTTGCCTATGTTCCTTGTCCAGATAACGCCCACTAGCAATGGAGAGCTCCTCAAGAGAATTAAACACTTGGGGAGTGTTGCCATTAAGTGGGACACATTAAAAAAAGTTAAGCACACGATGCAGTGTGCTAGATGCCAGAGGTTCTGGCATGCCGCAGCGAACTGCAAGATGGAGTGCCGCTGCGTGAAATGCGCTGAAAACCACAGTAGTGGAGAATGTCCTCTAGGAAAGGATAAAGTCGAAGACAGGAGCACCCTCAAATGTGCAATATGTAGGACTAATGGGCACCCCGCTAGTTATAGGGGCTGCCCGAAAGTACAAGAACTTAAAAACAAGTTCGAAAGGAGGACACTAAAAACGGTGGCAACAAGGCCAGTGCCTCACGTTCCAGCCACCGCTGTTACGCCAGGCATCTCCTATACCCAAATGGCATTATGCAGAGAACCGGCACAACAGACAGTGCCAAAGGCGACCGCGGTCTCAGTGACCCGACAGCCGGAGGCAAGTAATGATCTGAGCTCCATCCTGCTGGCTATCCAGGCACAGATGGCTCAGATGCAAAAAAGCATTGCTGAACAAGCAGAGCGGACTGCTCGCTTGGAACAGCAGTTCCTTCAACAGGCAGTCAGAATAGATGTAATCTATTCCAGACTGTCTGGCGAACAAGCCACAACGGCCTCAATATAATGGCTGCACGAGCAGCTGACGACCTTAAGAACCTCGCGATAAATTTAAATTCACTAATAGGGACCAACAGGAAACTTGTTAAGAGACCAAAATCCTGATGTGATAATGGTTAGCGAAACGAAGCTCAACCAAAAGCACACCCTCAGGTATAATAAGTACAATATTACTCGGTGAGAACGCACCCATCATGGTGGCGGAGTCGCTCTTTTAATTAAGAAATCTATTAATCATAAGTTCATGCATAGCAATGAAGCGCGTAGGTTTCGTTTGCTAGAGACGTGTGCGATACACGTTCTCGGGCGTAAGCAATTGCACGTGATCACTCTCTATGCACCGGATAATAATAATCTCGAACATAATTTCATCTAAGAGCTCGAAACTCTCTTCAGATGTCTCTGACTGAGCTCGGAAGATATTTATTATATAATTGCAGGTGATTTGAACTCTAGGCATCAAGACTGGGGATGCAATAGGAATTGCGCACGGGGGATCGCTTTGAAGAACTGGTTGGTTGGGCATGATGAGTTGAGGGCTGATCTGCTTGCAACCGAAATACCATCGTTTCCCAGAAGCGGGAATTATCTGGATCTACTATTGATTGACAAACGACTGACAATACAGGATGTAGATACAAGCACACGGAATCGTTTAACCACGATTGAGGACGATAGTGATCATCTTGCTTTTTCAGTGGTTATTCAACTCCCGAACGAGGTGGCTGATCTGGGGGAATATGTCCAGTGAAATCCTTACAATTACAATAAGGCTCGCTGGCCACGTTTCTCCAGGGCTTTAGCCAGGGAACTCCGGTCGAGTGCGATCAATCCGCCAACGAACAGAAACCTAACGAACGAGGAGGTTGATAGGTACCTCAAACAAATGGAGACGCCATAGTGCGTACAATGGACAGAACGATACCGATGACTGCGATGTCTATCGGAATGCCACCATCGACGCACTTCACGTGCAGAAAAGTAGACATCTGTCATGACTCAAACTCTTGCACAGACAGTTTACAGACCCGAGAAGTCCGGAAGTTAGATCCCTGAAGTCAGAGATCAAAAACCTCCAACAGCTAATAAAAATAAATTATAATCTTGCCATAAGCTTGCATTGGGGCAATAAAATCCGGGCTGTACGATCCAACAACCCGGGTATGTTCCCGCAAGAAAATAAATTATTCAGGAGGAAAGATCAAAATGACATTCCGATCGTCCGACTTCCGAGAACAAACGACAACGCACAGCTACTGACATCAGTTGATATAGATCCAGATGAGTCCGTGCTAGATGACGAATTCTTCGCGGTCGAAGATCCCCAAGAGAAGGTTAAGACCATAGGCGCTGTTTTCGAGAAAGTGTATAAGGTCAACGAGGTCAGTCAACCAAATCGCGATCTAGAGAACAGAGCCCTGGTAAATCACTTTTATCTCCGTGAGGAGATCAGTCGATGGCGATCTGAGAATCCTGGTTTCACCAGATTCGATGACGTAAATACGGCAAATAATGCCATCGCCAACGATGCAAATCACATAGTGATCACGCAAGAAGATCTCCAGGGGGTCTTTAAATCCATTAAGAAGAAGAAATCGGCTGGGATAGATGGTATCCCGAACATCGTGCTCAACCATCTCCCTCCGGCTGCAGTGGAAATTTACACTACACTGTTCAACAATGCGCTTAGTATGGCACATTACCCGGCACATTGGAAGACAGCTGTAGTGCAACCAATCCCTAAACGGGATAAAGACAAAAGCATTCCGTCTAATATTCCGTCGATAAGTCTACTTCCTTGCATCAGCAAGGCATTTGAAAAGATTGTCGTTCGAGCTCTGCAGACATGGGTCGAGGTCAATAATATTCTACCGGACAACCAATTTGGATTTAGGGCAGGGCATTCGACAGTGCATGCTGCTGCAAAGTTGGTTTCCGACATACAATGGAATATTGATAAAACAGTGTACGGGTGCATGTCTGTTCGATTTGGAATAGGCTAACTGGATTTTGTAATGACTGGAAGTTGCTTATCAACTTCCTAAAATGTGAAACTTTTCTTTTCCGTACCCCGGTGCACAGGGCTTCATGTGATACGCGTGCGAACTGGAAGGAGTTCTGCATTATTGACCCTCAGGGCCAGCCGTTAATCGTGTAAGTGTAGTCAGATACCTCGGCATTTGATTGGATCATTTTCTGTATTTTAACAAACATATAGAGAAGGCTTTGACCAATGCTAGAAAAGCCTTTGCTGTGGCAAGAAAGCTGTTTTACAGTAGCCAACTTGATACCAGGGTGAAGGTAATCTGCTACATGGCCCTCATAAGGCCCATCATGGTATATGGTTGTCCCCTTTGGTTCAACGTGGCCCTTCCCAGATGGAAAAGTTGAGGGTGTTCGAGAGACGGTGTCTTAGGACCTGTCTCCGGTTGTATCGGACACCTGAATCCGAGTTCAAGAAGTACTATCGCAAAGAGGTCTTGTACAACAGGGCTAACGTGAAAAGAGTAGACAATTTTATAATTTCACTAACGCGACATTGCAAAGAATATGATGTCTACCAACAGTCTGATGTTCGGGGCTTATTACCCGAACTTTATGCATCATGAGAGGGCGCGCTACACCGGCTTTATTCCACCTGAAGCTTTCCTCTATTTAGATTCGTTAAATCTGATTCAGGACATGAGTGGATGTCCTATAATCTTCCACGCCGTACGCCGAACAGTTGACAGGCGACTCCACTATGAATCGGATATCGCTCGGGAACACGAGGATCAACTCCGGTTCAGTAGAGCGATCCCCGCTCGAGATAGGAGAGAGAGTGCAAAGGAGCGGCACTTCTTTTGGTGGTTACACCATAACCAGTCTCCGCCATCGCCAATGCCTAATCGGATAGTCGGTCTGTTGGACAACAGCCCACTTACATAGTACTTACATAGTAGTATAAGTTAGACAAAGAAAAAAAAAAAAAAAAACAACAAAAAAAGAAAGGGTCACGGACATAGTTTAAGTTAATTAGAGTTAGGGTTAGTTAGTTTTAAAAAAATTAAAAAAAAAATGTTTAGAGCGCCAAGTTCTTCCTAAGTTTTCTTGGCCAGTTAGCAAAAACAGTAAAGATTGTCCATATGGACTGCCAAAAAACAATGTTAGTAGTAGACGCCGAAAGGCAAATAGATAAGTAAGTTTAGCTGTTTTTAGAGCACCTGCGAAGGGTCAGTAAGATACATTTTAAGAACTTGAATGGTTTAGATAGTAAGATAGATTTAATCATTTTTGTCTAGTTTTAAGAATCATGAATTTAAAAAATAAAAATGAATTTTAAAGTTAAAAAAAAGTTAAAAAAGGTACCAAACTATATACTCACTTTAATATCAGAACAGTCGAGTCTCGCTAAACTGTTAAGTTTGTTAACACTCACCTCGTTCCAGAATCGATAATGTGTTGTCTCAAACCGAAGTGCAGGCTACAGCACTGATGTTAATAAAACTGGTACAAGAGGATATGTCAAGTCCCAAAGTCGCTCTGCGCGTTCACTGACTTCTACGGAATTTTGCGGGTTGGTCATCACTTCACGAAGCTAGTAATAGCTGACGCTCACAGTAAAACGTTTCACGGTGGACTGCAACAAACAGCAGCGTATCTTCGGAACAGATTTTGGATCCTGAAATCTAAAACGTCGCTAAAAAATGGTTTACATAAGTGCAGAATATGCTTTTGATATCGTCCCAAAGCGGAAAACCAACTCATGGGTAACCATGATACCAGGTCCGAGGATCAGACTATCACAACCCTTACAGGTCCAATTGATATTAATTCTTGGCGAGGTCGAGGAGCCAAAACACTGAAGGCGTATTTTGCTATTTTTGTCTATCTAGCCACCAAGGCCATACATTTAGAGCTCGTCAGCGATTTGATCACACAACCTTTCATTGCAGCCTGGCGAAGGTTCATCGCCAGGCGTTGAACATGCTCCCATCTCTATAGCGACAATGTTACAAATTTAGTAGGGGTTAATGGCAATTGAGAAAGATGCTCGCAGAGGCCGACTTCGGGTGGAAAAATGCTGCTGAGATCCTGACCAATGAAGGCATTGAGTGGCACCTCAACCCTCCTGCTGCTAGTCACTTCGGCGGACTCTGGGAAGCCAGGTTAACCCTGGTTAAATATCATCTGAAAAGACTCGTAGGAGATGAAAAATACTCATTCGAAGAGCCAAATACCTTTTTACATCAGGTCGAAGCCTGTTTGAATTCCCGGCCGCTATGTCCGATGACAGAAATTCATTTTACAGCACTTACAGCAGGACACTTCCTCATCGGTCGAGCGCTAAATGCCATACCGGAAGCAAACACAACGGAAGAACGAATTGGGCCACTGCAAAGATGGCAACAGATCCAACGACTACAACAAAACTTCTGGAAGCGATGGACATCAGAGTACATCACCAGATTGCAGCAGCGGCCAAAATGGCTTAAAGTAGAAAATCAACCCCAAGTAGGCGACTTGGTATAATTCAAGGAGGATAGCATCCAGGAATAGATTACTTGGTACGAGTCGTCACACTTCGTACAGCAAATGGTCACGAAAAACGACCTATAAAAAAATATGTTTGCTCCCTTCCAACGATTCATACAAACACGACACATCCTTACATAGAAACATCCAAAGTATCAATTAAATCCTGCCCAACAACAAGCAAATGCTCTTATAATTCACAATAATTTATACTCATGAATTACACATAATAGCCACAGACATTCATTTCTACAAAACGAATTTCCATTCCGCCATCATATAAGATGTCACCGCACATTGAAAACAAAACTACTTCATCACCTGCCTGTCCGTCAGCCTCAGTTTCGGCATGTGGTGACGTTCATCATCCTATTAACATTCCCACATTCCAATATGTTCCTCAGGAATATAGGTCAATGGCAGTCTACAATGATACATATACATACATATTTACAACCCAACCGACGCGATGCGATTTGCTCAGCATTACACACACACATATAAAGACGTCGTCGTGTAATTTTTTTTTTCATATACACTTTTTTCTCACCTTTCTTAGTTCTTTTCACCAGGTACTCCCCAGAGAAGTAGAAACAAGAACACTACAGATTCTATGGTCTTTGCACGTACTATTATGTACAAGTAAGCAAACTCCAAATATACACAAGTTATTTACAAGCACAGCTCTTCAATGGATTTTCGTTCCATGAAGGTTCTGCGTCACGGATGTCATGATCATCATCAACACGTTAAACCGATAATATAGATACAAAAACAATACATATAATTAATAAATTATCTAATAGCACTTACCTGTGAAAGTAGCATCAACTAATAAAACAAATTTTTCTACACAGCACAGAATACGAAGCCACCGCACAAAGCAATATCATCACAGCCGGCACGGCACGCAATGAAGACGAACGAGAACAAGATATTAAAGCAGAATGAAGGTCAGCGCCGCCATTGAAGCTGAATGAGTGAGTTCGAGCCAATTAAACATGGTTGGGGTCTTCGATAGAAACAATAAAAAAGGAGGTGTTCGATTATGATTGCGAGCTCCGTCCTCGGCCGGGGAGGATGTTGAACACTGAATACATCCTTATTATTAAAATGAATTAAATTAATTACCTAATTATTGATTTATATAATTAATATCAATTAGTTGGCTACCTTTTCATAGCACTGTATTATCGCCTAATGTACTGAAAGAAAGTTAACGTAATTAAATTTCGTTTAATTGTCTAACTAAATGTCAAAGACAAATATGTAAAAGTTCACTTCTTAGAAAGCGCTTATTCTTAGCAGTTTAATCCAAATATACGGAATTTTTTAACGCTTATAAACCTTAGCGTTTCTTTTCAAAATATATCTACATATATATATATATATATATGTATATATCTAAGTTTCTGAACAAAGAACTCGCTTGTTCGAATCATAATTATATGATTTTTCATGTGGTGCACCGAGGGACGATTGGACAGATTAGATTAGAACATCTAATCGAGTGTCCGCGATACGCTCACTGCAGGGATCTCTCTACGATGCGTGTAGTGCGGGTTGGTGACACTTGGGATTTCAGTCGTGTTCTTTTCTCAAGAGAGACGGCTGAGAATCTAGCCAGCTTTGCCGAAAAAATCTTTAAAATACGGAGGCAATAATGGCAATGTTGTCCTTGTAGTAGAAACTGCTGTTTTACAAAGGGTTCACTTAGCGCTGGCCTCAGTTTGTGGTGCTCGACTCATACAGAGTCCTGACTATATGAGGTTGGCGAGAGTCTTAGTAAAGTCTGCGGTTATGTGCTTCTAAAGTTCCCGATTTACTGGCATGTTGGACTTAGTTAGCAACCACCATGAAACTTGCAGATGGTGGATGTTTGGTCGGGAGGTCTCATCCTGACCCACTCGGATCCCATTCGGGGGTTCTCCCAAACATTGCTTCTAGCTGTGGTAATGGCGCCTTATGTTGCTGTGTTTTTACTAGGTAACATTGGGCCGGAACCGTAATAAGCTGTCGTGTGCAGCTTGGGGTGCCTGTTCATGTGGTGGGTGATGACTCGACATTGCAATGTTGGCGTCGGTGAGGGGGGTGTATAGCGCCAGTGGTTCTTTGCGCAAACTAACCGGTTCTTCGAATAGTAGTAGTTTTGTTATCCTTGTTTTTTAGGTATGCCTGTATGCCTACGTTTTCTGGGGATTTTCAGTACAGATGAGTGCATGTGTTACGTACTTGTACTCTCCAGCTATGGGAAGCAATTCGACCATTGGTCACTGTCTCGACTAACTGATTCGAAGTGCGTCAACTAAAAGGTTGCTAGCCCGACCAGAGGCTATATTCTGGTACCATGGGAGATAGTTGGCCCTAGAAAGGATAGTTGATGCCGTTAGGCTTCCAACCTCCAATTCCGTGCTATCAAGAGGTAGGCCCCCTAGTGGGAGTATCATTGTGGCTGTGGTTGCTCAAAATCGCGGGAGCATATAGCATCCTAGGATCCTCCAATATCTAGGATCTGTGGATGCTTAAGGTGTTAGATTGGCCTCGCCCTCAGCAAGGTTTGTGGTCGCCTTAAAGCGTCACTAAATGTGGTGGTGAATACTTCCTCAGGGGGGTGGTCAACGCTTAATTTGACTCTGCTATTGAGGTAGGCCCACCGTGAAGTTTGCCAATAATTGGCCGGGAATTCACGTTAAACACACTTTCGACTTTCTGTCCTTATCTACTCCATTCCACTGTGAGAGTTCGAAGCGAGCAGTCGTGTTTTAGGTAGTGCAGTGAAATTAGTGTTTCTAGTAGTTCAGCTGATAAGCCACCACTGCGTGGCAGTTTATTGTGTGTTTGTGTGTGTGAAATTTTGAAAGCACTAGTAAGAAACTTTGGAGTTCAGGAATCTTACCAGCTACTTTATCACAAAGTCCTCTCCTCAAGAAACTATAATGTAAGTGAATATTTTATTGTATTAAGAAATATATTAGTTAAATTAAACGAAAAATATGAATATGATCCAAATAAACCAGCAGAGCAAAAATTTTTGAAGCAATTTTATTAAGAGCTTTTATAAACAACATTAATGTTAACTTTGCGTCGGTGGTCCTAAATAGGAAATGTACGTACTTACGGGATGCCTTCGAAATATTTCCCTAGTCATAACTTTGTTCCTCAACCAATTAACCAAGCCCAAGGTTATCAACAGCGTAGACAAACATTCAGTCAGCAAAGTACTAATCGTAGACAGTATTTTAATAGTAATTACAACAGAGAGAATTCAGTAACCACTCATAATAGATCCCAAGATAATATTAATGACTCCCGAAATCCTAGGCATAGTTTCGCTAATCATAGGTAAATTACTACACAGGCAAGAAATAGTTTTAGAATTAGTAATAATAATACAAACAATGCTAAGGCGCTGAGCACTGATCATTACGAACTTGATGTAAATTTTCATATATCCCCTACAAAACATATTTACCCATAGTAGAAATTACAATAGGCAATGACAAACTGACATGCCTTATAGATTCAGGATCATCTATTTCTTTGCTGCATAATACAAAACTGTGAAATTCTTAAATATCCCATTAGGCTAAAATCTCTTAGTGGCGAAAATTTAGTATATGAAGAAATAATAAGCGATTTACCAAAAGAATTTAGAGAAGAATCACTTATGACCTGGAAACTTATTAACTTTAAAGGGAAAACCTTCGATGCACTTTTAGGACAAAACATTTTCGGACCCCTAGAAGCAATTATAGATATGAAAAAGGAAGCCTTGACTTACTATAACAACGTTATCAATTTCATTAATACCTGTCCTTTTAAATACGATGAAATTCACTCGTTGCAAGAATCCAAATTAGATGAAAATATTATAGAGAAGTTAGACCGTAAAGATATGAATATAGAAGAACGAGATGAACTAAGGAAACTCGTTAAAAATAAGAAAGGCTTATTTTTTGAAGAAGACCATAAGCTTACACATACTCAAGATATACAACATGAAATAATAACTACTACAGAAAAACCGGTGTATTCCAAAATATACAGATTTCCTCAAATACATGAAGAGGAAATAACTAATCAAATCGGAGAAATGTTGGCGCAAGGAATAATTACACAGAGTAACTCTCCATACAACTCACCGTTATGGATCGTTCCTAAGAAGATCGATAACTCTGGTAGAAAGAAATTTAGAATTGTTATAGATTACAAGAAACTAAATGAAGTTACTGTGAGCGACAAGGTTCATATCCCTAATAATGAAAATATATTAGAAAAACTAGGAAGAGCACAGTATTTTACAACATTGGACCTAGCCAAGGTATTTCACCAAGTTTTAATAAAGGAATCTGACAGAAAGAAGACGGCATTTTCAACGCCGTTAAGACATTATGAGTTCGTAAGAATGCCGTTTGGGTTAAAAAATGCACCGGCAACATTTCAAAGATTAATAAATTCAATTCTTAGGGAATATATTAATCGAATATGTGTCGTATACTTAGACGATATTTTAATTTTCAGCACTACATTGAGAGAACATACTGAAAATACACAAAAATTTTTTAATAAACTAAGAGAAAACAATCTGAAAATTCAGTTAGAGAAATGTTATTTCTTTACCAAAACAACTGAATACCTAGGACATATTCTTACAATAGATGGGATAAAACCCAATATGAATAAAATTGAAAATATTCAAAAACTAGGAATACCTGAAAAACAAAAAAACAAATAAAGTCATTCTTAGGAATGACAGGCTACTATCGAAAATTTGTGAAGGACTATTCAAAAATTGCGTACTAAATATTTAAAAAAGAACTCAAAAATTAATATAAAGGATCCTCAATATGTAGATACATTTCAAAAGCTAAAAAGATTACTAATGGAAGCACCGATATTTAAGTACCCGGACTTTGACAAACGATTCAAACTAGTTACAGATGCGAGCGGCTTTGCGTTAGGCGCAGTTCTCACACAGGATGGACATCCTCTCTGTTACGCCAGCAGAACTTTGAACGAACATGAAAGGAAATACTGAACAACAGAAAAGGAGCTTCTTGCAATCGATTGGGCCGTTCATTACCTTCGCCCATATGTTTAGAGTCTACCCTTCGATCTATCAACTGACCACCAATCCTTAAAATAGTTACACAGTAAGCACAAAGGCAAAGATATAAATCCCAGATTGCAACGTTGGCTTCTTCAACTCGGAGAATATGATATGAACATAAATTATATAAAAGGAACAGAAAACAAAGCTGCAGACTTTATGAGCAGAATAAATGCAGACACAGGAGAAATTAACGCAATAGATGCAGCCCCCCAAATCGATACCATGAGTACAGACGCTACAATTCACTCACAAGAAGAAGAACAAATCGATAATTTTCCAATACTAGATACAGTTGTTAATAGGTTTTCAAGCCAAATCATATTAATAAACCATAAAATAATGGAAATGGAGGTTTTAAATGGAAAACAAAAGATTTATATCAGTCCAGATGATATAGAAAATAATTTCATGATTGATATATTTCGTAGATTTTTAAAATCAAGAAAAATAGGTATTTTCTCAGAACTGTCAGACCGCGAATATAATAAAGTGCAACACAAACTGATCGAATTGTTTAACACAAGGCTGAAATTTTATAATTGTTCCCATCACGCCAAGGATATGAAAGATGAGGATGAAACTTACAGCCTTAGGATTAACTTATAGCCAAATATCATAAAAAATAGATGCTGGAACAAACGAAAACTATGAAGGATTGAAAAAGCTTATTTATTTTAAGAACTTAAAGAAATGTATACAAAAGTACATCAATAATTGTGATGTGTGCAACAGAGCAAAATATGATAGAAATCCAATCAAGCCCAAATTTCATCTTACTGAAACCCCAAGCGATATAAATCAGATAGTACATGTAGACATATATATGAACAAAAGACATAGTTTCATATTCTTCATCGACAGATTTTCAAAACATGCAGTGGTACTTTGCTTAGAAGATAGGAACAGTGTCATCATTGTACAAAAAATTCGGTTGTTTTTTTCAATAAAAGGTAAGCCAAATCTTTTGATTTTAGATAACGAGTTCAATTCGGTCAATGCAAAAGAATTTCTGAGACTAGAAGGAGTTGAAACACATTACACCAAATCAAACAGTCCTACAGGAAACTTTGATATAGAAAGGTTTCATAGTACAATCGGAGAAAAACTTAGAGTCTTGGAAATAGAGAAATCAGAATTACCAATTCAAGAGAGACTGTTTAAGTGTGTAGAATGGTACAACAGGTCAATTCATTCAGCAATAAAAGCAAAACCGGTAGTTGTGATGTTAGGTAAGGTTGATAAGCAATATATAGCAAAATTGTTAAAGGAAGGTTAGGAAAAAATTATAAACAAACGAAATGAAAATCGTGAAATATATAGGCGAACTCATGAGGAAGGTTATGTAAAAAATTACAAAGCATTAAGGCACAAAGACGAGCCTAAATATAGAAAACTTAAGCTAGAAAATATTCACCCAGTTAATACTAAAAGGCGTACAAGATTTGCAGATCAAATAGAAACAAAAGACTACGACAGAAATGATCAAGAATAGATAATAATAAAAGCTCTACTGAGATAAAATTAGAAGACGTTGATCAGAATAAGTTAGTTTAGCATATGTCATTATAATATATTATATTCTAATAAAATATCAATAAATTCCTGAGGTATATTTGTACGTAGTAATTGGATAATATTAATTAGTTATATGTGTATAAAATTAATTGGCTAAAAGCAGATGGAATAACCTAAGCTTAATATTTAAAAAAAAAAACTAAGCTTTTAGGTGAAATGGATATTCAAAATGGTTATAATTTTCTTAACCTGGACGCTAACTCAAACACGAGATAGAGATAGAGAGAATATCGAAACAAATGTGGGATTCATGGAGATCTATCTTGAAAAGGTCCATTTCACTATTAACTACGATAGAGTTGTACATATAGTCAATCCAAAAGAAATCCTAAATATTTTGGACAGTTTAGAAGTTAATGTAAAAACCTCGGGTTTGGAAGACAAAGCAACTACTCTACAGCTTCAAATTGATATGATAAGAAATAAGGTTTACACACTTATACCTCATAGGCAAAAGCGAGGGTTAATTAACTTTGTAGGTTCTGCACAAAAATGACTTTTTGGCACAATGGACGACGGCGATCGTCAAGAGGTAGACCAACATCTAAGGGTAACTGACGAAAACAACCGCAATGCCATCCAAAACCTCAATAAACAAATGAAAATCAACACAAGCGTTAATGATACATTCAACAGACTCAAAAACCTGATAGAAAAAGACAGGGACATTATAAATAGTAGGTTAACAGAAATTGACAGTAATAGTAAGAAAATGTTCCAGCAAACTCTTTACATAGATTTCATAATAAGACTAAACATTTTAGAAGATAATGTTGAGTACATACAAGATAACATATCTTCAGCTAGACATGGAATTTTGCATAGCAATCTTTTAACTAGTGAGGAAATAATTGAATACGACATTGATCTTAACTCCATTCCAAAAAAGGCAATTGAACTTCATAATGCTTTACTTGTTCCTATTGGGGACAACCAAAACAGGGAATTTATGTTTGATGCTCAAGTAATTATAAAATATGAAAACAAAACCTATAATTATGAACAAGAAAAAGTGCTAGTGAGTCGAGGGCGTCCGCTCCCTCTCGCCCCTTTCCTTTACAAGCTACTGTTGCGTATTCTCGGTTGCAACTCCCGTTTGATTATATCAGGCGGGCTGATGCAATGACTGAGACTGCGTAGCATCTGACATAGCGGATCTAAGACCTGTGAATTTGTTGGTGGACCAACTCGAATCGATGTATGGGCATAACACCTACATCAATTGTTGTTGGGAAGCTAATTTTGAATTTGCGCTTCTCATTTCTGCTTCACCAGTTTTTACTACTGCTTTATTTATAGAAGTCCAAGCTTGGATAGCAATTCAACTTTTAACGAATTTGATGCGCTATCCGATTCCATCTCAAGAATCGTATCCCTGTATCCTCGCACTGAAATTTCCATTGCGGGCGATTTCAATGTACACAATTCTAATTGGCTTCGGCATTCAGGCCAGACAACACAGGAAAGAAGGTACGCCGAAATACCTGACATTGCAGATCATTCCGCCAACACCCTGGACCTGTTTCTCACCTCTCATCCTGATAAATATTCTGTTGACATACTGTCACCTCTAGGCTCGTCGGACCATTGTGTCGTATCAGCAAAATTCTCGTTATCACCATACACAATTAGAGAACAAATTCCTAAAAGAACAGTTTGGCTGTACGGGAAGCCGATTGGAACGAACTTAACAACTTCTTTAGAAATCTTAACTGGCCACTTTGCTTCCTCGATAGTGACGTAGATGCCGCTGCTGATATGATCACAAATATTCATCTGCTGCGCATGAGAACCTTCATTCCTCACAGAGTGAAGAGTATCAAGCCCACTGCAAACGCATGTTATGACTCTAGCTGTAAAGAGGCTATTAGGATGAGAGAGTTGAATTTCCAACCCTACTGAGGAAAACCGGAAGAAGTTTAAAAGGGCCAGCTGTCTGCAATGCAACTATCAGACGTGCGAAATTCTCTTATGAGCAAAAGTTGAGGCAAAAAGTGCTACAATGTCCCAAGGGTAGCAAAAACTTTTGGTCATTTGTAAAAAACGTAAGGAATTCCGCCTCGTCTTCAATTCCCACGCTCATTTACAATGACATTCCAGCTATCAGCTCTTTAGACAAAGCTAATCTGATTGCCGCTCATTTTGCAGCCAGCACAACACTGCCAGATTCCAATATGTCTCCACCTGTACTTGAGAGCGCTGATTTCACCACCTACTCTTTAGGTCTCTTTCCGAGCAGATGGCAAACAGCATTTGTCCAGCCCGTCCCTAAAAAGGGCCAATCTTCGTCACCCACCTCGTACCGACCTTCTTCCTAAGGTCATGGAAACTCTGATAAAGCGCCAGCTTATAAAATATCTTGAATCGCAGAAGCTTCTTAATGACCGACAATATGGTTTCCGCAGCGACAGGTCCACTGGTAATCTGATAGCTTATCTCACCGAAAAGTGGAACCAGTCTTTGCACAATGCAGGCGAAAGCAAGATCGTTGCGCTTGATATTTCTAAAGTATTTGACAGAGTTTGCCATCAAGCTCTCTTGTCGAAAATGCGTGGCTATGGTATCGATGAATCTCTTCTTCTATGGATTGGAAATTACCTTTCGAACCGTTAAATTCAAGTTGTGTTGGATGGGTTCAAGTCTGATATCCACCAAATAAATACTGGTGTTCCCCAAGGCTCAGATCTGTGCCCGACACTCTTTCTTAATTTTATAAATGATCTCTAGTCTGCTATTTCTAATCCAATCCATTCCTTCGCTGATGACAGCACCCTATGCTTTTCATATTCGTTCCAAGACTCACGACCCCGCCCTTCGGCCATAGAATTGGAACGGCAGCGCATGTTAAGCACATTGAATTCCGATCGTGACAGCATAATTAACTGGGGAAAAAACAATACAGTGGAATTCAATGCTTCAAAAACTCAATTTTGTCTGCTGTCACCCAAACGAACCTTGTGTCGATGAAACCGGAAAACGTTTTCATCATTGGTATGTGTATCAACACTACACTTAGTTGGAACGATCACATAGTTGAGGTCGCCAAAAATCCTGCGAAACGTTTGGGTTAACTTAATCGATGCAAGAAATATTTCACCTCTACTGATGTGGCTTTAATTTATAAGGCGTACATCCGCCCCAAGCTTGAGTATAACGCTCATATCTGGTCTGGTGCCCCCAACACCACATTGCACCTACTTGATAGAATCCAAAAGCGAGCGATAAAACTTATAGGAGACAACAATATCGCAGAGTCATAAGACTCTCTCGAACATCGACGTACCGTCTCTTCTTGTCCGTTTTATCGTTATTTCAACAAACGATGCTCAAGTGAGCTAGCCAACGGCATTCCTCCTCTCCATGAATTCACCCGCAATACTCGTCTCGTCAGGAATGCCCATCAGTACACCCTTAAGCCTACTTTCGGACGCACAGTTAAATTCAGAGACTCGTTTTTCAGCCGCACTGCAATATGGAATATGGAATACTCTTCCCAACCTAATATTTCCCACAGACAACAACCCGCAGAGATTTAAGACCAATGTGCACAGGTACCTCCTCTTCCTTTCTCCCTCTATACCATCGGCCCGTGCTGTGTCTTGACCCCGGACACATAAGGTTTTTTGCAATCCCTTGAGCACGCGCAAATTATAAAAAAAAAAACGTATTACCGGTGGAGTTCTCCTATTTAATCCTGCCACAGTGATCTTCATCGTGTGTTATTGTGGGCCGATACTATTACCTTGAACAAGTTAAAGTGATTAACGAAGGCTCCAAATGCCTGAATATTTTGTGCATGGAAAAATAAAAATTCAAAATAAGACCTCTGTTCTACTTTCATACGTTTTAGGATCAAGAGGCAATGATTAATAAAAGCAGTTTGGTGGCATTAGTATTAAGATGCGAGAGGTGAAATTCTTGTACCGTCGTAAGATTAACATAAGCGAAAGTATTTGCCAAGGATGTTTTCATTAATCAAGAACGAAAGTTAGAGGTTCGAAGGCGATCAGATACAGCCCTAGTTATAACCAAAAACGATGCCAGCTAGCAATTGGGTGTAGCTACTTCTATGGCTCTCTCAGTCGCTTCCCGGGAAACCAAAGCTTTTGGGCTCCGGGGGAAGTATGGTTCCAAAGCTGAAACTTAAAGGAATTGACGGAAGGGCACCACCAGGAGTGGAGCCTGCGGCTTAATTTGACTCAACACGGAAAACTTACGAGGTCGGAACATAAGTGTGTAAGACAGATTGATAGCTCTTTCTCGAATCTATAGGTGGTGGTGCATGGCCGTTCTTAGTTCGTGGGGTGATTTGTCTGGTTAATTCCGATAACGAACGAGACTCAAATATATTAAATAGATGCTTTCAGGATTATGGCATTGAAGCTTGCATAGCCTTCATTCATGAATACAGTAAAATGTAGGAGTGTTTGAATGTGTTTATGTAAGTGGAGTCGTACCTGTTTGTTTATCCCATTATAAGGACACTAGCTTCTTAAATGGACAAATTGCGTCTAGCAATAATGAGATTGAGCAATAATAGGTCTGTGATGTCCTGGGCTGCACGCGCGCTACAATGAAAGTATCAACGTGTATTTTCTAGACCGAGAGGTCCGGGTAAACCGCTGAACCACTTTCATGCTTGGGATTGTGAACTGAAACTGTTCACATGCACTTGGAATTCCCAATAAGTGTGAGTCATTAACTCGTATTGATAACGTCCCTGCCCTTTATGCACACCGCCCGGCGCTACTACCGATTGAATTATTTAGTGAGGTCTCCGGACGTGATCACTGTGACGCTAACGTGTTACGGTTGTTTCGCAGAAGTTGACCGAACTTGATTATTTAGAGGAAGTAAGAGTCGTAACAAGGTTTCCGTAGGTGAACCTGCGGAAGGATCATTAACGTGTTCCTTCAAAACAAATAAAAATAATCAATTTCTGTAAAAAGAAATCTTTTATAAAAAACACAATATGTTTAATATATGATACTGCATAATATAGCCAAATGATGCATTTTACGGTGAACATCATTTTCACATTTCCTTCAATGAAATGTGGGCAATATATTTGTGCTTTTAATATATAAAACATTATGTTATATTTAATATAATAAAACAAAAATATCAAAATGGTATGACTGTTTATGAAAATGTACATTAAGAAATTGAATTTTGAATTAGCGATTTCTTTATGTAGATTTATTCAGCATTTATTTTATGGGTTCAATAAATGCAGACGGAAAATACAGCATATAACATTTAACAGTCATATGGTGTACTTATATTAAGTAACGATTCCTTTTGGAACTGGACATTCGCAACAATAGACTGTTTTGTCTTTCATTTATTATTTTTAATATTAAAAATATGTAAATGATTCATCTAATTTATATAAGAGAAATAACAAAAACAAGATATATATCTTTGTTATTTCTTTTAAAAGAATTGACTAATTTTAACAACAAAAATGTTTTACTCTACTCGGTGGAGCACTTGGCTCATGGGTTTTTTTTTTAAATGTTGTTTTTATTATTACATATGTTATTCGTTTACAATGGTTTACCTGCAAAGCTAAATGCTTATCTGCAGGTGGTTGTAAATACATATATTGTGACAGGCTTTGAAGTGACTTTACATTCTTTGGTTTTAAGTTTACATTAATTCAAGTTTTGGTTAATTTTCAAGCTTATTCAGTGAGATTGATATTTACGAATTAAAAACTCTAAGATACATAATGAGATTGCAATTGAAGTTTGGAATGACTTTTAAAAACTGTGGCAGTGAGTTCATTAGTTTGGGGACAGTGCATTGTAGTTCACGGTATCCATACGAGTTGAACGCTTCCGGAACTTCAAGCATGCCTTGCGCTCGTCTTCTTGTGCTTAGCGAGTGACTTAAGGGTAGCTGAAATCATGGGTCACTCATGTAGTGAAGCAGTGTTGTCATCTGGAAGATTACTTTGCCACCTAGAACTTGAAAATTTGAGTTAAAAGGTCTAACAATTTTTTACAAGACGACGTTGTAGGTTAGATATCTTATCCATGTGATTTCTGATCTTATCCATGATTTTGCTGCGTTTTCCCAGGCCAGAATACCGTATTGATGAAGAAAGCAGCAAACTGTGCGTCATCGTGTGAACTGCAGGACACATGAACATAGACATTTTGAACGTATATCGCAGTCCATGCTGTTATGTACTTTAATTAATTTTAAGGTACTGCTTGGATATGGTTGAGGGTTGTAAGACTATGCTAAATAAGTTCTTAAAAGTATAAATTTTAATACATTAAAAAATATACCCAAGTGAAAGCACATGTTATATTATTGAATAAATATCTTAATGCCTAACGATTGATGGTAAAGCGAATGATTAGAGGCCTTAGGGTCGAAACGATCTTAACCTATTCTCTAACTTTAAATGGGTAAGAACTTAACCTTTCTTGATATGAAGGTCTATGTTGTAATATATTGTGTCCAGTGGGCCACTTTTGGTAAGCGGAACTGGCGCTGTGGTATGAACCCAAAATTAACAACTTATGCAAATACCATGAAAGGCGTTGGTTGCTTAAAACAGCAGGACGGTGGACATGGAAGTCGTAATCCGCTAAGGAGTATGTAACAACTCACCTACCGAAGCAACTAGCCATTAAAATGGATGGCGCTTAAGTTGTATACCTATACATTACCGCAAAGGTAAATGATTTATAAATCAAAAATATTTGAGTATACGTTTTGAAACTTTAGTGAGTAGGAGGGTACAATGGTGTGCTTTGAAGTGTTTTGCGTAAGCCTGCATGGAGCCGCTACTGGCACAGATCTTGGTGGTAGTAGCAAGTAATCGAATGAGACCTTGGACGACTGAAGTGGAGAAGGGTTTCGTGTGAACAGTTGATCACGAGTTAGTCGGTCCTAAGTTCAAGGCGAAAGCCGAACATTTTTAAGTTATAAATGAAAAAATAAATACGAATTTATTTAATATTGAAATTATAGGCTTGATTATTTTTGAACGAAAGGGAATACGGTTCCAATTCCTTAACCTGTTGAGTATCCGTTTGTTATTAAAAATTTTTGCTCATCCTGGCAACAGGAACAACCATAAAGAAGCCGACGAGAGATATCGGAAGAGTTTTTTTTTTCTCTTTTATAGTCGTACTACCATGGAAGTCTTGGTAGATGGACTAGAAGAGCATGACATTTCCTGTTGTGTCGATATTTTCTCCTCGGACCTTGAACATTTTTGGTCAGGTTACGCAAACTTCTCAACAAGCCGTACCAATATCCGCAGGTGGTCTCCAAGAGTCTCTAGTCGGTAGAATAATGCAGGTAAGGGAAGGCGGCAAATTAGACCCGTAACTTCGGGATAAGGATTGGCTCTGAAGATTGAGATAGTTGGGCTTGAATTGGAAGTAATAACATGGTTTATGTACTCGTTCTGGGTAAATAAAAAAAAATTCGGATTTTGTTCCCCGGTTTACGTTGACAATTGTAAAATTTTCTTGCTAAAAATCATAAGTTGTATCATTTGATAATTTTTTTTATGATTTATAACGACTATCAATTAACAATCAATTCAGAACTGGCACGGACTTGGGCAATCCGACTGTCTAATTAAAAACAAACAATTGTGATGGCCATAACGGGCGTTGACACAATGTGAAGAAATTCAAGTAAGCGCAGGTAAACGGACGCGCATGAATGGATTAATGAGATTCCTACTGTCCCTATCTACGATTCCACTGTGAGCACTCAAAGCGAGCAGTCGTGTTTTTTAGCTAGAGCAGTGAATAGTGATTTTGTAGTTTAGCTATAAGCCACCGCAGCGTTGTTATTTAGTTAGTGTTTGTGTGTGTGGAATTTTTATTTTTTCACACTAACGGGAACTTGTTTAGGCGAAACTTGTTTACGCCGTAACACGTGATACTGGGTGAGTTGTTATTATACTTATTTAGTGCATTTAGCTTTTAGTGTTGTTGGAGCAACATATGGAGGATGGTTGTAGTGGTGGTCGGAGGGAGGATGCTTTTGTGGGCCTCTCCTCCGACTGCGAGAGTGAGGCAGTTGCCTCCGATGTCCCGCCGCGGAATTTCTTTTTGAAGAGTCCGCCGGTGGAAGAGGATGGAAAGAGGAAGAAGAAGAAGAAGACGAGGAAGGCGCGCCGGGAATCCTTGGCGTCGGCCTCGGCCTCCATGGTAGATGACTCTGCCATGGAGACTGAGAGTGTTGCGGAGGCGGGTAAGGCCAGAAAGTGGCCGGTTGCAGAGGTTGCTCCTGTGGCTAGGGCACTTGACTAAAACTGTGGCTGAAGCCAAGTCGGCTCTTCCCACAGGAGCCCCGTCGCGGGTGCAAGGCACTGCGGGCTCTGCTGTTGCGAGTGCCTTGCCGAAGGCGAAGCCAGCGCCACCTATACGTGAGTTAAGGCAGGCTCAGGGTTCAACCTTGGCTGATATCTTAGCTAGTTTTAGGGAAATGGGGAAGATGGTGGTTTCCACTATTGGACACCATCCCGAGGTAGGCGCTTCTCTAGTAGAGATTTCCTCAAAATATGAAGAACTCGTGCTAGAGTTGACAGGGACGCTCGAGCGTCATAGGGGTATGGAGGACTCCGGATGTGCTTCTGCAGTGGGAGCTTCGGAGTCTGTAGAGGGTAGGGACGGTCCAAGTGGAACCGTCATCGCTAGGAGTCCCTGTGTTGAGTGTTGACGGGCGATCTTCGTTTGCGCAGGTAGCCAGCACTGCCGCTGTTTCAGGTGGTATGTCAGGTCAGGTGGTAATGTCAGGTTAAGAAACCTAATGTTGAACCTGCCAAACCAGTTAAGACGTTGTCTTTTGTTGCAAGAAGGGAGAGTCAGTGGGAGCACTAAAGAAGAAGGTGTTGGAGGAATTGGTGCCTGCCGTGGGTGTCAGGGTGCATACTGTGCGCCCTGGCAAGCAAGGTGGCATTCTGGTCCGCACGCCATCGGTTGCTGAGCGGGATGCTTTCCTCGGGCATAAAAAGGTCGAAGAGGTGGGTCTGTTGGCCGAAGCAGCAAGAGGTAAATCTCTTGTCGTGCAGAGGGTGGAGAAACGGATCTCCCCCGAAGAGTTCCTGGGTGAGCTGCATAAGCTAAACTTATGCAAGTTCACCAAAGAGGAGTTTGAGAAGGAGGGGATGGTAGCCTGAATGCTGTCCTGCAGTGCAGCTCTAGGGCCGCGGGTATCCTTGTCGGAGAAGGGAGGTGCTATATAAAGCACTTCTCGTTTCTGGTGAAGGAGAAATCGTTGGTACAATTGTGTAACAGGTGTCTCGGCGTGGATGAAAGTTAAAATAATTCAATTTAACTGCCAGGGTGTTCGAGTAGCCATGTTCGAGTTAGGACAGATACTGTGTAGCTCACAGTGCAGCTTTGCCTTGTTGCAGGAACCTTACACTGTTGCAAGACATGTGAAGGGATTGCCTGGGCACATGCGATCGTTTGTGGACGACAGTAGCAATGCTGCTGTCGTAGTAAATGATGTAAACACTGTGTGTTCCCTGATAGGCTTAAGCGAATGGGGTGTGTGTGTGAATGTTGAGGGTAGCTTTAGTAGGCTGATTTTATGCAGCCTTTACTTTAAGCATGCCTTGGACATTGAACCGTACTTGGCATACCTCGATGAGTTGCTACGGATGATTGGGAATAGCGCTGCGATTTTCGGCATTGACGCTAATGCAGTCTCCCCTTTGTGGTTCAGTAAAATGACAGGACGCACGTCCCAATTTTACAGTACTATCAGGGGGGAACTGCTAAGCGAATGGATAGCCGTTAATCGCATAGCTGTTCTCAATCAGCCTAGTGACCTGTATACTTTCGATGGTCCAAACGGGCAAAGTGATATTGATGTGACCCTGGCAAATATGACGGCGCTTCGTAGCTTTGATTTTCAGTTTCAAAACTTGCTTACAGGCATGGTTTGGCTGAATACAAGAGTATGCTTGTCCGCAGTAAGAATGACAATTGGAGGACCTTTGCCGAGGAACCCCGAGATGACCCCGGGGTTCGTCTTTACCGTGTTTGTCGGGGAAGGAAATCCTTGGAGTTGGGGCCATCCATCATGAGGGCCAAGTGCTCACATCATACAGGGACTGTGTATCTGTCCTGATGGATACTTTCTTTCCCAGAGCCATTGGTTCGAATGATCCACTTGTGGATTTGCCGGGCGATGTGCCTGCGGTTAGTAAAGGTGAAATTCACTGAGCGATTTCTAGGCTTAAATCGAGGAAGTCACTAGGATTCGATGGACTAACTGGAGAGATGGTGAAAGCTATCTGGACAGTGGTTCCCGAATACTTGAAGGCTCTTTACTCGTGCTGTGTCAGGGAGAATTATTTTCCCCTGGAATGGAAATGTGCAAAGGTGATAGTTCTGCTGAAGTCTAATGATAGGGTGAGGACCAATCCTCGCTCCTATCGTGGCATCAGTCTCCTTCCTGTGCTTGGAAAGGTGTTGGAAAGAGTCTTGGTGGACAGACGTATGCAGCGCATCCCTGAGCAGTCTCCATTCCAGTTTGGTTTCAAACCAGGGCGCAGTGTCGAAGATGCTTGGCTGCGCGTAAAGGACACTGTTGACGGATCTGCTGGGAAGTATGTCCTTGGTATCTTCATTGATTTCAAGGGTGCTTTCGATTGCCTTGACTGGGCAAGTGTGCTGCGGAGGTTGCAGGAGGTAGGGAATAGTGAGGGTTCCCTGTGGAAGTGCTATTTTTCCAACAGGTCAGCTCGTGTTGTCAATTCTTTTGACAGCGTGATGGTAGGTGTTGAGAGGGGATGTCCTCAGGGATCTGTTGCGGGTCCATATATATGGAACTTGATGATGGATGCTCTGCTGCTGTTTCTTTTATCCTGGCAGTCGTACTGCAGTGTTGTCGCGTATGCTGATGATCTCCTTATCCTTCTCGAAGGCCAGTCTCGTGCTGAGTTGGAGAGTAGGGGTACGGAGGCCATGGGCGTGGTGACTAACTGGGGATCGAGTGTCGGTGTGGAAGTGGCGGTGGAAAAGACGTCCTTGATGCTGCTCAAGGGTAAATTATCCTTGGATCGGCCTCCAGTTGTTACAGCTGCCGGGTTGAGTCTAAGATACGTGACGGAAATCAAGTATCTTGGCATTAATATCGGAGAGAGGATGATCTTTGTTCCTCATCTTGTAAATGTGAGAGCAAAACTCACATCCCTCGTGCCAGCAGTCAGACGGGTGCTGAAGTGTGAGTGGGGTCTGTCGGGGCAAGCAGTCCGGACTGTATATGGTGGACTTTTTGTTGCATGCGCGGCATTTGGTGCACCGGTATGGTACGATGTTCCTAAGACCGTGACAGGAAGAAGCAAGCTCCTGACTTGTCAGCGGACTATGCTCCTTGGTTCACTTCGAGTATGTAAGACTGTCTCAACGGAGGCTCTACAAGTGTTGGCAGGTGTGCCACCGCTAGATCTGGAGGTCATCCGTCGTGGTATGGCCGGCAGATTGCGGAGGCAGCGGCCGCTCTCAGCATCTGACTGGAGCGAGTGCCGGAATGTTCAGGGTCTAAGTGCCCGCGAACTGAAGGCCCTGTTGGAGAATGGCGTACTGTCGAGATGGCAGTTGCGTTGGGGGGAGAGCAGCAAGGGAAGAGTAACTTTCGAGTTCCTTCCTGAAGTTGCTTATGCGTGTGGGCGGGAGTGTCTGGACTTCTCTCTCTATGCGGACTTTCTGCTGACTGGTCATGGTTCCCTTAATGCTTTCTTGCATGAAAGGGCCCTAGCTGCGTCGGCGGAGTGCTCGTGTGGTGCACCGAGAGAAGATTGGAGACATGTGCTAATCGAGTGTCCGCGATATACTCACTGCAGGGATCTCTCTGCGATGGGTGTTGTGCGGGTAGGTGACACTTGGGATTTCAGTCGTGTTCTTTTCTCAAGGGACACGGCTGACAATCTAGCCATCTTTGCCGGACAAATCTTTCGGATACGGAGGCAATAATGGCAATGTTGTCCTTGTTGTAGAAACTGCTGTTTAACAAGGGGTTCACTTAGCGCTGGCCTCAGTTTGTGGTGCTCGACTCACAAAGAGTCCTGGCTATACGAGGTTGGCGCAAGTCATAGTGTAGTCTGCGGCTATATGCTTCCAGGGCTCCCGATTTACTGGCAGGTTGGACTTAGTCCGCAACCTCCTTGTAACTTGCAGATGGTGGATGTTTGGGCGGGAGGGGAGCCGTTCAGGTCTCATCCTGACCCACTCGGATCCCATTTGGGGGTTCTCCCCAACATTGCTTCTTGCTATGGTAATGGCGCCTTATGTTGCTGTGTTTTTACTAGGTAACATTTGGGCCGGAGCCGTAATAAGTTGTCGTGTGGGGCATGGGGTGCCTGTTCATGTGGTCGGTGATGACTTGACCTCGCAACTATTGCGTCGGTTACGGGGGTTTATAGCGCCAGTGGTTCTATGCGCGAACTAACCGGTTCTTCGAGTAGTAGTAGTTTTGTTGTCCTTGTTTTTAGGTATGCCAGTTTGCCTTCGCTTTCTGGGGATTTTCGGTGGAGATGAGTGCATGTGTTACGTACTTGCACTCTCCTGCAATGGGATTTTTCGGTAGTGGTATGGAACGATTTGGTTAGTGCATGCCTCGGTCTGACCTTGCTGGGATTTCCGGGCAGAATTGTGTTGTCTTGTGTTGTATTTTTGTGTAGATGATGCATTTCGATCATTGGTCACTGCCTCGACTAACTGATTCGAAGTGCGTCATCTAAAAGGTTGCTAGGCCTTGAGTGTTAAGGCACTTATCTAGAAGTGACCTCACGGTTGCGAAAGCTTGACCAGAGGCTATATTCTGGTACCATGGGAGATAGCAGGCCCCTGAAAGGATATTTCTTTTCCGTGCTATCAAGAGGTAGGCCCCCTAGTGGGAGTATCATGGTGGCTGTGGTTGCCCAAAATCGCGGGCGCATATAGCATCCTATGATCCTATAACATCCAGGATCTGTGGATGCTAGAGGTGTTAGATAGGCTTCGCCCTCAGCAAGGTTTGTGGTTGCCCTTAAGCGTCACTAAATTGTTACTGGGGTGGTGAATACCTCCTCAGGGCGGTGGTCAACGCTTAATTTGATTCTGTTATTGTGGGTAGGCCCACCGTGAAGTTTGCCAATAATTGGCCGGGTATTCACGTTAAGCACACTTTTCGACTTCTGTCCCTATCTACACATTCCACTGTGAGCATTTGAAGGGAACAGTCGTGTTTTTATTAGCTAGTGCAGTGAATAGTGTTTTCAGTAGTGTAGAGATAAGCCACTGCAGAGTGGTGAATAAGCTAGTGTTTGTGTGTGTGGAATTTCTTCCACACTAACGGGAAAGTGTTTACGCGAAACTTGTTTACGCAAAACTTGTTTACGCCGTATTTGCTGGGTGAGTTGCTTGCTTCCTTTGTTGGCCTCTCCTCCGACTGCGAGAGTGAGGCAGTTGCCTCTGATGTCCCGCCGAGGAACTTCTTTTTGAAGAGTCCGCCGGTGGTTGAGGAGGGGAAGAGGAAAAAGAAGAAGAAGACGAGGAAGGCGCGCCGGGAATCCTTGGCGTCAGCCTCGGCCTCCATGGTAGATGACTCTGCCATGGAGACTGAGAGTGTTGCGGAGGCGCAAGAGGCCGGTTGAAGAGGTTGCTCCGGCAAATTCTTCAGGTCCGGACTCTTTGGTGGCCAAGAAGGCGCTTACTGAGCCTTCTTCTTCTTCGAAGAAGGTAGGCGGTAAGGAGGTAGGAAGTAAGGAGGCACGTGTTGTGTTGGTGCCTTTGCCGGCTGAAGCAGTTGTTGCAGCGGGTAGTGGTGGTACTGTGTCAGTGGTGATGGGTCCTCCTGTGGCTAGGGCGCGCTTGACTAAAGCTGTGGCTGAAGTCAAGTCGGCTCTTCCCACAGAAGCCCCGTCGCGGGTGCAAGCCACTGCGAGCTCTGCTGTTGCGAGTGCCTTGCCGAAGGCGAAGCCAGCGCCACCTATGCGCGAGTCAAGGCAGGCTGAGGTTTTGACCTTGGCTAATGTCTTGGATAAGTTCAGGGAGATTAGGAAGATGGTGGTTTCCACAATTGGACACCATCCCGAGGTAGGCGCTTCTCTAGCAGAGATTTCCTCCAAATATGAGGAACTCGTGCTAGAGTTGACAGGGACGCTCGAGCGTCATAGGGGTAGGGCGGACTTCGGATGTGCTCCTGCAGTGGGAGCTTCGGAGTCTGTAGAGGGTAGGGACCGTCCAAGTGGGACCGTCAAATCCCTAGGAGTCCCTGTTGGTGTGAACGTCGAGGGACGACCTTCGTTCGCGCAGGTAGCCAGCACTGCCACTGTTTCGGGTGGTATGGGGGGCAAATGTCAGGTTAAGAAACCTGATGTGTAACCTGCCAGACCACTTGAGACGTGGTCTTTTGTTGTCAAGGGCAAGAAGGGAGAGTCAGTGGGAGCACTGAGGAAGAAGGTGGTGGAGGAATTGGTGCCTGCCGTGGGTGTCAGGGTGCATACTGTGCGCCCTGGCAAGCATGGTGGCATCCTGGTCCGCACGCCATCGGTTGCTGAGCGGGATGCTTTCCTCGGGCATAAAAAGGTCGAAGAGGTGGGTCTGTTGGCCGAAGCAGCAAGAGGTAAATCTCTTGTCGTGCAGAGGGTGGAGAAACGGATCTCCCCCGAAGAGTTCCTGGGTGAGCTGCATAAGCTAAACTTATGCAAGTTCACCAAAGAGGAGTTTGAGAAGAAGGGGATGGTAGCCTGAATGCTGTCCTGCAGTGCAGCTCTAGGGCCGCGGGTATCCTTGTCGGAGAAGGGAGGTGCTATATAAAGCACTTCTCGTTTCTGGTGAAGGAGAAATCGTTGGTACAATTGTGTAACAGGTGTCTCGGCGTGGATGAAAGTTAAAATAATTCAATTTAACTGCCAGGGTGTTCGAGTAGCCATGTTCGAGTTAGGACAGATACTGTGTAGCTCACAGTGCAGCTTTGCGTTGTTGCAGGAACCTTACACTGTTGCAGGACATGTGAGGGGATTGCCTGCGCACATGCGATCGTTTGTGGACGACAGTGGCAATGCTGCTGTCGTAGTAAATGATGTAAACACTGTGTGTTCCCTGATAGGCTCATGCGAATGGGGTGTGTGTGTGAATGTTGAGGGTAGCTTTGGTAGGCTGATTTTATGCAGCCTTTACTTTAAGCATGCCTTGGACATTGAACCGTACTTGGCATACCTCGATGAGTTGCTACGGATGATTGGGAATAGCGCTGCGATTTTCGGCATTGACGCTAATGCAGTCTCCCCTTTGTGGTTCGTTAAAAAGACAGGACGCACGTCCCAATTTTACAGTACCATCAGGGGGGAACTGCTAAGCGAATGGATAGCCGTTAATCGCATAGCTGTTCTCAATCAGCCTAATGACCTGTATACTTTCGATGGTCCAAACGGGCAAAGTGATATTGATGTGACCCTGGCAAATACGACGGCGCTTCGTAGCTTTGATTTTCAGAGGCGCATCCTGCGTTCTGAGGGGGTGAGTGATCACAGCCTCATGGAGGTTGAGATTGTTCGCTCCAGCGGTACGCTAGATGTGCAGGAAAATTGGAATGAGAAGCGCTGGCTTCTCAAGAATGTCGACTGGGTGTCGTACAAGAGTGAGATTGCAAGAAAGGTCACATCAACACCACTTGAGGCCTTTCAACGTTTGGGTATTGATGGTAAGGTTGCCCTCATCAATGAGTGTATGTCGGATGTCAACGACCAACTCTTTCCAAGAAGCCGTAAGGTGAATCGGAAAAGGGTTAAGTGGTGGACATCTGAGTTGAATGTGAAGCGTAAGCAGGTTAGGAGATTGCGAATGCGTTTCCAAACCTGTAGACGTCACGGATCTGCAGACGTGGATCAGGCAAAACTTGCTTACAGGCATGGTTTGGCTGAATACAAGAGTATGCTTGTCCGCAGTTAGAACGACAATTTTAGGCCCTTTGCCGAGGAACACCGAGATGACCCCTGGGGTCGTCTTTACCGTGTTTGTCGGGGAAGGAAATCGTTGGAACTTGGGGCCATCCATCATGAGGGCCAAGTGCTCACATCATGGAGGGACTGTGTATCTGTCCTGATGGGAATTTTCTTCCCCAGAGCCATGTTCGAATGATCCACTTGTGGATTTGCCGGGCGATGTGCCTGCGGTTACTGAAGGTGAAATTGGCTGAGCGATTTCTAGGCTTAAATCGAGGAAGTCACCAGGATTCGACGGACTAACTGGAGAGGGTGAAAGCTATCTGGACAGTGGTTCCCGAATACTTGAAGGCTCTTTACTCGTGCTGTGTCAGGGAGAATTATTTTCCCCTGGAATGGAAATATGCAAAGGTGATAGTTCTGCTGAAGTCTAATGATAGGGTGAGGACCAATCCTCGCTCCTATCGTGGCATCAGTCTCCTTCCTGTACTTGGAAAGGCGTTGGAAAGAGTCTTGGTGGACAGACTGATGCAGCGCATCCCTGAGCAGTCTCCATTCCAGTTTGGTTTCAAACCAGGGCGCAGTGTCGAAGATGCTTGGCTGCGCGTAAAGGACACTGTTGACGGATCTGCTGGGAAGTATGTCCTTGGTATCTTCATTGATTTCAAGGGCGCTTTCGATTGCCTTGACTGGGCAAGTGTGCTGCGGAGGTTGCAGGAGGTAGGGACTAGGGAGGGTTCCTTGTGGAAGAGCTATTTTTCCAACAGGTCAGCTCGTGTTGTCAATTCTTTTGACAGTGTGATGGTAGGTGTTGAGAGGGAATGTCCTCAGGGGTCTGTTGCTGGTCCATATATATGGAACTTGATGATGGATCCTCTGCTGCTGCTTCTTTCATCCTGGCAGTCGTACTGCAGTGTTGTCGTGTATGCTGATGATCTCCTTATCCTTCTCGAAGGCCAGTCTCGTGCTGAGTTGGAGAGTAGGGGTACGGAGGCCATGGGCGTGGTGACTATCTGGGGATCGAGTGTCGGTGTGGCAGTGGCGGTGGAAAAGACGTCCTTGATGCTGCTCAAGGGTAAATTATCCTTGAATCGGCCTCCAGTTGTTAGAGCTGCCGGGGTGAGTATAAGATACGTGACGGAAGTCAAGTATCTTCGCATTAATATCGGAGAGAGGATGGACTTTGTTCCACAGCTTATAAAGATGAGAGCAAAACTCACATCCCTCGTGCCAGCAATCAGACGGGTGCTGAAGTGTGAATGGGGTCTGTCGGTGCAAGCAGTCCGTACTGTATATGGTGGACTTTTTGTTGCATAGCGGCATATGGTGCACCGGTATGGTACGATGTTGCTAAGACCGTGACAGGAAGAAGCAAGCTCCTGACTTGTCAGCGAACTATGCTCCTTGGTTCACTTCGAGTATGCAAGACCGTCTCAACGGAGGCTCTACAAGTGTTGGCAGGTGTGCCACCGCTAGATGTGGAGGTCATTCGTCGTGGTATGGCCGGCAAATTGCGGAGGCAGCGGCCGCTCTCAGCATCTGACTGGAGCGAGTGCCGGAATGCTCAGGGTCCAAGTGCCCGCGAACTGAAGGCCCTGTTGGGCCTTGGAGTACTGTCGTGGTGGCAGTTGCGTTGGGGGGAGAGCATTAAAGGAAGAGTAACTTTTGAGTTCCTTCCTGAAGTTGCTTATGCGTGTGGGCGGGAGTGTCTGGACTTCTCTCTCTATGCGGGCTTTCTGCTGACTGGTCATGGTTCCCTTAATGCTCTTGCGTGAAAGGGCCCTAGCTGTGTCAGCGGAGTGCTCGTGTGGTGCACCGAGAGAAGATTGGAGACATGTGCTAATCGAGTGTCCGCGATATGCTCAATGCAGAGATCTTTCTGCGATGGGTGTAGTGCGGGTAGGTGACACTTGGGATTTCAGTCGTGTTCTCTTCTCAAGGGAGACGGCTGACAATCTAGCTATCTTTGCCGAACAATTCTTTCGGATACTGAGGCAATAATGGCAATGTTGTCCTTGTTGTAGAAACTGCTGTTTAACAAGGGGTTCACTTAATGCTGGCCTCAGTTTGTGGTGCTCGACTCATAAAGAGTCCTGGCTATACGAGGTTGGCGCAAGTCATAGTGTAGTCTGCGGCTATATGCTTCCAGGGCTCCCGATTTACTGGCAGGTTGGACTTAGTCCGCAACCTCCTTGCAACTTGCAGATGGTGGATGTTTGGGCGGGAGGGGGCCGTACAGGTCTCATCCTGACCCATTCGGATCCCATTTGGGGGTTCTCCCCAACATTGCTTCTTGCTATGGTAATGGCGCCTTATGTTGCTGTGTTTTTACTAGGTAACATTTGTGCCGGAGCCGTAATAAGTTGTCGTGTGGGGCATGGGGTGCCTGTTCATGTGGTCGGTAATGACTTGACCTCGCAACTATTGCGTCGGTTACGGGGGTTTATAGCGCCAGTGGTTCTATGCGCGAACTAACCGGTTCTTCGAGTAGTAGTAGTTTTGTTGTCCTTGTTTTTAGGTATGCCAGTTTGCGTTCGCTTTCTGGGGATTTTCGGTAGAGATGAGCGCATGTGTTACTTACTTGCACTCTCCTGCAATGGGATTTTTCGGTAGTGGTATGGAACACTTTGGTTAGTGCATGCCTCGGTCTGACCTTGCTGGGATTTCCGGGCAGAATTTTGTTGTCTTGTGTTGTATTTTTGTGTAGATGATGCATTTCGATCATTGGTCACTGACTCGACTAACTGATTCGAAGTGCGTCATCTAAAAGGTTGCTAGGCCTTGAGTGTTAAGGCACTTATCTAGAAGTGACCTCACGGTTGCGAAAGCCTGACCAGAGGCTATATTCTGGTACCATGGGAGATAGCAGGCCCCGGAAAGGATATTTCTTTTCCGTGCTATCAAGAGGTAGGCCCCCTAGTGGGAGTATCATGGTGGCTGTGGTTGCCCAAAATCGCGGGCGCATATAGCATCCTATGATCCTATAACATCCAGGATCTGTGGATGCTAGAGGTGTTAGATAGGCCTCGCCCTCAGCAAGATTTGTGGTCGCCCTCAAGCGTCACTAAATAGTTACTGGGGTAGTGAATACCTCCTCAGGGCGGTGGTCAACACTTAATTTGACTCTGTTATTGTGGGTAGGCCCACCGTGAAGTTTGCCAATAATTGGCCGGGTATTCACGTGAAGCACACTTTTCGACTTTCTGTCCCTATCTACAGATTCCACTGTGAGCACTCGAAGCAAGCAGTCGTGTTTTTATTAGCTAGTGCAGTGATAAAAGTGTTTTTCAGAAGTTATGAGATAAGACACAGTAGAGTGGTTATTTAGTTAGTGTTTGTGTGTGTGCAATTTGTTTCCACACTAACGGTAACGTGTTTACGCGAAACTTGTTTACGCAAAAACCTGTTTACGCCGTAATTAGTGATACTAGGTGAGTTAGTTTTTTTTTTACTTATTTAGTGTTATTTCATTCTAAGCGCGATTGTGGTAATGCCATTCATTGCCGTGATTGCGACTTCAGGGGAAACCCGGCTGGACACTTTATGCTAAGCATGGATTGTCCAGTCTATGCTGCGGCGGTGGCCAGGGCGAGTGCTCGACACTAAAAATGCCAGTTAAATTAATTCAATTTAACTTCATTTTGGTGCTCGAGTAGCCATGTTCGAATTAGGACAGATACTGTGTAGCTCACAGTGCAGCTTTGCGTTGTTGCAGGAACCTTACACTGTTGCAGGACATGTGAGGGGATTGCCTGCGCACATGCGATCGGTTGTGGATGACAGTGGCAATGCTGCTGTCGTAGTAAATGTTGTTAACATTGTGTGTTCCCTGATAAGTTCAAGCGAATGGGGTGTGTGTGTGAATGTTGAGGGTAGCTTTGATAGGCTGATTTTATGCAGCCTTTACTGTAAGCATGCCTTGGACATTGAACCGTACTTGGCATACCTCGATGAGTTGCTACGGATGATTGGGAATAGCGCTGCGATTTTCGGCATTGACGCTAATGCAGTCTCCCCTTTGTGGTTCGTTAAAAAGACAGGACGCACGTCCCAATTTTACAGTACCATCAGGGGGGAACTGCTAAGCGAATGGATAGCCGTTAATCGCATAGCTGTTCTCAATCAGCCTAATGACCTGTATACTTTCGATGGTCCAAACGGGCAAAGTGATATTGATGTGACCCTGGCAAATACGACGGCGCTTCGTAGCTTTGATTTTCAGAGGCGCATCCGGCATTCTGAGCGGGTGAGTGATCACAGCCTCATGGAGGTTGAGATTGTTCGCTCCAGCGGTACGCTAGATGTGCAGGAAAATTGGAATGAGAAGCGCTGGCTTCTCAAGAATGTCGACTGGGTGTCGTACAAGAGTGAGATTGCAAGAAAGGTCACATCAACACCACTTGAGGCCTTTCAACGTTTGGGTATTGATGGTAAGGTTGCCCTCATCAATGAGTGTATGTTGGATGTCAACGACCAACTCTTTCCAAGAAGCCGTATGATGAATCGGAAAAGGGTTAAGTGGTGGACATCTGAGTTGAATGTGAAGCGTAAGAAGGTTAGGAGTTTGCGAATGCGTTTCCAAACCTGTAGACGTCACGGATCTGCAGACGTGGATCAGGCAAAACTTGCTTACAGGCATGGTTTGGCTGAATACAAGAGTATGCTTGTCCGCAGTAAGAACGACAATTGGAGGACCTTTGCCGAGGAACACCGAGATGACCCCTGGGGTCGTATTTACCGTGTTTGTCGGGGAAGGAAATCCTTGGAGCTTGGGGCCATCCATCATGAGGGCCAAGTGCTCACATCACGGAGGGACTGTGTATCTGTCCTGATGGGTACTTTCTTTCCCAGAGCCATTGGTTCGAATGATCCACTTGTGGATTTGCCGGGCGATGTGCCTGCGGTTACTGAAGGTGAAATTGGCTGCGCGATTTCTAGGCTTAAATCAAGGAAGCCACCAGGATTTGACGGACTAAGTGGAAAGATGGTGAAAGCTATCTGGACAGTGGTTCCCGAATACTTGATGGCTCTTTACTCGTGCTGTGTCAGGGAGAATTATTTTCCCCTGGAATGGAAATGTGCAAAGGTGATAGTTCTGCTGAAGTCTAATGATAGGGTGAGGACCAATCCTCGCTCCTATCGTGGCATCAGTCTCCTTCCTGTGCTTGGAAAGGTGTTGGAAAGAGTCTTGGTGGACAGACTGATGCAGCGCATCCCTGAGCAGTCTCCATTCCAGTTTGGTTTCAAACCAGGGCGCAGTGTCGAAGATGCTTGGCTGCGCGTAAAGGACACTGTTGACGGATCTGCTGGGAAGTATGTCCTTGGTATCTTCATTGATTTCAAGGGTGCTTTCGATTGCCTTGACTGGGCAAGTGTGCTGCGGAGGTTGCAGGAGGTAGGGAATAGTGAGGGTTCCCTGTGGAAGTGCTATTTTTCCAACAGGTCAGCTCGTGTTGTCAATTCTTTTGACAGCGTGATGGTAGGTGTTGAGAGGGGATGTCCTCAGGGATCTGTTGCGGGTCCATATATATGGAACTTGATGATGGATGCTCTGCTGCTGTTTCTTTTATCCTGGCAGTCGTACTGCAGTGTTGTCGCGTATGCTGATGATCTCCTTATCCTTCTCGAAGACCAGTCTCGTGCTGAGTTGGAGAGTAGGGGTACGGAGGCCATGGGCGTGGTGACTAACTGGGGATCGAGTGTCGGTGTGGAAGTGGCGGTGGAAAAGACGTCCTTGATGCTGCTCAAGGGTAAATTATCCTTGGATCGGCCTCCAGTTGTTACAGCTGCCGGGTTGAGTCTAAGATACGTGACGGAAATCAAGTATCTTGGCATTAATATCGGAGAGAGGATGATCTTTGTTCCTCATCTTGTAAATGTGAGAGCAAAACTCACTTCCCTCGTGCCAGCAGTCAGACGGGTGCTGAAGTGTGAGTGGGGTCTGTCGGGGCAAGCAGTCCGGACTGTATATGGTGGACTTTTTGTTGCATGCGCGGCATTTGGTGCACCGGTATGGTACGATGTTCCTAAGACCGTGACAGGAAGAAGCAAGCTCCTGACTTGTCAGCGGACTATGCTCCTTGGTTCACTTCGAGTATGTAAGACTGTCTCAACGGAGGCTCTACAAGTGTTGGCAGGTGTGCCACCGCTAGATCTGGAGGTCATCCGTCGTGGTATGGCCGGCAGATTGCGGAGGCAGCGGCCGCTCTCAGCATCTGACTGGAGCGAGTGCCGGAATGTTCAGGGTCTAAGTGCCCGCGAACTGAAGGCCCTGTTGGAGAATGGCGTACTGTCGAGATGGCAGTTGCGTTGGGGGGAGAGCAGCAAGGGAAGAGTAACTTTCGAGTTCTTTACTGAAGTTGCTTATGCGTGTGGGCGGGAGTGTCTGGACTTCTCTCTCTATGCGGACTTTCTGCTGACTGGTCATGGTTCCCTTAATGCTTTCTTGCATGAAAGGGCCCTAGCTGCGTCGGCGGAGTGCTCGTGTGGTGCACCGAGAGAAGATTGGAGACATGTGCTAATCGAGTGTCCGCGATATACTCACTGCAGGGATCTCTCTGCGATGGGTGTTGTGCGGGTAGGTGACACTTGGGATTTCAGTCGTGTTCTTTTCTCAAGGGACACGGCTGACAATCTAGCCATCTTTGCCGAACAAATCTTTCGGATACGGAGGCAATAATGGCAATGTTGTCCTTGTTGTAGAAACTGCTGTTTAACAAGGGGTTCACTTAGCGCTGGCCTCAGTTTGTGGTGCTCGACTCACAAAGAGTCCTGGCTATACGAGGTTGGCGCAAGTCATAGTGTAGTCTGCGGCTATATGCTTCCAGGGCTCCCGATTTACTGGCAGGTTGGACTAAGTCCGCAACCTCCTTGTAACTTGCAGATGGTGGATGTTTGGGCGGGAGGGGGGCCGTACAGGTCTCATCCTGACCCACTCGGATCCCATTTGGGGGTTCTCCCCAACATTGCTTCTTGCTATGGTAATGGCGCCTTATGTTGCTGTGTTTTTACTAGGTAACATTTGGGCCGGAGCCGTAATAAGTTGTCGTGTGGGGCATGGGGTGCCTGTTCATGTGGTCGGTGATGACTTGACCTCGCAACTATTGCGTCGGTTACGGGGGTTTATAGCGCCAGTGGTTCTATGCGCGAACTAACCGGTTCTTCGAGTAGTAGTAGTTTTGTTGTGCTCGTTTTTAGTTATGCCAGTTTGCCTACGTTTTCTGGGGATTTTTGGTAGAGATGAGTGCATATGTTACGTACTTGCACTCTCCTGCAATGGGATTTTTCGGTAGTGGTGTTGAACAATTTGGTTGGTGCATGCCTCGGTCTGACCTTGCTGGGATTTCCGGGCAGAATAGTGTTGTCTTGTGTTGTATTTTTGTGTAGATGATGCATTTCGATCATTGGTCACTGCCTCGACTAACTGATTGGAAGTGCGTCATCTAAAAGGTTGCTAGGCCTTGAGTGTTAAGGCACTTATCTAGAAGTGACCTCACGGTTGCGAAAGCCTGACCAGAGGCTATATTCTGGTACCATGGGAGATAGCAGGCCCCGGAAAGGATATTTCTCTTCCGTGCTATCAAGAGGTAGGCCCCCTAGTGGGAGTATCATGGTGGCTGTGGTTGCCCAAAATCGCGGGCGCATATAGCATCCTATGATCCTATAACATCCAGGATCTGTGGATGCTAGAGGTGTTAGATAGGCCTCGCCCTCAGCAAGGTTTGTGGTCGCCCTTAAGCGTCACTAAATTGTTACTGGGGTGGTGAATACCTCCTCAGGGCGGTGGTCAACGCTTAATTTGACTCTGTTATTGTGGGTAGGCCCACCGTGAAGTTTGCCAATAATTGGCCGGGTATTCACGTTAAGCACACTTTTCGACTTTCTGTCCCTATCTACGATTCCACTGTGAGCACTCGAAGCGAGCAGTCGTGTTTATTAGCCAGTGCAGTGAATAGTGTTTTCAGTAGTTTAGCGATAAGCCACAGCAGAGTGGTGCATTAGTTAGTGTTTGTGTGTGTGAAATTTTTTCCACACTAACGGGAACGTGTTTACGCGAAACTTGTTTACGCAAAACTTGCTTACGCCGTAACTAGTGATATTGGGTGAGTTGCTTTTGTATACTTATTTAGTGTATTTAGGCTATTAAGTGTTGTTGAAGCAACACATGGAGGAGAGTTGTAGTGGTGGTCGGAGGGAGGATGCCTTTGTTGGGCTCTCCTCCGACTGTTAGAGTGAGGCAGTCGCCTCCGATGTCCCGGCGCGGAACTTTTATTTGATGAGTCCGACGGTGGTAGAAAAGGGAAAAAGGAAGAAGAAGAAGAAGACGAGGAAGGCGCGCCGGGAATCCTTGGCGTCGGCCTCAGCCTTAATGGTAGATGACTCTGCCATGGAGACTGAGAGTGTTGCGGAGGCGGGTAAGGCCAGAAAGAGGCCGATTGAAGAGGTTGCTCCGGCAAATTCTTCAGGTCCGGACGCTTTGGTGACCAAGAAGGCGCTTACTGAGCCTTCTTCTTCTTCAAAGAGGGTAGGGCGCAAGGAGGCACGTGTGGTGTTGGCGCCTTTGCCGGCTGATTCAGGGTGATGATGGGTCCTCCTGTGGCTAGGCGCGCTGACTTAAGCTGTAACAGAAGTCAAGTCGGCTCTTGCGAGTGCTTTGCCGAAGGCGAAGCCAGCGCCACCTGTGCGTGAGTTAAGGCAGGCTGAGGACCTTGGCTAATGTCTTGGATAGTTGTAGGTCGATTAGGAAGATGGTGGTTTCCACTATTGGGCACCATCCCGAGGAGGCGCTTCTCTAGGCAGAGATTTCCTCCAAATATGAGGAACTCGTGCTAGAGTTGACAGGGACGCTCGAGCGTCATAGGGGTAGGGCGGACTCCGGATGTGCTCCTGCAGTGCGAGCTTCGGAGTCTGTAGAGGGTAGGGACGGTCCAAGTGGGACCGTCAAATCGCTAGGAGTCCCTGTTGGGATGCACTGCCACTGTTTCAGGTGGTATGGGGGGCAAATGTAAAATCAAGAAACCTGATCTTGAACCTGCCAAACCAGTTAAGACGTGGTCTTTTGTTGTCAAGGGCAAGAAGGGAGAGTCAGTTGGAGCACTGAGGAAGAAGGTGGTGGAGGAATCGGTGCCTGCCGTGGTTGTCAGGGTGCATACTGTCCGCCCTTGCAAGTAAGGTGGCATTCTGGTCCGCACGCCATCGGTTGCTGAGCGGGATGCTTTCCTCGGGCATAAGAAGCTTGAAGAGGTGGATCTGTTGGCCGAAGCAGCAAGGGGTAAGTCTCTTGTCGTGCAGAGGGTGGAGAAACGGATCTCCCCCGATGAGTTCCTGGGTGAGCTGCATAAGCTAAACTTATGTAAGTTCACCAAAGAGGAGTTTGCAAAGGAGGTCTGCCTTTCCACCCTTTGGGAGGCAGGTGATGGTCGCCTGAATGCTGTCCTACAGTGCAGCTCCAGAGAGATGGGAGGTGCTATATAAAGCACTTCTCGTTTCTGGTGGAGGAGAAATCGTTGGTCGCATCCAGCTGTAGGCAGAAGGACTCTGTGTGCTGGCGTTGTGGACAGTCGGGCCACTCTAAGCGCGATTGTGGTAAAGCCATTCATTGCCATGATTGCGACTTCAGGTGAAACCCGGCTGGACAGTTTATGCTAAGCATGGATTGTCCAGTCTATGCTGCGGCAGTGTCCAGGGCGAGTGCTAGGCACTAAAATGCAAGTTAAATTAATTCAATTTAACTGCCAGGGTGCTTGAGTTGCCATGTTAGAGTTAGGACAGTAATTGTGTAGCTCACAATGCAGCTAAATGATGTCAACACAGTGTGTTCCCTGATAGGCTCAAGCGAATGAGCTGTGTGTGTGAATGTTGAGGGTAGCTTTGGTAGGCTGATTTTAGCAAGCCTTTACTTTAAGCATGCCTTGGACATTGAACCGTACTTGGCATACCTCGATGAATTGCTACGGATGATTGGGAATAGCGCTGCGATTTTTGGCATTGACGCTAATGCTGCCTCCCCTTTGTGGTTCAGTAAAATGACAGGACGCACGTCCAAATTTGGCAGTACTATCAGGGGGGAACTGCTAAGCGAATGGATAGCCGTTAATCGCATTGTTGTTCTCAATCAGCCTAGTGACCTGTATACTCTCGATGGTCCAAACGGGCAAAGTGATATTGATGTGACCCTGGCAAATATGACGGCGCTTCGTAGCTTTGATTTTCAGTGGCGCATCCGGCGTTCTGAGGTGGTGAGTGATCACAGTCTCATGGAGGTTGAGATTGAGGTATGCTAGATGTGCAGGAAAATTGGAATGAGAAGCGCTGGCTTCTCAAGAATGTCGACTGGGTGTCGTACAAGAGTGAGACTGCAAGAAAGGTCACATCAACACCACTGGAGGCCTTTCAACGTTAGGGTATCGATGGTAAGGTTGCTCTCATCAATGAATGTATGTGGGATGTCAACGACCGACTCTTTCCAAGAAGCCGTATGATGAATCGTAAAAGGTTTAAGTGGTGGACATCTGAGTTGAATGTGAAGCGTAAGCAGGTTAGGAGATTGCGAATGCGTTTCCAAACCTGTAGACGTCACGGATTTGCAGACGTGGATCAGACAAAACTTGCTCACAGGCATGGTTTGGCTGAATACAAGAGTGTGCTTATCCGCAGTAAGAATGACAATTGGAGGACCTTTGCCGAGGAACACCGAGATGACCCCTGGGGTCGTCTTTACCGTGTTTGTCGGGGAAGGAAATCCTTGGAGCTTGGGGCCATCCATCATGAGGGCCAAGCGCTCACATCATGGAGGGACTGTGTATCTGTCCTGATGGGTACTTTCTTTCCCAGATCCATTGGTTCGAATGGTCCACTTGTGGATTTGCCGGGCGATATGCCTGCAGTTACTGAAGGTGAAATTGGCATCGCGATTTCTAGTCTTAAGTCGAGGAAGTCACCAGGATTCGACGGACTTACTGGAGAGATGGTGACAGCTATCTGGAAAGTGGTTCCCGAATACTTGATGGCTCTTTACTCGTGCTGTGTCAGGGAGAATTATTTTCCCCTGGAATGGAAATGTGCAAAGGTGATAGTTCTGCTGAAGTCTAATGATAGGGTGAGGACCAATCCTCGCTCCTATCGTGGCATCAGTCTCCTTCCTGTACTTTGTACTTGTAAAGATGAGAGCAAAACTCACATCCCTCGTGCCAGCAGTCAGACGGGTGTTGAAGTGTGAGTGGGGTCTGTCGGGGCAAGCAGTCCGTACTGTATATGGAGGACTTTTTGTTGCATGCGCGGCATTTGGTGCACCGGTATGGTACGATGTTGCTAAGACCGTGACAGGAAGAAGCAAGCTCCTGACTTGTCAGCGAACTATGCTCCTTGGTTCACTTCGAGTATGCAAGACAGTCTCAACGGAGGCTCTACAAGTGTTGGCAGGTGTGCTACCGCTAGATCTGGAGGTCATTCGTCGTGGTATGGCCGGCAGATTGCGGAGGCAGCGGCCGCTCTCAGCATCTGACTGGAGCGAGTGCCGGAATGTTCAGGGTCTAAGTGCCCGCGGGCGGGGCGGGAGTGTCTGGACTTCTCTCTCTATGCGGGCTTTCTGCTGACTGGTCATGGTTCCCTTAATACTTTCTTGCATGAAAGGGCCCTAGCTGTGGCAGCGGAGTGCTCGTGTGGTGCACCGAGAGAAGATTGGAGACATGTGCTAATCGAGTGTCCGCGATATGCTCACTGCAGGGATCTCTCTGCGATGGGTGTAGTGCGGGTAGGGGACACTTGGGATTTCAGTCGTGTTCTCTTCTCAAGGGAGACGGCTGACAATCTAGCCATCTTTGCCGAACAAATCTTCCGGATACGGAGGCAATAATGGCAATGTTGTCCTTGTAGTAGAAACTGCTGTTTAACAAGGGGTTCACTTAGCGCTGGCCTCAGTTTGTGGTGCTCGACTCATAAAGAGTCCTGGCTATACGAGGTTGGCGCAAGTCATAGTGTAGTCTGCGGCTATATGCTTCCAGGGCTCCCGATTTACTGGCAGGTTGGACTCAGTCCGAAACCTCCTTGTAACTTGCAGATGGTAGATGTTTGGGCGGGAGGGGGGCCGTACAGGTCCCATCCTGACCCACTCGGATCCCATTTGGGGGTTATCCCCAACATTGCTTCTTGCTATGGTAATGGCGCCTTTATTGCCCTTGGTTGGATATCGCCATGCATCATAGTGGGAAAAATGAATCCATACCCATGGAATTGCTGCAGCAATGGAACGCATTCCGGGGAGAACTGTCGTATCTCACTCAACTACGCATACCTCGATGAATCCATATGAGCAACACCCAGAAAGCCATTGTATTGCATGGATTTAGCGATACATCCGAGAGAGCGTACGGTGCGGCGGTATATCTTCGAGTGCTCGACTCGGAAGACAAGGTACATATGCATTTGCTTCTATCAAAGACCAGAGTAGCATGAGTCCAGACCAAAACGCTTCCACGCCTAGAACTGTATGGAGCGGTAATGCTTGCAAAGCTACTACATTATGCAGCAGACGTTCTAGGGTTAAAAGCGGCAAAGCAATACGCATGGACTGATTCAGCCATTACCCTCGCATGGATTGCTGCTTCTCCAACCAGATGGGCTACCTTCGTCAGCCATAGGGTCGCAGAGATACAGCGACTGGAACAAGTTGAAAGTTGGAAGCATATTCCAGGAGAGTTGAACCCTGCCGACCTAGCATCAAGAAGAATAAGGCCTTCGGCTTTAATTTCAAACACCCTCTGGTGGACTGATCCCACTTTCTTGCACGAAGAGTGGCTCTTCCAGTATCCACATCAGCCGACGAGCCTGGGAACGGAGATGAGAAAAGAACCATAAAAACGCATATGATCAATCTATCAAATGGCATTAATGTTCTAATAACGAAATATTCTAACTATTTGAAGTTATTAAGAATAGTCGCCTATTGTCGACGATTTACCACAACACTCGAAGTTTACCGGAATCCAGAATCTCCAGCGGAACTACATGCTACCCATCTACTGCTCATAAAGGTAGTACAGAAAGAGATTTTCGCCCCCGTACCAGGATCTCTATTTGCCTTTACGGACATCAATAGTCTCTTGAGAGTAGGAGGGCGGCTTCAAAACGCGGAGCTCACGTACAACCAACAACATCCCATCATTCTAAAAGGAAACCATACTAGACGCACATCAAAGAACACTACACGGGGGACTCCAACAAACCATGATGTATTTAAGACAGCAGTATTGGTTCCTCAAATACAAAACTTGCGTCAAAGTGGTCATCAATAACTGTAGCACATGTTTCCGGTATCGTACGAAAGTTGCACAGCAACTAATGGGTAATTTACCGGCACCCAGAGTACGAGTAGCTCAACCCTTCACGCATACGGGGGTAGATAACGCGGGACCGATCGAGGTCAAAACCTGGAGAGGTCAGAACGCGAAGAAATACAAGGGCTACTTTGCTATATTTGTCTGTTTAACTACAAAGGCAATACACATCGAGTTGGTAAGTGGACTCACGACACAGGACTTCATAGCAGCACTCCCGTGATTCACCGCGAGAAGAGGCTTGTGCTCCAAAATCTTTAGTGACAACGGAACTAACTTTGTAGGAGCTAATAGAGAACTGAAGAAGTCACTCAATGAAGCCAAATTAAATTGGTCTGAAGTCGCCGAAACATCCGCCACGGACAATGGCATTTTATTCCTCCTGCTTCCCCTTATTTTGGAGGACTATGGGAAGCAGGAGTGAAATCAATACAATATCATCTGAAATGGGTCATTGGTATGGAGGCATTTACCTATGAAGAGTTGACAACGCTTCTGAACCAAATAGAAGCGTGCCTCAACTCCAGGCCTCTGTGTCCTCTGACAGAGAATCCACATGACTTCACGGCACTCACGCCAGGACATTTTCTCATCGGACGAGCTCTCAACACTATTCCCGAAGCTGACCTTTCAGACATCCCTCTCAACCACCTACAAAGATGGCAGCGGATACAAAAACTGCACCAACAATTGTGGAAAAAGTGGAAGTCGGAATATTTATCGAGGCTCCAACAGCGACCGAAATGGCTCAGGCTGGAAGCACAACCCAAAATTGGCGATATGGTATTGATAAAGGAGGAAAACTTACCCCCTGCAAAGTGGAATCTGGCACGCGTCATCGAAACACATCCGGGACAAGACCAACTGATTCGAGTTATCACCCTGCAAACAGCCAATGGTCAACTTAAGCGGCCTATAACGAAACCGACCGTGCAACGAGGTCTACAGCAGAACATCCCTGGGGGATCAGAAAAAATCACCACCTTCATAGGATCTACAGAAATAAAACTAAAACGTCGACATTAAACGAACATCATTCTCAAATGACAAATTCTGCACTACACAATAATACTAATAACACATTTCGTATGGCACTATCTACTATCACAACACAAATATTAATTTAATACTGGAATCTAATGCAACGTTAAGCAAAAGACGTACAGCACACTGCATTAACGCATGTTTACAATTATGCATCTTCACAACACATTTAGCATACAAATCATCGGCAAATGTGACAGTTCAGCGTACTAAAAAACTAGCCATCACATTTTACTCGTCACATTTGTATGCACATATGTAAATATGTATCAAAAAATCAAAAACATGCATACAAAGCCACAAACGTATAAACAAAACCATAGCGACGCGATGCACCCAACACTTAAAACACACACATTATCACGTCGCCCTATCCCCCCTTTTTTTATTACGCACTTGTTTCTCACTTTAAATAGCCAAAAAACGTTTACTAATATTAAATTTCAAGTCTCTCTTATAGGCAATAATTATTTATGCATCAAAGGAACAATCAGAGCACTATACTACACAACAACTATTCCTGTGCATGTACAAATTTGTACAATCACCCAAATTTGCAACACGAATAGGAATAACAATAAAACATATCCAAGCACTTGAATGGATTTGCGTTCCATTAAGGCTTGGAAAAACACACTTTGTCTGTCGCAATTACATTCAATATTACAAACACATTATGGCCCACATAGAGTTAACGTTTTATATTTTAAAATTTAACTTACTCACATGGTATCCTCGCTAATAATTGTATTTTTTCTTTCTTGAACATCTGTGTGAAAACACAGCACAGCACAAAACAACACACGAATCAGAATACTAACATCTACGTTCACCACGCGCCACAAGTCAGCAGAGAAAATAAAAACATCACTGCCGGCACGGCACGCAATCTCAATGAGGAAAAACGAGAGGGAAACATACACTCGAAACGAAGTTCAGCGCTGCTATTACGAATGAGTGAGTTCGAGGCCGTCAAATACGGTTGGTGTCTTCGATACAGAAAAGAGTTGTTCGAACTCCGTTCACGGCCGGGGAGGATGTTGGAGAATAAATTCAACTATAATCCAATATTGATTTGATTGAGTTATATAAAAAATTATTATTTATTTAATCTACTTTATCAGTTCACTACCTTATCAACTAATGTACTAAACTTAACGTAACTTAACGCAACTAAAACTAGAACTAGATGTCAAATGAAAATTTGTAAATGAATTGAATTGAGATCAGTCGTTGTGAGTCACTTTTTAAATAAAGAACCCCAATTTGTTATTATAAGGCTTTCAGAACATATAGCGTTTCATTTTCACACACATATCGTGTCCACTAGTCCCATCAAGAACAAAGGTCTCATTTTGTTCCCACACAGCATTTTGCTAAATTACACAGTCATACTGCATTGTTGTCGCGTATGCTGATGATCTCTTCATCCTTCTCGAAAGCCAGTCTCGTGCTGAGTTGATGAGTGGGGGTACGGGGGCCATGGGCGTGGTGACTAACTGGGGATCGGGTGTCGGTGTGGAAGTTGCGGAGGAAAAGACGTCTTTAATGCTGCTTAAGGGTAAATTATCCTTGAATCGGAGTCCTATTGTTAGATCTGGCGGGGTGAGGCTAAGATACGTGACGAAAGTCAAATATCTTGGTATTACGATCGGAGAGAGGAAGAATTTTGTTCCTCATCTTATAAAGATGAGAGCAAAACTCACATCCCTTGTGCCAGCAGTCAGACGGGTGCTGAAGTGTGACTGGGGTCTGTCGGGGCGAGCAGTCCGTACTGTATATGGTGGACTATTTGTTGCTCCTTGGTTTAATTCGAGTAAGCATGACTGTCTCAACGGAGGCATTACAAGTGTTGGCAGGTGTGCCACCGCTAGATCTGGTGGTCATTCGTCGTGGTACGGTCGGCAGATTGCGGAGGCAGCGGCCGCTCTCAGCATCTGACTGGAGCGAGTGCCGGTATGTTCAGAGTCTAAGTGCCCGCAAACTAACGGCTCTGTTGGAGAGTTACGCTCTTTGCAGGTGGCAGTTACGTTGGGGGGAGAGCAGCAAAGGAAGAGTAACTTTTGAGTTCCTTCCTGAAGTTGCTTATGAGTGTGGGCGGGAGTGTCTGGACTTCTCACGCTATGCGGGCTTTCTACTGACTGGTCATGGTTCTCTAAATGCTTTCTTGCATGAAAGGTCCCTAGCTGCGTCAGCGCAGTGCTCGTGTGGTGCATCGAGAGAAGATTGGAGACATGTACAAGTGTCCGCGATACGCTCACCGCAGGGATCACTCTACGTTGGGTGTAGTGCGGGTAGGTGACAATTGGGATTTCAGCCGTGTTATTTTCTAAAAGGAGACGGTTGAGAATCTAGCCATCTTTGCCGAACAAATCTTCCAGATACGGAGGCAATAATGGCAATGTTGTCCTTGTTGTAGAAACTGCTGTTTAACAAGGGGTTCACTTAGCGCTGGCCTCAGTTTGTGGTGCTTGACTCATAAAGAGTCCTGGCTATATGAGGTTGGCGCAAGTCATAGTGTAGTCTGAGGTTATATGCTTCCAGGGCTCCCTTTTAGGTATGCCAGTTTGCCTGCGCCTTCTGGGGATTTTTGGTAGAGATTAGTACATGTGTTACGTACTTGTGCCCTCCAGCAATGGGATTTTTCTGAGTGGTGTTGAACGATTTCGTATGTGCATACCTCGGTCTGACCTTGTTGGGACTTCCGGGCAAAATTGTGTTGTCTTGCGTTGTGTTTTTGTGTAGAAGATGCATTTCGACCATTGGGCACTGCCTCGACTAACTGATTCGAAGTGCGTCATCTAAAAGGTTGCTAGGTCTTGAGTGTTAAGGCACTAATCTAGAAGTGACCTCACGATTGCGAAAGCGTGTCCAGAGGCTATATTCTCGTACCATGGGAGATAGCTGGCCCCGGAAAGGATAGTTGGCAAAGCTGCTTTTCCGTGCTATCAAGAGTTAGGCCCTCTAGTGGGAGTATCATGGTGGCTGTGATTGCCCAAAATCGCGGGAGCATATAACATCCTAGGATCCTATAAAATCCAGGATCTGTGGATGCTAGAGGTGCTAGATTGGCCTCGCCCTCAGCAAGGTATGTGGTCGCCCTTAAGCGTCACTAAATTGTAACTGGGGTGGTAAATACTTCCTCAGGGCGGTGGTCCACGCTTAATATGACTCTGCTAATGTGGGTAAACCCACCGTGAAGTTTGCCAATAATTGGCCATGTATTCAGGTTAAACACACTTCGACTTTCTGTCCATATCTACAGCTATCAAGAGGTAGGCCCCCTAGTGGGAGTATCGTGGAGGCTGTGGTTGCCCAAAATCGCGGGACCATATAGCATCCCAAAATCCTGCAACATCTAGGATTTGTGGATGCTAGAGGTCTTAGATAGGCCTCGCCCTCAGCAAGGTTTGTGGTCGCCCTTAAGCGTCACTAAATTGTTACTGGGGTGGTAAAAACTTCCTCAGGGCGGTGGTCATCGCTTAATTTGACTCTGCTATTGTAATTAGGCCCACCGTGAAGTTTCCCAATAATTGGGGTTTCACGTTAAAAACACTTGGACTTTCTGTCCCTATCTACAAGTGGTACGGTAGATGTTCAGGAAAATTGGAATGAGAAGCGGAAATGTGCAAAGGATAGTTCTGCTGAAGTCTAACGATAGTGTGCGATCGGATCGGTTGTTTCATGGTTCAACGACGACGAAGATTAACGAAAGACAGATTTCCACGAAAATTCCAAGAGGGGAGAGCTTTATTTAATATTGCTTATATAGTACGAAATACAACGGTCGTTGTGGTGAAAATCCAAAGAAAATTATGGCCGATTTTACAAAACTTGGCGCAATATTTAAATAGCATACAGAAGATGGATACAAAATGCAATGTGTTATACAATCTTTAACTTTGTTATATATTATGTTTTGTTTTGTTAAGTGACGTGTTCCAACATTCCGCCCGCCTTGAAAGCACCGTCTTTCAATGTTTTATGATGGTAACACTGCAAGTTTACGAATAGGTTGTCTTGGCTGTCCGTTTTTTTTTTCTAATGCAATTTTATTTAATTCATTTTATATTTTTTACTTTCTAGACAAAATTACTTAAAACTAGCTTAACTAACGTATGAATTACAATTGTTCTTAATACTAACCTACTGACCCTATGCGAGTACTCTAAGCTAATCTTATCTATGTTATAAATGTGCCTTTCGGCTTAATCTACGTTTTTTTTTTTTTTTTAGCCTTTAGTGACAATCTTTTATTTATTTATTCCTTTGCCAAGAAAACTTATAAAAAACTTGGCTTAACCTAACTACTTAACCTACCTTATACTAACTTACCCTAAAATGCAACTTAATACTATCTTAACTATGTCCGTAACAGTACGGACAAGTGCACCAGGGCGTATATGTTGTGTATATCCATAACATATATAATTTATACGCCGTGATGCACCGTTTTTTTTTTGTCTTTGTTTCACGTTTGCCTCGTTGTACAAGACCTCGTTAGGGTAGTACTTCTTGTACTCAGAATCGGGTGTGCGATACAGACGGAGACAGCTCCTAAGACACTGCCTCTCGAACACCCTCATCTTTTCCATCTGGGAAGGACTCACGTTGAACCACAATGGACAACCGTACACCATAATGGGCCGTACTAAGGCCATGTAGCAGATTACCTTCACTCTGGTATCAAATTGGCTGCTGAAAAACAACCTTCATGCCGCAGCAAAGGCTTTTCTGGCTTTTGTCAGAGAAATATCTATAAGTTTGTCAAAATACAGATATTGATCCAGCCAAATGCCTAGATATCTAACTACACTTTTTACAGCTAACGGCCGACCATGCGGGTCAACTATGCCGAACTTGCGCCAGTTTTGGCGCTTATCCCGCGTTGCCCTGTCCAACGGGGTCCGGAAAAGACTAGTTTCGCACTTCTGGAAGTTCGTCGCAGCTTCCAGTCGTCGCAAAATCGCTGGATTTTCTCGAAGTCACGCTGCAACAAGATGTTTATTACCTCGACCTTCGGACCTGATCTGTACGCAACTAGGTCGTCGGCGTACGCAATTAAGTGCGGCATGGAACCTATAAGATCTCCAGTGAATATAGAAAACAAGATCAGGGAACCGATGGCCCCCTGTTGCAGACCGTTTTTAATGTTAAAGACCGTATTGGAAGTTACGTCACCAATTTTCACAACAAACTTTCTACCTGTTATCATGTCACAGACCATGTAGCAATGGTTTACTTTTGCCAAGCCTGACCAGCTTGAAGAAGAGGCCTTCCAACCAAACGGTGTCGAACGCCTTCTCCAAGTCAATCAGGCAGGCACCCGTGCACTGATTTTTGTTTTTATTCCATTGTATGTCGGACACCAGTTTTGACGCGGCATTAACGGTATCATGCCCCGCTCGGAATCCGAACTGGTTGTCCGGTATGATTTTCTTTTCATCAGCCCATTGCTTCAGAACTCGAATGACTATCTTTTCAAAAACCTTGCTTATGCAGGGAAGTAGAATGATCGACCGAAGATTTGTCGGAATGAGCTTATCATTGTCCCGTTTAGGGATCGATTGAACAACAGCTGTTTTCCAGTGCGTGGGGTAATGTGCATTACTCAGCGCATTGTTGAACAAGGTTGTGTAAATTTGGACCGCTTCGGGGGGAATATGGCGAAGCACAATGTTCGGTATACCATCGATTCCCACTGACTTTTTCTTCTTCAGCGAGTAGAAGATACCCTGGAGATCTTCTTGAGAAATGAAGATGTGATTCCCATCATTGGCGACGGCACTATGTGCCATGTTCTCGTCATTGAATCTGGTGAAACCTGGATTCTCTGATCGCCATTGACTTATCTCATTGCGGAGATAGAAGTGGTTTAGCAGGGCTCTATTATCCAGATCGTGATTCGGCCTATTAACCTCGTTGACCGTATACACTCTCTGGAACACTGCACCAATAGCTTTAACCTTGTCCTGGGGATCTTCCACCGCAAAGAAGTCATTGTTTAGCACTGCCTCATCTGGATCGATGCCAACTGAAGTCAGTAAGTGTTCGTTGTCTGTCGTCCTGGAAAGTCTTTTGTCGATTTGAATGCTGTTTTGATCTTTCCTCCGAAATATTTTATTTACTTGCGGGAACATACCCGGGTTGTTGGATCGTACAGCCCGGATCTTGTTGCCCCAGTGCAAGCTTATAGCCAAGCTATAGTTTATTCGTATTAACTGTTGGAGGTTCTTGATCTCCGACTTCAATGCTCTGACTTCCGCGTTTTGCGGATCTGTAAACCGCCTATGCAAGAGTTTGAGTCTTGACAGCAGCCTACTTTTGTGCACGTGAAGTGCATCGATGGTACCATTTCGATAAACATCGCTGTGTTCTACCAACCAGTTATACAATGAGGTCCCCCTGGTGTTATGCACCACGTTGCCCCACTCTATATGCCTCGAGTTCAAGTCCCCGGCTACGATATAGTAGTTATCTTCCGAGGTCAGACGAAGGCTAGTGAAAAGAGTATCGAGCTCTGAAATGAAATATTGGTTGATGCGTGACTTGTCAGTCGCATAGATAGCGATCACATAGAGCCGCTTACCACCCCGAAGGGGGATGCGTGCGATACACGTTTCTATGGCCTGGAATCTCCGCACTTCACCGCTATACACTACCTTATGACAAAGGCCTTTTTTGATTAAGAGTGCGACTCCACCAGCTAGGTAGCTTCGATCTCTTCTAATGATATTGTAATTTTTGTACCTGAGTGGGTGCGTCTGGCTTAGCTTAGTTTCGCAAACCATCAACACGTCAGGGTTATGGGTCTGCAACAAGTTACCGAAATTTAATTGACGTTCAGGGCGGATCAGTGAATTCACATTCACTGCTAAAATTTTAAGGTTGCAGGCTGCCTGCGCAGCCATTATACCGATGTTGCGTTTGGCTCTCCAAACAGCGTCGAATAGATGAGGTCTATTCGCGCTGCTTGTTCTTGTAACTAGTTCTGGAATTGAGTTTGGAGTTGAGCGATCTGCCTCTGAATAGAGAGCAGGATTGTTTGCACATCCAAATTTGCTTCTGGTTGCCTGGCCACAGGGACCTGGGTAACTTCCGCACTGTCTGTTGAACCGGTCGCCCAGCCGATGCCACTTGGGCATAGGAGACTGCCGGTGTAACAGTGGTAGCTGGAGCACGGGGCACTGGCCTCGCTTCTACCATTGTTCCATTACGTTTGGCCTATATAATCTTTCTCATTTCTTGGACCTTAGGACATCCTCGATAGTTAGCAGGATGCCCGCTGGTCTTACAGAGCACGCACGTCAGCTTGCTCCTATCATCAACTTTATCGGTCCCTAAGGGACATTCCCCGCGATTGTGGTTCCCAGCGCATTTGACACAGCGAGACTGCATATTGCAGTTCGCCGCGGCATGCCCGAACCTGTGACAACAAACACACGGGAGTGTGTTCTTTGTCTTTTTTATTGTTTCCCATGTAACAGACAGAGTGCCTAAATGGGTAATTTTTTTAGGCTCTCTAGTTTGCTGTCTGGGGTGACCTAAACAAGGAAGAAAGGAAGTTTCCTATTCTCCCTTCTCGATGCCGCAGTGATGAAGGGCTTAACCCCTACGACCTGGACATCGTCGCTCTGCGCTTGGCGCAGAATAGCGAGGATCTCATTGGGATCAGTGTCAGGATCCAC